>CM074739.1:41543131-42143131 GCA_037367245.1 Phrynocephalus guinanensis
AAGCTACACAAGCTGGGTTTCCTACAAGGAAGCACAGTAGGGAACTGAATCCTGACCTCTGGTCCTGTATCTAACTAACTGAGGTGTCCAGCTGGCCATACATGTGTATATGAGACAGAGGGACAGATTTCAAATCATTGAAACAAATACAGTAGGACCCTCGTATCCACTGATTCATTATCCACTGATTTAGTTATCCATGGTTGGCAGAGGAAAAAATTAAATAAATAATTCAGCAGCCGCAAAGCAAGCTACTGCCACAAATAGTGGCTATAAAGCAAGCTACTGTTGTAAAACAGCAGCTGTAAAGCAAGCTACTCTCACAAAACAGTAGTTTGGGGGATTTTGGTGTTCTCTCTTATCCACGGTCTTCATTATCCATGGGAAGGTCTGGAACCAATCCCCAGTGGATACCGGGGTCCTACTGTACAGAGAAAGAGAGGGCTACAGGAAAGCAAAAAGTATATCTACCCACAAAGTATGATGCTCAGAAAATTACTAGGCCATGAACCTGGAGATTGCCTCAGGTGGCATACAATGATGGTGGGGAACAGGAGGTACGTGTTCTGGCTGTTATTTCCGATTTCTGTGGTTCTCCCCATCTGTCACCAGACCTGGTCTTGATTCTCTATACCATCCATGCCATAGCATGATGAAGGACTCTTGAAGTGAGCACTGAATCACTGTTGCTACCAATTCATCCAATTGCTGCTTGGGTTACAAGGAAGCACCATCTTTGCTGCCAGAAGAAAAATAACTTTGGCCAATCCTCAGTAGCGTTTCACACGTAATCTTCTGAGGCAAGACTTGGTCAATGGAGGGCTTTTGGCAAATACTCACTGACTCCAAATAGAGAGGGCAATTTTATTTATTTATTTATTTATTTATTTATTTATTTATTTATTTATTTACTTACCATCAGATTTTCCCAGTTTTGAGCTACCTGATTATCTGCTTCGAGGGATTCCTCTCATAGGTGAAGTCTGAGCTTTGATTGGCACAACCTGGTACCTTGCTTGATGAATCCATGACAGATGGAACTGTTGAGTTTTTGCAACCTCACACCCTATCTCTTGTAGGTGTGGCTTGGGGAGACATTTCTGGGCTGTGCTGATGGTCAATCACTAACAGCACTAACATTTAAATCAGAGGCAGGAAACAGTTCCTTTCCTGCCTCTGATTTAAAGAGAGACCTGGCTCTCTTCTCTGCCTTTCCCCCTTTCTATGTTGTCTTGAGCGGCTTGAGGTTGACTGGACCATGCATATTACTTGTTTGTTTGCTTGTTTATTCATTTATACCCTGCTCATCTCTCCATGTGGTCACGTATTATAGGGTTTCCTAAGTAAACCGCTTGGTTTTCAATGATCCCCTGTGCAGGTGCAGGAGCCCATTTGTGTGAGTCACGAAGTCAATGAAGAACAGTGTTAGATTTAGTGTATTTTGCACAAGATACATAATAGAGTCCTCCCTTCTATTCTTGTAATTCTCTAGGCTGCACCTCTAATTTCTGTCAAAATGTGTAGTACCAAACTGGCAGTCATGTCTAGTTTCAGAAGAAATGAATTGAACCTAAACAAATGTTTGTGGGCCAGGATTGTTTCTGCCAAAGATCATATACACACCCCTGAAGATGAGAAGGGAGGAAAGAAAGAGGGATAATTTTAGATTTTTCTTGGGGAAAGAATCGAGTTTCCAAAACACAGGCCTAAGAGGTATGGAGTGGATGTGCACTTGGGAGGCTGCAAAAATAACCCTTGTCAGCCTCATACATTCCCACCCCTATCATAGTATATCTTATGTCAATGATAAATCTGTGTACTGAATAAAGCAGGGGCAAAAAGTACACAGCCCATGCCTGTTTTAGTCAGGCATAGCTTCAGTGCAATTCATCACAGGTGCACCATTGTTTACGTCTTCCTCTGCAATGGAACAACAATCTGGCACTGGATCCTAACAGGGGCACCAGATGGCTTGGGTGATATTTTGAAAGAGATGCCTCCCTTTTCTTTCCATTTCCTGACTTTCCATCTAACTCTACTGTATTCTTCATGTGCAGCTGCTTCACTTCATCAGCTAAAAACCAAATGACTAAGCAATAATATGAGGAAAGATGTGGTTGATGACTTGTGAACCATTTGTATCCCATATAAAAATGTGACCCCAAGCAAAATTAAATAGAAGGTGTTTCTTGTCTCCCAGTTCCTGATGAAAAGAAAACAGGTGCACACTTTTGCCCATTCACCATCCAGAGGATCAAGACAAAAGGGCTGTGGGTAACAGGCATGCCCAAACTTCGGCCCTCCAGATGTTTTGGACCACAATTCCCGCAGTCCTTTGCCATTGGAAATACAGGCTTGGAATTCTGGGAGTTGTGGTCCAAAACATCAGGAAGGCCAAAGTTTGGACATACCTGGTTTAGAAGATAGAGACAGAGAGGAAGAAATATAGAAAGGTGGGTGGGAAGGTGAAAATTACTTTCTTGGACTACAACTTCTAAAATCCCTGAGCCAGTAATGCCATGTTGCTGGGGGCATTACACTGTCAAAAAGTAACTTCTCTGAGCCCTGTTCTGGATAGTCTATTCTTGCTGCAGATGATGTGAGCTGCAGTCTCCCACAATCTGGGGAGATGTTTGGGGAGAACAGGTTGCTTTAAAGTGGGGGTGGGGTACTTTCAGCCCTCCAGATGTTTTGAACAACTCCCACAGTGTTTTATCATTGGCAATATGGGCTCAGAGTTTTGGGAGTTGTGATCCAAAACATCTGGAGGTTCCTCACCCCCTGCTTTAAAATGTGAAGGAGAAGACCACCATTAAGAATGGATGCCCTTCCTTCTCTTTTCTAAAAGATGCTGGCAGCACAGAATTACTATTATTCCCACCATTAAGGTCAATGACCAGAGCTAATATGAAATAAACCCTTATTAAAACATACTTAGAGAGGGTTAGTGCTGTCTCAGTCTGATCCTTTCTGCTCTCACTGGAATGTAAACAAATCAGCATGCCTGCCCCTTGATCACATTTCTGTATATATCAGAGACCAGGCACCATGTCACCAACTGGAAAATAAAGCTGGATGATCTCCAAAGTTCATGAATTCATAAATACAGGCACGAGAGAGGGGAGAGAGAGAGAGAGAGAGAGAAAGAAAGATCCTGCTTTTAGCTATGTACTGTAATAGTGGGAACTTACTTTCCGTTGCCCTTTTGAAAAAAACAGATTGAATTGGATTTTCCTGAAATGCAGTACTGGCCCATACAATGTTAAGAGAAAATCCCAGCTACTACTAGGAGAAATGCCATTTGAAAACATAATTCTTATATTAGGACTTGAATTAGTGGTGGAAATTGCCATTAACTTTTAATGTGACACATTTGGAAGCTTTACATGATATCAGCCTTTTATTTATTTATCTAAAGCATTGAATGAGCTCTTCATTCAAAAAACCTACAAAGCAGACAGTATTGGAAGGTACAGATAAAATGGGTCAGGGTAGGTAGAACAAGCACATAATCACAACTTAAAGTGCTTGTTATTGACTCCAGCCAATATACTAAAATAGCACTACAAATAATGCACCCTACTCCAGGTTGATAGCTTGATGACATACAACAGAAGTTTTCTTTTAGGTTCATAGCTACTTCAATGAAGTTTTTGGTTTTGGTGACCCTCAAGACAGAATTGCTTCTGCTTGTCCGGGAGGAAATAAAAGAAGTGTCACCGCTCAGAAGGCTCTTCTGAACACTGGTAATGCTGCTGCAGTGAGTATCAACTCATTCAGATACAGTGTGTTTCATCTTACATTTTGCACATTTTCTTTTTTAAAAACCACAGTTCCTTCTATTATGTAATTATCAGAGTTTTGTGCTATTTAATCAGCCAGCGGAAGCAAATACTTATTGAATAAACAGTTAGCCCAAAGACAGAGTTTTCTTAAAACCAAACAGCTATATTACATATGAACAAAAATATATCACAGATTCACAGAACATATACAAAGTTCAACAGCATAACAGCATAACAGCATTCAGTACATATGACAGAACATATGGCAGAGAAACAAAGTGGGTGCCTTACTCACAGAAGGCCCAATGAACAATGATTTACAGAACATTTTATACATGTCTCTGCCCAATCATGAATGACATTACCTCATAGCTATTGCAACCCCTTGCATCAGCCAAAATCATTATGCTCATTCTTAACATCTGTACTCCTTTAGAAAAAAACTATACATTGAGTCACCGTGACTTTGCACTTTTACAGCCTCCATCTTTAAATAAATTAAATACATATCAAATATATATAGAACATCATGTCTAATACATGTATTTCACTAACTAATATCTGACAGTAATCAAATCATTTTTTACATTCATGGCCTGCCCATCCATGCATTTCATTTTGGTATGCTCTTGCTTTCTCTTCCGCAAAGTAACTGGAAGATGACCATGAAATCAGTTTGGGAGCAGTTAAATAATGAAAGCCGGGGGAAAGCAAGATCTGAAGAAAAGAGCACTGTTTGCAGCCAGGGAAATGCAGATGATAGCGAGTAGCTACCATGAATTACTAATGCTTCATAAATGGCTCACTAAATCTCAGTGTTAGGTTTCTGACAATGAAGAGCTCTAAAGCAGATGAGTAGATCTAAAGCTGCAAGGATCAACTAAGCATTAATGCATGATATCTGTTGTGAGTTTTTTGGGCTCTTTGGCCGTGTTCTGGAAGTTTTTCTTCCTGATGTTTTGCCAGACTCTGTGGCTGGCATCTTCAGAGGGCAAGGAGCTCAGGGAACTAGGAGTTCTAGGGAATCCAGAGCACAGAGAGAACTCCTTGTTCCCTTAGCTACTTGCCTTCTGAAGATGCCAGCCACAGAGTCTGGTGAAATGTCAGGCAGAAAAACTTCCAGAACACAACCAAATAGCCCGAAAAACTATCTATCCAATGATAAAAACAGCTATCAGATCCCAGCTGTTAAAGCCTTCGAGAATACATTAATGCATGCTCTCTTGTATGTTGGCTTTTATCTGTGACTTTCCTCCCTGAGTTGGATTTAATGCATTTTACAGCCGTGTTGTATCATATTATATTCCTCAGCTGTAAAGCCCTAGCTTTGCCATTCTCCAGATATCTTGGAAGCACTGCAAATTATTCACGTTTGCCAATGATTGTACTCAACTTCTCTAAGCACATTAATAGGATTCCAAACTGCAATTTCCTGCAACAGTTCCAAATATACATAATCTATTTCACCATCATTAAACCTGATATGTTGCAAACCTGCAACTAAAATACATCTACTGGGTGAAGGAATTCTGTAGCCTCTCGCAATGTAAACATTGGAAAGACAACTACTTTACATAAGATCTTGTGTAATCATCAAAAGTGCACAATGAGATTTTTGTTCCTGCAATTGACCAAATAAATCACAACAGGTCCTAAAACAACAGGGAAAGAGTGCATGGTACAGGGGTGTGTGGGTGGTTTCAGAACCATTGCCAATAATATTTGAGACGTCCTGGAGAACAGGGGAAGTCCCCATAGATTGGAGAAGGGCAAATATTGTCCCTATCTTCAAAAGGGGGGGAAGAGGACCCAAATAATTACTGCCTAGTCAGCTTGACTTCAATTCCTGGCAAGATCCTAGAACAAATTATTAAGCAGACAGTCTGTAATTATTTAACTAGAAATGCTGTCATTACGAGACGTCAGCATGGATTTATTAAAAAACAAGTAATGCCAGATTAATTTGATCTCTTTCTTTGATAGAATTACAGGGAATTCTATGAGGATATGGCTTATCTAGATTTCAGTAAGGCCTTCAATAAGGTTCCCTATGGTATACTTGCAAAGATGTTAGTAGAATGTGGGATAGATAGTGCCACTTGTAGATAGATTTGTAATTGGTTGACTGATTGCAACCAAAGGGTGGTCATTAATGGCTTCTCTTCAGCTTGGAGAGACATGACCAGTGGGGTGCCCCAGGGTTCTGTTCTGGGTCCGGTGCTATTCAATATCTTTATTAGTGACTTGGAGGAAGGAATAGAGAGTAGGCTGATCAAATTTGCAGATGATACCAAATTGGGTGGGGTTGCTAATCCCATGGAGATGCAATTCTTGGTTGCATCAACAGAAGCATAGTGTCTAGATCAAGGGAAGTGATAGTACCACTTTATTTTGCTCTGGTCAGACCCCACCTGGAGTACTGCGTTTTCTGTGCACCTCAATTTAAAAAGGATGTTGACAATCTTGAGCAGGTCCAGAGGAGGGTGATCAAGATTGATTGAGGGTCTGGAAGAAATGTCTGACGAGGAGTGGCTTGGGGATCTGGGAATTTTTAGCCATTCAAAAAGAAGGCTGAGAGGGGATATGATAGCTATGTTTAAATATTTGAAAGGATGTCACATTGAAGAAGGGACAGGTTTGTTTTCCATGGCTTCAGAGACTAGGACATGGGGCAATGGTCTCTAACTACAGGAAAAGAGATTCAATTCAAATATTAGGAAGAACTTCATGACAGAGCTGT
Organism: Phrynocephalus guinanensis; assembly: GCA_037367245.1. Classification (NCBI taxonomy): domain Eukaryota; kingdom Metazoa; phylum Chordata; class Lepidosauria; order Squamata; family Agamidae; genus Phrynocephalus; species Phrynocephalus guinanensis. The sequence goes on from CM074739.1 coordinate 41,549,657, forward strand.
TCGGGAGTGGAATATGTTGCCACGGAGGGTGGTGGAATCTCCTTCTTTGGAGGGTTTTTTTAAGCAGAGGCTGGATGGACATCTGTCGAGAGCACTGTGATGGGGGTTCCTGCATGGCAGGGAGTTGGACTAGATGGCCCTTGAGGGCTCTTCCAACTCTATCATTCTATGATGATAGAACTGTTGAGCTTAGAGGGATCCTGTGGATCACTGAGTCCAGTGCCTGTCCGGGGGGGGGGCACAGTGGGGAATCGAACTCCCAGCCTCTGACTCCACAGCCATATACCTAAACTACTGAATTATAGGTTTTGTTTTGTTTTTTTAATTCCAGGTGCTGGAGGGATACCAAAGTTCTGCTGTCATGGTTTGCTAGTAATGTGTAGTCTGCAAAATTGTGGTGGTGTGATATAATAGACTGAAGAGTAGTGATACTGGACATCATATTGCCAAAATCTGTTACATAATAAATCAACTAGAGTAGTCTTATTGCATCAGTGGGGATTTGGTGAGTCAATTCCTCTGCATGCTCCATTGATTCCAGTGGGCCTATTCCTATGCAATATGCAATACTAAAGTAAGCCACAACTAGATTGAGCCCATTTGAATCATATGGAGGAGTTGAGTCACCAAATTCCATTCATTGGGCCTATTTGGATGTGATTTACATGCTAAGCAACAGGATTTTGGTCACGGTGTCTTGGGAAGTCCAGTGGTACCTCGATTTAAGAATGCTTTGGAAAAAGAAAAACTCGGTTTAAGAAAAAAAATATTGAAAATGGGGATGCCTCGGTTTAAGAAAATTTTAAATGGAATGCCCCAGTTTGCTTTTTTTCTGACCTCCAGAATGGATTAATTGGAATTTGGTTTTCATTGCATTCCAATGGGAAACTGCATTTCAGTTTAAGGATATTTTGCAATACAAAACAGCCCGTAGAACAAATTAATTACTTAAACCGAGTTACCACTGTATTTGTTTACCTTGCCCTCTGTTTATCCTAATACAGAACAATTTCACTGGGTAATGTATGTTCTACAGTTGAGTGAAAGGAAAAATAGTGACTACAGTGATAGCCGAGACTTTAATGTTAATTTCAAAAGCTATTTCTTTCTGAATCCCGGAAAGATAATTGTAGGATAGTTGGACATAACAGTCTTTGGACCAGTTCTGCAGTTTTTAACCTGTTTCCATCTTCTTTGCTTTCTAGGATCAACAGAAATACCCTTTTGCAGAATATTTCAGCATTATTTGTCTTATATTTGAAATAGCAGTTCACTTCTCTTTGTGTGTGTATTCACTAAGGTGCTAATGTTTGGTACTGTAATATGGAGTAAACTGAGGACACAGCAGGTTGGTTTGCTTGCATAAGGCATTTTGATTCTGACAACTCACCATGTTTTTATTGTAATAGACTTATTTTTAAATTCTGCAGAATATTCCAGGTTTTATGCAGTTTATTATAACAGCAAGACAACTTATTAGGAACTTATCTGGCTTTGCTGGCAATCTGGTTTGCTTATGTTGGAAGATGCTTATTTACTTTTACTATGCACATTAAGAAGGCTATTTTTGCTGTTTACACAGAGTGTGTAGTTAGATGATATTTTCCCAAAGATTGCCAAAGAACCAATATTACAGGTAAATTGGATTCCTTGTACATCCAGTTTTCTTTTAGGGTTAAAAAAAGGAACAGTGTCTTTTGGTGTAGAAAGACAAGGGTGGACGATTAAATCTTAGACTCAAGGCATTTAGTTAGTGGCAACATTCAAGGTTTGTGTAATCCTCAAGGGAGAGTGAACATTGGTCCATGAAAAATAACAGTGACCCCACATCTCCAAAGAGTTTGTACTCTTTTCTTTCTCCACATCCCCAGTAAGATGTTTTGATTTGATTTGCACAGCAATGAAACATTTTCTTTCTGAATGCTTAAGAAAATATTCTCTGTGTCTTATTAGATTTATTTACTTGTCACATATATTTTTTTATTGTGAAGTTTGATAACCATGTATTTGGGAGACAGAAGCAATATACAGTAATAGCTTGGTTTACAAGTGCCTTGGTTTAAGAGTGTTTTGCAAGACAATCAAACATTTCTTCTAAATTTTTCCTTGTTCAACTAGCAACATCTTGCAATACAAGTACGGAAGCAGGTCACATGATCACAAGTAAGCCAATTCTCTCTCTCTCTCTCTCTCTCTCTCTCTCTCCCTCCCTCCCTGTTGGATTTGTGGGTGACTGGAATGTTCCATCTCAGGCAAGCTTCAAAAGCAGGAAGAGAGAGGATGGGAGGTCTCCCTTGCACCAGCCATGAAGGCTTTCAAAGTTGAGTGCAGGTTTGTTAGGGGTTTGTTTTTTGTTTTTAATATTTTTATTTAATTTGTTTTCAATATCCTTTCATATTTTTCAAACCTTTTCTAGCCAAGTGTGTATAGGCTACAAATTGCACTCTATTATTTTAACATTAAAAATCCAGTTATTAGTCCCAAGCAGAGTAGATTCCGCAGCCAAGTACCTAAACTATGGTGTGAGTGTGGACTTCTAGCCAAATTCTTTTGTGAGTTTTGGCATTTTGTGTGTACAGTAGATGGTCTATAGGGCCCCAGAATGAATCATCTGAAGTTCCATTAGCTTTGTATATCAAATTTGATATACAAGTGCTTTGGTTTAGAAGCATGTTCCCAGAACAGCCTATGCTCATAAACCAAGGTATTACTGTAACTGATGACTACAATGCTTGTAAACCAAGGTATTACTGTGAGTGATGACTACAAGTGAAAAAGTTCCTCAAGAGCCCCTGTTTACATAATGGATGACACTTGAAACTCACATTGCACCTCATTCAGAATGTCCATTTCCCTTTAAGAACATTCTGTTTCCCTGTCACACAACCATAGAATTCTTTCTTGATGCTCCTTTTTTGACATCTCAGTTGATCCATTCATGGCATGTCTGAATGGTTCTCCTAAACAAGTATCCTGTGGCAAGACAATAATGGTAGACATAGCTGCCTCTACAAAAGAGACCACCACCACCACAAGAGGTCCATGTCCATAAATTAAATCACAGTTCAACTTATTGCATTGGCCTGTATTGATGAACAGAAGAGTTAAGCTGCTACAAAGATGCATGGAATCAGTTGGAATAACTCTATATGCATCTGTAAGAGGAGGTATTGGGCAAAATGTGAACTTGAGTACTTCTTATTGTGGAGACATCCAGGTCTTGGTCTCATTTAGGAATGGGAAAATCTGTCAGTTCTGATTTCTCTGATTCCTCCCATGTTCTTTCTTTCTTTGTTTGTTTGTTTCTTTCTTCCTTCCTTCCTTCCTTCCTTCCTTCCTTCCTTTCCTATTGTCAAGTTTCAGGTTTTCTCTATTCCAAATAAGAAAACACTTGCTAAATTTGAGAAATTCTCATATGAAATGAACTGAAAGAACATTCTGCTTCTTTCCACAACTTCACATGTCAATGAAGCCTTTGACTAAGGATCTAACCCCAGTGCACACCACAAAAGAAGAGGTAAGAGGGAGCTGTTGGATTTAAATAGGCAACAATGTCATTAATTGCAAAGGAGGATCTCCAAGAGAAAATACACAGTAAGTTTCCAATTACTATAACATTCATCCTTCAGTGTAATCTCCCTACAAGGCTGAAGAAAGAAAAAGAAATCTTTATTAACCTGCTGGAAAGCCGTGGCTCTTTAATGTCAAGTAGAGCCCAACTGCAGCACTCTTATGATTTTGTACCAGTGATATCTAGGGCATACCTGTCTTAAAAGTTCTGTCCCCATGTCCTGTAGCAGTGGTTCCCAACCTTTGTTATTGGAATGCAACTCCCATAACTTCTAGCCCGCACAGTTAGTGATGATAGCTTCTTGAGACTTTTGCAGCCCGATGGATTTGACAAAACTCCGGGAGGCAGTGGAGGATAGGAAGGCCTGGCGAGCTCTGGTCCATGGGTTCACGAAGAGTCGGACACGACTGAATGACTGAACAACAACAACAACAACAACATCAGGCCTTAGAGACATAATGAAATTTATTCACCCAATAGATGCCTCATGATGCATACAGAAACCTACCTTAAGAACTCCTTGTCTTAAAACCAGTTTGAGATTGTTGAGGGGTGAGGGAGGAACCTTAAGAAATGACCACTCTGGGGTTAGAAGGGAAAACAAATTGCCTGTCTACCAGCCACTTCAGAGTGGAGCAAGAGAAGTCAGTTAGGTCAGGGAGTCCAGAACGACTGACAGGACTTAAAATAGCTTACTCTGATACTTCTTTCTGCTCTTTGCAGATAAGCCACCTCCAAACTCTCTCTGGGCTGAGAAGTGACAGCAATGAGAAGTGAGCTGGTGTGAACAGAGAATACTTGCAAAAGGTCTGACCATGTAGTTAAGAAGCTTTCTGTTAGGAAGAGGGAAGTTCCCAGTTTGACGAGAACTAAAGCCATTCATAGTGGTGATATAGAGAAAAGTAGCTTGATAGAAAGAAATCCAAGGTTAGGGGTAGGGTGAAATATGGAATTAAAAAATATGAGTGAGGGGCAGAATTGAAGCTATAGACGATTAAATCTCCCAGTTTTTAGTTTGTTTGGTTTCAAAATCAATGTGCATGTTCTTTCTGGTTTGTTTTAGATTGCAAGATGTCGTGTTTCCTTTCCACTTGGAAATGCTGTATATGCATATTTTAACACATTTTCCTTAATGTGCATATTTTTTTTTTTACATTTCAGCTAGTGAATTCATTTTTCCTTAATACAAAAAGTAAGTTTTTTGCATGTCAGCCCATTTCTCACCATATCTGGTTTAATAATAATAATAATAATAATAATAATAATAATAATAATAATAATAATAATAATAATAATAATAATAATAATAATAATAATAATAAATAAATAAATAAAAAATAACTACAACTACAACTACAACTACAACTACAGCTTTATTTTTATGCCACCTTTCTCCCCAAAGGGACCCATTCACATTTAATATTGACATGTGTGGTGTTTCCTCTGTGCTTGATTACTTCTTTCTACATCTAAAGGTATGCAAGACAGCAACTTTCATCAGTATCGTCGAGTCCAATGACATTTTTTCCATTCTCTTAATTGAGCCAACAATGAATGAATCAAAGGATCCTAACTAAATCTAGTGCCTGTCAGAAGGTGTTGTATGCTACATCCACTGTCAGTACAGCATATGACATGTGAAGGCTATGGAAGCAATGATGGCCAAAAAGCATGATCAGTGAGGGTGTGAGTGATAAAGAGATTGGAGTCCATTTATTGATTGGAACTAGATGACTACAGGGCTGACAGCTTCCAGTAAAAGGATATAACAAGTCTGACTGGGGGGGGAATGGAATCTTGAGTTTGGCAGTGGTGGGCTAGGTAGGAAAATAACCTGACTTAGTCTTTTAAAAAGTTCTTTTTTGGTAATGTCATCACTGAATCAAGGCTTGAGAGCTTTTCTCTATACAGCTCTTTATGAAGTCATGATCTTATGGAATTTGGGCATAAGTCAAATAGTGCAATATTGGGCCTGCAGAAGCATTGGGTTTTTTATTTGGTAGTTGTTGTTTTGTTTTGTTATTGTGTTGTTGTTCTGCCAGAAGCAGCATGAGCTGGTGTGCATTAACACCTTCAAAACTTCAAGCTCCATATGACACTGCAGTCTGCTTGAATGTTTGTTCTATTTATCTTGTCTCCAAAATGTATATTTTTGCCCCATGAAGCATAGCTTCTTAGTAGTCCAAACAAGACATTACCCAATCCAAAACTTGGTTTCTGTGTTTGCATGACACAGCTTTTTCTATTTGCTAGTTTAAGCCAGTTTCTATGCTTTTATAATTTAATCATGGTTCCATGGTGAAATAATTCCTCTTAGCCAAAAGACTACTGCTAATCGCTTGTTCATTAAAGCACACACACACTGCTATCTACTTTAGCCCATAATTCATTCTAGATGGATATGAGAGGATCAGGGTATTCCACTAAACCATTCCTTTAGCTCTTGGATCAGTTATAGCTGTGCCAGGGTAGGCATATCACCCCAAGTGCAGCAAGTATTAAATTGGCCCTCACAATGCAATCCTTTGTGTGTTCAAATGGATTTAATCCAGAAGAGCAAACTAAGCTTTTTGTGTGCAAAAGAAAAATTTCTAAAAGAAATCATTTCTGTTTCTGTGCTTAATGTCGTCCACTGCCCAAAAGGCTTTGGAGCTGCTCTGAAACAATAATAGAATTGCAAATTCAGAAGGCAAAGACTTCCAATAGAAATACAAATAAAACAAGAAACAGATGGATTTTAACAAATAATGAACAAAGGTTGCATAGTCAAAGAAGCAAGTTTTATTTTGTGAAACTGACCATTCTTTCTTGGATTGGTTTATTTTTGAGGCCTTCTATTCTTTGAGAATAAAGAGATACTGTTTTTAAAAAGTGGTCTGTTGGAACAGAATTGAATAAACCAGATTTCAAAGCACTGTTGAATCACAATCTCTTCGGATTGTTTTATAAAAGTAATTTTCAACATTTTGGAACCTAAGGAAGTTGCATTTTGGAATACAACTCCAATTATAACAAGCATGCCTTCAGGGAGGTATAGTCTAAAAATGCAGGTTACTTACCTGTAACTTAGGTTCTTCGAGTGGACCTCTGTGAATCCACACAATGGGTCTTTGCGCCTGCGCGCCTGAGTTACCGGTTGTTCCAAAGCTCAAGGCGTATAAGCCCCTCCCCTCCATGCGCATGCTCACCCATCTCCCGCCTTGCTGACTCAGTTCCCCTCTGGTCCGCCGCTGACCCATATAAAGTCCAAGAGCCATGACAGAGAGAGGGGAGGTGGGTGGGTGGTGTGGATTCACAGAGGTCCTCTTGAAGAACTAAAGTTACAGGTAAGTAACCTGCATTTCTTCTTCGTGGACTCTGTGAATACACACAATGGGTGACTGGCAAGCTGACTTACCGGTGGAGGGTAGTCATGGTAGTACAGTTGTCAAAACTGCTTTGCCAAATGCGGCTGATCTCTGCGACCTGACGTCTAGTTTGTAGTGCTTCAGGAACGTAGACGGTCGAGACCAGGTTGACGCTTTACATATGTCTTCCAAGGGCACCCCTTTCATGAAGGCAGTGGAGGAGGCTACTGCTCTTGTGGAATGTGCCTGGGGTGTGACAGGTAGAGAGACATGCGCATTATTGTATGCCATTTTGATAGTTGTGGTGATCCATCTGGAGATGGATTGGTGGCATACTTGGTGACCTCGAGATGGTTCAGAGGTCCTGATGAAGAGCCTGTGGGTTTTTCTCACAGGAGCTGTCCTGGAAGTGTAAAAGAGGAGTGCTCTCTTGACATCGAGGGAGTGGAGCGTCCTCTCCAGGTGAGTCATTGGGTTCGGGAAGAAGGTTGGGAGAATAAGTGGCTGAGACACGTGGAACGAAGACACTATCTTCGGTAAGAAAGAGATGTCTGGATAGAGTTCCACCCTTTCGTGATGGAATTTCAGGAACGGCGGGTCCGCTCTGAGCGCAGCGAGTTCTGAAGCTCTTCCGGGGGATGTGATTACCACTAGAAAGGCTGTTTTCAGGGTAAGTAGGTACAGAGATGTGGTAGCCATGGGTTCAAATGGCGGCTTAATTAGGCAGTTAAGCACTAAGGAGAGAGTGTTAGGGCTCTGTGATGTGGACGGAGGTTGGCAATGCCTCTTAGGAACCTCCTTAGCTTAGGATGTGTAAACAGAGCTGCAGCCTCGGACTCAGGTGGCTGATGAGCTACTATGGCTGCAGTATAGACTCTCAAGGTAGATAGGGAGAGTCCCCTGTTGAAGAGTAAGAGAAGGAATTCCAGGAGGACCTGGATGTTGGTTGGACTCAAGGGTTGAGAGTTGGCTCGAGTGAAGTGTAGGAAGGATGCCCACTTATGTGCATACAGAGTATTTGTAGAGTTCTTCCTGGAGTTTGTGAGTACCTCAGCGATTGTTAGCGGAGGTACCATGCCGTTAGGTGGAGAGCCAGGACGTCTGGGTGTCTGACTTGTCCCTGGCATTGCGTCAGGAGATCGGGCGTTGACAGCAGCCTGACGGTGTCGGTCGCCATTGTTTGCAGAACTTGAAACCATGGCTGCCGTGGCCACCACGGTGCCAGCAGAATGACGTGGGCTCCGTGATGTCTGATCTTCATCAGGGTTCTCTGAATGAGAGGTATTGGTGGAAATGCATAAAGGAGACCCTGGGGCCAATCGGTGGCAAAGGCATCTCCCTGTGTTTGCCGATGCCTGCTCCGGAGCAGTACCAGCTGCACTTGGTGTTGGCTTGAGATGCAAACATGTCCACGATCGGGGTTCCCCACCTGGTACAGAGGATGCGGAACACCGCCTCTGAGAGGCTCCACTCGTGGTTGTTGTGAGTGAGGCGACTCAGTTTGTCTGCCACCACGTTGTTGCATGATGCAATGTGTATGGCTATCGGGTGAATGTCCTTGGTTATGCACCATCGTCAAAGTTTGGGGTGAGGTGCAGTAGAGATTTCGAGTGAGTGTCTCCTTGCTTGTTCAAGTAATAGAGTGCCGTGGTGTTGTCGGTCGTTACTTGGACCATTTTGTGGGCAAGGAGGAGTTCAAATGCTTTGAGGGCTTTGAAAATGGCAAGGAGTTCCAGGTAATTGATATGCTGGATTCGCTCCTTGGGTGTCCACCTGGGATGGATAGAGAGGTGGTTGCATGTGGCGCCCCAGCCGGTGGTAGTTGCATCTGTCGTTACCTGGATGGATGGGTAACGTTGTTTGAAGGGCCTTCCCACTTTGAGATTGCAGGAGGACTTCCACCACTTCAGGTTGATGAGGAGACAGGAGGTGACCCTGAACCGTTTTGAGGGGTTGTCGCAGTGTGGGCAAAACCTGGTTAAAAGCCATGCCTGCAGTGGTCTCATGCGGAGTCTGGCATGTGGTAGGATGGCAGTGGCGGAGACCATTAGGCCTAGAAGGCGTTGGGCTTGAAGTGCCGACACCTTGTTGGAGGTTTGAAACGGCTGCAGAGCCTGTTTGATTTTTCGTGGGCAATCTGGAGGTAGGTATGCCTCTGCCCTTTGAGCGTCCAGGAGTTCTCCTATGTATTGTACCGACTGGCATGGGAAAAGGGTGGACTTCTTCTTGTTGAGCCAAAGTTCTAAGGATGTTAGGAGCTTTATGGTGAGGTATCTGTCCTTCTCTGGCTTTTGTTTTGTAGGTGCCACCAGGGGCCAGTCGTCTAAATATGGAAAGACGTGGACTCCCTGGAGCCTGAGGAAGGCCGCCACGGGTGCCATGGACTTTGTAAACACCCCGCGGGCGGGGCGGAGGAGAGACCAAAGGGCAGGGCTTTGAACTGGTAAGTTGAGCCTCCCATCCGGAAACGAAGGTATTTCCGGTCTAGGGAGGCTATGGAGCGACGGAAATAAGCATCTTGTAAGTCGAGGATGACGAACCAGTCTCCTTGTTGCAGCCTCGGAATGATGGTGTCTAGTGTAGCCATGCGGAATTTCTTTCTTCGAATAAAGGTGTTTAGTCTTCGAAGGTCTAGAATGGGACGAATGCCCTTGTCCTTTTTGGGTATTGTGAAGTATCGAGAGTAGAAGCCTGATTGATCTCCTGATGGCACTAGCTCTATAGCTTGTTTCTTTATTATAGCTGTGACTTCCTCCCTTAGTACTTGGGAGGGTGGTGTGGAGATGACTCTTCCCAGTGGGGGCCGATGGTGAAATCGAATTCGGTATCCCCTTTCGATAATTGACAATACCCATGCATCTGTCGTGATGCTTTGCCAGGTGATGTGAAGGGAGGTTATCATCTGGTAATCTATCAGGGACAGAACCTCCGTGTATGAGGCCTGTGCCTTGGCCTTTTGCTCTTCCAGAAGATGTTGTATGAATTCTGGAAAGGTGAGTAGGAGGTGGCGTGTATAAGCCTCCATGGCACACAAATAGTTCAGTGCTCTCAAGGAGAATGAGGCAAGGGAGTAATGACACCTGCCAATGAGATCTAGCTTCCGAGCCTCCTTATTGCTTGGGGTAGTATTGGAATGTGACTTCCCTCTGTTTTGTGTGGCATCCACTATCACTGAATTGGGTAGGGGTGCTTCATAAGGAAGTCCATGCCCTCACCGTGAGTTTTGTACAGGCTGTCAATTCTCCTTGGAATCAAGGGATTGGAAGAAGGTTTAGCCCAGGCTTCTTTGGCTTTATCCAGCATAGAGGGGATGAATTTCATCCTCAATGGAAGTGGCCTGGTTTTGTGTAAGTGGCCAAAAAAAATTACAGTCATCGGTGGCTGTTGGAAGTTGCACTTGGAGGCCAATGACCTGTGCAATCTTATGTACCATCTGTGAATAGTTTTTTAAAATCTTCTATTGGCGTGGAAGATGGTTTTTCCTGTACATCAATCTCTGAGTGTCTAGAGTTTGAGAGAGTCAACCTATGGGAGGATTGAGAAGCTGCTCCTGTGTCGGAGTCATCAGTTATTGGGCGATCCATAGTAGCTGGTGAGTCTGGCAGCTGCGGTTGTGGTACCTGAGGGGCCACCGATTGTGGTGTGATGTCGGTGGGAACCTGCGGGTACGTAATTGGGAAGCCTGCAGCTGGGATGGTGTCAGTATTAGACACCAGAGGGCGCTGAGCCCTTAGCTTCTGTACACCCCTTTTACACCTTCTAGATTTGGGGGAGGCAGACGAAGAAGTGGAAGTGGAATCGGTGTCAGATGAGCTAGACACCATATGGGCCTGAAGTCGCTTCTTTTTGGCATGGCATTTGTTTTTGTGACGCCGTATTGAAGCTGACGAAGAAGACTCATGACGTCTGTGGCGCTTGCCCTGGCGACGTCGGGATGTATGACATCTAGGAGAGGACAAGGGCGAGGAGGTGGTATCATGGGTCTCTGCCCGCACCTGTTTCCTGCCCCTCTCTGTGGGTGCAGTAAGCCGTTGGCCTTTCAAGTGTTGCCCAGCGTCATGGACCACAGTCTCCTGTATGCCTGGTCTCATGGTGGGCAATCTTTGCATGCCCAGGCGTCTGGGGGGTTCCATCCCCTGCTCTTCGATGTCAGAGTGCTGAAGAGCTGACGCAGTGGATGCAGCCTGTAGATTTTGTAGGTGCGATAACGGATTGAAGCTGAGTGTGGCCATGTCCGTGTCGTGGACAAGTTGGCCTGGCGGCAAGCCCGATAGAATCATAGGGCTATGAGGGGGTTCACGGGTACCCATCGCCTGATTTTCAAAGGCATGGGACCAGGGCTCGTCTCGGGTGACATCAGGAGACTGGGCGCCAACCTGCGCTGAGCTCGGAACCCCCTCTACGCCGCGCGACTCGGTTGAAACGAGCGCGGGTGGTTTCGGCGGCGTCACCGTTGTTCGCACATCGGAAGCCAAGTCCTTTGATCTCTTCTCCGGAATCGGAGATGGCTGGAGGTGTTTTTTTTTCTTCCTTTTTTTCCATCGTCTTCCCTTTATTTGAAGACTTTGATTTTTTTTTGAGGAAGTGGGAGGCATAGATACTTCCGAGTGGGTTTCCATCGGTTTGAGGGATTTTCCCCACAAGTATGCCCTTAAACGCTCGAGGCGGTGTTTAAGGGCCGGTTTTGTTAGTTTTTTGCAATGTGGGCAGAGTGCGGTTTGGTAAGCCTCTCCCAGGCAATACAGGCACAAACTGTGGCCATCCGCTAACGGAATTCTGTTTGAACAGGCCTCGCACTGTTTAAAAAGTGCTGCCGTGGCCATAAACCGCTGGCGCACCCACAACTACGGGGGGGTGTCCACCCCTCCGCCCTAGGGGTGGGCGCCGAAAAAGAAAAGTCAAACTAATAACTTTGGAGGGGGGGCAAACTGGGGAGGAAAATGAATAAAAAAATAAAGTCAAAATGAATGAATAGGTTTCACTTTCCTTATTTTTTGCAGGAGTTTGGAGACATGCGACCTCGCTCAGCGGCGGCAAAAAGGAACTGAGTCAGCAAGGCGGGAGATGGGTGAGCATGCGCATGGAGGGGAGGGGCTTATACGCCTTGAGCTTTGGAACGACCGGTAACTCAGGCGCGCAGACCCATTGTGTGGATTCACAGAGTCCACGAAGAAGAGTAGCTTTTTGAATAGATAGATAGATAGATAGATAGATAGATAGATAGATAGATAGATAGATAGATAGATAGATAGATAGATAGATAGATAGATAGATAGAATTCTATTACAATCCACTGTGGCCAGGAAATAGTGAACTAGCTTATGCAAACAGTGTGAACTAGCTTATGCAAATAATGATGCTAAATTCCCCATTGATGGGTTAAGCAGCAGAAGGTACATTGAGTCTAGCCCAACATGCCTGTCTCTGAGTGTATTCTGTGGGAGTAAAGAATATTAATAGGAAACTTGGTTGAAATATTAGACCAATAGCCTCCTGTCCCTCCTGCCAGAGCTCAATGATGGATCTCTCTCTGCCCCCATTGGCTCCAACTTTGAAGAATCCCTCAGAGAAGTGCAGCCTATTCAAAAGCATTATGGCTGAGCCATAGCATTGCTCTGGTTTAAACCAAGCAGCTTCCAGATTCAGCTGGAACTGATAAAGGAAGGTCTCGTGGTAAACCAACCTTCAAAGGGGAACATGGTATAATGGTTCAGCACTGGTCCCTTCATGGATCCCGATGCAGAGCCCAAACCATCTTTACCCCTCTAGAAAAGAGAGAAGACAATATAAAACATTTGATTTCCCCAACAATAACTGCTATTTTTCAAAGCTTCAGACAGGTGTAGCCCCCCAAACTGATTTCATTATGCACTCAGTTCAGCTCTATGGCTTTAGGCGAAAGTAACCTATTCCTCCATAACAGCCCTCTGCATTGGTGGTGGTGGTGAGGATTATTTTGTTTCCAACCTTGTTAACTTCAACTCAACCCTGTTTAACTTCAACTTCTGGCAAGTGATTCCTAGCATATTACCTTCAAAACCAAGAGGAAAAAGTAAAAAGTGCGCTGCTTATATAATACCCCACAGCACTTAATCAATTCTCTGGGCGGTTTACAAGTAATTATGTGGCCTACACATTGCCCCCCCCCTCCCTAAGCAAGCTGGGTACTCATTTTACCAACTTCTGAAGGATGGAAGTGAACCTTCAGCCTGCTACCTAGGATTGAACCCTGGGTCGTGAGCAGTTACGGCTGCAGTACATTTTAACCACTGCACCACAATGTTCTCCACAAGACGTCATAGTAAACCAGGAATGAAAAAGAAGGCCAACATTAGCCTTGGCTCTGCATGAAATCATTTCACTGATTCGTGTATTTGGATGGAAGGGCCAGTGGACTGGTATTATTTGTTCCTTCCATCAGTACCTTTCAAATGTGGATGGTCTTTAAATGAGTAAAATGTGAGGTACTGCCCACAAGGAAAGGAGGAAAAAGTCAGAAGGGCCATTTGGCCTCCACATTCATGGAGGCATCAAATTTAAAATATAACTCAGGTTTGTAACCTAGTTTTGTCACGGTTGCAGAAACCTCAAAATATATAAGCAGTTTAGCTTTCTTCTGATCTCTGAGAAGCTCCGACAACCACCAATGGAATACAAAACACTGGCCCATCTTTGAAGTACTGTTTGAGCTGTGGGCAGATATAAAGAAAGCTTCTGATCTGTGGAGACCCTATGAATTAGTGACTGCAAAAAAATAAAAAAATCCTACCATGAGCAGCCTTGCTCAAGTTGTGCAAACTCAAGACCATGCCTTCCTTGCAGGATCTCATTCTTGGCCTTCCTATTTTTTGTTGTTTCAGTTTCTTACAACATTACTAATTAAATGAAATCTGTGTAAGACAGTTCATTGGAGTTATCAGAAATTAAACCTGGGTTTTCTGATACGCAGAAGCAGAATTAGGAAAAGTATCTTCTAAAATCCCATGGGCTGAAAAGACATTGGCCGCATTGGCTGAGTGGATAGTTGGACCTACTGGTCCAAAGAAGTGACTATCCCAGACTCTACGAACTATTATTTATTTATTTACAAGATCTGTTTTAGCCCCCCTACTACCAGGTGGTCTGAGCTATGATAATTATTTTTGAAATTTTGTCACTAGGGCAGTGATAGCGAACCGGTGGGACGGGTGCCAAAGGTGGCACTCGGAGCCCTTTCTGTGGGCACCCGACATCGCCCCTTCACAGCTACCTGTATACAGGTTAAATTACTGTATTGGCACTTTGCAAAAAAAAAAAATAGTGGGTTTTGAATTGCAGTTTGGGCACTCGGTCTCTAAAGGGTTTGCCATCACTGCACTAGGGTGTATACGTGTGCCAGAACTCCTGGATAGCTCAGGGGTTTAGGTATCCTGCTGCAGTGTGAAAGGCTAAGAGTTTAATTCCCTACTTTGCCTTCTTGACAGGGGCTAGACTCAGTGATCCATAGGGTCACTTCTAACTCTGCAGTTCTATGATGATGATGATGATTGCATTTTAGAGGGTCAAAAAGATACCATCAAACACATTGTTATTTATTGACTTTTATTCAAAAAAAGATTCCTCTAATAAAAACCCAACAACAAACTGTATTTGCCTAACTACATGAGGTAGTACATGTAGCGCAACAAAATAATGCTGTGATGTATGTATGAAGCAAATCAGTATGAATTATATTTGGAAGGAAATTATAAAGTCTGAATTATAAAGTTACAAAAACATAAACATTTAAAAATATCCATTTTACAGTGCTACACAATACAATTTTCGTAGAAAAACTGATAATTGTTGCCATTATGTATTTTCCCCTAATATACCATAATATGGTACTATATGCTCCCCCCACCCCATATACCACAATATGGTAGTACTTAATGCACAGGACTCTTTACCATAAATGAGATCAAATGAAATGGCAGAACATAATAATGAGATAATCATAATTGGCATCGTGTCCTGCCCTGCAGAATGTATGCCAGATGAAAACATTAAGATACTTCAGGGACTACTTACATTTGTTGACAGTGCAAATTCATTATTTACCAAAACTATGTGGGACAGTTTTAGGTACTGTGAAGTACTGGTCCTCCAAACAAGCCCATGCTTAGCTACATTTTTAGGACCAATTTGTTGAACGTAAAAGAAACTATTAGTTGTTTAACTTCAGTTCTAAACCTTTACTCTAATGTCAGTCCCAGTAATACCTGCCATGTTTCTAAGACTCATAAAATCCTAATATTTAACCATGCTTTGCATTTTGTTATGCAAATAATTATTTAGCATGAGGTTATAGCACCAGATTATGTCTGTTTTGAGGGGGAAATGTACAAAAATGCAATGCATTGTGGGGTTTTTTTAATGTAAGGATTGAAAGCGACAAAGTTGGCGCAATTTCCCATTTCATTAAGTTCTTCCTGCTGATTGTTGTACAAAATAAAACAGTGTGTATTCTATAATAATGCCTGTCCAATTGTTATTTCAAAGCACCATGGTTATTTTAATGCAATGAAAAATTCTATGCCCAGAGGATATAGAGAAATTCCTTTACAGTTAAAGCTAGTGGCTTATAACACACATCACCATCATTGTGTAGTCAGATTTTTTTTTTAAAAAAGCTCTGAAATGTTTATGAGCTTTTAATGAACTGCATAGGAATAAACGCTAAGAAAATATAGCAATATTTAACACAGGATTCAAAATAAGTCATTTATCATCATAGTTTTTCATATGCCTTTCCCATGTTTAGTTTTATATACTTTCCCCATTAAGATTTACATGCATTTAAACACTCTTTCAATCAGGAAACAGTAAATATATTCTGTACAACAATATTACATTTTTATACAAACTTGAGGAAGTCAATTAATTTTTTTCCTCTTCTTCCAAGTAATTGTTTTTAATACTCTTTTCATAATTTTCTTGCTTCGCTCAAACCACAGCAAACACCCTGAATGCTTTGCTTCCTGGAGGATTTTGTAAACTGCAGAAGGAAATTAAAATACAATTTTTTCATCCAGGTTAGTTTGTACAAATCCTAATCTTATCAAGCAGTTTTATTTCAGACATTAATCTACTCTGACAGAGCATCTACAGAGGACTTGTCCCAAGATCACTTTAAAGATTATATGCATAGTTATGTGGAGTGTGACCTTTTTATTGGTAACACTGAGACTGTGTGATCTCTCCCTAGAAAGGCCTCTCACTCTAACCCATTTACCTCTCTTGTAGCACATAAAAACATTTTAATGTTAACACTTTATATTAATTTGTCTGCTAGTTATGAAACTAAAGTAGGGATGGGCGTGAAACGAAAAACAAAATGCTGTTTCGTCATTTTGTTACATAACGAAACGAAACGAGATGAGGAAGCAGCATTTTGTTACAGACGAAATGAAACAGTCGTTTTTCTGTTGAAATGAACCGTTTCGTTCCATCTGTAAAAGGGGTCCCTTACCTGCAGGGTGGCCGCAACCGCTGGAGCCCAGGAAAGGGAAGAGGAGGAGGTGGGTAACTGCTGCCGCTCCGGCGCTCCCTGCCTCCTCTCAGCCCTCCTCTCAGCTGGGAGGGGGGGTGGATCCCCTGGGTCCTGGAAGCATGGGATTTGGTGCCAGGAGCCATGTTCAGAGGGCTCCTGCCGAGCTGTCAATGGCTGGACCCCTTTAAAACTGGCCCGGTCGGCACCAGGGGGATCTCAATTCCCATGATGCTTCCTATAAAAACCACCAGCCTTTATGGCCTTGGGCAAGATCTAAGGCCATAAAGTCCCAGCTGCACAGTCCCCTTTCTAATTTAACATCATAACCTTCTAACATTCCAGGACGCTACATCACTGATTTCAAAGTGGCTACTGCATAATTTCAAAGGGGTTTTCAAAGAGAAATTCAACAGTCACAGTCCCTAGAAGAAGGGGATCGTAAACCACTTTGGCGTACTCTCTAAGTAGAAGACCCTGAAGAGGGTTGCCAAAAGTCACAACTGACCTCATATTGCACCATTATCATCAGTTACAGTTCAGCTATTCAAAGGTGCAATGGAGTGCGGCAAAGAATAGCAATTATATGCATGTGGCTATGTATGTACCTTTCTGAAAAAATGCCATTTTGAAATGAAGCGATGTACATTCTTCTTTTGTCTACTGGCATAACATCAACAAAGCCGCCTTCATTCCGAATTACTCCAGCGTGTACAGCTGTCCGGCAGATACTAGATATCTGGAGGGAGGAGGGAAATAAGAAATGACTTTTTTGGAAAATGATAGATGCATGCATATAAATTAAATGAAAATCTAGTTACTGACTGCATGTCACCATATGCTAGAAAAGTGCTGCTTAGTTCCTTCTACAAGAGGAAACTGAAAAACCAACCATGGACATTTTGTCTCTGTCTTTTTTTTCTTTTTCTTTTTTGGTGACACACAAACCAGGAATTCTAGCCTGTCTTCTCCCAGATCTAGTGCCATGCTTTCTTCTGAAGAGAAACAAGCACAACTTTGGTTTTGTGTTCCACAGGTAAACCATCCACAATATGGATAATCAAAGCAAAACAGAAAATCAAGTGATTTACGTTTTAGAAAAAAAATATTTATTTTACTGAGCTTTCTGATTTCAAAGTGGCTATTGTAGAATTTCAAAAAGGTTTTCAGAGAAAAATGGGAAAAAATCTGAATTGGGATAGTTACAAGTCCAAACTACAACTGAAAGGTCAGACAGAGACCAGGACTGACTACCCTATGTACTAAGCTGGTTTTCACATGTTTTTATTTATTTTTATTTATTTTTGCATTTCTTGACCAGTCCAATTTCCCCGAAGGGACTCTGGGCGGTTCACACAAAATCCAAATAAATAAAACAGTAATTAGAGGCAAAACAAGTCAATAAGCAACAAAAGTCATAAACAAACAACACAATAGCATACTAAAAACCCAGCAGGCAATAGGACATTACATTACTGACCGCCATACACTTCCCTAAAAGCAAGGTCTTTAATGCTTTTTAAAAGGCTGATAGGGGCTCAATTTAGTGGATTTTGCTAGGTAGTTTGTTCCACATCATGGGACCAGCCACTGAGAAGGCCCGACTGTGGGTAACAACTTTGCGGGCCTCTTGGGGAGTGGAAGCGCCGAACATGCTCTGGTGGGTTGGGCCGACATTGGCCTTTGGGAAATCCACTCAGTCAGATACTCAGACCCCAATCCATGGAGGGTTTTGTAAACCAAAACCAATACCTTGAACCTTATCCGTGAAGCAACGGGTAACCAGTGCAAGCGGACCAGAGCGAATGTGATGTGGTCAAAACAACCCGCACCAACCACCAGTCTGGCTGCTGCATTCTGCACCCACTGCAGTTGGCGGACAAGGGTCAAGGGAAGCTCCGTGTAAGGAGCACTGCAGTAATCAATCCTCGATATCACCAGCGCATGCACAATTATCCACAGGGAGTCGCCATCAAGGTAAGGATGAATCTGGGTGATAAGCCTAAGCTGGTAAAAGGCTGACTTGGACATGGCAGCCACCTGGGACTCCAGTGACAATGCCAGGTCCAAAACAGCACCCAGACTCCTCGCTCTTTCAACCAGCTGGAGGGTAGACCCACCCAGACTGGAAAGAGGACCACTATACCCATCTGGTGCACCCCAAAGAACAGAAACCCAGTCTTTTCAGGGTTGAGTTTGAGCCTGTTGGACCTGGTCCATTCCAGCATGGCATACAGGCAGCAGTAAAGGGTCCGGACCGCCTCCATTGCAGGGGTGGAAAAGGAGATAGAGAGCTGTATGTCACCAGTGTACTGATGACAGCAAGCCCCATATCTCTGGCTGACCTCAGCCAGTGGCCTCATATAAATGTTAAAGAGCACGGGTGAGATTGCCAACCCCTGAGGTACCCTACAAGAGAGTGACCAGGGAGACGACAATTCTCTGCCAAGGCTTACTCACTGGGCACAGTCCCGATGGAAGGAGTGGAACCAGCTCAAGGTTGGGCCCCCGATCCCCACCAGAGAGCCTGCCCAAGAGGATACTGTGGTCGACCATATCAAAGGCCGCTGACAAATCGAGAAGGACCAACAAGGTAGCACAACCCTGTTGGGGCCCCCTCAAGAGGTCATCCTGCGATGCGACCAGGGTGTTTTCAGTCCCGTGACATGGCTCGAACCTGGACTGGAAAGAATCCAGGACATGATCTTCCTCCAGGAATGATTGGAGGTGCTCCATGGCAATTTGCTCCATTGCCTTGCCCATGAAGGGAGCATTGGCAATCGGGCGATAATTACTCATATTGCCCGATGCAGGCTAGGCTTCTTCAGGATGGGCTTAACTACCGTCACCTTCAACCAGCTGGGAAAAATCCCATCCCTGAAGGAGGCAGTGGTGATGGCACCAGCCCACTCTAGCATGCTCCCTCCAGCGATGTTAATAAGCCAAGCTGGGCAAAGATTGGAAGGGGAAGTTGCAGGCCTGCAGTGGACCTGGAGGCACCCGCTGGTGTTACAGACCCAAAGTCAACAAAACGCGAAGACCGAGGGGGGGTGCAGCACCTGCCATAGTCAGGGATAGATCAGTGCAACCAGAGTCCAGGTCAGCATGGATTGCCTCTATTTTAGATTTTTAAAAGGCTGTGAAGGACTCACTAGTGAAATCACTCGGAGGCGGCCCCGGTGGACCAGGATTGGTGAGGTCTCAAACCACCCGGAACAACTCTGCCTAGCGGTTCAAGGCCCCACCAATTCTCAGGGGAGGAAAATATCATTTAACATCCGCAACCCGATTAAATGCTGTCTGATCCTTCCTCCATCTGCTTCCTCTGTCAAAACTAGTTTGCTGAAAATGGAATTCAACTTATTTATTCATGGGTCTGGGGAAGAGAGACTAAAGGGGAGCAATCAAGCATTTTCCAACAACTCACTGACTCATTCACAGTAACACAATATTAAATTATAGCATATTGTGAAGCATTAAGACAACCCTCATTGCTTCCTTGCTTGTCTGTCTGTGTGAACTTTCTTGAAGAAACATGCAATTGGTTTCATTAATTAATTTAAATTTCATGGCAGGAGAATTTGGATCTCTTCCACTGAAATCCAAAGGACCAAAAAGGGGTTAATTTTTGCCAAACAGAGAATGTTGCAATTCTTCTTGAGTTAAGGGATAACATTAGTTACAAATACTACAATGACAACAGAAAGCACATATATACACCCACACATGCATATGTGTCTAAGGATGTAAGTCTACAACTATTAATATGAGTGTGTGTGTGTGGGGGGGTGTCTGTCTGTCTGTCTGTCTCTGTGTCTGTCTCTCTGTCTGTGTGTGTATATAAGCAAATATTTGGAAGTTAATTCTAATAGCTGTTCCAGTTTTAGGGAATTCTTATTTATTCTCACCCATTTGTAAGAATATCATATAATTAATAAGTCAATTTTATTCTGAGCTATTTATGGGATAATGATAGTTTAATACAGAAAATGTTATTTTGGAAATATATCACAAGTAGTAATGCTACCACCTCAATTTTATAGACTGATGCCCTAGTTTTCTCTTAGTGGAAGGCATTTATAATAGAGCTCAAACAGACAACCCTCATAAACACTGAAAGCTACTGGAGAAATCATAATTTGCATTTATATACTGGAAACCTTCAGTATATTTTCCATTTTTCTTACAGGAACACCTTCTTCTCAAACTCTGATCTACGTGATACAAATCCAAGCATACACATAGTCACCTACTGTATTTTCCAAGGCTGCATGAACAGTGTTACAAGGCCTTGCTTTACTGCCATGCTGTGTCAGCTTATTGTATTTAACAGTTCATAGAATTTGAACACCAAGTGCTTAATCATTTTTCATGTTCGCTCAGCAAAATGTTAGATATCTACAGCAGCACAACACTAGCCTGTAACGCCAATTCAGTGACTTTGTAAAAGGCTCTTTTAAGCATTTGTTTCTCCAGACAGTATTTGTTCCCCATATTACTGTCAGATGATTCCTCTTGTTCTGCTGTAGAAAAGTATCAATATCATTTCATGTAGAGACATATACCTTACTCTAAAGAATTACAGAGTCTTCAGATAGCATATAAACACAGAGCAGAGAACTGATTATCATATCTTACACTTGTAAAAAGACACTGCTCACATTTTTGAACAAGCTAATATTGTTCAAATATTCTTTAATAAGTGAATTAGTTTAATTCCATCCTAAAATTCAAAATGTTTCTTACAGCAGATGGGAAAACATAGAGAGACCCCTCTCCCCTGTGGCGTAAAACAGGTTACTGACTGCTGGTCATAAAAGCTAGATCATATTCTTTTCTAAATACTGTAATAAACTGTTCTAACCAGGGCAATATAAAAAAAACTAACTAACTAACTAACTAACTAACTAACTAACTAACTAACTAACTAACTAACTAGACATCAGGCCATGCCTGATTCAATTTTTCTGACAAATTATTTTGTTCAAATGAACCAATACAGAAGCACAGGTGGCACAGGCCAACAACATCCAAAGGTGCTGCATCGTGTCCCTCCCTTGGGAATCGAGATTTTAAATCTTATAATCCCAAGCATGAAGGCAACACATATTTTCATCTTTTTTGATGCAGCAAAAGGAAGTGGCACTTTGCAAAAAAATTAGTGGGTTTTGAATTGCAGTTTGGGGAATAGGTCTCTAAAAGGTTTACCATCACTGCTATAAAGGATGTGTTATCATGGAAACACCATATTTTTAAAAATGCAGATGTCTGAAATTAAATATTTACCATTTAAATTCATTTCATCAGTGTTACAATGCAAATATGAATGTATTACTTTCATATCTATCCGGCTGAACTGGTTCAGAAATGATGAATATGAACTCAAGACGAAACCAAACTGTTTGTGGTACAACTTTCAATCTTTTAAGTGTTTTATACAAATATTAATACTTGTAAAAGCAATTATTCTACACTTCAGATTTAAAAGTACATTATCTTACTTACATCAGAATAAATTCGTGTTCCAACTACTCGGGCATAGTGTGGATTTGCCTGCATGCAATTGTGAGGACAATAGACCCTTAAATAATAGAAGAGAAGAAAACCTAGTTGACTATTTCAGATATGAAAATTGCATTAGATAATAAAAATACTATTGCAATCAATGAAAGAGAAAAGATAAATATACTGAAGTCTAGTATAGTAGACAGAGTTTTGGACTACAACTAAGCAGATCTGGCCTTATATCCCTGGATAACAATGGGGTTAGCAATGATAAACTACATTTCACATAACTTGAAAACCCTAGCACAGTTGCCAAAAGTTGAAGACAACTTGACAGGACAAAGCAACATATACTGACTTTTTAAAAAAGGCTCATGTTTCATGTCACCACATAATTAGTCATAGCCTCCCTTTTCTTGTGATTGATGAGATGATGATAGAAATGAAACAGTATAAAGAATTGACTGATTTACCTTGGACAGTGTGTGGCCGGCTTGTAAAACGGACATAGCTGTTCCACAGTTGTTTCACAAGTGATAGCTTGCACTGAAATGTAACCCCCAATACATTTATATAAAATTTATTTATTTATTATTTATTATTTGCATTTCTAGACCACCTGACTTTCCCATTGGGAACTCTGGGTGTTGAACAGCATAGAAACAAGTAAACAACAGAATATACCACAACATGACAAAAAATAGTAATTAAAAGACCAATAAACCGGCTTATGCAAGAGGGCAGACAGAACAGACTGTTAGGGCAACAGATAAATTTGGAAGTTGAGTCATGGCTACTGGACTTCTTTTTGAGAGATAGAAACGTTTCGCTGCTCATCCAAACAGCTTCATCAGTCTGAATACAGCTAGTGCGAGTCCTCCATCTTATAGTCGACTGACTATAAGATGGAGGACTTGCACTAGCTATATTCAGACTAATGAAGCTGTTTGGATGAGCAGCGAAACGTTTCTACCTCTCAAAAAGAAGTCCAGTAGCCATGACTCAACTTCCAGATAAACTCACCTGGATGACTGAGAATCTTCACAGGCAACAGATAAACTAACAAACAAGTAATCTCAGTGATTGCTAAAGGCGACTTTGAATAGCCAGGTTTTTAAGGAGTTTCTTGAAAGCCAAGAGGGCTCCGCAGTTCTTATCTTGCTAGGAAGATGGTTCCAAAGAATTGGACTAGCCACCGAGAAGGCCAGCCTTCGTATAGAAGCCTTATAGGCTTCCCAGGGTGGGTGGGGGGTGGGGGTGGAAATCCAAAGCAAGAGGGCCTGCAATGCTCTGGTGGGCAAGGTCAAAGCTGACCTTTGGATGATAAGCTCTACTAGGTCCTCTGGTCCCAAGCCATGGAAGGTTTTGTAAATCAAAACCAAATCCTTGTTATTTGGGAGGCAACAGGTAACCTATGCAGGTGAGCCATGATGGAGGTGATATGGTCAAATCTGCCCGCACCAACCACCAACCTGGACGCCGCATGCTGCACCTGCTGCGATTGCCAAACTAGGGTCAAGGAAGCCTCATGTAAAGAGTGTTACAATAGTCTATCCTTGAGATAAGCAGTGCTTGCCATCCTTAGGGAGTCCCTGTCAATGTATGGTCGAATCTGGATAATAAGCCTAAATTGATAAAAGGCCACCCTTGAAACAGCAGCCACATGGGATTCCTGGGACAAATCACAGATCCGGGATGATGCCCAGACTCCTCACTCTATCTGCCAGCTGGAGGGTGATCCCACTCATAATGGGAAGAGGGCCACTGTACCTGTGTGCCCCCCCTCCCCAGGAACAGAACCTTGGTCTTCTCCGGGTTAAGTCTAAGCCTGTTAGTCCTGATCCACTCCATGACCGCAGCCAGACAGCGGTGGAGGGCCTGTACAGCCTCCGTTGCCGAAGTGGAAAAGGAGAGGTAAAGCTGTGTGTCATCAGCATACAGATGACAGCAGACTCCATGCCTCTGAATGACCTCAGCCAGTGGCTTCATATAGATGTTAAACAGCATGGCAAGATTACTGATCCCTGGAAACCCCACAGGAGAGTGACCAAGGTGCTGACAGTAACCCCCACACACGCACACACACTCAAAGCTAACCCTAACCCCCACCTCAGCAACCTTGCCCAGGAGGATACCGTGGTCAACAATATCAAAGGCCACAGAGAGATTGAGGATGACCAACAAGATTGTACAACCCCTGTCAGCCCCCCTCCCCCCAGGAGGTCATCTTGCAACACAACCAGAGCTGTTTCCGTAAATTCATACTTTCAAATGGCAGACAAAAAAAATTATAATATCATGTAAATAAACACTAACCTGATACTTTAGAGACTGTGAAGGAGTTAGCAGACTGGTATTTGCTGCAATAAAGACATTAAAACTATTAATTATTGTAACATTATTATTATATGCAACACAAATGGAAATAAAATAATCTCATTTAAAAAACCTTCCTAGCAAGACTTGGGGCAGCTTCCTGTTCTAACAGGAAACCAAGGAAAAGCCAGGCCTCTCCTGAGCCATGAAGACTACTACCTGACTTCTCCAAGTAAGGCATGTTTTAGTATCTATAGATGTGGGTCAATTTGATGCAACTCCCAAACTGAAAAATTACACATTTTAACTCCAAAAGATCTCAATGGCAAAAGGGGCATTAGTTATACAGAGATATTAAATCTACTTGCACTCCTGTTTTTATATATGCTGGATTTTACATTCTTGCCATTCATTTTTATGACTTTCAATTCATTATTAGAGATGGGCCAGCTCTTTTATTAGCTTAACAGGTGCTTGGCAGGTCAAAATCTTGCCTCCTCTGGCGGGCATCCCCTCGGAGGCAGCTGCATGGCTTCCATTCCCTGCCTCCTCTGGGCCTGCCAAAGGAGGAGGGGCTTAGAAGTGCTGAACACTTGTTGGGTCAATAGCAGAGCAAGCACGAACCACCAATTCGTGCCCATCTCTATTCATTATCATCACTCTTGCCCCTTCTCCCAGAGTTCAGAAATTGCTTGTTGCTCTGATAAAGCCTATAAGTGTCTCCTTTTTCATGAATGATGGCATCAGTCATGGTTTTAAAATCTCATGGAATAGATAATTGGTGGACAATCAAATTACATGGGACCCTAGGCTTAATTCCAGAAGCCCTCTGACAGCTATCAGTTCTGATCCCTTGCAAGAGTGATCTGTCCTTTCTCCGGATGCCCACTTGGCAGAGAGGAAGTCAGGGGGAGTTACAGAGAAAAGGAGACAGGGATGTTTAATTCTAGTTCTGGCTCTACCTGTCACTAGCATCTGCCCAATTAACCACACCAGGGGATCCCTGAGGAATACGGCTTTCTTCAAAAGAAATGTTGCCCACTCTTGGATTAGATATGTACAAGACAGAACAGAAGGGAGTCACAGGAAAGGTAGCAATGTGGCCTTGGAGATACTGTATCACTGAAGGAAACCATATAGAAAATGAATGCAAGAAGAAGCAAGCGGATTATAAAGATGTTAGACGACAGCTGTAATTTGCTAATTGAGACTCAGCCTCTGGAGCTTTTATGTTGCCATTCAACACAACAAGAAATAGTGACAAATATTACAGGACCAAAAAATAAACCCCAAATTTAATATTTTGCCTGGCTTTTCTATTTTTAAAATAATTATTTAATTTATATTACCCTGAATTATTGATAATATATGTCCAAGTGCTATATTTGTTGGAGAGCTGTTATTGATAGGGATTTTTATTTATTTATTTATCAATCACCCTATTTTCCAAGAGGAACTCTGGGTGGTGAACAAACAGGCAAAGTAATAGAAACAAGTAATAATAACAAGTAATAAAAACAATAGCAAGACCAGCAAAAACAAGATGGCAGCGGCAAACAATCAATTAACATATGGACAAAAGAATAACCTCAGCAGTTGCCAAAAGCAGCTTTAAACAGTCAGGTTTTAAGATGGTTTTTAAATGCTGGAAGGGATTCCGCAAGCCTTATGTTGCTTGGAAGATGGTTCCAAAGAATCGGACCAGCCACCGAGAAGGATTTCCCAAAGGTCATATAGGGCGTTTATACACGACCCCTAAGCTGCGCTGCAAATGGCTCCCAGCTCCGGAGCTTAGAAATGTTTTCCCACCAGCTCTGGAGTTTGGAGACAATTAAGTGCGACCCCGCCCACTTTAGCGTGACCCAGCGCACTTTCCTTGTACCTTCTCTTTGGAGGTGATAAAAAATTAGATGCGGATAAGAGTGCCCGGCTCTCCTGGCTTGTCTGTTGTTTTTTTGCCTCCCGCCCCTTTAAGAGCTCCTTGAGACGGAAGCAGGATGTAATTGGGCTCGTGGCAAGTTCGACCGCATGGGCAGGTTAGTAAAGGCTTCTTTTGTCCTTTTTTTTGCCTCCCCCCTCACGCCGACAGGAGCAGGAAGTGCTGAGGGGTGGGGACGCAGGAAGAAAACGAACCCCCAAGATCTCTGGTCCGAATTTAAGGGACCAGCGGATCTTAGGGGGTCGTGTGAAAAGGCCCTAACTCACACAGGTGCTGGAAGTCAGAAGTGATCTTGCAGCACATTAATAACAGTATTTTGTGGAGAGCAACTAGGGTCAGCACCTGTATGGGGGAAATCCCACATATCCACGGGGGAGTCCCACAGTATTATTTCACCTCCCACAGGCTGTCCTCCACACAGTCTGCTACACAACTCTTCCCATACCTGGTTTTGTGAAAAATGACCCATCCTGTGAAAGATTGCTGACAGAAGAGAGAAATGTTTCCACAACTGCTCTTCAACAACCATGTATGCTAACAGAAATCCAGACTGTATTTTTTCACTCACCCAACTGACTGAACTCCATTTCTAGAGGACTTGATGAAATAGTGCTTTCTTCCTTGCCTGGTAACATCAACCCAGCCACCATCATTGTCTATAATACCATAATGTATTGCAGCTCTGCAAATGCTTGATTGCTAAGGGGGGAAAATGAAGTTAGGATCTCTAAATATGTATTTTATTAAATGTATTTTTCTAAAAAGAAAGTGAAAAAATAGTTAGCTAAACTTAACTGCATATTGGTCACCCTACATTTTACACTGACAGACATAAATTAGGACATGAAGTAAGATATGATATGACATACCTAAACCATCTTATGTGTGCTATGTCAGTTCATATCTCCAGCTCAAAATGAAGTCCTGATTAAAATGAAATTCAGATCCATGCCTTGGTGAGAAATGTACTGAATATGGTTTAGTTTAGCCACGACTTATTTGTTTCCAGAAAGTAACATAGAAAAAATGCAATTTTACCATTTTAAATGCAATTTAAAAATGTACAATCCAATTTGTGTATCCCAATGTTTGTTCAATAAATATGAAAGATACACATGGACAAATGCACATAAACACCATTAATGAATCATAGAAAAAGTGAGCATTGGAGGTGGAGAAAGATTAATAAAAATATAAAAATGTGTTCAAAATATATTTTCAAAATAAGACTTTCTGGGTGGCGGGAACAAACCCCTGTGAACCATGAACATAGGTTAGAAGATGTGTCAAAGTAGAAATAAGAGAACCTTGGCAAGCTGAAATTTTCCTGATCTATATGGCACCAGCACAAGGATTCTCAATCTATGGTCCAGAAGGCTATCTGACAAGTACGATATATTCATGAATGAGGACAATACATTATTATTTTAATGCCGCTTGGCAACAATATAAATCTAACTCCAGTCAATCAGAAGATATGTTTGTTTCCTTACATAGTTGTCCGCAAAAGCAAAAGCAAAAGCAAAAGCAAAAGCAAAGCAAAGTGTGATGCTTATATACCACCCTAGAGTGTTTAAAGCACTCTCTGGCTGATTTACAATTTAGTTATGCAGACTACACACTGCCTATCCATCCCCCACCCTATCCCCAGCAAACTGAGTATTCAATTTACCTATCTTAAAAGGATAGAGAAAGCTATGTGAAACTTGAACTGGAAAACTGGGAATGAACCCCAGGTCATGGGCACAGTTTTAGCTGCAGTACAGCATTTTAATCACTGCACTACAAGGCTCCTAGAAAAGCTTTTTTAATTATGATGCAATTATGTATATCAAGGAGAAAGCTGGGAACCTGTACCCTAGCACAAACAGAACAACTCTCTCTTTAAATTTACCTTTAAGGCAATTTTATTTCTAGAGTGTTAAGGAACAATAGATATTTTTAACATAAAAATGTACTCAGATAGAATTACACTAAATAATACAATATTTTTACCATATCATAATGAACACTTCCAACAACTTTGGCACTGCTATCCAAACAGCCAGCAGGACATTCATACCTACACAAACAGAACAGAAATGGGTCTGAGAGGAAAGGCAAACAATGAATTTTCTTCAATTAGACTCTGTTTAATAGATTCTGAACAAACTATTAAGTGCATCTTACCTATTACAAGTTGTTCCTTTACACTGGTCCCTTAACCGTACCTCACAAGAAACAATTTGAGCTGGGGGGGTGGGGGAGGTGGAGAAAGGCAGCCAATATTACTACAATGTTTCAGTGTGTTTGGGAATTTA
Organism: Phrynocephalus guinanensis; assembly: GCA_037367245.1. NCBI lineage: Eukaryota > Metazoa > Chordata > Lepidosauria > Squamata > Agamidae > Phrynocephalus > Phrynocephalus guinanensis. The sequence goes on from CM074739.1 coordinate 41,578,143, forward strand.
ATTAAAATATAAAACATGTTAAAAATGAAATTTCCTTACACATTTGTTGTTTGCTTATGACCTCGTTTCTTTCACTGTCATCAGAAGGAGATGTATGTGACCTTAATCGATTCTGGGATGAACGCTGAACATGTGACTGCTGTCGTTCAATCTCGTTAGTTTCCATTTCTGGAGAGTAACGCCTCTCTGACCTTTCTGTCATACCAAAGAAATGAATGAAATAGTTACTCATTTTTTTCAATGACTATAAACTGAAAACACCAGATTTGTCTTTCCTACACCAAGTTACTGAGTAGTCCTTTGCATGTTCATTTCAAACTGTTGCAGTGAAGCCTTCTCACAATACGGTATATCAGAAAAATGATAGACTATGTTATGTTTTGTGCTGACAAGTTGGAAGGAAACCATTTATAACAAACTTAATAGGGCTTTCAAGGTGAGTTTGATACTTAATAAGTGCTTTTCTCAGTTCCGCCAACACCCCATCAGGTTCCACAGCAGGATGGGAAACTGAGCCCAGGTCTCCTGAATCTGTCCATCATTCTATCCACTACACAATGCGGGGATGCTCATTGCTGTAGGTTTGTTTAATCATTTAATGAATGTACTGCACAAAAGGCAACATATATGGAACCAAACACAAAGCAACTAAAGCAACATTATTATGTATGTTTTTTTTCACATGTCCAGTCCGAGGACAACAAACATGTATAAGAATATCATCAGTGTGGCAAGCTCCTCTTCCAACATATGATGTCTACAAAAAGCCACACAGAAGTCTGTCTCCATGCACTCAGTAATCCTGCAAGATTCCTAACTTCAGGAACCAAACTCACTGTGTGTACAGGTGTACACACTGAGGCTTTCCGCTTTGGCCCTCCTGATGTTTTGGACCACAACTCCCAGAATTCTAACCTAGGATTCCCATTGACAAAGCACTGTGGGAGTTGTGGTCCAAAACATCTGTAGGGCCGATGTTTGGAAATGCCCGAGTAGCTCAACAGACAGTGAGTTTATACACTTTACCCATATTCTGCCTAGATTGAATGACATAAAGCAGGCATGTCCAAAGTCAGGCCCTGGGGCCAAATGTGGCCTGTTTTCAAATTCTGAGTGGCCCGTGGCTTCTTCTCCCCACTGGCTCAGCCTGTCATGCATCCCTGCCAGCTGGCCCTTCCCCATACTGGATGGAGGCATTAGCTTGCAGTTTTATGGTTTGCCTGCCCTTCCTGCCTCTCTCCACCCCCATTCCCCCCAGCCACCTGCCCAGCCTACCCGCCCCCAGTTCCATTGCTGCAGCATCCTCCCCGCCTCCTTGCATGTTATCGAGACTTGTCCAAAGTCCATCCTGGGGGCCAAATGCGGCTGAATGTTCAGCCCCCACACATTTTCTCCTCACCAAATCTGGCCCTCCTTGCAAAAAGTTTGGACACCCCTGACATAAAGGATCCTGAGGCTCCCAAAGGCAAAAGACATCCCTAGGAAGCCTTGGCACCTGAAGTGGGGAAGATAGTAAGCTTTAAATTCAATTCAATTGTATTGTATTAAAGATTAATGCTGCAGGTTGAGTTGCAAAGTAGGATTTTGGTCACTGTTATGTTTTTTAAAAACCTGTATTGCTTTCTTACAAACTTGCTATATAACAGCAGTGTTAAGTCACTTAAGAGTACTAAAAATCACACATGCCTACCTTTATAGCAAAGATTTTCTCTACAGCCTCCTCCAAAGCTAGGTGGGCATGCAGAACATGGGCGCCCATGTTTGTATGGAGCATGTCCCCACCAATTACCCCTAAACGGAAAAAGGAATTATTTTGTGCTGTAAGTCATGATGCTTATTCTCCTTCGCATGGTTAAAATCATAGTTGTCGTCATCGTCGTCATCATCATCACCACCACCACCACCACCATCATCATCATCATGAGCCATTTAGTCATTTGTGACTTATGATAAAACCTGATCAGAGTTTTCTAATTAGAAATGAGATTATTAACTGCTCCTTCTGATGGAATTTTGGGACTTAGGGCACTATGTTAAAATGAGATTAGGTGAGATGAGATGAGATGAGTTGAAAGGATAAAACACACTACTGTAACACAGCTTAAGGTACAGCTGGGTACTAAAGAATTTTAGGAACATTCTAGTGAAATAATTTTGGACAACTTTTTAAAAATTAAAAATGCTATTTACATTTCAAAATGAAGTCTAAAATCTATATCATATTCTGAACACCCAAAGCCTCTGGTGAAGTATTCGAATCAAATATATTTCAGCAGTTTTGATCTATTTTTGTAGGCTTCAATTCTTCTGTTGGTGATCGCAAAGTCAAAGAATATTCATGCAACAGAAGCATCGTATAATGTTGACATGAAAGGTCTTAGAGCGTGTGCATGGAGGGTTGTGCATCTGCAGAGCATTTCTTACCATGTTGGAAGCAAAGTATAATTTGTTTCATTAAAACATTCAAGTTAACCAGCATTCAGTAACTGCTTAATCTTTCCCTAACTAAAATAAAAACCGCTCACATTTCTCATGTATTCCCTAGATTAGCAAAGTTTGCAAGACTAATACAGTATTCCTGTATTCATGTTCCAGCTGCTCCCCTTTCTTTATTACTCTTTCTACAGCTCCCTTGGCTCTATATAGCCATTGACCTACAGATACATCCTGGCTTTCATAGTGTTTCTACAGATGCTGAATGCCTATTTTCACATCATTTGGAGATTTTCCAGCTATGTGGCTTGCTCTTGTTCTCTTAGGCTGATAAGATATGCTGGCCACTCCACTGGTGTAAAACCAGCACATCCGTCCCACCATCCCAGTGTAACTCTAGTATAGACTTGTTGTTTCCAAGCTGTTCCAGAGCCGAACAATTATGCAGCTCAGTGCAACAATGTTTAACACTATGTAAGATCAACATAATTAAGCTGAACTACTGCCAACCACCTTTCTTCAAAAATATCCAATAGAGAATGAAAAGATTATCTTCATAAACAGTGTTGGCAGATTATAAGGAATGCTTGGAATGCTGGGACTGTGGGCCAAAACAGAATTTGGCTGGAGCTCTCAACAGACTGTGTTAGCATCGCACTGTGCCAATGCCATACTAGAAACAATGGCTGAAATCCTGTTGTGCAGCTCTGCCTGCACAATAGGAATAATATCAGCAACAGCAGACTGCCCCTGATTCAATGCTTACTTCTGTGATATTGGGGTCTGCAAAGTTCATAAATGATGTGGTCAAGTAGAGTGCATGCCAACACTGCAGCTTGCCACTGATGATGTCATGCCCACTCTTTGCAGGCAAACTCCACCCAGCAGGATTTTGGCCAGTGTTTTGGTCCAGCAACATTCTCCAATAGATTGTTTGTTGCTTTATAGTCTCTCTTTCACTGCTTCCTAAACACAGGGACACAGAAGTTGTTTACTAAGCTATACTAAATCATAATTGCAAAGTTCTATGGGAGGGTGTAATCTTGACACCCATTAAGCTCCACAGTGTGGGCCTCCCACCAAGTTCCCCTTCCCAAAACAGCCATTCAATTCCTTGGAATAACCAGGGTGGTTTCCTTGTTTTTCAAAGAAGCAGCATGCAGACAGGATCACATGGAGGTATGGAAACTTCTTAAAAAACAAATGGAAAACCAATTGTGTGTGTGTGGGGGGGAGAAGCTGGAGTAAATGGAGAGGGATACCTAGCCTTCCTGAATAGGCACTCCAGGAGGAAATGGATTCTGATTTCCATTTGCAGACTCTGCCCACAGTCCCCAGACAGAATTCAGGGAGAATTAGCCTCAAAACAGATGTCTAAGACAAGCTTCCCATACCTCTTTTCCCCTACATGCCTGCCTCTTCTTTGGAAAAAAAACACCAAGTGAACTGCCCTCCTCCTCAGTTGCAAAAAGTTGTGGATTCTATAGTACAGGCTGCAAACTGAACTACCCCTTCCAAGAAGCCTCCCAACTCCCAGAGAACACCAGGTTTCTTTGTTTTTTAAAGATGAGGCATAGAACGTTCTCCTGTAGATATCTGTTTTTAGCAACCTCTCCTAGAATTATGCCTTGGGGATTCTGTCAGAAATACAGTCCTACCGCTAGTACTCAGTCTGAAATGAAGTAGGTTGGAACCGAGGGGAAATTTGAGGCAACAAAATAGCAGAAGACAACTCATCTCCAACTATTCCTGAAATCCAAAGTGAAGTCTTAAACTTCTATATGCCACACAGGTTACTCATTTTTTGCTGTATATATACTTACTTGGGAGAGTAATTGCATACCAAGTAAATTGCTTTTGGCCATATCTGTCCCCAGACATTCATGTTATGACACAAGTTAACAGCGCAGCCTACTCTGCTACTTGTTGCCCATACCACCTAGAAGACAAAAAGGAGGAAAGTTATTAAACATCTGATTCAAATTAAAATAATCATGTATTTTCATATGCAGTCTCAGAAAGTTAAAGAGCAGCCATGGCTCGTTTTTCTATACTTGTATATATAACCGTTCCACGCATATAAAGCTGAATTTAAAGATCTCAAACATCATTCTCTGACATAACTGAACGTAAGGAGTAAATGAAGGAGAAAAATTCTAAATATTCAATTGCATACAGTTACCACAAGAAAATACTGATTTACATCATCCTTCTGTCTTAATAACTTAAAAAGAGAGATATGATTTCTTGATCATTCTGGACGCAAACTCAGAACTGTATGAAGACCAGTCCTTTAAAACAATACACCAGAATTAACACCTTAAATACGTTATTTTTCTGGACTCAGTGATTCACAAAATGCAAGTCATTTTTAATTATCAGAAGTTTAGTTTTGTCATGCTTATCTAGAGAGCACGTGTCACTCCATAGTCCTTCTCCTCAAACAGAGAGGAATCTATACGTCTTTGAAAACTAGATTCACTCTGTGGCCCAAAATTGGCCCCATAAATAGATCTAGACCAGGGATGGTGAACTTTTTAGAGACCAAGTGCTCTTTGATCCCTGCTTTCCTGGAGGGTAGCACCTTTTAGAGACCAGGTGCCCAAAACTGCGATTCAAAACCCATTAATTTTTTTTCAAAGTGCCAATACGGCAATTTAACCTAAATACAGTGGTACTCCAGGTTAAAAAATGCTTCAGGTGCTTTCGTTCAGGAAAGGGAGGATCAAAGACCAGGCTTTTTGAATTTCCTGCAGTCACAGCACCCTCACTGTGGCTGCAGAAAATTCAAAAGCCTGCACTTCGATCCTCGCTCTCCCAAAGGATAGCATGGGGTGCTAAACTTCGGGAAAGTGAGGATCGAAGGGCAAACTTTTGAATTTCCCGCAGCCACAGTGAGGGTGCTGTGGTTGTGGGAAATTCAAAAACCTTCTCTTTGATCCTCGCTTTCCTGAAGAGTAGCACCCCACCCACCTCTCTGCTAAGAGATGGATGAGGTCCTACTCTGTCGGGAAAGACAGGGGAAGTGGCGATGGCTTGTGTGCTCATTCGTAGCCCCAGTTTACTCTCCAACCACACCACTCTGGGCATCCTAGAAGCGGCGTGGCTGGAGAGTAAACTGGGACTACGGAGGAGCCAACAAAACACGCCCCCCCTTCGCGTGGCTATTTGCACGGAGCCATTTTGGCATTCATGAAATGGGTCCAGGCAAAGAGCTGGACAAAGAAGAGGCAGTCATGCCAGTCTGGGCATCACAAAAGCAGTGTGTCTGGAGAGTAAACTGGGGCTACGAAGTAGCCCACAAACCACTGCCTTCCCTTTGCATGGCTCTCTTCACATTGCCATTTAAAGACCACCAAAATGGCTCCATGAAGAGAGCCAGTTGAAGAGGGGCAATGGTTTGTGGGCTCGTTCATAGCCCCAGTTTACTCTCCAGACATGCTGCTCTGGGTATCCCAAAAGTGGCATGGCTGGAGAGTAAACTGGGGATATGAAGGAACCCACAAACTGCTGCCTCCCCTTCACTTGGCTCTCTGCATGGAGCACAGTGGCGTGCTCTGAGCAGAAGGGGAAAAGTCATGGCTGTGAGGGGACAATGTCCAGTGCCCACAGAAAGGGCTCTGCGTGCCACCTTTGGCACACTTGCTGTAGATTATCGCCAACACTGATCTAGACTCACCCAGTAGCCCTAATTAACAAAACCAAACACTATGACATTTCTCTAGGCTTCTGGAAATTTTGCTCTAAAGATAATCAGAGTATGACCTGTGTCAATTAAGGCGTCTGGGTTATTCTAGTTCACTCCAAATTCATTTATAGTCCTGCAGTAGGGTGCTGGACAGAGAAACCCATGGGACAGATCACTTTGAAACTTGCCTTCCGATCCAGTCCACCAGCTTTTGTACATATCCAATTTGAGAATACCATATGGCAAATAGCACATCAACCTAAAACTCTTTAATTACTAGTACATGCTTTTAACATAAAACTGATACATAACTAACAACCTGCTTAGATCTAGTAATTTCCTGATGTACTCCAAGGCATCCATGTGCTCCATATTACTGATGTGGCATTCATATTCCATCCATACTGAAAGTAACAGTCTGGATGAATGAGTCCCCAGTCACAGTTTTGAAATACTTCTTCTCAAACAATGTGACATATATTTTCTAGCAACTTTCTCCTGATTTCTGTTATTTAAAAGAAACTTAATTTAAATCAATGAACTTATTATTCAAAAATATTAATAATTAAAATTGAACTCCCACCTGTGTATAATGAGTGCACACAGGACCAGAGCATCTGTAAGGGCAATAAGGGTTGCATTCCTGTGGATAAGGGTAGCTAAAATCTTTCACTTCATCATACCATGATTGGACGTGAAACGTTAGAGGTCGGTATCTACAAAAGAAGAGCCGAAGAAATGCCATAGTCATCCAGGCAGCAGCTCCTGTTCGCCACAGAATTAACGTTTCCATCACGTTTGAACAGAAAAATCACATTATCACAATGTCCAAAATAATTTGCAACACCCCATAAGCTAACACGGTGATACAATGTAAACACACTCAATTTTCTACACAAAACCCAAGACTGAAAACAATAAATGCACTTAAATTTTAGTAAATAAAACCAGCCCCCCAAAACCCCTACAGTTGAAACATTTCAATTAAATACATGGGCTTTAGTCATATGCATGTGCCTATACCAAGAGGGTTCAGACACTTAATTTAATGTATAGAAGAGATAGACGTGCTACTAATAATATAAAATTAGAAATGAACAAATTTATAACAGGACGAAAACATGGGAATACCTTAAAAACTAACCGTCATACTTTAATGTGAGATTTTGGGGCCTTTAAGGCACAACCATGTTTTTGGTTTTACCTTTTACCTGTAATAGCTAATTTGATTTGCCACTCCATGTCATTTAGACTGTCAGTGAGACTGAAGCTCATGCATCACACAGAAATGTTTCTCCTGTTTTATGTTTTTATCTGGTTTTTTCAAGTTTTAAGCATATTCACCGTCCCCAGTGTGCTCCCAAATTCTGTCCAATGGACGGAAGAAGACTTGCAGGCCCATGTTCCCAAAGGCATGTGTCAGCCCAGGACTGTGCTGATCTCTCCAGCTCAACATCCCACGTCTAAAACGGAAAGAGAAACAGATGGAGACAAAACGTTGTTCCTGTTTAATGCATGTAACAACATATTTGTTGCTGTTCTTCCCTAATATGGTTTATATGGGGGGGGGGAATCAATTTTTTTAGAAACCTCTTTAATAAACATGCTGTGTCTGGTTCATAAATGCTTAACAATTAACACAGCCAATGAGTCTGGCCTTTTTGCCTCTAGCTAGCTGATAGCCTTTCAATCAATGTAATGACACAATATGGTGACGATCACGGAATAAACATTTCGGGGAAGAGGGGAAAACACATCAAACAGGAAAATCCCTTCGTAGATGATCATACAATGTGGCTTCTCAAGTAGTACTACTAGGAAGACAAAGGAAACTGCATGCAACCAGCCTTCTAGGCCTTGGCATCTCTTAATCCAATTCCTCTTCCTATGGTGCAGAAAGGAAAGAAGACAATTAGGAATGTGGGGACCTTTCCTTCATCTCAGGCCTCTTGAAGAATGCATGATTCTTGGCAAAAAAACAACAACATAATATGTACACATTCCCCAAATGCATTTTGGTAACACGCATGTACAAAAGTCAGAGTTATTTCAAGACATCATAATAAAGAATTTTTATCTGAGTTTATGAAACTGGACTCATAGGTTGATTGCTAGATTCCAAATTACAACCATTATTTTCAACCATTACTAGCTATAAGTGGTTCCAAGTGTTCCGCTGACCCCAAGTAATCGTTATACAGTACCTACACTTACATTCACCAGAAACAATTTCATAGTGCCCAGGCAGAGAAGTCTGTTACAGGAAACAAAAAAGTACTCTACAGCAACTTGAAGTCAAAACTGATCTGCAGTGTATGCCTCCTTGGACCACTGTGACCCAGGAACACAATGTCCTGTCAGATAACTAGCCACCAATCAAATGATATCTCTCTCCCAATTTGTAACCAGTCATGATGAACAAAGCCAGATAGCTAAACAGTAATGCCTTAATTTACAAGCACAATTCGTTTTGCAAACATGCTTGTAAACCAAAGCACTCATATATCAAAGCAAATTTCCCCATAAGAAATAATGGAACTCAGATGATTTGTTCTGGGACCCCATAGACCACATACTGTACACACAAAATACCAAAACCCATAGAAAAAGTTGGCTAGAAGTTCATGTCCACACCATGGTTTAGGTACCTGGCTGCAAAATCTACTCTTCTTAGGAATGAAAATTGGATTTTACTGTGTCTCCATGTGACAATAATAAAATGCAATTTGTAGCCCTATACACTCTTGACTAGCTGCCCTATGACTAGAAATGGTTTGTAATCCGAAGCACCACTGTATTCAGGTTAAATTGCCGTATTGGCACTTTGCGAAAAAATAAGTGGTTTTTGAATCGCAGTTTGGGCACTTGGTCTCTAAAAGGTTTGCTACCACTGCCCTATAACATACTATTCTCAGCAGTGCAGCACAAATGAGAACTTCCCTGTGTATTATAAAACTCAGCAAGGTGTTCAGTATGAGACATACTGAACTTCTTCAAATGCCATGTCCTCGTAGAATGGTAGTGATCACTAGCATCATCTGGTTTTTATCCAAAGCTACTCTAAATAGAGTTGCTGTACTCATTGCAAACCATCCTCATTTTCTGGAATGAATTTCTAGCTTGTTCAATGAATTTCACACAAAAAAATCCTAATTATCCATGACATAGCATCCCAGGTATTTATAAGATGATACTCTCTTAATTATATCACTGCCAATCTTAAGAAGGTTCTGTGTACCATTTTATTTCTACTGATAACCATCCATTTTGTCTTCTTCACACTGAGTCGCAATCCCATGGCATTACTTTCTGCAGCAACAGAATCCAATAATCCTTGCAAATCTGCTAGACAAGTTGCAAGCAGGACAGTGTAATCAGCGTTATCTCATGTTATTAACAAGATCTCCAATCACTACCTTCACACCTTGGGTTCTTTCCTTCAAGAGCATCCTATAAAATTATTTCTGGATAAGATATTTTAAAAGTAGTAACAGAATACAACCTTAACAAACGGCTTTTGTAATTGACACCTCTTCTGATATCTGACCATCTATCTGGACACCAGCGTGCTCATTCCAGTATAAATTCCCAATCAATCTGATATCACAATTGTCCAGGCCCAGTTCATTAAGAGTATTAATAAGTTTATCATGTTTAACTGAGTCAAATGCTTTCTCATAATCAATGAAGCAAATGAAAACATCAATGTTACATTGAGACATTACTGAACTAATAATTGAACATTAAATAATGCCTCCCGAGTTCCAAATCAGTTCCTGAATCTGAACGGGGTATCTCCAATTCTCTCTTCACACTTCCAGTATATTCTTAAATGTGAGAGTTTTAAAAATAACTTCAGGATGTGGTTCATCAAACTGCCTGGTTTTCATTCAACGTTTCTCATTTGGTTTCTTTAGAAGTGGTATAAAAGTGGATTTGAGCCAGCCCTGTGGGATGGTTCTACTTCTAACAATGCTGTTATATAAACTGACCAGAAGGGGGAAAGGGATTGTTCCTCCTTAAGCAATTTCAAAACTTCTATATATATTTCATTAGGGCCTGGGGCTTTGCCACACTTCAATAATTTAATGGCATGCTCTACCTCTTCCCTCATGATATCTACACCTTCAACTATCTTGACACCATGGTCAGTACTCATTATCCTTAAATAGATGTTCTATATATTCCTTCGACTCCTGCAGTTTTTCCTCAATGCTTGTCAAGGTATTACTGTTCTTACCAATAAGAGATTCATTTCCTCTACATTTATACACACCTGGTGCTTTCCTTATTTTCTTGTACATGTTAAATGAATTGTGCTTAGCATCCAATTCTTCAATTTCGCTACATTCCTTTCAAAGTTTTTCTTCCTTCGCCATTCATATTTCTGCCCTATTTCTTTCTGCAGTTGTTTATATATTATAGGATCTCTATTTTTCACCTCTCTTCTACAATCTATGATGTCCAGAATTTCATCTGTCATCCAACATTTGTTCTTCTTTATCTCAATAATCTTTAATTTATTTTGGCACACTTCATTCACAGCAGCTTTAATTTGGCTCCAGGTGTTCTCAACTTCATTTACATCTGCTGTCTTCTTGATGGTTTTGAATTTTGTAGTCACAAATGATTGAACTTTAGTTCTTACAACTGGGTCCTACAGCTTATAAATCAGTTTGACTATTTGTTATCTTTGACTGACATTTTTTCAATGTAAGGTTCACTGTTGCTAACAAAAGATTATGATCCAAACTAATATCTGCACCAGGGTATGTTTTCACACATTTAATTGAGTTCCTAAAATGTTTGTTGATCATGATGTAATCAATCTGATTCCTGATGTTCCTGTCAGCATTTGAAGATCAAAGTAGCCTTTGAAGTATAAAGGCAGCATGGTGGCATCTGAAATTATTTATTTGCTATAATAAGTTCCTCTTATTGACATAACTGAAATAATAGGTCACCTTGTATGTTGCCAATTCCTAATCCATAATTACTTACTACTTCAGCTCATTGGACTTGTCCTACTTTTGCAGTGAAATAACCCATTACTATGATAAATTTCATTGATTTGATAAATGATAAAACAGACTTTGAGTATAAAATTCTTCTATATCAACATATGATGCATCACATATAGCATTAAGGAGGAGAAAAATGACTCTGTCTGACACTAGCACAAACTTTCTAACAGTCTTACTGATGTTTGGATGTACTCCCACTCTATCATAGTGATGAGTTTCATTGTTACCAGCATACTGTAGTACACTTGATATCCATCTACTACACAATTTCCTGAATTAGGCCAACATATCTTACTAATACTGAGGATATCAATATTAAGTCTTTCTACTTACCTGATGGCGTTATGGACTTTTCCACTTTGAAATAAGCTACAAACATTCCAGGTGGCTATCCTTCTAATGGCTGGCCTGGAGATTCTTAGCATCTCCTGACCACTGAAAGGTTGCTGGGAATTAGGGACCATGGTTTTAGGCTTTCTAGTCATGTTAAAGATTTGCCTCAGGAAGTAAACTTAAGTGAAGTGGTTTCCCACTGCCTTCTTCACTATCATTACTCTCATCAAACGCATTAAAATATCTGAAAATATCTCAAAATCGTCCTTTTCCCAATTTATTTTTCAAAATATTATTGTATTTGCGGAATTGCTCCAAAACTCAATTTCAGTAAACTGCTAGATATAAAGCACAGTCCGATGATTGTCTATTCAGAAGAAAGGTTTATTGCACTCAGTATGACTTATTCTTGGTTCAGGATGACTAGGCTTGCTACCTCAATTGGGTTGATCCATCAGTAATATCTTAAAGAAGGCAAAACATTTGAGGTTAAGTGCATTTTCAGCAGAAAACCATCTTCTGAAGACAATGATGAAATGCCACTGTCCAGAACACTACAAAAACATCTTTGATTAAATGCTTCATTTATTGTGGCCATTTATGACAGATGAACAAATGCACCTGAGGAACCTTTCAAGCTGCACAGAATATTGAATAAGTTTCTGAAAACCTCATATTTTTAGGAAAATTGATAGGCAAACCCCAATGACCAACATTCTCTTTGACGTAGCATTGATATTACATAAATTATTCTTATCTTTGTTTTAATGCAGAAACAATGTGTATTTTTTAAAGATAAGCTTTCTCGCAATTAGCACTGCTGCACTTGAAAATAACACAACACAAAGCAAGGTTAGTGCAAGGAAGCCATTTGTTCTTTAGAGTACCAACTCATGTCCAACACCTCTGCATATTTCAATTAGAACAACAAAACCTTCATATGTGTGAACATGGAGGAAAAACAAGGTTTGGATAAAGCTTCCAACAGCAGGTTGATAATGAACAGCATTAGGCATCAACATTTCCCCTATCCAACACACTGCAGCAGCAAAGGATGCAAAGATGTTTCGTATGCCCTGTGGTTGGGGATAAAAGAGGAGGAGAAGAACAAGAGGAAGTAGGCTTGTGAGAGGAAATCAATCACCCTTACCAAATAAATCAGTAACGTCTAAAACATGGTCAGACTAATTTCTCATCTAAGCCATCATTAGTTCTTTGTTTAGCAGTAAAATTGTATCTTAATTGTGTTCTGAAATCCTAGCAGAAACATCTTTTGATCTGCATTCAACACTGTTCAAACAGAGAATCACAGTATCCAATGTTGCTTCATATAGAACAGAAAGAGGCATTTTCAAAGCTAGATGTAAATTTATGAGAAGGAAAATAAAGGGCTAAGATCCAGACTTAGTAAAAGACAGTAATGCATACAGTTGGCACCAATAAAAATAAACATTTACTGTGGCATCATATTAATTCTCAATGCTGTATTCATTCTATATAAGGAATAGAGTGGTAAAGCAAACAACACAGCACAGTACAGTATTTATTTTATTTTTTGTAACACCTACTATATTCTTTAAGACATACTGTAGTACAATAAATAAGGAAAAGGGGGATTTAAAATTGAATGAAGAACGACATAGGAAAGGAGCTAATTTATATAACCAAAAAGCAGCTAAAGAAATACATCTTGAGAACTCAGTGCTCCCTGAATATCACTTATTTGATCTAAAGCCATGATGACCTGACATATGACATGCATCACCCAGGGTGCTGCAGGCAAGCATTTGCTAAGATTCACATAAACCTGGGGACATATCCTCACAACATAGAGAGTTGTGTTCACTTTATTTACAAAATGTATCTCATGCCAACGTTATGGACAGTTTTAAAAACAGAATATATCTAGCAGGGATGCAATCTATACTGATGCACTTGGAAGTTGGGTACCAGTAAACCTAATGGGATCTTTGTCTAGGCATAAATGTATAGAAGTGCACTGCAGAGTTTCAAATGTTGAAATATCCTTGAAAATACCTAGAACTTTTCCTTGTGGTTGAGAAACAGAAAAGTGCAAATATTGTTCTTTGCTACTGAGTCATTCACACAGTCTGAAACATCTCAGTATTACAGTTGTAGATAACTGTGCATTGTGAAATATAAAAGCATTCTCCCAATTTTGCATAATTTATGCTGCTACAATGGTCCCCTGACCTTTCACAGTTCATATACTATATCGCGGGACCGCAGTACCTGGAAAGGGATTGAATTAGAGGGGAAGGTTTGGGGCTTTTTAAACCTTTCCCCCTTTCCCCAAGCCCCAGGCTCCAGCTGATTGGTGCTGGGGTGGGGAAACAAAAGTTTTTTCTCCCCCACCCCAGCACCAATCAGCTGGAGCCTGGGGCTTGCCTTTGGAGGTATCACGCGCCACTTCTCCCCACCTGCTTGGGGTGCTGGCAAGCGGTGCACAATGCTAAAAGGGCTTTCAGCTGTGGAGCCAAGCGCTCGGCTCCGCAGCAGAGAACCCTTATTAAAGATCACGCGCCACTCCCCCACACACCCCAGGGGTGCTGGGAAGTGGTGTGCGATGTTTAAAATTATGCCCCCCACCCGACCGGCATCTGCATATTGTGGATTTTCAATGATCGTGGGTTGGGTGGGTCCCTAACCCCTGCAATAGATGGGGAGTTAATGTATCTATGGGAATGGTCATAGTTGCCTAGATGGCCTAAGCTAAGCACATCCGATCTCACCTGGTTTCAGAAGCTAAGCAGGGTTGTCCCTAGTTAGTACTTGGATGGAAGACTACCAGGGAATACCAGGTGCTGTAGGCGCCTGGAGTAGGAACTGGCAAACCACTCCAGTATTCCAGCCAAGAAAACTTCATGGACATGGAGTCACGAAGAGTCGGTCATGACTTTAATGACACAACACACACACATGGGAAGGGTCACTAACATTCTACAATGCACTCTGTTTTCCTGTCTCTGTCATCTTACATTTTTAATAGGCATGCCGTTCAGATATACTGCACTTTATTTCCCAGAATTCAAAGTCAACATGAGCACTGGCAGTGGTGGTTTCAAATGGTGGGAACTAGTCTAATACATTGGGAAGACACAGGATTAGGGCAGCTCATATATACATTTACTTGCAAACACAATGGTGAGGGAGGCGAAGTAAACTCAATGCAATCAATCACAATTCCCCACCAGAATTAACTCTGGCTAGAGCTGCTTAAAGTTTGCAGATTTTATTAGTAAAATAAATTTTACACAAGACAAAGCAAAGAAGAAAAAGAAAAATAACATTGTTTTTGCATTGGTAAAGATCTTGCACCTATAACCCTGATATTTCAGTACTTCTATCACTGGTATTCTCTGACTGTCCATGACTTCAGTTTCTGCTCTAACAAAGATTTAAATATTTGTTCTCTAAGTTACTTTTGCAAAGCAGCATCCATGTATGAAAAGTCCCAGATAAGAATAAGAGAATAAGTTGACATCACTCAGCCGTTTGATGCCCTGTCAACAGCCACTGGGTGCAGGCATGGAATTCCGCCAAGCTTTTAAGTAGAGCAGGAAAGTGGAAAGATATAGCGGAAGCATTTTTTCTTTGAAAACTCTAGCTAAGTTCTTGGCTAAGTACTCTACTTATAAAAACCAACCACTTAAAACATCCTACAGGCCATAATGCTTTGTACTTAAAAAATGGGAATTGTGTTCATTAAATATCTATGAAAGCCACTGGCAAAATGGATAAGAAGCAAGAAAGGGGGATGAAAAATATGAACAGCAAAAGAACTGAACTGAAATGAAAGACTATAAATACATAATTGTCTACTTTGATGTAAGTCACACTCGTATCAATAAAGGCTATCCCTACAAAATTTCATTTAAGATGTACTGCCTTGATCTCTTATAGCAGGGTCATTTGTCATGCTTTTTAGCTGCATTCTTCTTAGGTGTGAATCTGCATTACGTCCTTCAATAGATAAGCATGTAACTGCTAGATAAGCATGTAACTTCAGCTAGATAAGCATGTAACTGCTAGCCACACAACTTCTTTAGCCTATGTTCAGTTGTGTTTGCATTATACTGTCACTTCCCACTCTCCTGCTTTCCTCTCTGATACATCTCTCCTTTTTTCACTTTTCATTAGCTACCTCATCATTTCTGTTGGCAGCCTTACATGTTGCTTTCAACACCTCTGATCCTACAGATGGACCCACCACAACGTCTTTTCTCTTGACCATTGGTACTCCCATGCTTTCTTCTGACTCTCTTTTTTCTATACCCGTTTCCCACTTTTTATCTGCTGCTTCCTATATTGATTCCCTGATCTTCTGGATATTTCCTTCTTCCTCCACCACAATCCCTCCATTACAGAACACGTTTATGCTTTTTTTAACACTGAACACATGGATGAAAATGAAACAAAGGTAAGCTGCAACACACGTGGACAGGTGACTGCCAGTCCCAACTACAGTATTTATCGGCTACTTCCTTAAACCTGCATGTCCCTCATACTTTCATCTGGTAGATTTCTTCGATTACAGTATAATTCTCCAAAGTGCCGTAGAGTTTTATCCAGGCTGTCAATTTCCAGTCTTGTTATGCCTGGGTGATATACAACTCCCAAGGCAATAATGCATATAGCTCCCTTGCTATGCATTATTAGATCTAGAAGGTTTGGCAATGGTTAGCTATCTCTAAATATCAGTAGCAGAGTTGCAAATTAAGGTTGATGCAGCTACAAGGAGGTGATGAGGATTGTATTGGCATTCTCTTAGTAAAGCTTCACTATTACTCTGTGCAAATGTGAAATCAGAAGGCAGGTTTATAACACTGACCCTGACCATTAAGGCATCCTGCTTGAATTTAACACTTGAACAGTACTTGGTGCACTTCTCTTGCAAACAGGTCTATCATAGGGCAACCCCAGTAGTGGAACTGAATACTGCTGGAGACCACTCCCGGTTGTGAATGTGTGAGCTTTGAAAGTTCACATGATCAACTATTTGGTTTCCTTGTTGAGCAACAGGAATGGGTCATGTAAAAACATCTGCATGCACCACTTCCAGAGAAAGGTTAATGAAATAGAGAAGTGGCATAGAATGCATTTCTCCACGTTTGTTTACATAGCACACTGTGGTGGTGGTGTCTTGAGGCTTTGATGACAGCCAGTAACAGTTTATGTAGAAATACTTCTGATTTTGACCGTAGTGCATTAATTTGATGGTTCTGGCTTGTGAGACTGGAAATGTTTGGACGCTGAGCTGCAAGTGCTGGAAAGGTCTGCCCATCTCTAAGCTCTGAACATTCATCCACCATGGGAGTTTATCTGCCAACTATCAACTTTTTTGAGTTGTGCTCTGTTAGTATATTGAAAGAAGTTAAACACTAACCTTGAACAGATCTCATTATCAGATGGACATGGTTGAAGCTATGAGACCTAGAGATTTTGAAGTCATGCATGCTGCTACTGATGTTTTGGTAGTTAATTTCATTGCCAAGGCAATGATTCTGTTGTGAGATAGGTGAGCTCTTCCAATGTAGAAGTCTACAGTCCAAAACTGCTCCAATGTATTGAATGGTCCTTCTTGGTTATAACTGTGATATTTGTAGGTTCACACAAAGACTGATATCCACTAGAAGTTGCACAGTAATATGAATAAGACATCCCTTTGTACTTACTGCAATCAACCAACTGTTGATATAGGAAAATATGATTATACCATGGACTCGGAGGTATGTAGCAGCTGTAGCCATATATTTTCCGAATACCCATGGTGCTATATAGGCCAAAAGGAACTGCTTTAAACACAAATATTTTGTCAGCTATGGCAAAACAGGAAATGTTGATGTTCATAGCAATATATTGAGAGCTGGGGTGAATTCATATCCTGATGGTGTCCATTTTGCAATCATTTCTATTGTTGGGTGTGTTGCTATTAGACATGGGCACGACTAGGCGAAATTGTCGTTTCCGTTTTCGGTTCTCGTTATCATTACATAACGGATAACGGTAATGAGAATTACTCCGCTCCAGCTCGAACCCGAACCGAAAAAGAAAAATTGGGTCTGATTTTCCGTTGTCGTTTATGGCATCGCAGCGATGCCAAGCAGCACAGAAAAAAAGTTTAAAAAATAAAAAAAACCGATTCCCAGCCATAAAAGCAGGCGAAAATATGCCTGCTTCAGTGAGAGCACCTACCGAGGGGTGGTTTCTGGGGGGGTCCCCGGCCTCCCCCCCTCTCCTGTCCTGGACTGCTTGCACCAGGCTGGGGGGGGGTCATCCTCGTTGTCTCCATTTGCCATGCGGTGGGGGGGGATCCAAAATGGCGACCACAATTTTTCTTTTGAAATCGTGGTCCAAAAACACACCAAAGCACCACAGAAACATGTGAAAATTAGGTATTTTAAATGCCTGAATTTTTATAGTAGCAGCAGTGGGGTTTTTAATAGCAATAAAATGTCGTATTTATTTTATTTTATTTTATTTTATTTTTATTTTTTTACACCTGCGCACGCGCAATGATGGGCTGGCCATGGGATGGGACCATGCAAAGTTTTGGAGCCATTCCACAAATCGCATGGCCAGGTTTTGCTGAGACTTCTGGATGTGCCAGAGAAGGCATAAAAAGCCCACCAACCCTAACCCTAACCCTAACCCATACGCCAGTACACTGTCCTTCTTAGTGGGTCAGAGGCACCCAGAGGTGCAGCCCACTAACCCACCCTAACCTTAACCGTAACCCTAAGCCTAGCCCTTACCCTAACCCCAACCCTAACCCAGATTCGTACACAAGTACACTTCCCTTCTTAGTGGGTCAGAGTGATGCACCCAGAGAGGTGCCTTCAACTCAGAGACCCACTCCCTCCCTCCCTAAGCATAACCTGTACGGCAGTACGGCAGTATGCTTTCCTTCTTAGTGAGTCAGAGAAGCGCCGACGAGGTTCCTCTGACACACTACCCCCCCCAAATGTTCTTAGTGAGACAGAGAAGTGCCGACGAGGTTTCCTGTCACACTAACAACAACCCATCTCTAGTTGCTATGATGACCCTTTGATCTGCTGTTGCTATGTTTTTACTACTTCATTTACATGGAGTCAGAATGTGTAGGAGGTTGGCATTGAACCTCCAGCTGCAAAGATTTTAACATTTGGACCATGACATCTGAATATGAATAGAAATCTTCATAAAATTTGTGTTGTGACCAGAACAGACAGGGTTTCTTTAGATAGATCATTTTCAGAATCAGAGGGTCAGACTGAGTTTTATCAGTGGTAAATTCCTGTACATCCTTCAAATGACAGCAAGTGGTTTCTGCCTTTTCTTTTTGATAGTATCAAAGCATCTGTGTGATAGCTTGTTTTGAGATCTGGAAGGGCTAATTTGGCATTGAAAACATGGCTGTGGTGCTTGCCCTGAAGTTGAAGACGATGGTTGGTTAGTTGCCTTTCAGCACCGAGAGCACCTCAGAATTGGAGTCGGGCAGTGAGGGTTGGTCTATTGCCCATCGTTGCTGAGAAGGGTTTGGCATCAAGGATTTGTCTACTGCCCATTGATGTTGAGAATGCTTTAGTGTCAGAGAGCGAAACACCAAGGGTTGATCTATTGTCCTTCAATGCCAAGAAGGCTTCAGTGTTGGACAACAAGAACATGATGACTCTGAGGAAACCAAAATTGACCTTGGTGTTTGAATTGAGGACTTTGACATCTACGTGCCCCTCTTTGAACTTTGCATTGTGGAAGACCTACGGGGATAGGACCCAGAGACAGGAGGAATCAGTTTCTGGCCGTCCTTGCCAATTGCAATTGGGGGACCTTCAAACATATCTAGAAGTATTACAATCAGAAAGTTTTGTAGACTGAGCTGTCTTTGGATCTGGTGAAGCTGATACCAAATGAGCATGCTGCCCAAGCAAATAGCATATAGAGTTACCATTGGGAAGCTGATTGAGGACCTATGGATAATCTTCTTGCACACTGTAGTAATAGAGATAGGGTAGGTAGAACTGAGGCATTGACCCCTCCATAAATAGGGTGGTGGATACACTGTTTCCAACATCAGAAGAGCATGTTTGGGCTGAGAATAGGATAGTTTTTTCCATCCTGGTCTTCTTTCTTTAACAATCAAATTA
Organism: Phrynocephalus guinanensis; assembly: GCA_037367245.1. Taxonomy (NCBI): domain Eukaryota; kingdom Metazoa; phylum Chordata; class Lepidosauria; order Squamata; family Agamidae; genus Phrynocephalus; species Phrynocephalus guinanensis. The sequence continues at coordinate 41,597,768 of CM074739.1, forward strand.
GAATGAATGCCAGGGAGAGTGTTCAGGCATGATCTCCTTCAGGCTCTGTTGAGGCAATAATTTGCTCACAGTCTGCTGAATCATGTGGTTCCACTCTGGGGCGTGGCTGAAGGTCAGAGACAGTGCACATATATGAGAGATATCCTAGCCTTGGAGTCTGCAGAATTTTTCTGTTTTCTTTGACTTTTTTCTGGTTGACTTCCAAACCAGTTTCAAGGTGGAAGGTGTAACCTCAGTGTTGGTGGATGGCACTTGGTGTGAGAATTCAGCTTGCATGGGACTCAAATCTTCCATTGGGTTAGTGGAGGTTGTTTAAGATGAGATGAAGTCCATCAGGATTGGCTTTGACAGTATAGTGCAAATTGAGATTTTTGAAACTGAAGTAGTTTGGTAGATGGTATTGACAGTTTGCAGGGATTCTTCCAACAAATCAGACTTCAATTTAGACTTCCAATTCTTAATTGTTACTTTGGTATATTTTTTACAAAACTGGAAGTTTTGCATTTTATGCCCCACACCTAAGCAGCAAAGACCCTTAAAATATCTGTTGGTGAGAATATCAGTTGCAGAGAGTCACTTTTTCAATGGGCCCACAGGGGCCATAAAAGGCAAAAAAGCCACATGAAGAACAACAGGAAAAGAACATTTTTAAGATGACTACAACAGGAGTGACGAAAGACAACTAGAAGGTAACAACAGGTAAGAATTTGGAGCAACAGAGAATAATCTGTTCAAGCTTCAATGGGATAAAAAACACACTCAAATGTGTTACCTCACATTTAAATGAGTTGAATATAGCAACCATGAAATTTCGTTGTTCCTGCAAGGGGCAATGACAATAAAGATTCCAATTCCTATTCCTACCTCAGAAGTGGCTGAAATGAACCTGGATAGACAGTGGAGGTGGAGCATACACAACAGAAAGCATGTCGATGTCAGCGTAGGAACATAAATGTGAATCACTGAGACCATGATGAAGAACTGATCACACATATTATTCCATAGGCAATGTTTGAAAAGCACATTAATTATTACAAAAAAATTGAGACAAGTTATTGGGATGTTATTTAAACATCAGTGATACATGCACAGCTTCAGCACCTTTGCACACTTAAAAAAACGAGTGGGCTATCACTCAAACTGCAGAAGTCTACATGATAGAAAAGAGCATACAGTATTTTGGCCAAACAAGGCAAAGAAGACAAGACAGTAAATGGATTCATAACAAAATAATAATAATAAAAAGCTTTAACATTTTATTATAGCAATCCTGCTGGTGTAACTCAAATTCTCCCACAACCTTAGAAAGGAAAAACTAGCTGCTAATAACCACCAAAACTATAATTAAGTTACTTGCCTATATATACATGAAAAGCATTCCTCCCAACTGTAATCCAGAAACTACATGGAATATGCTTCAAGAAAGGAATCCAGAGATTCAATGCTATCATGCTGCTCCATTATGCCAACTCAATACTAGACCAGTTTCCTTGGAAAGATGTAACCTAGATAGAGTCAGTTTGAAAGTTTGCCAATTGCCTACAAGCAAACAAGCAAGCAGAACCTTATTTTTATCCTGCGGAGAACAATGCCACTATAATTGCAGTGTGCAGGTCATATTGTTCTACAGATTTATGCATGATCGGTCCTCCTCAAGTGAAAGGACAAGTGGCGTGGTGTGGGTGCCTCTTCAGCTGCCGTTTACTACCCCTGCTGAGGAGGTTCCCTCCTCCCTGCAGAAGAGACTCCTGACCTGGAGGTAAGGGCGAGGGTGGACAGGGGTTGAAGACTGGGAGGGGGGAGGCTTCTCTTTTACCCCCTCCCTGGCTACCACTGCCACCTCCTTCCACTTCACCTCCTCATTACCACTGCCACCCCGGATAAAAGTGTTAGCTCTTATCCGCGGATTTCTGTATCCATGGGGGGAGGGGTACCAGTACCGATTCCCCTGTGAATACGAGGGTCCTACTGTGCCTCCCAGAAGAAACAGTTATGCATTACAAGAGTTGATATTCATGCTTCCTATTATTAAATTTATAATAGTCTGGCTTGTGGCAATTCTAACATCATAATCAAGCGTCCAGAACACGGCAGTATTCCAGACACACACAGGATTATGTTCAGTGGAGGTACAGAAAACATCTGGAAGCTTTCTATCTTCTTCAGTTCAGCATGCTGTTTATCCAAGACAGTAATGGAAGTTTTGCTGATGTACCAATTTATTAATGGAGCAGCATGCAATTCCACTTTTAAAAGCCAGTAATAACTTCTGAAATTGGCAAAAATAAAATTTTAGGAGCAAATGTCCTAAAATGTAGAAAGCATGTTCAATGCCCATGTGTGTCAGAAGGTTAACTGACACACATGGGCATTTTAAAATGTAATCAAACTATTTGGTATATGAGATATGGAATTCTGAGCAAAGGTCCATTCTATTTAATAAGATGCCAATTCATCCCAGCATTTTTTCTTCACTTCATCAATGCCAGTCCTGCTTCAGGACATTTACAAAACTTAAAATATTATTTATTTATTTATTTATTTATTTATTTATTTATTTATTTATTATGCTGCATAGATACTATATCTCAGTGGTAGGTAGGTGCTTCTTCCACACATTCCGAATGTCTTTCATACTTATTCCAATAATTTATTTGTTCAGTTAAAAAGTATCAGATAGAAAGTGATAGTGAATACGTCTGCTTATACTCTGCAAATCCCTGCCTGTTCAAGTAGGTAGTACCAGACCAGAGAAATGCAGTCCCTTCAGTCAAACCAACTTTATCTGAAGCAGCACAGAACTAGAGAAGAATCACCCGCATGTCCCTCTGGTAGCATCATTCATGAAAAACCAATGAAATTATTGCCACTACCAAAATGTAACCTAGCACTGAAGGACCTTGTGCCAACATCACAGCAGACACATCAATAAATAGGCTGATGCAATTATTGTAGCCCACTCACTGTAGGACGTATTCCAATGCAAAGCCATTTAGGTAAAGGGGTAATTAAATCAGAATCCCAGTATTCCAACTTGATCAGTTTATGTGTTTCAGCCTCATGGAATGTCAAGTGGGAAAAACACCTGCAGTTTCATCTTTTCTTTTCTTTTCTGCAGTTATAGTTCTTGACTATCAGTATATTTGACTACAGATTAGGATATTATAGCCTACCATTTTTTAAAATACTTAAAGTGATTGAGAGAAAGTATGTAATGGAATATCAATAGTAGTCTGTAACAGAACACCACAAAATATCAAATGTCTGATAAGGAAAACAAATGTTAATCAGATCACACTATATATTTTTAGATAAAATAGGGTCAGATCATAATTTAATAGTACTTCAGACAAGGCCTCAAGGCACGGATACAGCCAGTTCAATTATCGCAAAGTTAAATGCATGCAACCTATTTGATACGTTAACTTCGGTAACATAGAAATCCACACAATGCTGTTAGAAATATTTAAGAAACCACACTGGCAGAATCAGACATCATGTCACTTCCAGTGCCAGCTCAATGCAGATGGAGTGTCGTGCCATCAGCTCCGAGCATCTGCATGCTCGGGGGTGCTGAGTCTTAAATATAATATCCTAAATCAACGTTGACAACAGTGCTGAAAGAGCAGGATAGCAGGAATTCCTCACCACTCTTTCACCGGAAGCCCTTGGCCTTGCCCAATAACCAGTTCTGAAAGGTTCTGAGGATGCATGAGGGATGCAGGGCAGAAACTGTTCCGCTTCTACTGGACCCCCCTTTTTTTCTGGTGCAAGTCTGGTGTGGGATCCTGCCCAGAGTCACTCATGCTCTCAGCAGATCAGCCACTTATTCCCCAACCACCGCAAAGGCAGATTTGTTTGGCAGGAATGGCTTAGAGCAAGCTATGTCATGCTTGGTTTTTTATGCTTTCTCACAGAAATGAACTCATTAGGAAGCAAGCTGGGGATATGTCTCCATCACTAGGCAACAGTAGCCTAGGGCTGGAATCCAATATATGCAACTCTCATTGAACATAGTAGTACTAACTAACTTCTGAGTGAATAACCATTTTGAAAAGCAAAAAGTTTGAAAACCTTTCCATTCCCTAAAAAGTGATGAGAAGGATTATGAACTCAGTTTCTATAAACAATGTGTACAAACTGTCCAACATGGCACTATATAAATCAATACAATGGATCAGTGAAAATTAAGCTGTTCTAAGCCCACAATATATTAATAGAAAAACAAGAGCTCAATGTCTTGTTTGTCCTAATCAATTCTGCCTGTGGATTTTCTATTTTGTTTGGACCTTATGGACCAACATAGCAAGCTCTGATTTTCTACTCACAATTTACAATGAGAGAGTTAAATACATACTAAAACCTTTCCCCTTCAGTATGACTTAAGCATCTGGTCAAAATCTATTTGCTACTCCCAGTCATTGTATAGGTTTCCCTAAGTGGTGATTCAGAGCAACTAATACAACAGGCCGCATCCAGTTGTATTAAAGTTAGATTAGATTTAGACCATTAACTCTGAACAGGAGCATCCTTAGGATACAAATTCAGGGTTTTTTTGTTTTTTACTATACAGTATTACTATATAATAGTATATGCCAGGCATGTCCAAACTTCGGCCCACCTGATGTTTTAGACCACAACTCCCAGAATTCTAAGCTAGATTGCCAATGGCAAAGGACTGTGGGAGGTGTGGTCCAAAACATCTGGAGGGCCGAAGTTTGGGCATGCCTGCTATACGCATATGAACTCACATAAAATTCATGCTAATTTGTGGCATCAAATTCACAAAAAAGATGGGAGAGATTCTAAAGCATAGATATGTTAAATAGATAATATATTGATGATGTTCAGTGACTGATTCACTACTATTTTTCCTCTTCAGAAACTAGATGCAATACATTCTTACCATATATTCCATATTGGAAGCCTGTGGGTACACCTGACCCCGTAATTTATTATGAAGATCCAAGATACTCTGCATATCACTGTCAGTGATGGCCCTTTTCCCTCTTTGCTTGGCAACCCACCATTCACCATCCTCATTCATGTACTTTTCCAGCAGCTCCTCAAATAGCGTTGCATTGGGAAGTACCATAGCAGAAACTGCTTGAACTATGAATAGTAAAGCGGTAACTCTGAACCCTTCTTCTGCTATACTCTTCATGATGGATAATCTCAAATCTCCTCTGTGTTAACTCCCAGACAAAGCCTTCTTCCAGGTCTGTTGGCTGCAAAAGCAAAAGAGAGTGAAGTGGCTTTGAGGTTAAGATACTGTGGTGAATTAATTTACTCAATAACAGAAGTCAAACTGTACTTGAAAAAGGAGGATTCTAGTGTGGTATCTCAGGAGACTGACTAAGAAGGCAGCTAAGGCAAACACTCAACATTTACATTGTCAGTATGAATGATAACTGAAGACTGTAGAACTGAAGCTGCACAAAACTACTTGAATGCACATTTGAGCATGTGTATGAGAGAGCCTCCTTTCCCCCCCACTAAGGTCCTTAAAATGAGGCAGTCAGAATTAACTGATGAATCACATCCTCTTATAATGAATCTCTTAAAAATATTCTTACAACTTCAAGATACATAAGCATCAGAAATTAGAAACAAAGCACTGTGAGCATAAGGAAACCTAAGAAAATTCTGGGAATCATAATTAAAGGTGGAAGGTGAGGTGGGAGGAGAATTAAAGCATGATATAACAAAAAAAGTAAGTTAAAAAAGTCTAGCCACATCTGCAGTCCTAGACCCCTTTACCAGGAATAACCTCACTGAATGCAGAAAGAGTTACTTCTGATTAAGCATCCACCCTACATCTTTCACTCTTTCCAGAGGGAGATATTTAATCACACAAGATTCACACTACATTGAGTGAACGAGTGGCAAATGATCCTACTGTATAGCAAATCAGCAATAAATTGTGCAAAAGCATTTATTCTATACTTTGAAAATGCCAAAATTCAAGGAAGGTGTTTGTCACATCTTATTTTTAAAAAATTATTTGGGGATGTTTTATATGAGTAACTAATAAGGGATTGGCACTGAAGAAACTGACTGTAGTACATATCCTGCATATTTCTTCCCAGCATTTGCTACCTGCCTGCAGTAATGTATCACAGCAATCAATGAAACTTCCAGGATTGCTAAATTTAAAAAGCCGCCACAAGTTGACAAAAGTTTAATTGTTCCCTTTTTTAAAGTGTTTGGCAATGTTGTGAGCCAAGTAGTTTACAGGGGAAGATGGACAAAGAAGGAATGTGTTTATTATAGCAGGGGGGAAAATCTATTATATCCATAAACGTCAGCTAATCATCTAGAAATGAAACCTGATTTTTAAATTTTAAAGGAAATATTACTTCTCCTTTTCCTCAAGCTAGCAATTGCAATCTTTTAATGTGTTTCACGTGCCTTCCAAGGGTTCACCTCCTCCTGAACTTTCCTGAAGTTTGATTTCCCTGTCCTCCAACCCAGTCACCCAGCTCTCCTTTGCAAAGCCAGTCCCTGCTGCCATCGGCTTGCAAGGGCGACTTTTCTCTCCCATCTCTTAAGCACAGAGGGAGGAGGCGCGGAAGAGGAGGAGGGTGGCCCGTTTCGCTCCTACTGGCGTTTCTCAACCCGGCTCTGGAAGCATCCGCAGCGCTCCTGAATCGGAGCAGAACCGGCAGAAGCGACCCGGTCGCGAGGCTCTGCGATTGTGCAAAGCGCCCGCTCACTGACCCGCCGGCAAGCTCTTACCTCGGGCCTCTTCTGAGCGCGGGTCGCGCCGTCTACGCGCAGGCATGTGCGCGTGTCCCTCTGAGGAGAACCGAGCGCCCTCTTGGCCCTCAGCGAAGTGTGCAGCGGCCTCGTCGGGGTGGGAGGCGCCGGCGCCGGCCAGACGAGCAGCCAGCCAGCGCTCCTCGGTCAACTTGTTGCGCCGGGGAGTGGGCGCGTCCGCGTTTCCCGCGTTTCCCGCGCGCCGGCTCCGTGGGTGTCCCCGTGCCTGGGTCGCAGCAGCCGGCCAGAAGGAGCCTCCCCTCTCCGTTGCTCGCCCGAGGAGCGGAGTGCTGCTTTCTTTCCGCCGCCGGCGCCACCACCCGCTTTATCCCGAGCGCGGAGGGCGCCCACCACACCCACCGTGACGCGCTCGGCTTCCTCACCCCCTCCCCAGCATCTCGGCCGCCGGCCTCCCTGACCTCGGCTGAGGGGACGGGATGCCGACGGAAGAGCCGCGGCCCATGCCAAGGGGCCTCGGTGGCACGCTGGGCGGGATCGCCTTCCCAAGACCGGCTCCCGGGGCGGGTCCGCGGGCGATTCCTTGAGCTGAGGCAGAAAAGGGAGGCGGGTGACTCGAGCAAGGCCACCCTCTGGGCAAGACCCCGGGCCGGACCGGGCGCCTTGGAACCCGATTTGAGTGGCAGGCTGACATTCAAGAGGTGACAGGCCAAAACGTTTCTCTCCTGCACGATGTGGAGTTTGCTGCAGCTCTTGGAAGCAGGAGGTCCTCCGAATAAATGTTGGTCCTACTCAGCAGCAAAACGCTTGTGTGGTGCAATTGTAATGTTCCAGAGAAGGCATGGCAGGGAGAGAGAAAAATACTTCCTCTTTCAGTAAAGGTTCAGCAACCCCCATGAACACAATTGGGCCAAATTAAAGGAACTAGTTTTTTTTTCAATGAGAAGGATAATATGGCCCTAAGAAGGCTAGCTCTTCATATACCCAGTAGCACTGTGTTGGTTACACAATAACATGTACAAAAGTAGAACATGTGATACCTTTAGGCTACTAGAAACAACAAAAAGGTTGCTAATATTTCACGGGCAAAACCCTCTTCCTCAGAGTTGTACAAAAACTTTAAAACATGGCAAAAATGGAGCTGCCAGGAGTTATTTCTTAGATGTAAAGTCCTTGGCAAGATGGAAACTATGGCAGGTAATTTCTTAGTTGAGGCCAGGAGCTTTGATGTTCCAAGTCTCCATCTGAAGTAATGAGTGGTGTTTTTATTGTCCCAGTCCTTCAAACAACATGTCATAGCTCACATACACACATTCACACCTCCTCTCCATGTGGCTGTTTGAGGCTAATGGCCCCTTCTTGGCCAGGGAAGGGGGAGGGTTGGTGCAAAAAACCCATGCATTTCATTTGGGGACTGGGATAAAATTTAGAAGTATCCACTAGGTGCAGCCAATTGGATCAAATAAAAAGGAAAGAAATTACTTAGTGGATGGGGTCCTGTTGTATCTCAGTTAATAGTCCATTTGCCTCCTTCTTGATACGTATGGGAGTGGCGGCTCATTCCTGGTATCTCAGTATTTACAGTTGAAGCAAAACAGATTGAGGAGCCGTGTAGCCATCACTAAAACCAAATAAAAAAGTAGGTGATATCTTTAGACTAGTAGAAAAAATATTAGCAACTTTTTTGTTATTTTTCTAGTAGCCTAAAGGTATCACCTGTTCTTTTGTATTTGGTTTTTGTGATGGCTACATGGTTCCTCAGCTTGTTTTGCTACAATCACGTGTGTTTCTTGATGCTGTTTTTAAATAACATGCAACCTTGTGTGCAATAGCATCAAAATTTTAAAAGGGACGGAAACATTTCACTTTAGCTGGGTCTGATCTAGCCGGGCTTGTCTTATATCCTCATGAAACAAGGGAGAAGAGAAGGGCTGGCACATGGCCATACAAGAAGGATCCTCAGCTGGGCAGGAGGGAGCAACCCAAAGAAACCCAGCATTGGAAGCATAGGCTATGTGCGGAAGAGGGGGAGGAGTCGGAAGGTGCAGGAAATAAAAGGGAAGATGAGCGGGAAAACAGTTGTTGGAAGGAATGGAAGAAGGAAAGTGAAGCCGAAGAATAGAAGGTATTTGTCTTCCACAACTCCAAGGCTCCCTGGAGGAGGGACCCTTCTATGGCGTGCGGATGGGCCAATTCATTGGAATGGGTGGTGGAGTGGGCTCGCCACCCGTGTTGTGGGACCCTTTGCGCTGGACATGGACCAGACCTGCGGACCCCACATGACTGGGAGAGGTTCCAGTGACTCCCTTATCCCCAGAACCCTTGAACTGGGACTGGACTGGTTGGAGTTATCCACTGGACATTAAGGTGGTGGAAGGAGGTGGCGAACCCACAGAAGTCATTGTTCATTCTCTGTTAAATATTAATAATAAAAGTTCTTGTTCTGAAGCACTGTCTCCATCTCTTCCCGGAACCAAGGGGTCGGAACCGCCCAAGGCAGAATTGAACCTGACTCACAGGTAGCTACTGGAGCAGTCCTGGTAACTCTGGCGGAGAGACTTTCATACAGAATGGTAACGATAGCCAAGCTAACTCTTGCTAGCACTGTATGGAGCAAGGTGATAAAAAATACCTCAATATTATCTGCCCCAAAAAGCCTATGTTGAGATGGTCCAAAATTAAATAAGCAATAGTGGTGGAAGATGAGACTCACAAGTTGAAAGGCATTTGATCAGTTATTGAAGAAGAACAAACAGGAAGAGTGTTGCCACCAGCGAAGCAACTGGATTAAAGTAAAGCAAAGACATCCAGGGCGTGACTGGTCATTGCAATACTTCTCTTTTGCATCAGGGTTGGCATAATGAAAACCAATATTGATTACATTTTATTTTATTCAATTTGAAGTGTCACCTGTGTCAGAGTAAACTGCTTGTTTACACTGACACAGGTGAAATGGTGTGATGCTAGTAAGAAAATAAGCTATATCACAAGCAGTTAGGAGATGTAATGAAAAATATGATATCAAGGATGCTTCTGCAGACCTATCAACATAACCATCACTCTACACTCCTGCTACAAATGTGGAAGAAGAAAAAATTGAAAGCTATGGAAGTACTATACAGTACTAGAAACCATATTCCAAATATTTGTTTTCTATTACAATCAATACTCCACCTTTTCATTAAAAATAGCACTTAAAGTGACTTAAAAACATAAAAGAATTATTTATAAAGTATTAAAATCAAATAATAAAACCCTCATAAAACCAATTGATACCCATTAAGTCAATGAAAATTATTAATCTGCACCTAACCAGGCTACTGGGGTGTATCAAATAATTTAAGGGGGGGAAATAGTCTGTAGCTTTATAGATTACAGCAAAGCTTTTGACAGGATCAAGAGAAGGTGTAAATCATTCTAAAAATGAATCTATTGTACCTTGGAAATGTCATTAAAACACAAGAGTCAATGGCAAAGAGAATAATGGTTTATAAAGTGGTAGACATTAGGAAAAAAACAAAGATCTTACATGAGATGGATTGAGTATAAAAAGCTCTTAGACATTCTACTCCCTCTTCAAATAATTAATTGATGTCTTATTTGTAGACTTACTATTTTCATCTTTAAATATTATCTTTTTAATGTTGTAAGCTGCTTTGAACTCAGCAGCTCTTGACACAAAGAATTATACTGTTGATTGGTTTTTCCGTACTTTATTTCTTTGGTGGACAACCCCCTTTAGTGTTAATTAGAAAATGATATATCACTTGTAAATACCATGTAAATACTATTTTGAAGCAAGAATAAACAATCACACACATACATGAAGAAGCCATTATGACTAACCCTCCTCCCAAAATGAAGTATCATTGAACTTATTGCATTGTTTTCGTGAGGTAATGTCTGACACTAAAAGCAAAGTGTTCTGCTTATATAATCGTCCCATAGCACTTCAAGCACTCTCTGGGTGGTTTACAATTTAATTATGCAGGCTATACATTGGCCCCCACCCCTCAAACTGGGTACTCATTTTACCGAACTCAGAAGGATGGAAGGCTGAGTCAACCATAAGCTGGCTATCTGGGATTGAACCCCAGATCATGAGCACAGTTTTAGTGGCAATACACGCATGGGTCGTGGTGGCTTAGTGGACTAAGGCTCCAAAAAATGTCAGCTGCAAAGTTGGCAGCTGGGCGGTTCAAATCCCAGGTGCCACACAGTGGAGCGAGCTCCCACTGTTAACCCCAGCACCTGCTAAACTATCAGTTCAAAAGCATGTAAATGCAAGTAGATAAGTAGGTACCGCTGTAAAAAGCGGGAAGGTAAAACTGTGTTTCCTTGCAGCCATGCTGGCTACATGACCATGGACTTACACAACACTGGCTCTTCGGCTTGAATATGGAGATGAGCACCGCCTCCAGAGCCAGACACAACTAGCATGCATGTGCAAGGGGAACCTTTACCTTGACCTTACAGGCATTTAACCACTGCACCGCGAGGCTTCTTTTTTCTCTGACAATGAATTACATGTTCATCATCAGAGAAAAAAAGTGAAAGAGAGGGAAAGAAATTAAAAATAAGTCAGATGCTTGTCAGATGGTACTTCTGCCTATATTCAAAGCAATGTCAATATGATGATGATGAGAATAGAGAGATAAAAAAAATGGAAAAAAAAGCATTGCTTTCTCTGGCAATAGATTGAATGATCTCATAAGGCAGTGCCACTTTTTCAGAGAATTTTGCTTTGCAACCAGAATTACTTTGTTTGCTCCAGAATTATTCTCAGCTGGGCAGACTTTAAAAAAATACCAAGAGCAAAATTGACCTCAGAGAATAATATAAAGCATAGTATCATATGTTCTACAATCATGGGCTAGGGTAATTACATGACAGAGGGGGACCACACTGCTGTCACAGTTTCATTCATGAATTCCTATGGCATTTTGTGTATGAGAATATTCAGTTATATGAAGAACAGATACCATTTGTTGCCCTGTGGTTCATCAGCTTACACATCATAGGGATGAACTACAATCAAATCAAAACAAAAAATATAGGGCAAAAATGGTGACAAGAATGAGGTCAGACTTTGTGGTGAACTGGTGCTGGAAATCAGCCCAACCTTCTGTAAGGCACTCCCTAATTTCCAGTACCACTAACACTATTTTATACAGCATCTTAAACCTCCCTGGGAAGCACACTGTTTTTACATTTTTACTACATGGCATTCTTGCACTCCACACGTCATAGCAACACCCCCTCACAGACCTTCAGATGAAACCAGATGGAAAAATGTCTGAACTCTGACAAGGTCATGGAAATGTGATGACAAGAGGCCAAAAGAGGCATTTTCGCAGGCAATCAATGTAGGGAGATGAACCCTTGAGCATGTGGCACAACCAAAATCATGATGTCAATCATAGAATCATGCAGTGTGCCAATGGACAAAATCCAAACAAAACTGGATGCATGAAGACTGCAGGCATCATTGGCATTTTGTTTAAATTAATACATACATCATACAATCTGCTAAATGTATGCAGACCTAAGTCGGGACCCATCATCTCCACCACCAGTGAGACCAATACACCATCTCCACAAGCAGGGGCATTTTCTTAAGCTATAGCATTCAGTTAAATTCCTTGGCTGGTGTGAACTATTATTTATTTATTTATTTATTCTTATATTTGTATACTGCACCAATTTCCCAAGGAGAACTCTGGGCAGTTTACATAAAACAAACATGTGAAAACCAAAGATCAAACTCAAACATAAATGCAATAAAACAATAAATGCAATAAATATTAGGCCTGTTTGCTATCTGTCCAGACTCAAGACATTTTGGATCCTGAAAGTGCATCTTAGAACCAGCAGGGCAAGTGTTACATTGTGCAACCACAATATTCTGCTGCCCTTCCGTTTTTTCCAGGGCAAGATTTGCCTTGCCTATTGACTAGTCATCTGGCTCACTTGCAACTCACATCCAATCAGTCTCAGTGTGGGCAGGTGGGGCAACCTTTGGTCTCAAAGCAGGAACTCGTTAATCTGCAACTAGGGATGGGCAGATTTTGTTTCATTTCATTTTAGCCCCCTTTCCCTTTTGTTTCAAATGATTTCCCCAAAATAAATTGTAATGAAATGGAACACATATAAACCATTTCATAACTCTAAAAAATGGCTCCCCTTGGTCCTAGAGGCACCAAATTTGAACCCAGGGAAGCCATTTTACATAGTAACAAAATGGTTCATTTAAAATGAAAAAAGCTGCCATTTTGTTTCATTACAAAAGGCTGCCTGGCAATTCATAAGCTTACAAAACGATTCGTAAGCTTGCAAAATGACAAAAACAGCATTTCATTCTTCAAAAGGTAGCCATCCCTATCTGCCACTTCTGGTAAGGACATCACATGCAAGTGTAATTTACTGAAGACAAGGTCATCCCAATGAGATGTTCCTCTTCCAGAATTCATTAACCCAAATCTTTAGACGTTCTGGAAACCATAGGCAGCTTTTATAATTGCCTATTGAGGCTGAGCAGAGCCTACTGTTGGTTGAACAACAAAGCATACGTAATTGCTAGCACATTCCTGGCAATATCATTTAACAACACCCAGTATCTCATTCAAACTGTACCAACCTACAGATGAGTGGGAAATGCTTTCTGATCATGTATTGTCCATTATTAATTAATGATGTTCATGCTTCTAAATAAAATTGCAGTCAACAATGAATTGAAAATGCATCTCTAGAAAAGAATATAATTAGTAGCTTTTTAACTTTGCCCAGCAGCCATTTGGCTAACGTTGTTCACATTTTATTAATATTTTAAAATCTATAGAGGGGCACTTTTTCATTATTGAGTTAGTTGTATTATACAAAAATTAAAGGAACGCTTGCAGCTATATTCAAAAACCATTCAGAAGAAACCTCATGAAAATCAGATTTCTCTTGTAAATCCCTTAAGATGGATTTGATTTCCATTTTAATTAATAGTGTATTTGCTAGTCATTTACAATTCAACTCATGGACTTTAATGTTAGCCTGGCTAAACAGTGCTTCCTTGTACAGGGCAAATCTCTTTACAGATGTTATACCAGGGTGGTGATGGGTGGGCAGCATGCATGTATGCATACAATATGTAAACCTGTGTGGACTATTTCTGGATTCCAAAGAATAATGAAGTGAATAATAACAAGTATTAGTTCTACGTAGAGATGGGCATTTTGTTTTGGAAGGGGTCCGGTTCTGAAACAAAACACAGCAGAACAGCTGCCATTCAGAACCGGGTATTAGGCTATGATCTGAAAAGGCCCAGCTGTTGCAGCTTCAGATAGTAAGGAAGGACTACTTGGACTACAACTTCATGCATCTCTAAGTCATCATCCCAGGTCATGCTGGCTGATGGGTTCTGTGCACTGTGGTTCAAAAAATAATATTTCTAAGAACTAAGCACTATTGACTAAGAAAAGTAATGGGATAGAAATTAAATAGAGTTTGGCTCTAACCCACTGTTTTGCTGTGTGGTGCTAGATAAAGGCTACATTTTCCCATAAGATGGCGTAAATCTTGTCCTCTTCGGATATTCAGAGCAAAACATTGATAAGGAAACCCAGCTAGACTTACCCCCTGCTGTGCTTCCAATTGGCAACACTTATGGAGACAGAGGCATAGCCAGGAATTAGAGCACCCAGGGACAACATAGTAACCAGCCGCCGCCACCACTACTGCATGTGCACAAGAAAGAAAGGCTGGGGGAGCCGGAGGGCTGCACCCCCTCTCTTTGTGCGCCCACAAACACTCAAAGGAGGACGCCTGGTCCACTCTGCTCACAGGCTGAGCGCCCTTCTATCCCTTTCTCGCTTCCCATCGCAACTGGGCCAAGTTCCCAGCATCTCAGTGAGGTGGGAGGGGCAAAGTAAGTGTGGATGCATGGGCGTGGGTGGGTATTTGTGTCTGTGTGCATGCACGCTAGCGCATGCACACACCTTTCACCTCTCTCTCCAGGGAAAACTTGACAGTAGAGATGGGCACGAAATGACCATTTTTTCCGTTACTGTTCTCCGTTATTCGTTCTGTTATGTAACAACTGTTACATAACTTGACAGTAGAGATGGGCACAAAATGACCATTTTTTCATTACCGTTCTCCGTTATTCGTTCTGTAATAACAACTGTTGCGATGGGGCAGGCTCAAACTGAACAGAACCAAGGAAATTTTCTTCGGTTCTGTTCATCTCCGTTACTGGCGTCGTGCTGCTCGCGCGATGAAAAATGGAGCAGTGGAGGGCGGCGAGAGGGGGCTGGGCCTGGTGGAGCTTCTTTGCCCCCTCCCTGACGGAGCTGACGTGAGACTTTGCCGGTCTTGCAAGAAGAGGTGGGATCCGAGCCCTTATGGGCTGGGCTCCGGGATCTTGACCACGTGGCGAAGCAGCAATGGTGCAGCCGGCTCGGAAGCCGGAGTGGAGGGCATTGTTGGAGCACCCCCAGGTTTCCTGGGTCTAGCCTGGGGGGCAGGGCGGTGGTCTGCCGGGGTGGTGGCTCCTGGGGCAGAGTGGTTCCTGGGGAGAAGGGCCCCAGTTAGGGCACCACTGCGCAAAGCTCCAGGGGTAGCGACCCTACGGGGGTGGCGGATGGCGTGGCGGATCAGTCCTTGGGGGGGGGCCAAGGGAGGGCAGCGCTCGGTGGTGCTCCGGGGGTGGCGGCCTGTTGGGGGTGGTGATCGGAGCAGCGCCCGGCTCTGGGAGGACTCCCTGTGGCCACAGGTTCACTCTCCCAGCAGGCTTGCCACCGGCTCTGGTGGTGCCCGGCCCCGGGAGGGCTCCCCGTGGCTGCCGGACGGCTCTCCCTGGAGGCTTGCCCCGGCCCTGGGAGGGCTTCCCGTGGCTGCGGGAACGCTCTCCCG
Organism: Phrynocephalus guinanensis; assembly: GCA_037367245.1. Lineage (NCBI taxonomy): Eukaryota > Metazoa > Chordata > Lepidosauria > Squamata > Agamidae > Phrynocephalus > Phrynocephalus guinanensis. The sequence goes on from CM074739.1 coordinate 41,613,386, forward strand.
GCCTGCATGCCGCCGGCTGCGGTGGCGCCCAGCCCTGGAAGGGCTCCCTGCGGCCGCAGCTTGCCGCACCTGAAAAACGAAGAAACGGAAACCAAGCAGGCCACAGGGCCACGAAAAATGGAAACAGAACGAAGTGGACCCCAGGGCCCGAATAATGATCACGAAACGCCATTTTGGCATTTCTTGCCCATCTCTACTTGACAGCTATGCAAGGCAAGGAAGAGGAGGAGGAGGGCGCCGCCGCCACCGCACACCTGCCTGCTTCACCGCTTTCCTGGTGCGCGGTGGTGGAGGGGGTGCCATCATCAAGCCTTAGGGGAAAGGAGGACTGCTGGGCAGCAGGAGGGTGCAAGCCTTCCTCCTGCTGCTCCCCCTCCAGGTGCCCCCAGATTGCTCCTACCGGGGCAGATGTACCCTTCTCCCCCCCCCAATATGCCTCTGTCTGGAGATTGATTTCTGAAGGAGAAAGCCTTGTCTACTCATGGAAGTCCTAGAACTGATCATGATCATAGATGTTAATTTTCCCTAATGCAATTCTATCCATCACAGGTGGGCAGCCTTGATCTAGAAGCTATATGTAACTTCTGCATCTTGATGTAAGTACTTAACCTTCGCTGAAATCACTAGATCTTGTTGTCTTCATACTCTGCTAAGCCCATCATTTTACTCTCTGGTAGGCTGTTGGTAGTGCAGTTTTTTGCTGTGAAGGCAGCATGCCAGACAGATCCTTCGAGCTCATTGTTGCAATCAGACCCTGCCAGGTCCAGAAACAAATGACTGAGCAACTTGCAGGGTTGTAGCTGTGCTGAGAAGAATGATTTGTAGGAAGAGTAATTCTTGTGCACTGCCTTGTTTAGCACACCCATGCTCCTACTAGTTCACTAAACATCTCTTTAGCAGGCTAGCTGGAGAACAAATGAAAATGGTGGTGTGCGAGAGAATAGAGGAAGGGTTTTTCCAGCCCGCTGAGGCTGCTTAGTAAATATGCCTAGGGTGAAAGTGTGCCAATCGGGTACCAAAAAGAACACAGGCATGAAGAGTGTGAGTAGTAGAACACACAGCTGTACTGATCTTGCCTTAGAAAGTTTTCTAAATTGTCTTCAGAGGCAGAAGACAAGTCTCTGGTTTTTAGGTTACCCTGCTGGGTATTTAGGCTTCTGTTGCCATTCATGATAAAGCTTCACAGAAGAAGAATATGAAGAGGGAGGGAGAGATGATGGATTATGAATGTCCTCTTGGTTTCTCCATGTAGTTCATGTTGAGTGGATTATTAAATGTTATACATACAGTAAAACAACCATGCCGTATACCCACAGGAACTGTGTGGTAACCCACTTTATACCATACAAATGTGTGAATGTGATGTGCTTGCCTCTTTAGATCCTGAAGGACCACCCACCCACTCTTTAGGATGATAACATTCTCAAAAAAAAAATGACCTGTCAGCAAGACATAATGTATATTTTAGCAGTCTGGATAAATGCATCTGACATTTTTTCTATTCCCAAATATGTGAATGGGGGCTTTATAAAATTCACCAGAACATATCAATTCCAGATGTTTCACAATTTTCTCACATCTTTTTAAATTGCGAGAAAAGCAGTTTCTTTGACTGTGTAGCAAAAGAAGAAGAGAAACAAATCAGGCAAAGAAAATTTGAGTAGAGAAACCCATTAAAGATAATGAGCAAGTTGCCCAACTAAGGACCCAAATGTTTGACTGTATTGATGCTAAGTGATAGGAGGGATGTTGGCAAATCCTCATTCCAAGTCCCAAGCCTTGAGACTCAGGTATCAGACTGCACTTGTGCCACCCAGCTGAGATAGGTGCATGTCCAGAGACAGCAGGCTGACATCCTGTCCTGCAGCCAGCTCCTACATATGCACACTCAGCCTATTGGGCGGTTACTTCATGTCCTACTTTGTTCCACGATTATGTTCATTCCGTGACAGCGTTGTTCGCAGTCACGTGGTTTTGTCCCTGTTCAACCCCTGTTTTTGTTTACCCACGGGTGTGATTACTTGTCACGTGACAACTGTTACTTCACGTCCTTCTTTCGTGACAACTACTGGATTACCCTGGCTTCGTTTAGCGCGTTTTAATTGTCAGGCTTCTGTTTTTCGATATTTTGAATCCCCGCTGCAGACGCGCAGGCTGTCTCGGGAAGCCCGGCAGGAGGAGCCGGGCGAGTCCTCATCACTTGCCGCAGGCAAGCGGCGGCAGTGGCGGTCGCGGCGGCAGTGGGCGAGACACCCTCACCCTGAACTCAGCAGTCTGCAGGCTGGCAGGTGAGCAGGCAAGGAGAGCTCAGCTCTGCCTCCGGGACCCAAGTAGGACGGACCTATGCCTGACAGTGGCTTTCCGCCTGTCCCTTCAAGAGCCACCTTCTCCTATAGGGAAAGGTAGCCAGCCAAGCCTGGCCTGGCACAGGAGTTCCAGTCGGCTTTCTCGGTTGTCGGAGTATTTCTAGAGCGAAAGGGGGGAACAGCCATTGCCGTTACTTCACATTCCTTGTCTCAGAACAGGAACCAGGAACAAAGTGTGACAACAGAATTCCCCAGCCCAGGGGCAGGTATGGCTCATCGCACTCACTTCCCGGTTCAGGGGGCGTGGTTGGGATGAGATTCTGCTGTCACGGTATGGACGTGAAGTAACCTTTTTTCGTACCGGTCCCAAGCAGGACAGCAAAGAGGGACGAGAGGGACGTGAAGTAACGGCCTTAGCTGAGAGGCACATGCATGGATAGAGATAGCATTTAAGTCCTGGAAGGGTGGCCAGACCTGCAGACACTCAGGATGGTGGTGGTGATGGTGGCGGCAGCACCAATTAGAGTCCCTAAAAGATGGGCCTTTGGGTAACCATCTTGGTGCTGCAAGTGAAGTCCAAGTCTGCTGCACAAACCTCCCAAGTCAAGTCTGAGTTGAGTCGCTGGTGCGACCTGGGTCATACTTGACAGCAAGTCACGACTTATGAGTCCCCATTCCTGAGTCATAGGCTACAGGAAAATGAAAAAAAAAGGATTAGGATTCATGAGTAGAGATGGACACGACCAGAAATTTTTTTTTTTGAGTTGTCGTTTTTCGGGACGGGTCCGTTTCGGGTCGTTTCCATTTTTTCGCGAAATTTTTCAAAAATTTGTCATTTCGTCGTGTCGTTTGTCGTTTGTCGTTACCGCCGCGATTTAGCGCGACTTGACTTCCCAGAGCATGGGGTTAGGGGGTAAGGGTTAGGTTTAGGGTAACGGTTAAGGTTAGGGTGGGTTAGTGGGCTGTACCTCTGGGTGCCTCTGGCCCACTAAGAACACAGTGTACTGGTGTATGGGTTACGGTTAGGGTTAGGATTAGGATTAGGGTTGGTGGGCTTTTTATGCCCTCTCTGGCACATCCAGAAGTCTCAGCAAAACCTGGCCATGTGGTTGGTGGAATGGCTCCAAAAATTTGCATGGTCCCATCCCATGGCCAGCCCATCATTGCGCGTGCGCAGGTGTAAAAAAAAAAATAAAATAAAATAAAATAAAATCAATGGAGACGTTTTATTGCAAGAAAAACCCACTACTGCTACTGTAAAAATTCAAGCATTTAAAATAGCTAATTTTCGCATGTTTCTGTGGTGCTTTGGTGGGTTTTTGGACCACGATTTCAAAAAAAATATTGCGGACGCCATTTTGGATCCCCCCGCACCGCATGGCAAACGGAGACGCCGAGGATGCCCCCTCCCAGCCCGGTACCAGCAGCCCAGGACAGGAGAGGGGGGAGGATGAAGTGGGGACCCCCCCCCAGAAACCACCCCTCTGGTAGGTGCCCTCAGGCAGGCATATTTTCGCCTGCTTTTTTGGCTGGGAATCGGTTTTTTTATTTATTTCTAAAACTTTTTTTCTGTGCCGTTTGGCATCGCGCAATCGCTGCGATGCCAGGAACGACAACGACAAATCAGACCCATTTTTTCTTTTGTCGGTTCGAGTTCGAGTTCTGGGGGAGTAATTGTCGTTACCGTTTCCGTTGCGTAACGGAAACGAGTAACGGAAACGGAAACGAGAATTTCGCCAAGTCATGCCCATGTCTATTCATGAGTCACAATTTTTCTTTACATGAGTAGAAACTTTTGGATAGCCACTGTATTCCCTTTGCATTTGAATATGAGAAACGCATGTGTGCCTCAACAACAACACCAAGATCATAAAACCCCAGATGATACAGTACTAAAGGAATCTAGAAGTTTGCATCTTAGGATTTTCCTGAGGTTTCCAGTACTATGTTTAGCTGCTATCTGTCACCTTCCCTGTTAACAAAGCTTGAAGAAGGCTTGGGATAATCATTTCTTCACATGGCATCTAGGCAGAGTCCCCAAACACTTCAAACAGGTGCTGGAATCGGGAAGAAGGTTCCTGGTAAATGAGGAGGAAATGCAGAAAAACCACTTGGGGATATGTGGACAGATAGATGTCTAACTTTTTTTTAAAGCTTGTCCTGACTGCTAATAATATTTTAAAAAGTCATTATGCTGTATTTTTAGTGAGTGAAAACTGACAAGCATTTTGTGCAATCAGTTTCTTCATCCACTAGGTTATATTGCAAACAAGTTTTAGATAAACTAGACATGTGGGCATAATATGCCAAAGCTGTTGTGAAAACAAAGCATGATTTCGAAAAGAGGAGATCCGAATATATCCTTCGGGGTGCACGCGACCTCCTGTCTCCAATCCTCTGCAAAATTACTGCTAAATTTCCACAGGAATGTGTTAAAATCAAGCAAAATAATATTTGCTAGTTTTAAAAGGAATTTCATAAACTACCCTGTTTCCCCGAAAATAAGACCTACCCCCAAAATAAGCCCTAGCAGGATTTCTATGCATTTGTTAAATATAAGCCCTACCCCGATAATAAGACCTAGTGATGGGCGTGGATGTACCTGCATGCACACACATGCGTACACACACACACACACACACACACACACACACACACACACACACACACACACACACACACACACACACACACACACTGCACATTGCCCCTCCCTTTCCATCCATGGCCCTCCCTCCCCTTTCACTTGGGCCACCAAAATTACCATACTTCGTAGCATGTTTGCTTGCAGTTCCTTTTCCCCAAAAAAATAAGACCTACCCCAAAAATAAGCCCTAGTGTACCTTCTTGAGAAAAAATTAATATAAGACAATGTCTTATTTTCAGGGAAACACGGTATGAAAATACATTTGTCAAAAGATTCTCTTGTTTTTTATACAGGAGTTTTTTTGTGTTAAAAGATTGGTAGCGTAGGCAGCTGAGCTGACACATCTCAACAATGGTATAATGTGGTGTGCAGCCCACACCAAATCCCAGGGAGGATAAATTAGTCTCCAGAACTTAGAGATGCCTGTCTTTGATATAGAACATAATATGACTATTAGAAATTGACAGTCAATGGAGAACTAACCAGGCACCAAATGCAGGACTGTTTTCATCTAAAGCTTTTGGTCTACCACTGAACTATGACTTTACAGAATATGAATCTGCATCTGGTTGTACATTTGGAGCTGTAGAAAACAACCTATTTATTGTTATTTTTATTTTAGAGTATTTTTACCCCACCTTTCTTCTTGGAAAAGGACCCAAGGTGGCTTACAGTAACGAAGGACAATATACAGTCCAATACAATTAAGACATACTGTATTCAAGTAATTGGGAGCAGGGAATTGAGGGACATCTTACAGCATTAAAAGACAACATTCCATTAAAGCTACAAGAGAACGCAGGTAGTTAAAAAGAGAGTGTGTTATGCATGATGGAAACTAACAGTGAAAACATATTGTCAATGCAATTACAAAATCCATAAACACAAAGTCTATGTGATGTTGTACGGTAGATTCATATAAAAGTCACATAATAGGTAGTAGTCCATCATTCAGGGAAAGCTTGCAGGATGAGAAACGTCTTTGCCTATTTCTGGAAAAACATCAGAGATGGGGCAGTACTGGCCTCTAGTGGGAGGGAGTTCCAGAGTCTGGACACAGCAGTTGAGAAGGCCCCTTCATGTGTTCCCACAAGACGTACCTGCGAGGGTGCTGGGATGGAGAGAAAGGCCTCTCCTGATGACCTTAATACCCAAACTGGTTCATACTGTGAGATTTGATCTTTGAGGTAGCTAGGACCCAAGTCATACAGTGCTTTGTAGGTTAAGGTTAGCACTTTGAATTGGGCCCGGTAGCTGATTGATAGCCAGTGGAGTTGCTTTAAAAGGAGTGGAATGTGATCTCTGTACGCTGCCCCAGTCAGCAACCTGGCTGCTGTGTTTTGGATCCATTGAAATTTTCTGAGACTTTTCATTGGTGTGTGTGTGTTGTGTCATTACAGTTGTGACTGACTCTTTGTGACCCCATGTCCATGGAGTTTTCTTGGCAGGAATACTGGAGTGGTTTGCCAGTTCCTACTCCAGGCGCCTACAGCACCTGGTATTCCCTGGTGGTCTCCCATCCAAGTACTAACCAGGGCCGACCCTGCTTAGCTTCTGAAATCAGGCGAGATCACATGTGCTTAGGGCATCTAGGCTACTTTTCATTGGTAGTCCCACAAATATAAGACAGTGGATAACCAGCAGTAGTACATGTTAGGTCTATCTTTCATGTGACAGCCATTCAGATATCTGTCTCAAGATGAATTAGCATATCATATCTCAGCCTTCTCTTTTCCAAGCTAAACCTACTCCACTCCCTCAACCTTTCTTCACATGGTTTGGCTTCCAGAAACCCTACCAACTTTCTGCCCAGAACTGGACAGGGTATTCCAGGTGAGGCCTGTCCAAAGCAGAATGTAGTGATTCTATTGACTTTGGTTATTCTGGGTGGCAAACTTCTTCTGATGCAGCTCAATACTGAGTTCATCTTTTTGCCATCAGATCACAAAGCTGACTTATGTTTAGCTTAGGATTTCTTAAGACCACTTTCCACACGTACTACTGCCAGCTATCCACTGATTCATATTTGTACATCTGATTTTTCCTGTATGAACACAGAACATTACATTTTTTTCCTTTCTGAAACTATTTTTCTTTGTTTTGATCTAGTTCTCCAGTTTGATAAAGGCACCATGAATCCTGAGTCTGCTTTCTAAATTATTAGTTGCTCTTCTTAGTTTGCTGCCAACTGCACTTTTGATGCCCTCTATACCTTCATTCACGTCATTTGTAAAAATGTTGAGCAAAAACAAGCCAGCAGAATCCCTTGGCATTAGCTATTTTACTTCTTTCTAGAATGGTGATGAACCATTCTTGAACACTCTTTGGTATGGCCCAGTTTATGTAGCAGCCTCCCTGCAAAGCAGTCCAACTCCTGACAAGAAATCTAGCTCCAGCCAGAGGTGTCCATCAAGGCAACGGTCACCTCAATTCCCTTCTTCCCATATACATTATATACAAAAGCACTGGCACTCAGCTTTAGGTTGTAACCAACAGTCTATCTTATGAGGCAAAATACATCTCCACCTGCCTAATAAAGAAAGTTGTGTCACTGAGACCTGCATCCATGTGGTGAACTAGCCAAAGACCGTAGTGGGAAGGTAGAAGATTCTCTTTTCCATGGAAGGGTTATGATCATGATGTTGCCGTGATGCTCTTGCAAGTCAGGTATCAGTATGTCTTGTCAGGGTTTTTTTTTTTTTGGTTTTTTTTGGCAGGGGGCGGGCTTATTGTTACATATTTACAACTTATTTGGAGAATATCTTCACCAGCACAGTGACAGGCAATGATGCAACTCCTGATATTTTTTGGACTAAAACTTGTGTGTTTCTTCACCTCTGGTTGTGCTGCTGTTATTGAGAGTTGCAGGCCAACAGCTTCCAGAAGGCCCTGGTTTCCCATCCTGTATTAGTGAGTTTTGTAAATGTTGGCAAGAACCTATGTTTCATGCAAGAAACAAGAGGCTAATATTAACTAACTAACTAACTAACTAACTAACTAACTAACTAACTAACTAACTAACTAATGGCATACAATTGGCATAAAATGGCATAAAATTTACTTAGTTTAGTAAATTTTATGTCATTTTTTTAAAATAGAAAACCAAAGAAATGTAAACTAAATGCATTCCAGCCAAGCATATGCTGAGCAACACTGAAATTAACACCCTAAAGATCACAGGATCATAGAGTAGTGAAGGCCATCAAGTCCAACCCCTGCTCCATGCAGGAATTCAGACCAAAGGATAAAAGATCCAAAGGATCGAAGATTCCAGGTTAGATGTGATCACACAGTGGGTATCAACCTTCTCTAAGCTGATGCCTTCTTGGAACTCTCATCAGCTCTAGCTACAGACCTTGGGAAGCCGCCCATACCTAATCAGTAGAAGGATGGCACCCTTGGTCCCATAACATTTCCAGTGGTCAGGAATTCTGTGGAGTTACAATTCAAAAGAAATGAAGGCCATCAAGTTGAAGAAGGACATATTAGCTAAATAGAGGCTAAATGGAGCATAAAATGTAACTTATCATATATTGTGTTAGACCCAAAGCTGGAAACAAACTAATTAATTGACGATGAGGATGCTGTGTATCAGAACTGATATATATCACTGATTGTGGTTACACATGCTGTAGCTATGTAAAGAAGTGAAAGGTGATGAAACAAACATTTGACATGACAGAATAGACAATTCTATTGAAAATGAAAAATGCTCCCTCATATGTTACCTTAAAGCAAAGATTATTGCTGTTAAACAAGGTTGCTCCTGTTATGTGTGGTCTTCTTCATTAGCATAATTTTGTGCAAGGTGCCCTTCTCTGGTGTACAAACTAACTATAGCTCAATATGGCAAGAAGAAATTACATAGAATTGCTTTCTGTATATTGATTGGACTTGACTCATTATCCTTTGGCTGCTGGCCGTGCCACAACACCAGCGTCCTTGTTTAAGTGGTCAAAGAGGCTTGCTAGGCAGTGAAGAGAACTAGTAATCACCACCAAAACCACCGCCCCACAGTGGCACAACCTCAAGACAAGCATACATAAAACATTTGCTTTCATCATGAGAACTCCCACACTGAAAAATGTACTACAGTACTCAGAATGCTAAATGCATTATAGTTAAGCAAAAGTGGGGACTTTTTGCAGGTCAGATTCATACGTACTGTAAAAAGAAAATGTTAAAACTGCTTTGCATGTTAGAAAGATGGGTTGGAATTAAAGGGCTAAGAAGTTCTTAACATTGCCATTTATTCTTCTAGTTTTTGGCAACTCTCATGTACTCTTTATAGTCTTTAACTATCCAATTGTTCTCAAACATGCATAAAAGAATTCATACTTACATATGGAAGGAAGAGAAATTTGCTACATATGTCCAAAATGCAGCAGCCAGACTGCTGACTGGGGTGAGGTACAGAAATCAGATTACACCCCTATTAAAAAGAAGCTCCACTGGCTACCAATCAACTACTGGGCACAATTCAAAGTGCTGACCTTAACCTACAAAGCACTGTACGACCTGGGTCCTCGATACTTCAAAGATCAAATCTCACAGTATGAACCAACTTAGGTGTTACGGTAATCAGGAGAGGCCTTTCTCGCCATCCCACTGCCCTCATAGGTACATCTCATGGGAACACATGAAAGGGCCTTCTCGGCTGCTGCGCCCAGACTCTGGAACTCCCTCCCACTAGAGGAGAGGACTGCCCAATCTCTGGTGTTTTTCCGGAAGTAGGCAAACACCTTTCTCTTCAGGCAAGCTGTCCTTAATGATGGACTATCTATTATGTGTCTTTTATATCAATCTATATGATCACATAAACTTTGTGTTTATAACCACTTATAACCTTGTGTGATTGCATTAAAACTATGTTTTCAATGTTAGTTTGCATCACTCATAACTTTTACATGGAATTTTACTCTCTTTTTAACTGCTCGCATTCTCTTGTAGCTTTAATGCAATGTTGTCTTTTAATGCTGTAAGATGTCTCTTAATTGCCTGTTCTCAATACTTGAACATGTCTTAATTGTACTAGACTAGACATACAAAATAATGGAGGCTCTGAGTAAAGTGGATGGAGGGAGGCTCTTCTCCCTCTCACAAAATTCCAGAACTAGGAGACATCCACTCAAACTGAGGGATAGGAGATTAGAACAGACAAAAGAAAATATTTTTTACCCAGCATGTTGTTAGTCTGTGGAGCCCCATGCCACAGGATGTGGTGATGGCATCTGGCCTGGATGCCTTCAAAAGGGGATTGGACAGATTCCTGGAGAAAAAGTCCATTACAGGTTACAAACCATGATGGAGATGTGTAATGTCCAGGCTTTAAAACAGGGTACTTAAAGGGCCAGATGCAAGGGAGTGGTAGCAGGAGACAGATATCTAGTCTTGCCCACAAAATTAGATCTCTCCAAGAACACCTGGGGACCAAAGGTTGGGAACCACTGATTGGGGTCCATGAAATGGATGGGTTCCATGCTGTATTACGTGTTACAGCAAATTTCTCATTGTATGGAGAGTGTATGAATCGAGGCTCCCTTTCCTGGACTTCTGCTTTTTGCATAAACGTTAGAGTTCTGGGGTTGGGTGTAGGTGTAACCTGACAGGACAGTTAATGAGAACAGTCCACCTGCTTCTTCCATGGGATGGGGGTTTTCAAACAACCCTACAAGACTTTTTTCAGTTAGAATATTTTGGTAATTACTGTATTGGTAAAATGTGGTGTCTGCTGGGTAGAAGTAAAATTACTTTAGAGACTGGTATAAAGCCAAAACAAAAGAAAGTACTCTGGAAACCCATTTAGGATAATACATGAGGATAGATTTCTAAAACTTAGTACAGAAATCTCTAGAGCTGGCTACTCTTTTTGCAGGTCTGATTACCTGCAGAGCAACAATAAGCAGAAGTGACCTTAGGGTGCTTTTACACGATCCCTAAAATCCAAGGCAAAGGGCTGCCAGATGGGGAGCTTAAAATTGTTTTCTCACCAGCTCCGGACTTTTAAAAAATAAATAAGTACAACCACGCCCACCTAAGCGCATCCCAGCACATTTTCCAAGTACCTGGTCTCCGAATTTCTGATGCGGATTGCAAAGCAGTGAGTGCCAGGCTCTCCTTGCCTTGTTTGTTTGTTTGTTTGTTTTGCCCCCTGCCCCTTTAAGAAACTGGAATGCTTCCCGACGGCAGAGCGAAGGTGAGCCGGCATTCTTTTCTCCCTTTTTTTCTCCCTTCCCTCATGCAGACAGGAGCAAGGGAGTGCGGAGGGGTGGGAACACAGCAAGAGGAGCAAACCCCCAAGATCTCTGATCCGAATTTAAGTTGCCAGCGGATCTTAGGGGTCGTGTAAAAGCACCCTTAGAGAGAAGGAACGAAAGAAGCTTTAGAGTACAAACCTGTATGGGGATCTAGGGAAGACAAGGTGAGAGAGTGCATCTCACCAGGGGCTTGTTGCACATCCCCTCATTTAGTTCACCTGCTACATGCATTGGTGCATTATTCTCATATTTTCAACATCACAGGAACTCAAACAATAAAACTAAAACATGAGTATAATAATGAACTGAGTTCTGATTCAAAGAAACCGTCAGCTGGGTTCTTAAATTCTGAGCACATAGTGCTTTGTTAACTATTTTCATTTCAAGGAACAGGAGTCACAGTTTCAAATCCATGCCCAGGCTGCAGCTCACTAGATGCTACCAGGCAGTTATTTCTATCACGAGCTCAGTTTCTTGTCCATGATAAAATAATAACATACAGTACTAAAATTTTTAAAAGCAAATATTGCTTTGAAAATTCTAAATGTAGTCTCTTCCCTCCATTCTCTGCTTTTTCTCTCTTTTTCTGTATTCCACAAATATGCCATAGTTCAGTTCTATATGCTTGATGATTTATACTTCAATGGATTTATATTTCCATGGAAAATGTGACCTTCTTTTGACTTCACATCCTGCAAACGTTCCTCATTGCACAAACTATCAAGTAAGGTATTTTTCATTGAATCCATTTGACACCAATTTGCTGCCAAAGTAAATGACTTCATCTCCTGCTTTGCCATTTGTTCATTGAGCTGAATGCTTTGCCATTCTAACATTTTTGTTGACATTTGTGAATTTAGTCTGGGCTAGCCCAAGAAACCTGCAATACAAAGGTAGCAATCTCTGTCACTAGAATCTCTGGCAAATATAAGATATAGTTAATGTAATAACACTTTTCAATATAAAAAAGAAAATAAAAACCTAAGGTATTGAAGGCCATGGGATAGAAATAATTACTATCAACCAAAACCAAAAAATAAATAAAAAAGACAAAAGTGTTATGTCATCCTAAAGACTAACTATTATATTTTAAAATAAGCTTTCATGGATCTACTTAAGCCTACTTCGTCAGACACGTCAGGTGGAAAACAGGGATTAATACTGCAAAACATTTATGCTGGACTCAAGAATCGGTGTCTGGTTGCATTTCACACATGCCCTAATTTAGACTTCTGTTTGGTATTCAGTTCTGTAAGCATTTCAGCAGGCGACACACAACCAGGCAAAAGCAGATAGTTAGAGGGGGAGAAGGACTTTAAAGACCAACTGCAGGCATTAACATGATTCAAGGAAACAACAGAAACAATGTGTATCAATTAGAGATGGGCACAAAACGAACTTTTTTTGTTTCTGTTATTCATTATTCATTTTGTTACGTAACAAAATGAATAACGAACATTGTGATGAAATTGGAACGAACCGAACAGAACCACGAAAATTAGGTTTGTTACGTTTCGTTTTTCATTAATGGTGACGCACAATGAAATGAGCTGTTTTAAATGTTAAAAAACGCCCTGGACATCCATAAAAATGCAGCAATAATTATTTATACTGACTGATAATACCTACCGGGTGTGTGTGTTGGGGTCCTTAAAACTTTTGTTTTTGTTTTCTCCCATCGCAATGTATTTTTCTTTTCCCTTTAAGGATGACAAAATGGATGTTGCCAGCCACAAAATGGAGGCAAGCCATGTGATGGGATCATGTAAATTCTTGGACAACTTCAACCAATAGCATGCCCGGGTTGCAGACTGGGCAGGTCTGGCACCACAGAGGGCATAAAAAGCTCTGGCAGCCCCCGTCCTCCTTGCAGTCTCCAGTGGGAGTTAGGGTGGGATTGCTGTCTCTGTGACTCGTTAGTTTCACTTTAGGCCAGCAAGGCAGGTGTGTCTTTGTGTTCCTGCCGGCTGCAGCCTGGCTCTTAGGAGAGAGAAAGAAGAGATTTCTCTCTAGCTTCAGTCCTGCAGCCTCCCTGTGTGCGTGCATGCGTACCTCTCGGTGAGTACCCTCCCCTGCCCCGCAGTGCAGTCACTCTGCGGCTGCCTTGCACCCTGGGCAACGCCTGCCGCTGCCTTTGCAGCCTTCCTGCGTACCTAGTTTATACCGTGTCTCTGCCAGCATCAATTTTTTTTACTGTTTTCCCTCTGGTCTGGGGCGTGGGGGACGCCCGCACATGGAAATGCTTTAAAAATCATGCAACAAGTGGGTAAAAATGAAAAATGAAAAATGAATAAACAAAACCGACTTTTTTCAAAAATTCGTAAAAAACAAAAATGAACTGAAACAGACCCCCTCAATGAAAAATGAAAAACCGAAATGCCATTTTTTCATTTTGTGCCCATCTCTAGTATCAATAAAGAGAATGACAGACTATACTATTGAGTCTTGTTCTGAAATATGGATAACAGTAGAAAGAAAACAGCAGTAGACAACAGCTTTTTTAAATGGTTCGGTCATTGTCTGGGTCAGTCCCGCAGTAACTTAGTTCTAGGAATCCATCTTGCTTTGTTAGTCTCTTCCTTAATCATATTTAGTAGGTAATGTAGTCTGAGGAATACATTTTGAAGATCCTTGTGTTTGAAGTTTCCGTCTTGTGGGTTTAAGCAGATACAATTGTATCTGGGGGCTTGGCAGTCAACAGTGGATTTTGTTGTGTGTTCAGGATAGAAGTTGGAAGTATGCAGGTAGTATACTGTATTGATCAGTGGGTTTTCTGTATAGTGTGGTTTTAAATCATTTTAAGCCTACTGTACATCCATATCTGCCATGTTTGCAGTACTGATTTCAGTAAGAGGTAGCCTTATGGTAACCCAGGTTGTGTAGGGATTGTCTGATTTACCATTAAGATAATCATTAGGAAATAGAATAAGTTCCAGCAGATGTTATGATAGGTATCCTTTTAAAACTCAAACTAATGCTGGACTAATCAAATCAAAACTATTGAATAAAAGCCTTCAGTCTATTTCTGGGGGAAAATTCCCAAGGAAAAATGTAAACATCGACCTATTATGGAGACATTTGAGGCAAATGTCATCATAGCCATGAGTGTGCCCCAAGAATGACTTCACAAACGGCTTCTAAAGACTTATACAGTAAACTCCCACCTATTTCAGGGGTTAGGGACCCAACCCAACCCACAATAGTTGAAAATCTGCAATATGCGGATGCTGGGTCAGATCGGCACTGGGCAGGCTCTCTGCGGGCTCTTGTACTCACCCCAGGCCTGGCGCTGCCCCAAATGAGCCTGCAAGGGACTTTCCAGTCCCCCAGAGGCCTCAAAAGTGCTTTTTAGTGATCTGGAGGTCACTTCTGGTTTACCAGAAGTCACTCCCGGTTTGCGGGGAAGCACTTTTGGGCCCTCCGACGGGCCTGGGAAGGCATTTCCTCCTTGCTGGGATTGCAGTATATGAATTGCAAAAGGGTGGGGGACAACTGTACAAGAAAAGGAAAATATGTAGAGATAGAAAATCATCCCTCTCATTCCCCCAAGAATGTTAAGTTAGCATCTGCTCATATCATCTCCTCCCCATCCCATGTATATGTGTCAGACACTAAAACTGTCTTTCATAGCTACACTCCTCCATTACTGGCTAGTTAGTTGAACTGAGACATATCCTCCCAATACAGAGGGTTCAGCTCATCTGAGATGTATCTCTCCTAGAGATGGGCACGACTTAGCGGTATTCCCGTTTCCGTTTCCGTTACTCGGTTCCGTTACTCTACGGAAACGGTAACGGGAATTACTCTGCCAGACTTCGAGCTCGAACCGACGAACGAACAATTTTGGTCTGATTTGTCATGCTCGTTCCTTGCATCGCGCGATTGCGCGATGCCACGCGGCACAGAAAAAAAGTTTTTAAAAGTTAAAAAAACCCGGTTCCCGGCTGAAAAGCAGGCGGAAAAATGCCTGCCGTGCCTCAGGGCACCTACCAGAGGGGTTGTTTCTGGAGGTCTCCGGCCTCCCCCCTCATCCCCCGTCCTGGGCTGCTCTGGTGGGACTCGCCGCAGGCTCGCAGCCAGCAAAAAGCCCAGTCTCGCCGCCGGCCGCCCGCAATTAAAGCGCAAGCAAGCGGCACGGACGGCACAGGAAAAAAACTTTTAAACTCTCCCCCCACCCATTCCCGGGCCAAAAAAGCAGGCGGAAAAATGCCTGCTTGACTAAGGGCGCAGGGCACCTACCGGAGGGGTGGTTTCTCTGGGGGGGGGGGTCCCGCCTCCCCCCCGTCCTGGGCAGCCGGACTCGAGTTGCCATTTCGCCATGCCATGCGGTGCGGGCGGGGGATCCAAAATGGGGCGGCAAACGCAATATTGTTTTTGAAATCGTGGTCCAAAAACACACAAGCACAACAGAAACACGCGAAAATTTATAAACTGCCAGATTTTTCACAGTAGCAGTGGGTTTTTTCTTGCAACAAAATGTCTCTCCTCTCCTCCTCTGTCCTCCATTTATTTTATTTTATTTTATTTTATTTACACCTGCGCAGTGCGCAATGATGGGCTGGCCGAGTGGCCAGCCATGTGGGAGTGGACAACCATGCAAATTTTTGGAGCCATCCCACCAGTCGCATGGCCACTTGGCCATGGAGACTTCTGGGATGTGCCAAAAAGCCCCCTAAAACCTGCCCTAGCCCTAACCCTAACCCTTGACTCCGTACCCATACGTCACAGACTGTCTTCTTAGTGGGTCAGAGAGGCACCCAGAGGTGCAACCCACTAGCCCACCGTAACCTTACCCGTCACTAGCCTAACCCTAGCCATTGCACTAAGCCACCTTAAAGCCAGATCTACTTGCTTGCATTGCACTACACGCAGCAAGTACAATTCCCTTCTGTGTGAGACATGGTGGTGCGGGAGCCTTGTGCAGGGAAGGCATGACGCTATCACTCTCACACTGGTCTCACTGTCTGCACATTATGTTATGCAATATCCATATGGCTATTGCATAGCATTTTGCAGCAGCAGCAGGTGAGGAGGGGAGACCCCCATGTAGAGGGGTCTCTCTTGGAGCCTGCTTCCCCTTCCTAGTGGCAGGAGGCACCCACGGGTGCCTCCAGGAGCCCACTTTCCCTTTATAGCGGGCCAGAGGAGGCACCCACCCCACAGAGGTGCCTCCAGGAGCCCGCTCCCCCCCCAAAACCAGTACTAACAAAAACGAAAAAACAAAAAAACGAACCGACTAATTTTTGCGAATTTTCGCGAAAACCAGAAACGAGCCGAAACGGGACCGGCCCGACTAACGACAACTCTAAAAAATTTTTTTCAAGTCGTGCCCATCTCTAATCTCTCCAATAAACATACCCTCCTCTCATACACTGTGTTTGAGGTCACAGATGCAGCAGGAGGAAACATTCTCTGCAGTTGACATCAGGTGTGGCCCAAGACATTTTGTTGCCTAAGAGTCTGTCCAAAATGCATATATATCATTGTGAGTGCAGTTTAGTTCGAATCAAATTAGGATGTCCACATGTGTTTTGGAGTAGAACACTAAATCCCATTCCCTTTGAGAGCTATCCCACTTTCAAGCCCTACACTGGGGCTTGTCAGTTTGTTTTTGTGTGTGTCATGATTGGGTGGGCAAATTATCCCGCTGTATAGGTTGTGTGGATGGTTAGTATGCACACAAATGGAATTGTGTGCCTCTTTCTGTCTAATGATAAGATCACGCCTTTCTGACCCTGGGAACTGTAGCCTTGCCAAAACAAATTACACAAAGACATCAGTAGTTGTTTTAAAAGAGTTATCCATATATGTCTGATAAGTAGTATTCACATTATAATGTATTGATATAAACCTACAAGGAATCAAAGGTGTTAGCCCATGTTAGGAAAGTGGCATGCTTTGTTCTCATTCATTGAGAGAGGGGCTTGATTTTGTGAGACACCTCCATGAGAGATTCCATGCCTGTCATAGTCCTCGCCACAAGAACAAGATAAAAGATGCTTGTTTCCTTAATGAAGATTTCCGCAGCTGTGCAAAATACCTGCTTAAATTTTACTTTCCCCCTTTCCCATTAAGAAAAATAGAAATGCACAGAAAGATCAGCTGATTCCTCAGAGTGGCACATACTAGTTATCAAAAGCTTCTGATTCTTTAAAGCCCTCAAATAAAGCAGCAGCAACTGTGGTCTTGAATAATTTGTGAAAATTACATACACTGAATCATATCTGCAAGGTATGGCACCAACGCAGGACATAACATTTGTGTAAAATTGCTCATCTGATATCACTAGAAAATGCTTTTCTTTCATAGAATCATGTGACGTCAAGTCAATTCTGACATGGTAAACCTTTTCAGGAGTTTCCAGTAGAGAACACTCAGAAGTGGTTTGGCATTCCCTTCTTCTAGGAGTGCCCTGAGACTGTACAACACGGCCCAAGGCTACCCAATGTGGCTGTTCTCATTGGAGACCCAGTGAGAAATCAAACTTCCAACCTCTAATTCCTCATTAGGCAGGCATTCCCCCCCCCAGAGGTGTAACTAGAGTTTGGAGTGCACGGGGACAAAGTCAGTTTTTGCACCCTCTTCTCCCCCAACCGTGCCTCACCCACGCAGCAAGGGGGCCAGATCCTGGGGAAACAGTGGGAGAGAGGAAGAAGGGTCTCTCCTTTTCATGCCCTCTTTGTGGATTTCCTTTCCAGTTAAGGCTCTCCTGTGCAAACCACACAGCATGCAGATAGCGCCAAGCAGGCAATTTTTTTTCCAAGCATCACCTCCGTAGCCTGCTTCCTCCTCCTCCTTTTCCCTGGCTAAGGCTTGGTGATTGTTAGCCCAGGAAGAGGAGGAGGGAAGCAGGCGATGGAATTTTTTTCTAATCAGCACCTCCGTAGTACACCTCCCTCTCCTCCTTTCCCCAGGCTAACAATCACCAAGCCTTACTGGGGTTGGGGAAAGGAGGAGGGGGAGCAATCAATAGAGGTGCTGCTTGGGGGGGGTATCCCTGCTTCCCTCTCCTCCTTTCCCCTGACTAAGGATCGTGAAGCCTTAGAGGGCAAAAGGAGGACTGCTGGTGGGATGGCGCATGGCTTCCTCCTCCTGCCCCCTCCAGGTGCCCCCAGATTGCTGTGCACTCCAGGGCAAATGCACTCTTCCTCCCCTTCCTAGTTATGCCAGTGTTTCCCCTCACTCCAATTCCTGTAAGAATAATTGAAACAACAAAAAGGGAGCATGCTCCACTTACTACAGGTTGAGGAATAGATTCAACTGTGAGAAAGTGCTGACCATTCATTTAAAAATGTAATGTGAATGTAATTTCAAATTTAGGTGCCACCATTTTAGCCAATAAACCACCAGTTCCCACAGACATGTGTTGCTCTGGAATTCAGTGGCAGGATTTGATACATATTCCTCAAGAAGAACTGGTAACTTTCTCTATGTTCCTCCATAACCATACACTGAAGCTCATGTTTGTTTCTTCATCATCATATGCCACCATAAGTGAGTAAGTTAATAAACTTCATTTTTATTTATTTATTTATTTATTTATTTATTTATTTATTTATTTATTTATTTATTTATTTATCCATCCATTTTTATACCGCCCGTCTTCCCAAAAGAACTCCAGGCGGTGAACAAAGAGGGCAAGACAGACCCAAAAGAAACAATACAGCAATCGAGACAAAATAAAAATGGTATATAAAAGAATATATATATATAGTATATAGTATAAGACAGCTCAACAAGGGAGTCGAAAAGTCATCGGCAAGATGGCAAAAAAAAATGGCAATCCTGACCCACTTATTGGTCAAAATCCTGTTGCTCGGTATAGCAAATTGTGCTAGAGTAGTCCCATTCAGACAACAGGGATTTAGTGAGTTAACTCCTCTGCAACTTCTGTTGACCCAAATAGGCCAACTCTAACTGTGACTTACTAAAGCTAAACCAAAAACAGTGGAATCTCTGTCCAAAGTAGACACGCATCAACTTTCCTGGCAAGTTACTTGCTCCTGAAACCATGAAATGATCTGGGCCAAATAAAGTATTTTCAGTACACACTTGAAATCCTCCTTGAAGTACCTTTCTTTGTAATCCATGCTCTGTTTTCAGTGTTTCCCCAGGCTGAATGTGTTCAAATGAGCTTACTCTTTTATATTACTGATTATAGGATTGCAGATGAGCAATTTTCTCTCTTCAAAGAATAAGAGGGAGGGAATCCAGAGGAAGACGGAGTTTACTGGGGGAAAGCCGACAGGAGCTGAGTGGCATCCGGTTCGAAACACCTCATCCTCGGGGAATGAGGTTGGAGAGGGTAGAGAATCACATAGAGAAGACATAGCAGGTATAGGTATTAGCACCGGGAGGGAGAATAACGGAATGTGACAGTTCATCTACTGAAAATAAAAGCTGTGAGGCGAATAGAACAAGGCAGCAGCTGTTGTTGCGGGACCCACTGTACAGGTGCTTCTACGGCAATGCTCGAAGCCTCCGAGCAAAGATGGGAGAACTTGAACATTTGGCAGCTAGGGATAACATTGATATAATAGCCATAACAGAAACCTGGTGGAATGCGGAGAACCAGTGGGATACAGCAATCCCAGGCTATAAACTCTATAGAAGAGATAGAGGGGGGGCGGGTTGGAGGAGGAGTGGCCATCTATGTCAAAGAAGGGGTAAAATCCAGCAGAATGGAGATTGACAGAGGGTCTGACTCCACCATAGAATCACTGTGGGTTAAACTACCAGGTCCAAGGAGTGATGTGATCGTTGGAGTATTCTATCATCCACCAGATCAGAAACTTGAGGGGGACCTTGAAATGAGGAGAGAAATCATGGAAGTGGCTAAAAGGGATAGGATAGTAATCATGGGGGACTTCAATTATCCCCACATTGACTGGGCCAATGCGAGCTCCGGGCAAGAAAGAGAAACTGAGTTTCTCGACTTGCTGAATGACTGTGCCTTAGAGCAACTTGTCACGGAGCCCCCACCCGAGAACAGGCAACTCTGGATCTAATATTGTGTGATACTCAGGACCTGGTCAGAGGTGTGAATGTCACTGAGCCTCTGGGGAACAGTGACCATGCTGCTATTACCTTTGCCATGCATGTCGGAGGAAGAGTGTCAACCAAATCAGACATAAAAACCCTTGATTTTCGAAGGGCAAACTTCCCTCAGATGAGGAAACTAGTTAGAGAGAAACTGAAGGGGAAGGTTAGAAGAATCCAATCTCTTCAGAGTGCATGGAGCCTGTTTAAAACAACAATAATAGAGGCCCAGCACAAGTGCATACCAGAAAGAAAGAAGAGCTCATTTAAGTCCAAGAGGACACCGGCATGGTTAACGAGTGGAGTTAGAGAGGCTCTAAAGTGCAAGGAGAGGTCCTTCTGTAAATGGAAATCCTCCCCAAATGAGGAAAATAAAAAGGATCACAAACTCTGGCAAAAGAAATGTAAGAAGATGATAAGGGAGGCAAAGAAAGACTTTGAGGAACGAATGGCTAGCAATATAAAGGGTAATAATAAAAGCTTCTTTAAATATGTTAGAAGTAGAAAACCTGCCAGAGAACCAGTTGGCCCTCTGGATGGTGAGGGAGGAAAAAGGGGAGGTTAAGGAAGACTTGGACATTGCAGAGAAATTGAATGAGTTCTTTGCGTCTGTCTTCACGACAGAGGACCTTGAGCGGATTCCGCTGCCTGAGCCGCCCCTCTTGACTAAAGAATTAAATCAAATACAGGTTAAAAGAGAGGAGGTTTTAGGACTAATTGATACATTGAGGATTAACAAGTCACCTGGCCCAGATGGCATCCACCCAAGGGTTATTAGGGAACTGAGAAATGAAATTGCAGATCTCTTAACGGTTATATGCAACTTGTCTTTTAAAACGGCCACAGTGCCGGAGGACTGGAGGATAGCAGATGTCACACCAATTTTTAAAAAAGGAAGGAGGGGGGACCCAGGAAACTACAGGCCGGTTAGCCTTATATCTGTCCCAGGGAAGATGGTGGAAAGCCTCATCCAAGAGAAAATCTTAAAACACATAAAAGAACAAACCTTGCTGAGAGAAAATCAGCATGGCTTCTGTAAGGGTAAATCTTGTCTGACAAACCTTTTAGAATTTTTTGAAAAGGTCAACAGGCATGTGGATTTGGGTGAACCGGTGGATATAGTCTATCTGGATTTTCAAAAGGCTTTTGACACAGTCCCTCACCAAAGGCTGCTGAGAAAATTGCACAGTCAGGGGATAAGAGGGCAGGTCCTCTTATGGATTGAGAACTGGTTGAGATCCAGGAAACAAAGAGTAGGTGTCAATGGGAAATTTTCACAATGGAGAGAAGTGAAAAGCGGTGTGCCCCAGGGCTCTGTCCTGGGACCGGTGCTTTTCAATCTGTTCAAAATGACCATAAATGACCTGGAGACAGGGATAAACAGTGAGGTGACCAAGTTTGCCGATGACACAAAACTTTTTCGTGTGGTAAAAACCAGAGAAGATTGTGAAGAGCTCCAGAAGGATCTCTCCAAACTGGGGGAATGGGCTGAGAAATGGCAAATGCGTTTTAATGTAACCAAATGTAAAGTAATGCATATTGAGGCAAAAAATCCAAACTTCATCTATCAACTCATGGGCTCTGAGTTATCCGTGACGGATCAGGAAAGAGATCTTTGGTGTGTTGGTGGACAGCTCCATGAAGGTGTCTCCCCAATGTGTGGCAGCGGTGAAGAAGGCCAATTCCATGCTAGGGATTATCAAAAAGGGGATTGAAAATAAAACAGCCAACATTATAATGCCATTATACAAAACAATAGTAAGGCCCCACCTGGAGTATTGTGTACAATTCTGGTCACCGCATCTCAAAAAAAGACATAGTGGAACTGGAAAAGGTGCAGAAGAGAGCGACTAAAATGATTACTGGCCTGGGGCACCTCCCTTATGAAGAAAGGCTAAAACATTTGGGCCTCTTTAGTCTGGAAAAAAAGGCGATTGAGGGGGGATATGATTGAGACATACAAAATAATGCAGGGCATGAGTTAAAGTGGATAGAGGGAAGCTCTTCTCCCTCTCCCAAAATACCAGAACTAGGGGACATACACTCAAATTGAGGGCTGGGAGAGTAAGAACTGACAAAAGAAAATATTTTTTTCACCCAGCGCGTTGTAAGTCTATGGAACTCCCTGCCACAGGATGTGGTGATGGCATCTGGCCTGGATGCCTTCAAAAGGGGATTGGACAGATTCCTGGAGGAAAAGTCCATCACAGGTTACAAACCATGATGGAGATGTGTAACCTCCAGGGTTTAAACCAGGGTACTTCAAGGGCCAGATGCAGGAGAGTGGTATCAGGAGACAGATATCTAGTCTCATGCACTCCCAAACACATCTGGTGGGGCCGCTGTGAGATACAGGAAGCTGGACTAGATGGGCCTTTGGCCTGATCCAGCATGGCTCTTCTTACTGACATTTGAGGTGCTTACTCTGAGGTAAACACATGTGTGTCGTACCCCTAAACATGATCAGACAATATCTTTCCTTTTTATTCTGTTTTTCTCTAACTATTTTGTATGTCTTTCTAATGTGAGTTTAAATGAATACATTACAGAATAATAAGAACTCTGACATGTATATGTTAGATGCCCTTGAAGGCCTTTATCACCAACTGAAGCTTTATTCTTTTGCTGCTGGGAGGCAAAAATATAAACCAGGCATATCCAAACTTCAGCCCTCCAGATGTTTTGAACCACAACTCCCACAGTTCTTTGCCATTGGAAATACAGGCTTGGAATTCTGGGAGTTGTGCTCCAAAACATCAGGAGGGCCGAAGTTTGGACATGCCTCCTGATACAAACCTTGCGTTTATTCTTTGGTAAAGAAAGATACGTCTGTAGGTCACTCACTCCCTCTCCTGGAAAAAATAGGAATAGCTATGCCTTTGTATGACATCAAAGTTTGTTCAAACTACTACAGTACTTCTGTGAGTATTCCTTGGACATATTCATGGCAATTTGTTCCCTAGCCATTCATTTACTTAATATATTTATAAACCTTATTCTCAACCTAACAGGCACCAGGGGCAATAAACAATGAAATCACCACTTAAAACTTCACACCATAAAAAGCACAAGTACAAACATACAGTATTTCAAACAAACAAAACTGAGAAGTATGATGAAAAGAAAAAGCAGCAGCATCCAAGAAGCTGCATTTGAAAGGATACAGTAGTCCTTACCACCCATCTACAGAGGGCTGCTGCTTCCTTTTCCAAGGTGCTGCTACTGAAAGACCCAGGCCCAAGACTTCATACATCTATTTGCTGTAGGTTGTGGGACATATGGTAAACTCTTCAGTGGAGGGTTCATGTGGGATAGGACAGACGTTGAGAAATGTGAGAACGTGACAACATGCAAACAACCAACTGAGAGAGACTCAGGGAAGCTTGATTGGGCCTAGCAGTTCACCATTTGTGTGTTTTGTTTTTGTTGCTCTTGCCTGTTTTTAAAGTTTCTTTTGCAGTTTGAAAACCAATTCTTTTTAAATGTTTGCTCACTCTGGTACATTATTGTATTGGAAAACCCGTGTAGAAACATTCTTGGAAATGAATCACCCAGGCAGACGCACTAGATGGGGGTTAGACCTCAGCACTGAAGCCCAGCATCGTGGGTTTGGGATTGGCAGCCTACAGGAAATTGGCTATTGATTCAGTCTGTGCACCACCCCCTCGCTTCGGCAAAGTAGGAGAAGTGGGGGAAGACCACCCACACCAGACAGTAACTTTCTGTACTAGTAAGCTAAAATAATTCTACTGGAACACCCTGATCTTTGCAAAGGCCGTTACTTCACGAAGTGCCTCGCTTCGAACCGACCTTGCCTTCGCTGTGAATTCGGTGGCGGTCACGTGGTCTCCCTTCGATCCCACCCCTGTTTATCAGTGCTCACGCGCTGCATTTTTACTACCGAATCGATTACTACCTCACGTGCTCCCTTCGCATTAGGACGCCGCTTTGCAACGTTCGCTTGTTCCCATCCTTTAAAAAAGAAAAAAAAAACTCGGCGTATCGATGCATCAATACTTGGCTGTCATTTCCAACAGAGCTGGTTATGTGTCTAATCTGGTGGTGGAGAGAAGCGGGCTTGAACCCCCCCCTTACGTGCTTGAAAGCCAGCAGGGTAAGGGACTCCTGCCCAACCTCTCCCCTTTGGATGCGTCTTTCCTCCCTCCCCATTCCCTTCTCGCTCCCGGAGGGTGTGCGGTATGATTTTCAAGTCCTTCCTCTGATGCAGACCCGACCGGATCGCCCGGCAGCGGAACTCCCTGGGCGTCCCACGAGGGGACGGAGGTGATCGGGCTTTAGGGCGCGTTGCTGAGTCGGAGCACGCGTGCGTGCGCGCAGTTACTGCTTCTCGCCGCGCCGAGCATCTTCAGTTTGGAAGCCGAAAGGGTCGTTTGCAGAGTTTTGATATTTAAAAAATAAAAATAAAAAAACCCCGAGTCCACACGTCACGTTGGGAGCGAAGCGAGATGCGAAGCGAAAAGATTCCCGGCAGCTGGCAGGGGAACCACTCACCCCGCTTGGAGCACGGTAAAGGGGGCGTGGTCGGGGTGGCATCGCAGCCAAAAAGGAGGAGCGTGCGGACTGAAACGATCGATTCGCACAGAAAGGAAGGGTTGCCGCGAAGCGAGCGGTTCGTGAAGTAACGGCCAAAGAAGGTGAAATCAGACTGGATCAGACGTCAGAGAGACCCCTCTTCTAATGGCAATCTCCTAAGCCAAACTACAACTTCTCCTTGAATACTCGCCCCTTCTTGTTGTAGTTCTTCCATGTATGTGTTCTTTGAATTTTTCGTCTTTATTCATGCCCTTAGCATTTCATTCCTGGTTATCCTTTTAATGTAATACATTCTTAGTATTTTGTAATAAATCTACATCCCACCTGCTTTTATTTGTTTTTATAGTAGCCTGCAGTTCCATAGAATACTGTACATTAGAACTGAGAACTCATACCACTATGGGTACAATGGTCATTCTCAAATCCATTTTTAAGTTCTTGTTGCCTATTATATTCTTCATGTTCAGTAAGCTGCTCCAAGTCATCTCTGTTCCAACTTTTATTGCACGGCAATTAGCCCAGTGTTTATTCAAACACAAATTTTTAAAAAAATTAAAATGGATCAATCCATACCCAAAAGCAGCAACTATATTCTCTCTGAACCTTTCCTTCACTGCATTATACCTTTAAAAGAAAGACCATGTACATTAAATAGTTGGGGGGAAAGGACTACTGTTTTTTGCTTCAGAATCAGAATCAGAATCCTTTTAATGGCCAAGTGTTTGGCCAGAATTTGTTTTGGTAAATATGCTCTCCATATCATATATTCAACAATAATATCACAGTATAACAACATAATATAACATATTATTTAAAAGAATAATTATTCAACAGTTTGATAGCGCTTGGAAAGAAGCTATATTTATATGTAGTTGTCCTAGTATGCAGTGCCCTGAAACATCATTCTGAGGGCAACAGTTGAAACAGATTATGTCCAGGATGTGTGGAATCTGTATATATCTTCATCGCCTTCTTTTTAGCTCGTGCGGTATACAGTTCCACAATAGATGGCAAGTTAGTAGCGATAATCTTTTCCAGAGTTCCAGTTATCTACTGAAGTCTATATCTGTCCTGCTTGGTTGCAGAACTAATATTCTTACCCAGAATAATAGAATCATCGAATGACTGAGCTGGAAGGGGCCTATAAGGCTGTTGAGCCCAGTCCTCTGTTGAATGCAGGAATACACATCAAAGCATATCTGATAGATTATTGTCTCATATTCTTTTGAATGCCTCCAATGCTGTAACACTCAACACCTCCTGAGGTAATTTGTTCCATTATTGTAGTCCTCTAACAATTTGAACTTTTTTACTGATATTCAGTCTAAATCTGGCTTCTTGTATCTTGAGGCCATTATTATGTGTCCTGCACTATGATATGACTACCTTTTTAAATTTTTGAAGAGTGCTATCATACCTCCCCTCAATCTTACTTTCTCAAAGCTAAACGTGCCCAGTTCTTTTAGTCTATCCTCACAGGGCTTCATTTCCAGCCCCCTGTTCATCCTTGTTGCCCTGCTCTGACCTTGTTCCAGTTTGTTGACATTCTTCTTAAAGTATGGTGTCAAGAACTGGACACAGTACTCTAGATGAGGCCTTACCAGTGCTGAAGAGAGGGGGACTAATATTTCACAGTCTTTAGAGATTATACTTCTGTTGACGCATAGTAAAATAGCATTCCCCCCCTTTTGGGGGGGGGCGCTATATCACACTCATATTCAGCTTGTGATCTACAACAATTCAGATTCTTCTCACTTGTATTATTACTGAGCCAAGTAGTCCCCATCTTGATTATTTACCCCTCGTCAGCATAGAAGCATCCATCACAGAGTCATATCTGGGAGGATAGGTACAACAGGGGCTTTAAAAGTCAACAACTTTATACTGTAATCACTAGTGATATTGAGCATGCCAGGACCATGTGGTCCTGAAACCCAGTTTTTGCCTGCCTGCCTGCCTGCCTGACTCTCTCTCGGTCTGTCTGCTTTTGTTTTGTAATGGGTCAGTTGGCAAATAGCATGGCTTTGTTAGCATGTTTGATATCTGAAACAGGAGGCCCAGGCTGCATTAGCAATTTCTATACTTTTATTTCTTAACGTATTCTCGAAGGCTTTCACGGCCGGGATCTGATAGTTGTTGTGGGTTTTCGGGCTGTTTGGACATGTTCTAAAAGTTTTTCTTCCTGACATTTTGCCAGACTCTGTGGCCAGCATCTTCAGAGGGCAAGGAGTTCAGGGAACTAGGAGTTCTCTCTGTGCTCTGGGTTATAAAGTGAGAAAGGGCCTTTTTACACGACCCCTAAGATCCGCTGGCCACTTAAATTCGGACCAGAGATCTTAGGGGTTCGTCACTCTTCCTCTGTCTCCACCCCCCTCCGCACTTCCTGGTTGCTGGCTGCCTGAGGGAGGGAGAAAAAAGAAAGAAAAGAATGCCGGTTTACCTCCGTTTTGTTCCCGGCAGCATTCAGATCTCTTAAAGGGGCGGGGCGCAAAAAAAGAACAAACAGAAGCCAGGAGAGCCCCGCACTCACTATCCTTACACCGGATCAAATATTTGTCACATCCAAAAAGCAGGTACCTGAAAGCTGCGCTGGGACGCGCTAAAGTGGGCGGGGTCACACTTAATTTCCTCTTAACTCCGGAGCTGGTGGGTAAACATTTTTAATCTCCGGAGCTGGGAGCCATTTGCCCCGGAGTTTAGGGGTCGTGTATAAACGCCCTAAGACTGTGGGGGGTTTAAAGTTGTGGGAAAGAGGAAGCTTGTCCTATGCAGGAGAATAGGTGCTAGTCATTGTATTGTGATGAAGGGATTAACAAGTTTCAATGCAATCAGGGGTGGCAGTGATATGTCTGTGCAGTTGATGGGTGTTGTTAGCTGTTCTATTGTATGAACTGATCAGTTCACACAATTCTACTGTATATGACAATCATAGGACACACCTATTCTGCATAGGACAAACTTCCTCTTTTCCACAACTTTAAAAATGATGTCCAGGTTTTGGGTGAAAAAAACCCAAACATTTAGACACCCCTCCCACAGGTTATAGCTTCCCTGATGATAGAACAAAGGCTACTCCAGTGACAAAGATCACAGTCCCTCTTTTTTTTTGGCATTTTTCATGTGAAGTGGAGTTTACTTATACAATATCACTTGTTCAAACCTTACCGTTCATTATGTTGCCTCTTGCAACTAAAGGTTTTGAAGGAAACTAAATAAAATGAAGATAACAGTCAAATGCAATGAGTTTTTAAAAGGTCACCTGAACATTTAACAGTTCATGGTCTCTTTGTAATTTTGTTGGGGAAAAGCCAAGATTAGCAGCCTCTCAATAGGAATGACTCTCTAAATTAGGGGCCTTCAAAGTGTTACCGGGCCGGTCCACCACCCTCCAGATACCATTGGGGGCTGGACCAAAGCCCCCCCCCCAAAAAAAGTCTGTCATGCAAAAAAGGAGGGAGGGAGTGGCAAGTGAGTGGAGCCCCCCACGATCGGCCCAAGATCAGTGCATCTCTGGGGCCCCAGCAATGCCTCCTGCTCCAGATCGCCGCCCTCGCTGTGCCTCTTCTTCTTCTTCCTCCTCCTCCTAGAGTGGCAGCGGCTGGAGTGGTTCTCCTTCCTTCCTTCCTTCCTTCCTTCATTGCATCCGGAAGGAGGTGGCAGCCCAGGCAAACCCAGGCCCCTCATCACCTTCTAGGTGGCCACTCAGGATGAGGAGTAGCAGCCGTGGCAAGGGCAGCAAGGCTGGTACCACTGCGCACAGATCTAGCCATGCACCCTGGCCATCATGCCCTCCCTGTGCCCTGGAGGGAAAGCTGCTTCCTCTCTTGACCTGGCCTGGCCTGGCCTGACTTGGTGTGCTGCAAGTGGGAGGAAGGGAGCAAGGGCTGAGGAGGAGGGAGGGGAGGCAGGAAGGTCTGCACAAAGCCACCCACAGCCTGCTTACTGGCCGAGCCCAGCCAGGCTATGGTGCTCTGTTGTTTCACCAGCCTGCCCATCACAAACCAGGGACAAATGCAGCCCTGCCAGCCTCCCAGGAACCAAGCAGGCCCAGCCCCCTGTTGGCCTTCCCTTCCATTCTCTTCTTTCTCCACCACCTCCTCCTCGCAGGTCTCTAACCCGGTGGTGGTGGTGGTGGCCTCAGCCTTCGGCCATGGCTGGACTCCCTCTTCCCCTCCCTTGCTCCATGGAGCAAGGCAGCAGCTCAGAGGGCACTGGGTGGGTGGGAAATAGCTTTGTTTCCCCCTTGGTCACCTGCTGTCCATCCCTCCTTCGGTCTACTGCCATGGCTGCTCCGGCTCAGAAGGCTGGCTGGAGCTACTTCTGCCTGCCCCCTTCCTCACAACCACAATAACACAGATGGCAGACACACAAGGAAGGCAAGTGAGCAGGGGTGGGGTGGGGCCTCGGGGCCATGGAGGGAGTGGGAGACCTTGCCATAGCCCTCCCATTTTAAATTGCCCCAGCTGCAGCCAGTGCCCCGACCATCTGTACGGTGAGGGGGGAGCGGGGGACCTTGCTGTAGCTGTCCCACTTTGAACTGCCCCACTATTCAGTGTGCCGATCATCTGGGCGATGGGTGGAGGGGGCGGGAGAAATGACATTGCCCACTGCTTTGAACTGCCTCAGCAATCGAAGCAGCTGTGGAGGATGGCTTGCTCACGAAGCAGGAGGTAGGTGGGGGGGGGGTCTGCAATTGCTCCCAGGGGCTGAATTCAGGACCCTGGGGGGCTGCATCCAGCCCCCGGGCCTTAGGTTGAGGACTCCTGCTCTAAAGGAACCCACTGGCTTGAGTTTGCAAGAGTTCATAGAACAGTTGAGGGCAGGACATTTTGTGGATCACTCATTCAAAGAGTCACCATAAGTTAGAAGTGACTTGGGTGGTTACTTCACATCTGTTTTATCTCTGTTAGTGTTGCACTTAGGAGCGGTACAAAAAATGTTACTTCACATCCGTCGTACAACTACTAAAATTTGTCCCAACCACACCCCAGAATGGGTGCTAAGCACAACAATACTGTACCTGGTGCTGGGGTAGGGTTTTCCCTTGTCACTCTTTGTTCCCACTTTATGTTCTAAGACAAGACACCATATAGTAATGACTGTCACAGAACAAAACATTCATTTCTCTCAGAAAACTGTGTCCGGGTTTGTTTGTTTTTTGACTTTTCATAAGTGAAATATTGAAAGATTTTTAAACCTCCCCCACCCCCACCCCCCAAAAAGGAAAAGGAAACTAGACAAATTCAGGGTTTGTCACGGTACAAGACCATGAGATAACACTTGTCACGAGACAAGTTATCATGACCATGGGAACACTGAAACAGGGACAAAACCACGTGATCGTGGCCAACGCTGTCATGGGACAGAACTAATCGTGGAACAAAGAAGGACGTGAAGCAACCACCTTGATGACATGTAACAATAACAATAATGACAATGGCAAAAGGAATAACAATGTTTTCTGCTCTTAGTTCACAAAACTGCTTTACTGTGTCACAAGAAGGAAGGAAAGGTGAATCACTCCCTCCCACCCTCTCCCCCACTCTGGTTTCCCCTGCCCTTCCATGATGTCTTCACCTATAGCAGGCCTGCCCAAACTTTGGCCCTCCAGATGTTTTGGACTGCAACTCCCAGAGTCCTTTGCCATTGGCAATCTGAGCTTAGAATTCTGGGAGCTGTGGTCCAAAACATCAGGAGGGCCGAAGTTTGGGCAGGCCTGACCTATAGTGTTCCCACCATTTGCCCCAACAGTCTCATATGGTATCAGCTGCCATTGTTTACCATTAGCCTATGTGTGTTCTTGCAAGACATTGGACTAAAGGAATATGTCTTTCAATGACAAATGCATTTCTGGATGAAGAGGTTTGTGCAATTGAGCTACTTGTTGCTCATACAGTAGGTGAAGGATTTCCTTTCTGTCCTACTTGGAACTTGAACTCACACCCCCATTACCAAAATCACATGGGTGCCAATAGAAATACAAATGCATCATAGGCACAAAGATGCATCTACAAAGCTAAACAAAACTTAGCCTGAGAATAAATATTGTCCTTGGATGTGTTATATTAAAAATATCCAAGGAATACTTTAAAATTTATTGCTCATACTGGGGAGGGGAGGGGGAAAAGTACTTCAACCTATTTACATTTTAAATCCAAAACAGAAGCAAGCAGTCTGTGATAATAGAGACTTGAAATCCACCCCAGTTTGACCATCTAAAATTACCAGGTTTGCTACCCAATAAAGAAGCAGCTTTGAATATTCTGTTAACTACATCTTGGCTCATGTTAAATGGGCTATTCAAAAGGGATTAAACATCCCAGTTTGTATTGCCTACATTCTCCCTAGTAGCAAGGTGATGCCAATTTACCTCATCAGCATCCCAGAACACATTCAACACAGTTCTTTCAAAGATTATCCTTCTTTCAGTAGCTGCAGAGTTGCTGCTCTGTGTAAAGTCATGCCAAGCCTTTTCTCTCTGCTACCAAAGACACAATTCTGCCCTGGTGATTTCAGCAGGAGACACTTAAGCATTTGCTTATGTCTTCAGCTGGATAACTCAGTGGTGAGGTGTCTGGCTGCAGAGCCCAAGACTGGGAATTTAATTAACCCCTGGGCCTTTTGACTGTGTGGACTTCGAGTAGCTGCAGAATCCCAAGGTGCCTCCAGAAGAAGGGAATGATAACTCACTTCTGAGTGTTCTCTACTGGCAAAATTATTATTATTATTATTATTAACCACACCTCTATCTACGCTGGATTTTATATTACCAATCACTAGTTGAACGCTTCCCAACAGTTTAGGACTCAGTGATGTATTGGCGAATTATGCGAGCAGATCCCAGTAAGGCGGCTTTCTGCATATGACTGATGGTGACTTTGTCAACTCCAATTTCTTCTAAATACTTGCTTAGCTCTTTGGGCACCGCACCCAGCGTGCCAATTACCACTGGGACCACCTGTACCGGTTTATGCCAGAGTCTCTGAAGTTCAATTTTCAGATCCTGATATCGGGTAATTTTTTCAAGTTGTTTCTCGGTGACTCTACTATCTCCTGGTATAGCAACATCAGTGATCCACACTTTTTTCTTCTCTAGTCTCTACAATCACAATATCTGGGGTATTTATTATTATTATTATTATTATTATTATTATTATTATTATTATTATTATTATTATTATTATTATTATTATTATTATTATTATTATTATTATTATTAACCACACAGCTAACTATGCTGGATTTTGTATTACAAATCACTAGTTGAATGCTTCCCAACTGTTTAGGACTATGTGATGTATCTGCGAGTTATGCGAGCAGATCCCAGTAAGGCGGCTTTCTGCAGCTGACTGATGGTGACTTTGTCAACTCCAGTTTCTTCTAAATACTGTCTTAGCTCTTTAGGCACCACATTTATTATTATTATTATTATTATTATTATTTATTATTATTATTATTATTATTATTATTATTATTATTATTATTATTATTATTCACACAGCAGACAAGATAACTACACTGGATTTTGTATTACAAATCACGAGTCGAACGCTTCCCAACTGTTTAGGACTCAGTGATGTATCGGCAAATTATGTGAGCAGATCCCAGTTAGTTGGCCTTCTGCAGCTGACTGATGGTGACTTTGTCAACTCCATTTTTTTCTAAATACTTGCTTAACTCTTTAGGTACCACACCCAGAATGCCGATTACCACTGGGACCACCTGTACCAGTTTATGCCAGAGTCTCTGAAGATCAATTTTCAGATCCTGATAGTGGGTAATTTTTTCAAGTTGTTTCTCGGTGACTCTACTATCACCTGGTATAGCAACATCAATGATGCACACTTTTTTTCTTCTCCACAATCACAATATCTGGGGTATTATGCTCCAAAACCCTGTCTGTCTGTATTTGGAAGTCCCAAAGTAATTTTGCATGCTCATTTTCAATCACCGTTTCAGGCTTATGATCCCACCAGTTCTTTGCTATGGGCAGATGATAGTTCTGACACAAATTCCTGTGGACCATTTTAGCAACTACATTATGACACTGTTTGTAATCAGTCTGAGCAATTTTCTTGCAACAGCTCAATATATGGTTGATAGATTCATCTGCCTTTTTTACAGAGTCTACACGTGGGGGTACGCAGCTGAAAAATGAGGCTACCAAAAGTGGGTTGTTGTTGTTGTTGTTGTTGTTGTTGTTGTTGTTGTTTTCAAACTTTTTTTGACTCATGACTCCTTTATCTACTGGCCACTGGCTTCCACCATATATTATTTGGGGGGGGGGGGGGGAGAAGGGAGAAGGAAACCCAACTTGAGTAGTATTTCCACAGATTCTGCATTGTCCCTGACTGGTTTTGGTAGTGCTATGAAGCACAGTTTAGCAACCACTATACAGTGTTCCCCCACCCTTTCTCGGTTCATATACTGTGGGCCCAGTATATCGCGGGATCGCAGTATATGAAAGGCAAGTTCCTTTGGGGTAAGCTGGATGGACCTGTTTCAGGCCTTCTGTAGTTACCCCAGGCCTGGCGTTGCCCAAAATGGGCCTCCGATGGCCTTCCCGGGCCTGTCATAGCACCCAAAAGTGCTTTCCGGTAAACCAGAAGTGAACCAGAAGTGCTTTCTGTGCGATCCAGAAGTTGCTTCCGGTTTTCTGGAAGTGACTTCCAGTTCACCGGAAAGCACTTCCGGTGCTTGCGACAGGCCCAGGAAGGCCATTGGAGGCCCGTTCGGGGCAGCGACAGGCCTCAGGTAATTGTAGTTGGTCCCAGATAGACTCCCCAGTCCCGACCCTACCCAGCATCCAAATATCGTGGATTTTCAATTATTGCGGGTCTGGTCGAGTCCCTAACCCCTGCAATAGGTGGGGGGGTTACTGTAATCAATTATGACAGGCTAATTCTAATTTAACATGGGCATGTTACAAACATTCTCTTTCCCCTGTGTTCCCACATGCTACTCCAAAATACAACTCCAGAGGATTTCCTAGTTCTGCAGAGCGAGCTTTTGGAAATGGCTGTAGAAAGGCAGGTGACTGGAGCATAGTATAAGAGCTTCCCAACTCTAATAAGTTATGTTGTTCCTCTAGCATATGCCCATATAAGATCCTGCCCAATAATAAATGTCAAGCAATGAAAGTAGACTCCAAAGTTTCACAGGCTTTGTAACACAAATATTAAAAATAAAAGTTACAAATGGGGCTGACAATTTCCAGTAGGTACCCACAGCACAAATATGTGCCAGTATTTGTTCCCTGAAGCAATTGTATTAATCCCCAGTCAATACTCTTCCTCAGTAAAAGAAGATTACTGAATTTTTAGTTTTCACAATAATTTGCTTGGGCATTTCAGTTTTCTATTTTTTGAGATAAAAAAGAGAAACACCACATCCCCCGCTAGAGAAGCACTGTCTGAAATAGGTCTAAAGCCCTACAAGAGGCTACAAACAGGTTATCCAGAAAACCCTGGGAAAGTTGCTTGGGTGAAAGGCACAAGCAATTTCATTCTACTTGGAAGAAAAGAAGTATGTGTAGCTGTAAAAATCTCTTGTGTCGATTGCTTGCTATTCTTTCTGCCAGATTAAATGATAATATGGGAACCTATGTCTGAACTAACACAAAGACAGGCAGAGACACATACAGTGGGCCCTCATATAACAAACAGTTTGTTTAACATATAATCCGCTTAAAGGAAAACATTTCCAGAGATAGGGAGGAATTGCTTAACAGAATTGCCTATGGGGCGAATCCGTACAACAGAAAAATGGTCGCAATTAGGGATTGATCCGTTTTCAATGCATTCCTATGGGAAATTTGTACAAAGGAAAATTTGCTTAACAGAATTTCATTTGGAACAAATTAATTCCATTATACAAGATACCACTCTACATATGAATGAGAAAATTAGCCACCAGGAGTGCAATTTCGTACATGTCTAAGCAGAAGTAAACTCCACAGAGGAAAGTTCAGTGGGACTTCCTCTCAACACAGGAATTAATAGAAGTTGACTTACGTGGAGTCACATCAGCGGTGCATCTACCCCATCTTGTCAACTTTGACTGGCAGCTGCTCTTCAGTGTTACAGGCAAAATTCTTTGAACTAAATACTGTTCAGGACCAAATCTTTTAGCCTGCAAAATCAGACTAGGTTGGATGACACTAGGGTAGTAGATGTTGTAAGATTTCAGCTGAAATGTCAGCCTTATGAAGAGTGTCACTGATTTCATACAGTGGATTTAAGCCTGATATAAATCAGAACTGCAATTTGGAAATCCAAATCTACATTTGTGTTGGGAAATTTAAAAAGGATGTGATGTTTTCTTCATACATGTGCATGAAATTTGGAGAGAGATACAGCAGAGAACTAGTTCCAGGTGTTTCTGTGCTAACCCCCCCTTTTAAAAATATCTCCTTTGAAGCAGCCACAGTGTCATTGTTTTTTTTCCACAAAAGTAGTTGAAGTTGGGCAGGTATTGTTGCCCCTCCTGAGTTGATGGTTCCAGATGTGTTTCAGAAATCCAGAGGTTTTCTGTGTTTAAAATTGACATTAATACACACATTTTGCTAACATACGTGCCACTTTTCTGATCTGGCTCTAAGAAATGGGGAGAGGATAACTGTCACATTAACCTTCTCTCCCAATAAAGAGAGTATTACTCAAATAAAGAATCAAAGAAAAACAATTAGATTAGGATATACCAGAGGCATTTTGTGCACTAAGTTTGGGAGTGAGATCTCATTCCAAAAATCCCCAACCCCCATCTATGTCACGGACTGCCCTTGCTTGGGTAGACTGTGCAAATTAGAAGAAAAAACAGTTTCTAGAAATGGAGAAGCTAAGTCCCAGGCAAGTTAACAAAAAGAGCCACCAATCATCATCATCATCATCATCATCATCATCATCATCATCATCATCATCATCATCATCATCATCATCATCATCATCATCATCATCATCATCATCCAACCACAGGGTTTTTTTCAGTAATTTGCTACTAACAACTCCCAAAAAGCATAAGAATGTATAACTGTAGCCAAGAACAGGATACATAACTTCAGAAACATCAAAGAATGCCTCCATTCTAATATGATGGCTGGGAGGTGCTGCTGAGAGTCATGTCTGAGATGGCATACATACATCTAAAAAGGAAATAAGGTAATACAGAAATTAAAACACAATAAGATAACATTATTAGAGATGGGCACGACTTAGCGGTATTCCCGTTTCCGTTTCCGTTACTCGTATCCGTTACTCTACGGAAACGGAAACGGGAATTACTCCACCAGAATTCGAGCTCGAACCGACGAACGAACAATTTGGTCTGATTTGTCGTGCTCATTACTTGCATCGCGCAATGCCAAGCGGCACAGAAAAAAAGTTTTTAAAAGTTAAAAAAAAACCAATTCCCGGCCCTAAAAGTAGGCGAAAACTGTCTGAGGGCACCTACCAGGCCAGAAGGGTGTTTTATTTGGGGGGGGGGTTTCCCCGCCCCCCTCTCCTTGGCTATTGCTACTGCTGCACTGCTGGTACCAGGCTGGGAGGGCGCATCCATTTGCCATGCAGTGTGGGGGATCCAAAATGGCGACCGCAATATTTTTTTTGAAATCATTGCCCAAAACCCCACCAAAGCACCACAGAAACATGCGAAAATTAGCTATTTTAAATGCTTGAATTTTTACAGTAGCAGCAGTGGGTTTTTCTTGCAAAAAA
Source organism: Phrynocephalus guinanensis (assembly GCA_037367245.1). NCBI lineage: Eukaryota > Metazoa > Chordata > Lepidosauria > Squamata > Agamidae > Phrynocephalus > Phrynocephalus guinanensis. The sequence continues at coordinate 41,649,900 of CM074739.1, forward strand.
AAGTCTCCGTTGATTTTACTTTATTTTATTTTTTTACACCTGCACATTTGCAATGATGGGCTCGCCCATGGGAGTAGACCATGCAAATTTTCCACCAATCGCATGGCCACTTGGCCAGGTTGACCACAGAGACTTCTGGGATGTGCCAATCGGGCATAAACAGCCCACTAATCGTAGCCCAAACCCGAACCCTAAGCCTAACCCATACGCCAGTACACTGTCCTTCTAAGTGGGTCAGAGAGGCACCCAGAGGTGCACCCCAATACTCACCCTAACCTCACCCGTAACTAGCCTAACCCTAGCCCTTGCGCTAACCCATCTTAACCCTAAGCCAGATCTACTTGCATTGCACTACATGCAAGTACGTGAGACACAGCGGGTGCAAAGAGTCTACCAGTCCGTCACCTGTGGCTCTGGCTGACTCCTGCAGCTCCCTCCAGGAGCCCGCTACCCCCTCCCCAAACCAGTACTAACGACAATGAAAAAACGAAAAAACAAACCGACTAATTTTTGCAAATTTTCGCGAAAAACGGAAACGAGACGAAACGGAACCGGCCCGACTAACGACAACTCGAAAAAAAAAATTTTCAAGTCGTGCCCATCTCTAAACATTATTATACATATGCAGTCAGCAACATTCACATAGTGAAATTTTAAAAAGAAAATAAAAACAGCACAAAAGATAATTAAAGGCAGAGGCGAGTTAAATATTGTGTTATTATGTGTCCCAACTGTGAGAAGCCATGTTTTTAGTAGGGGTTTAAATATCTCCAATGATGGAGCCAGGCAATTTTTTAAGGTCAGCTGGTTCCAAAAACAAGGGGCAACTGCTAAGAAAGCCTGATTTCTCGTTATGTTGGGCCTACCCTCAGGTGCCCAGTCTGGGATGACCAAGTGATTTGGACAGTTCTCTGTCAGGGGAGCTGTCTGGCAGATATTGAGGTCCTAAACCATTTAGGGCCTTGTATGTAATCACAAACTATGTGGTACTGTTCTGCTGTGTTCTAAAAAAACATACTGTGTGGCTCTCTTTTACTGTCCAAATCACTGCGACATTCAAACTTTGGATTAATCCAGATCTGATTCAGATCTAATTCAGATCAGTCTTATCCCTTGCAAGACTGAATCCAAATTGACCCAAATCAGCTCAAGTTGACTGCATTCAACGGAATCAGTTAAGCAGCCCTAATATTATTGTATGTTAATTTTAGCTTATTATTCTCCCCTAATTGGTATCAGAAAGTCCTCCTCTGCAATAATGAAATACTACTTTTTTTGCTGCCATTTTCACTTCTCTTAATGTTAGTTTTCTCTTGCATTACAGTTTTCCTTGAGCACCAAAGACCAAAAAGCACAGCACCCTTGACCCCTTGCAACAATAACATAAGTTAGTGGGGAGACAGTATCAACCAAAAAAGTGTAAAGTGCTCTCAGAACTAGACAGAAAAAATGGAAGCTTCTTTCAGAGAGACAGGAAATGTCAGGAAATTGGCATCCATATTTGAATATAGTCCCCTATAGCAGTAGCTGGTTTCTTTGTGTGTTTAGAACATTGCCTCAGCCTACGTATTCCTTTTATCAATAAGCTCATTTTCTGCACTTTTGAGTAAAGGTTTCAGGCAACAAGCAGTGCCAGTGCTAAGTCAACAACACGCTGCCAGATGAAACATTTGTAACATAATATTCAACAGGAAAAAGACACCTACACCACTAATTCACAATCAATTGCTTGGATCTGGGCCCTTCTCCAGAAAAGATATTTAGCAGAGCTTAGCAGATTAAATAGAACCATGTCCCATTCTTTAAAAAGAATGTTGAAACTCACTGGATGCAAGTTTTATAAAACCTTGAATTTCTGTGACAATAGTCCTATACTCTGTTACGTTTCTGAACTATAGCCAACTTTTAAGAAGAGACTTAAACAATGTTATCACAAACATGCTCCTCTGTCCCTGCCTTTGATAGTCATTTCCCTGGTTTTGTCTGTATGTATGTTTGATTCTTTGTTTAGTCTACAGTTCTCTAGGTAACATACATAATTACAAAAAAGTAACTACATTTTAAAAAAAGAGCACGGAGGGACAACACAAGAAATCAGCATCAAGGTTTAAGACTTAAAAGTATTCAAAAGCCAGAAAATATCATAATCCATTAAGACTCAAAGGAGGACTCCTAAACATCATGAGATTCCACTCCGCAAAAAAAACAAAGAAGACTTCATCAGGCATGCAAATAATGCATCAGGTGGGCAACAGGTGAGTCTCATCAAACCAGAGTATTCCATAGTCTGAGAATTATCAGTGAGAACCCCCTTTCCTGAGAAGCCACATGCCAAATGTCTCTTGAAAAAAAGTTCTTGGAGAAAGATATCCCATTCAGGAAGGTAAATGGGAAGTCTTGAGCAAGCTCCAGTACCAAAAGTGTCCCCAAGGAAATGAACAATGAACTCTATATCTAGTACTCTCCATCTAGAAAACCTGAGTTGCCATAAGTCAGAAGTGCTTTGATGGCACATGATGATTATTATAGTATTGCAACGAAAGGTTTTGAAGGAGACAAAATAAAAATGAAGATAAAAGTCAAATGCAATGAGATTTTTAAAGGTTACATTAGCATTTAACAGTTCATTAAAAGGTTCCTCCCGCGCATGCGTGCTAGTCGTGTCCGACTCTAGGGGCGGTGCTCATCTCCGTATTCAAGCCAAAGAGCCAGTGTTGTGCAAGTCTGCGGCCACGTCCGCCGGCATGGCTGCAAGGAAACACTGTTTTACCTTCCCGCTTTATATGGTGGTACCTATTTATCTACTTGCATTTTACATGCTTTCGAATTGCTAGGTTGGCAGGAGCTGGGGTTAACAGCGGTAGCTCATGCCACTGCATGGCACCCAGGATTTGAACAGCTGAGCTGCCAACCTTGCAGCTGACATTTTTCAGTGTTCTAGCCCACTGAGCCAACACACCCCTCGCTTCATAGTCTCTTTGTAATTTTGTTGGGGGAAAGCCAAGATTAGCAGCCTCTCAATAGCAAAGGGCTGCACAATGAATGTCAAGGTTTGAACAAGTAATATTGTATAAGTAAACACCACTTCACATGAAAAATGCTTTAAAAAAGAGAGGCTGTGATCTTAGTCACTAGGTGGAATAGCCTTCGTTCTATCATCAGGAAAGATATGACCTGGGGGAGGGGTGCCTAATGTGTGTGTGTGTGTGTGTGGAGGGGGTGTTTTTCACCCCAAACCTGGACATCAACCATCCTTTCACAACTGTGTGCATCCTCAGTCCTAATACGTAATAATATTGCAATAGAGTTTAATTAGCTAGGTTGAGTGAGAGAACAAGAAAAGAAGATTTTGTACCACAAAAGGGCTATCTACGTAGTGACACAAGCCTTTGTTCTTCAACCTAAATGAAGCAAAATGGCTGGCAGAGCAGCTCAAAGCGAACTGCACATACTGCACAGTGTCTTCAATCTGAGCACTTCCTAGAGCCTCAGTGTTTTTGAACTTCCAGGGGAGATCTTTATTGGGAAGGATTCAGCTGTCACTCAGCTTCTCCAGTCTTCAGTTTCCCTTTGTCTCAGTTCAGTTGGTTGACCTCCACCTTAAACCATGCAAATGCCAAGAGGCTTACAGAGGATCTTCAAGTGATGTTGCCCCAGCTTGAGGTGAAGAGCACCTCCTTACTCTACCTCATTGTCACCCTGGAATTGCACATGGCTGTCATCCATATTTGCACAAAGATAGTGAGCATGCTTATCTGAAAGGAGTTTTAATCTTATTTAGTGGCTGTGTCCACAATGACATTCTTACTTTATCTGCTATATTTGCTATGTTTCCCCATGAGATGTCCTCGACATAGAATTTTAATTCATTATTACGGTAAAAAGGGAGATGCGACAAAGGAAAAAGTTTTTTTTATTTTAACATTAATTTTTTTATTAATTTTTGAGAAACTAATAAGTAATACATACAGAATAATACGTAATTACGTCGCTTGTTTTTGCATCCCCCCTCCCCAACACCTCCCCAACCCCTGGAACCGAAGAACAAATTATTTTCCATTCTTTCCTACAATCTCTTTAGTACATTCCACCAATGTCTTTGGCTTCCTCTTAAACCTCCTTACTTTCTTCATAGCTTAAGCCAATCCTTCAGTTTTTTACATTTCTCCCATATTTCTTTGGATACTTTTTCTTCCCTAATCCATCTAAAATAACTATACCACTTTTCTTTTTCGTAATTTCCCAATCTTCCCATTTTTAATCTTGCCAATATGTCTGATTGTATTATTTCAAGAAGATATAGATTCCAATTATCCTCATTCCATTTAGTGGAATCTTTCCATCCCCATGCGATCACTGCATGTGCCGCTATTAGCATTGCTTTCAATAAATATTGGTCTACAACCCTTAATTTTTCACAACCCAATATACCCATAAATAATAAACTTCCATTAATTTCTAATTTAATTTTGAACCAATTTTCTATTTTCCTAAGGATTATATTCCAAAATGATTTAACTTTAACGCATTCCCACCAAAGGTGGGAATACCAACCTGGTTCATTGTTACAATGCCAACAATTTGGTTTAAATCCTTTTATCATGTATGCAAGTTGTGTCCGTGTTCTATACCATTTGAATATAACTTTCCTTTCTAATTCTCTAAATTTCACCAATTTTATTTCTCTAATACCTTTCATCATTTTCCTTATATCGTCCTCTGTTAATATCATTTCATTGCTCCATTTATTTTGCAATGCTTTAAACAAAAAATCTTTATCTGTAACCATAAGTTTATATATTTGACCTGTCAATCCTTTTCCCTTTAAATCTAAAATTTTTATGAATTTTCCCAAACCTTTTTTTCCTCTTGTATCGGGCCTTCAGTTTGTAAATATAACTTAACCCTATTATATAACCCTAACAGATTCAACCAATATTTCCCCCCCCCCAGCATTAACTAATTCCTGAAAAGGAATTAGTTTGCCATTCTTATGCAAATTCTTAATACAGTAATACCCTTTACATGCTAACTTTTTCCATAAACCTTCCTCGAATGAGTCTCCTTCCTTTCTTAGACTTTCCAAAGGTTTACCCTGTACAAATCCTCCTTTCCATTTAGCTTGCCATTTTCCCCATATCTTAAAGGCCACCTTTCTAGGGCCACTTGTTATCTTAAGAATACTTTGCTCCCTATCTGTATAGATACCAAACTTGCCAATTCCATTATTTATTTCATCCTCAATTCTTACCCACTTATTTTTGTTTCTTCCATCGAGTTCCAGTAGATATTTCAATTGAAATGATTCATAGTAAAATTCCAACTGCGGCAGACCCCATCCCAGATCCTCTTGTGGCATATAAATCAATCTTTGGACTTCCCTTGCCTTCTTTCCCCCAAATACCCAAGTTCTTAATTCCTTATCCCATCCTCTCAAGACATTTTTTGGAATCCATATAGGTAGCACTTGAAAAAGATACTATAAATGTCTTAATTGTTCTAATTCTGTTCATAAGTCCTAATACTCTATTCTTCCATTCCCCCAGTTGCTTTTGTATCTTTTTCCATACCATCTTAAAATTTGTTACTCTTAGTTTATTTAAGTTTTTAGTTATGATAACTCCCAAATATTTAAGTTTTTTTGTCCCTATTGTCATTCTCGTTAATTTTCTTATTTCCTCTTGTTCCCTATATTTAACATTGTAAAACATTATTTCGGATTTTTTAATATTCACGCCTAATCCTGTACATTTTCTAAAGTCTTCTAATATAATCATGATTTCCTTCAATCCCTCCAATGGGTTCTGTAAAACTATTAAGACATCATCGGCAAAAAGGTTCACTTTTACTTCTTCCTTCTCCAATTTATATCCTTGTATCCTTACCGCATTTCTAATTTTGTCCGCCAAAGGCTCCATTGCTAGGATAAATAACAACGGAGATAAGGGACATGCCTGCTTAACCCCTCTTTGTATTAAGATTTCATTTGTCCAGCTTTCATTAACCCTGACAACAGCTTTGCTGTTACTATAAATTTCTTTTATTGCCTGCACTATTTCGCCCTTGAATCCAAATTCCTCTAGAACTTGAATTAAATATTCATGACTTACTGTATCAAATGCCTTATAAACGTCAAGTTTTAGTAATGCCAATTTTCCCTGATGTTTCGCCTCTCTTCTTTGTGTTAAGATGTTAATTATATTTCTTAAGGGGTGTCCTAGTAATCTCCCTTTAACAAATCCATATTGATCTTCATTCACTAGCTTTGGTAGAAGGGTTGCTAACCTCTTTGCTAATATTCTAGTAAATGAATGAAAAGATTTTATAATCCTGGTTTGCCAAGCTTATAGGTCTATAAGAGTTACATTCCATGGGGTTCTTTTTGCTTTTTAGTATAAGAACTATCTCACTTTTTCTCCACGAATCTGGGGCTTTGCCACCCTTCAGAATATTATTGAACAACTTTATCATTTCTGGTATTAAGTGTTTCCCCGCCATTTTGTAATACTCGGGAGTATAACCATCTAGCCCCAGAGATTTCCCTTTCTTTAATTCATTAATTACTTCTTGAATTTCAATATCTGTTATTTCCCGGTTGATACTCTCCAAATCATCTTCTTTAATTGGGTCTTTATATAATGCTATCTTAGACTCTTGCTTTACCTGTTTATACAAATTTTGAAAAAACTTAATGAATTCCTCTTTTATTTGTTTATCCCCATATAATCTTACACCTTCTCCTCCTTTAATTGCCTCTATAGCTTGTTTATCTTTTTTCTTCTTCAAATAATTGGATAGCCTTCTTACAGTATTTATGTTGATGCGTTGGAAGTCATTTTTCACCAATAAATCTCGTTTCCAGACCCATGTCCAATCCAACTCATATAGATCCTTTTTAGCCTTCTCTAACTGAGCACTGACTTGTTTACTGTACTTTCTTTGTAATTGTTTCTGCAATTCTCCAATTTCCTGAAGTTTCAATTGTCTTCTCTCTCTCATCTTTTTCCTAAATTTGATTTCCTTTGCTATACAGTATCCTCTTATTACAGCTTTCCCTGTGTCCCAGACCACCTCCATATCAGCTGAATTGCTATTCTCCCTAAAAAATAACTCTTTTTTTATTCAAATCCTCTATATCTTTTTCTTTCCAGAAATATCTAGGATTAAATCGCCATCTCTTAAGTTTCTGTTCTTAATATGTCTTAAATTCCATCACTAGTGGTGCATGGTCCGACAACCAAATTGTTTCTGTTGTTACTCTTGAGACTTCTAGTTGAGAGTTTAACTAAAATGAAATCTAGGAAAGAGAACTTTTTGTACCTTTTAGAAAAGTAAGTAGGTTCCTTCCTTTGGGATACAATCTCATGCACATCTTTTAAATTCAACTCATTCAGTACTCCTTTTTCTTTATCTCTCTGATCGCAGTTAAAGTCGCCCACCAGTATAATCTCACCCTCATAAAAATTCTTTAATTTCCGTAGAATTCCTTTTAGGAACCCTTTCTGTCCTTTGTTGGGCGCATATATATTAGCCAATGTGTATAATTTGCCATTCACATGTAGTTTCCAGAAAACATATCTCCCTTCCTTGTCTGAGAGTACCCTTAGAGTTTCTACTTTTAACCTTGAGTGGGTTAAAATTGCTACCCCCCTTGCCTTATTTGTACCCCTTGACTCAACCAGTCTGCTCCATTCCTTTATATTCCAAAGCTTGGAATCATCCTTTCTCTTGTGGGTCTCCTGCAAACATGCTATGTCTATTTTCATATCCTGCAATAGTTTCTGGAGTCTAAATCGTTTGATATTTGAAGCCAAACCATTTACATTTAATGACATTACCTTAATTTCCCCCGCCATCATTACTTTTAGAATTCCTAGTCATTAATTCCCTTGTTCCTCTTGGTTCCCCCCTCCCCCCACCCCCCAACCCCCTGCCCAACCAATCCATCACCAGGGTGGAGCGAAATTTACCCTCCAATTTTATTGGGCTCTGGATTCCACCTACTCCGATGTACTTCCCTCCCTTATACTTTAATCAAAAAAATTTTACTCAGCTTCCCACATATTCCAACCCACCACTATACATTTTTCTCCCATTAGTTAGACCAGAAAAACAAGGAAAGAAGAAAAAAAAACCATTATCCCATTAAACTCCCATTGCAGTCCACTCTCCCACTGAACAGGCTTCCTCTCCCCCCCCTTAGAAGTTTCTTCTTATTTCGTTCCATATTTCTCCTCCTAGGGCGGTTAGTCTTCCTCCTGTAGATCATCAGTACTGTCATCGTTCTCTCCCGCCCTCTGCTCTTCATGAGTCTTTTCTTCTGCTGCAGAAAGTCTTTGTAGCAAACTTTGCGCCTCAACTGCATTGCTGGCTCGATACAAGACCTTGTCCTTAAAAATCAAGATTGCTGTTGGAACACCCCATGAGAAGCGAATGCCCTTATCAAACAGCTTCTGTGCGAAGGGCTTAAGGACGGCTCTTTCTCGCAAGGTCTCTGGAGATAAGTCCTGTCTCACTGTTACTCTCTGGTTCTCAAATTGTAAAGATTTCATTTTCCTTAAGGCCTTAAAAACATAGTCTCTCATTTTCACTCTTGTAAAAGCAACAGTTACTTCTCTTGGCCGGTTGCCAGTTGATAGTTTGCTTTTCAGTCCTCTATATACTCTTTCGATATCGCTCTTGCTTATACTAATTTGTAATCCCTGAAACCATAACAATAAATGTTTCTCAAGGTCTCTTTGATGAATGCTTTCAGGAATTCCTAACATCCTTAGATGTTTTCTTCGCTGGCTGGCTGATAACGAAGCCACTCTTCTCTGAAGCTGTTTGATTTGAGACTCATTAGCCATTGTTTTCTTATGTGAGTCTTCTGCAAGAGCTTTTGTAATTTTAATTTCCTCTGCCATCCCCTCTATTTTTTCCTACAACATTTTAATGTCAGTTCTTATATTGAATTCCATATTAGAGAGAAGTTGTGCTAGGTCTTTCACCTCCTTTTTGGTAGCCATTTTCCCCACCCCTTCTGATCTTCTTTATTTACTCAGTCCTTATTTCCAATATTTTATCACTGGGGTGGGATATTGACTCACCAGCTTCAACTCTCAGTATTGTTGTCACATAGGAGAGCCGGCAGAGATAAAAGGCCTCTTTTCCTCTCTTCTTGGGAAGCTTATCTTATTTTCCTTGTCGGAGGGAAACACCAAGGCGTCTATCCCGGTCGACGCATGCGTGGAACCCCCGCGACAAAGGAAAAAGTAATCAAACAAACAATTGTTGGCATGGCTACCTGAGATTTGTTTTCTATGTCATGGACCATAATATATGGGAAACTTTCAGAGAGTAATCTTTAGAGACAGAGTGACCACCTGTTCAGTTTTACTGAGGATAGTTCTCCATCTGAAAGAATGTCAGGCAGCAGTCAGTCCACTAGTCAAAGCTGTGCTCTGACTGAATTGACCAAGGGCCATTTTCAAGTGAAAAACAGTAAACGTTTTCTGCTTATATACCGCCCCTTAGCATTTCAAGCAGTTTCTGGGAAGTTTACAATTTAATTAGGCAAGCTACAGATTGCCCTCCCCTTTCCCAGCAAGCTGGGTATTCATTTTACCGACCTCAGAGGGATGGAAGGCTGAGTCAGCCATGAGCCAGCTAGCTGGGATTGAACCCCAGGCCCTGAGCACAGTTTTAGCTGCAGAACAGCAATGTAGCCACTGCACCACAAAACTCCTTGATGGAGGAGCAGAGTCTTGGAGGCTGCACATCAGCATTTACGTAGAGATGGGCATGAAGTACAGTTGTCCCCTGCCATTTTGTGGTTCATATACTGTGGTCCCGGTATATCACAGGTCTGCAATATATGAAATGCAAGCACACAGCCCAGGCAACCTACATGGGCCCATGTGAGGATCCAGGCCTGGCACTGCCCCAAACAGAAGTGACTTCCAGATCGCTGGAAACCACTTCTGGAGCGTCCGAAAGGCTTCTCTGGCCTCTTAGAGGCCCTCAAAGTGGTTTCCAGTGATTTGGAAGCCAATTGGAGGCCTGTTCGGGGCAGTGCCAGAACTTAGGTAAGTGTAGGAGGCCCCAGATAGGCTCCCCAGTCCCAACCTGACCCAGCATCCACATATCATGGATTTTCCATTATCGTGGGTCAGGTCGGGTCCCTAATCCCCACAATAGGCGGGGGATTTTTGTACCTCATAGTGCAGCACTTATCCTCCCCTGCCCCTGTCTGGAGGCCCATTCACCACCACCAGCATCACACCTGGCTCCTCCTTCCTACTCCCATGACACTGCAGTCACATCAGGAGCTGGAGCTGCCCTTCCCTGCCTTCACAGGCTGTTGGCCTCTCTATCCCACCTCTTCTTCAGACAGCCTGAGATGGCAGGGATGGGTAGCCCCAGATCCTGATGCATCTGGTATGCTGTGGGAGCAGGAGGACCAAGGTTGGCTGCTGCTGCTGCTGCTGCTGCCAGTGAGTGGGTTTCTAAGCAGTAGGGAAGGGAAGGGTAATCTTATGATATGACACAGTGCAGTACAAACTCTAGTGCTTAGCCATTGGCCAGAAGATTGTAACCAGTTTCTCCCCCCGCCACCACCACCAGTGGTGAAATTGGACTGCATCTATTTAAGATTTGTGCAAATATAACATCAGTTATGGAAGTTGCTGTGTAGCTGACAGGATGTCTGGAGTTGTACTGGTTGTTTGTGACATCGCTTCCTTGGTTCACCACAGCAACATCTCCAGTTGGAGCCTCACATACATGTGAATACGGGCCACTGGGTTTCAATTTGAATTATAATAATTATTTACCCATTTGCCTCTAAACATATACATTTTATGCAAATCTTTCTCTACTTTTGTCTTCTTTGTGGGCCCTGTAGCCATCCTAGTCAATTCATGGCCCAAATAAAACAGCTCATTTGTCCTCCCTTCTCTCTTATCCCCTGTTTTTGTCAAGATATCTCTTTTCTTTTTTATCCAATAGATGGCAGTGAAACACTATCAATACACCTAATCCATCCTGTGTGATTGTTTTTTATTGTGGGAAATATGCAAAAGAGGCTGCTGCTTTTGAAGGAAACAACTTTTATCAATATTTGGGTGCTGTTTCATAAACCTGTAGAATAGACATAATATTCTAATTAGAGAAGGCAAGCTTGTATTTAAAAACGATCTGCATTAACTAATTTACTATTTTGCAGGAAGAAGGAGCCTTGTGGATCTTACTGACCATTATTTCCCACCAAACCCAGCCAGAATGACTAGTGGTCAAGGATTATGGGTAGAGATGGGCACGACTCAGCGAAATTTTCATTTTTGTTTTAATTTTTTCATTTCGTTTCATAACGAAAACAAAAACAAAAATTTTTCAAAAACCAAAACGGAAACGGAAACGAAATGACCAATTTTGCCGTGTTTTTAGTTTTCGTTGCGGCAAATCCATTGAACTGAAAGGAATGCTAAAGAAACAGCAATTTTTTGTTTTCGTTTTCATTTTTTCGTTTCGTTACGAACCGAAAACGAAACGAAAAATTTTTCAAAAACAAAATGAAAAACAAAAATGAACCGAAACGGATCCCCAAACAACCAAACGAAAAACGAAACACAATTTTTTTGAGTCGTGCCCATCTCTAATTATGGGAGTTGTAGTTTAGCATATATGGGGAGTCACAGATTCCTGCATGTGGTTGACAGAGCAACTAGTATATTGATATTCAAACTCCCACACACTCGTGTACCTAAATTTCCTTTTTCATGTGTGCAAAAGGTTTGTATTTTTCCCTTGAGATAATGCATTATCTTGTAGTGTAAGAACAGAAGCACTATCTATCTATCTATCTATCTATCTATCTATCTATCTATCTATCTATCTATCTATCTATCTATCTATCTATTATTTTGTATATTTTACCCCACCTTTCTCCTTGGAAAAGGACCCAAGGTGGCTTACAATAATGAGGGGCAATATACAGTCCAGCACATTTAAGACATATTCAAGTTAAGAGCAGGGAATTAAAAGAGGCATCTTAGAACATTAAAAGGTAAACGTCTACAAAAATTGTTGAGGTCAGTATTCAATCTGAAATGCATGCCTTCATGTACTCAGCTATGCTAAACTGTGTAATTATGGTTTATCATGTCAACTCAAATGTATTTGAAACATGCTTCTATTTTTAATAGTAGCATTGTACAAAAAAGAAAACACAATTCAACAAGCTGGAATTTTAAAAAAACATGCATTAAACCTCAAAAAAACTCCAGTCACATACTATCAAGGATCATATATTTTTTTTTTTTGCCACAAATGCCAGCGAATAGAGGGTGAAGGCTAAAAATGCAGCCTTAACTCATTCTGTTGTTTAGATACTCAACAGTTGAGTGTACCTAGGCAGAATGGGGTTAGTTAAGGACCCAGCATGCAATTTGAATAGATCCACAGACACAGCATTATATGTCGCCAGTCCCGTTTTGTGGACATGCTATATTAATGGCAAAATATTTGCTTTAGCAGCCACCACGTTTCTCTGCCAGATTAAACATTTGTAATCTGGATCCAGCCTTAATATATCCTTTCAAATGGGAGAACCACAAACAGCCCTAGACAGCATCAACATAACTTCCCCCCACCTATTAGCCTGTCAGAATTATAGCTGTATCAGAGCCACTAATTGCAGGCACCTTTCATGAAGGCATTAATTAGAATGTAAAAATAATGAGACCCTTTACTGTGTGCAAATTGTTATCTATTGCAGCTGTTAAAAAGAAACAAAACACCCCCATCCCAGCCCTTCATCCCAAAGGTAGATGCCATGCAAATATCCAAGGACAAGAAAATAAAATGAAACACAGCTTGTTGCTTCAATCAGTGTAGTGTCTTCTGTAAATGGAAATATGAACATTTCTCATCCTTAGTGTTACTGCAGTTCTTGACATCCCAGTCATGTTTTCATCCCCTCCTTGGCAGTGAAGCTTGAAGTCCCCTCTTCTCACAAGGTTATTTTGTGATAAGGGGGAACTTCAAGTTTTCCCTTATTTATGTTGTTCATTTAAAGTGCTGGAGGTTAGCCTGGCATAAGTAAACATCCAAGCGTGAATCCCAATTTCATGATCTTTAAGAGTCCTCTTGAAGCTTTGTATAAAGTTTTCACTTGTCCCTACCCCCTTTTTTCCCTTTAAAGGTCACTTGATCTGAAACCATGAGCAAATAATGAAGTGCTAACTGTTGGCTCAATAGCTGCCAAGATGCCCTGAGCACATCTGATCACGACTGATTTCAGAAGCTAAGCAGGATCAATCCTGGTTAGTATTTGGATGGGTGACCACCAGGTGCTGTAGGCACCTCGAGTAGGAATTGGCAAACCACTCCAGTATTCCTGCCAAGAATACTCCATGGACATGAGGTCACAAAGAGTTGGTCATGGCTGTAATGACACAACAACAACAACAAACTATTGGCTCAGTATGTCGACCGGATGTCCTGCATTCATCCAGGGTACCTTATGCCCACTATTAAGAGACAGCAACTGGCCATATTTCTTGCTATCAGATATAATCCAGACATGCTGCTTCAGGCATCAAAATAACTTGGAATGTTTCCTGTACCAAGTTACTTTTGAGTGGAGGAGGCCAGACTTTTTTCACTTCCTCACAGGCACCTCCTGAGTGGCATCTTTAGGAATGCTTGCAGAAAAATCAGGTATTACAGCCATCTTTTGTTTAGGATATTGTGCAAATACAAGGCTCTCCATCCTCCTGCTCTTAGTGCATGATTGGTCATCAGCCTTCATTAGGCATTCACTATTGATAATACAGATATTACATGAAGTCAACATGGGTTTCTTAAAAACAAGTCATGCCAGACTAATTTGATCTCTTTCTTTGATAGAATTACAGGCCTGGTGTCCCCACTTCAAAAAGGGGGGGAAAGAGGACCCAAATAATTACCGCCCAATCAGCTGGACTTCAATTCCTGGAAAGATCCTAGAGCAGATTATTAAACAATCAGTCTGTAATTATTTAACAAACAATGCTGTCATGACAAGAAGTCAACATGGAGTTTTTAAAAACAAGTCATGCCAAACTAATTTGATCTGTTTCTTTGATAAAATTAAGGCCTAGTGGATGAGGGGAATGCTGTGGATATTGTTTATCTGGACTTTAGTAAGGCCTTCGATAAGGTTCCCCATGGTATTCTTGCTAGGAAGTTAGTAGAAAGTGGGATAGATAGTGCTACTGTCAGATGGATTTGTAATTGGTTGACTGATCGCACCCAGAGGGTGACCATAAATGGCCTCTCTTCAGCTTGGAGAGACGTGACCAGTGGGGTGCCCCAGGGTTCTCTTCTGGGTCCAGTGCTGTTCAATATCTTTATTAATGACTTGGAGGAAGGAATAGAGAGTATGCTAATTAAATTTGCAGATGATGCTAAATTGGGAGGGGCTGCTAATTCCTCAGAGGATAGGATGAAAATCCAAAAGGACCTTGACAGTGCTGGGCCAAAGCTAACAGAATGGATTTCAACAGAGGGAAATGTAGGGTGCTATATCTAGGTTAAAAAATGAATTACACAGATATAGGATGGGGAATACTTGGCTGGAGAATAGTACCTGTGAAAGGGATCTGGGAGTCTTGGTGGACCACAAATTGAACATGAATCAGCAGTGTGATGCAGCGGCCAGGAAAGCCAATGTGATTCTTGGTTGCGTCAACAGAACTATCGTGTCTAGATCAAGGGAAGTGATACTACCACTCTATTCTGCTCTGGTCAGACCCCACCTGGAGTACTGTGTCCAGTTCTGTGTGCCTCAATTTAAAAAGGATGTTGACAACCTTGAGTGGGTGCAGAGGAGGGCAACCAGGATGGTTGAGGGTCTGAAGGAAATGTCTTATGAGGAACGGTTTAGGGAACTGGGAATGTTTAACCTTTCAAAAAGAAGACTGAGAGGGGATATGATAGCTATGTTTAAATATTTGAAAGGATGTCATATTGAAGAGGGAACAGGTTTGATTTCCATGGCTTCAGAGACTAGGACTCGGGGCAATGGTTTCAAACTACAGGAAAAGAGATTCCATTTGAACATTAGGAAGAACTTCATGACGGTTTGAGCTTCTGCAGTGGAATATGCTGCCACAGAAGGTGGTGGAGTCTCCTTCTTTGGAGGTTTTTAAGCAGAGGCTGGATGGCCATCTGTCAGAAATATTGTGATGGGGTTCCTGCATGGCAGGGGGTTGGACGAGATGGCCCTTGAGGTCTCTTCCAACTCTATGATTCTATGATTCTATATAATTGGTAATGGTGCAATGGTTCTCTCTGGTGGTAGAAGTAATTTAATTGCTGCTTATTTATTTATTTATTTATTTATTTATTTATTTATTTATTTATTTATTTATTCCCTTATTGACTGCACCAACTTTTCCCACAGGAACTCTTGGTGGTTCACACAACAATAGAACATAGTAAGCAAATAAAACACAGTATAACAGATTAAAAGCAACACACATAGATAATCCTCAAATAAACTAAAACAAAACAACATCACAAAACATCAGTGGTTGCCGAAAGCCTCTTTGAGGAGTCAAGTTTCTGAAGCTTTCCTGAAGGCTAGGAGGGACTTAGCAAGGTGGATCTCTGAAGGCAATGTATTCCATAGAGCTGGCGCTGCTTTAATTACTTTCTGAGAAGCATGGCAGAAACCGTTCACAAAAAAGATATAGATTATTTCAGTAATTACTCTTTAGGATTTACAGTGCCAAAAACTTCCAGATATTCTCACTGTTACATAGAATCCAGTGCATGTTTCCTCACTTGGGTACCAGTCAAAAGGCATCTCAGATTCAAGCATCCCAATTAGAGATGGACCTCATCCACTTTGTGCTGGGGTGGCACATCAGGTGCATGGATGCTCTTCCCCCCAGCCTCCCAGCTGACATTCCCCTCTGACCAGCCAGCACCTACTCCTCCTTTTCATGCAATCATCCAGTTACAGCATGAGTGCATGCTTCCCTTCTCCACCTCCTCCAGCAGCTGGGCACTCAAAGGCAGGGCTGCAGGAATCCCTGTCCTGCCTTCTTGTCTGAGTGGCTGGCTGCCGGAGGAGGTGGAGAAGGGAAGCATGCGCTCTTGCTGTAGCTGGCTGGTTGAGTGAAAAGGAGGAGACCAGCAGTGCATGCCAAGTGCTGAGTGGGGATGCCAGCAGGAAGGGGTGGGTTCACAACATTCCACACAACGCGATTCATACCCATTTCTAGTCTTGATACAATTTCTTGATTGGAAGAGGTAAGGTAATTCATGAGCGATAGCTTACATAAATAACATATGTAAGGAAACCAAAGGAAATCATATTTAGGGGTTTGAATGCATTTATTATTTATGACTGAACTACATACAGTTGCACTTATTGGGCAAGAGCCAACATTTATATTGACTAACAGAATCCAGACATTCTCCCCATTCCCTCACTCTGCAGTCTCTTTGTGCCAGGGCAGGCTTATAAGGGAGAAATCCTCACAAAGCAAAGTGCTTCCCCTTTGTAATAGTCCTGGTTCTTTGCACTTTGAAGTATCTGAAGTAAGACCTTTATGTCTATTTAAATCTACATGCCTGGTACATAACTGAGACAGCAGATTCTTGCACATCATATTTGTAAAATTCCTGTGTGTATCCACCTATCTGGACCCTTTGGGTTACCAATTTTGGGACATAGTATTGTAGAGTACAGTACTTAGAGAGGTTAGTTTATCCTAGCCTGTAGTAATTGTGACATTCCTCCACAAAACCACATTAAAAACAGCTTGTGTAAATTTGGTTTTATACACAGAGAGCTGGAACCCATTGCTGTGATTATGGCTGCTGGAAAAAATACAACTATAATCACAGACAAATAAGACCATGGATTGTCTTTTTCAACTCCTGTAACTGGACACTCCTGTTTCTCTCCAAAGATCTTTCTACCCCCAACTTTGTCAGCATTGTTTGTTGACTAATTGAAACATCAACAGTTATTGTTCTTTCTTTGGTTAAAATGTTTACACAAGATGTTGCTTTCATAAGAACACATATTTTAACCTAGCACACTCATATCAAAATCCATGTTTGGTGCAGGAGACCCAAGTATGGTACATGCATGCTATTGTTTTGTACAACCTATTGCTGGAGTCCCTGGTTTTCGAGTAAAAGAAAGCTGAGGGACCAAGAATAACAACAAACTCAAGGAAATAATGACCATTTTAGTTTTATTTAAATGCAGTCTTATACATTCACTCAAAATGATCTGTACTTTTCTATTTCCACATGATCAAGCACAGTGAATATAATATTCATCATAATTCATAAGATCATTGTAGTATGCAAATTGAAGATTATTCATTGCAACACCCATGTCGAACAATGAATTGTTTTCTCCTGAAATCTTAACGTTGTCCCAACAAAGAAATTGAAAATATAAAATGGACACAGGACATTTTGTTTATAAATACAAAAGAAATAGACACCTGGTCAGTTCCAGGTAACAAGAACCATTATGATCTGTTGCAGGTTTGAGAGTCATCTTCTTACAATCCTGAAAACATTGTAATATGACATATCTTTAAGTTAGGTTAGGTATGCTTTTTAGCCTTCCAGATGTTCAGGCTATAACTCCCCCATAATCTCTAACATTTGTGGCTTTTGGGAGCTGAAGTCCAAATGTTTGGAGGTTACATTCCCTAAGGTTACATTATGCCGTATACATCCTTAGGTTCATGAAAAGGTTTGGCTTCAAGAAAGTGATATGAAGTACTTTCATTTTAGCATTTATTTTTCCATATTAAAAATGTCTATTTTCAGCTAATTAGCTGAAATACTATTGATTTTTCTGCAATTTTCAAGCAAAATCTGCCATAAGTTAAAAGAATTCTATAAACATTATCTGTTGCATAACTCAACATGCAACAGACAGTGTCTAGGGGAGATTTCTTAATTTACAGCCAATTGTGTCTAAACGTTACACTATTTGGGTACCTATGCAACAGGATTTCAGTCATTGTGAAATGCTTTATATGTTTACTAGAATGAAGTATCGCTAATTTTAACTTTGGCTTATTCAAACAGGCCAACTGCAAACACTAGCATATAATACTGTGCTATTTCCATAAACTAGAGTTGTAGACTATAGCTCAAAACTCTTCCCCAGATCCAGATGAGAAACTGCAGTTAGGTGATAATAAAAGCAAAAGTTTTCCTGTCTCCTCCAGGCAAGCACAGACCTAGATTGGGGATGAAATGAGGAATAGCTTTGGGGTAAAGATAAAGGGCTCATATAAATCTTTCAGGGAACACAAACATCTATCAGTGGGTCATTAATAGGGGTCACTGATAGAGTTTAGAAAAAACAAAGATATCACAATGTTTAGAAGCAAGAGTTTAGAAAAAACAAAGATATCACAATGGTTCCATGAGGCAAGGAAAAAAAGTGGATGCATATGAGCCTTTTGAAACTGGGAGAAAAACATTGGATTTCTCCACCTCTGCTCCTCCTCCTCATCATCATCATCTTCTTCTTCATCATCATCTTTGAATTAGACATACATATGTAACCATGTCTAAAGCAATGTATATTTGATGAATGCATTATATCATGCCATTTAGTCAGTGAAGAAAATCTATATTAAGAAAATTGTCTAGAAGATTTTTCAGAATTTTTGTGTGTATGTTTGTGTGTGTGGAAATAAATGTCATGTACCCCAATGTCAAATCTGGATGGAACAAGAATACTCATTCAATTCTGAAAAAACAAAAGTGAAATGAATAGATTGACAAAACACACACCACCAGCCAGACCAGTGAGACTTTTAGCCTTTGTTCACTGCCTCACAGCAGAAGAAGATCAATAACAGCAGATATTAGTCACTTCCAATCTTCTCACTGGCCTTTAAGCCTCCAAGGAAAACAGAGTTTAAAATCTACTGATATAAACTGACAGAAAGCTGACTATATTATTGGCATTTGGCTAAACAGAACCAAGAGGTCAGTACCCCATTGAGGAAATATGGAGCAGGCAGATAATCAGATAAGCATTCACCCCATCAACAGGGTCTCCATGGTGGTGTATCTGGCATGCTCAATCTTGCAACCAGTGCGACAATGAGCATGTGAAGGTGAGCCTCACAGAGGATGACTGCTCTTCCTCCTCTGGGCTCCTCCTGGCCATCAGGTTTTACAGATCTTACATGATGATAAGACCAAGGTCACTCTCTAGTCATGCAAGTCAGTTCCATGATGCTCTAAAAGGCCAAAGCTTGGGGGGGGTGTCTCTGGCTTTCCAGACGAAAAAGGAATTTGGACAAGCTCTTGGAAAAGGTGCTGACTGAGTTTGTGTCTTCTGTCTTTTTTTAAAAAAGAAGCTGCCCATATGAAATAGCTTATGTCATATTTGTATCCTGTTGCTGTTTGTTAACACCATGTTTGTAATGGTTAAATGGGTGAGCCCCAGCTTCACTGAAAGGAATGCCAGAATATTGCCACTGTTTTCAATAAAGCCAGGGTCTTACCCAGTGTTAGCACCATTGTTGTATACTGCAGAAAGACCTGTGCACCTGTTTTGAAACTAGAAACGTTTCTTTCCTGATATTGTTAAAAGACAGTATCCCACAGAATGAGCTTATTTGTGCCGATGTAAAACAAGAGCATCAAACAATAACATATACTGTATGTGTTTGTGAATAGATAGATGAATACATATTATATAGTCTTCATAAAAGTTTTAGGTACAATATATTTACAGTTGTTAACTCTGTTAAGAAAGCATATGACACTGGTTTTACAATTTCATATTAAACATTCCCCCTATATTAAAAATACTTAGTTTTTGCGCTCTGCTCACTACACTCCCATCATCCAGAAGAGACACATCAAACAGGTAGCTTATTTTGACAAGCCGAGATTAGCAACTGGACTACCTTGAAGAGCATTTTATATTTGGGTGTCTTTATGTTTTGTGCCAACATGCTGCCACTGATAAGAAACAAAATTGCTTTTTGTCTTCACAGAGTTGATCCTTGACTACCAACGTGCCATTTGGATGTGGAACACATGTAGCAGTCTGGGCACATTTGTATTTTTGCTGGCTCAACATCTCATCCTGTGCCCAGTCTACAGAACTCCACAAGCTAGGCTTCTTTATATCATTGGTGCTGAACAGGGCCTTAGCCTTGAACATCACTCTTCCTAACCCTGTAAGAAGGTACTTGTATAAATGGGAATAAGGTGGCTCTCCATATGTTATTGATCTGTAACCCCATCCCTTGCCAGCCTAGCTAAGATATGGATGCTTTAGTTGAAAAAGATCTGGAGAGTTGCCCATTTACTATCCCTGATATAAATATGAGGCTGCTTTCCCTGACCCTACACACTGCATTGAATACCCTGCTGACAGAATCTATTAGTGCCTATACACTAATATAGCCTTCCACAATGAAAACATATTCATACTGTTGGAATGCCCTAGCACAGGATGACCAATTTCTCATGGATTTAATCTTTTAAATGTTATTTAATTACAATATATGATTGAATAATTGAATAATGTAAATGCTTGTGACTTTTTAAGAATCTAGGCACTGAATTTCTCTTTTGATCTACGTCTATTCTACTTTACTTTTTTTCCTGATAAACTTTATTTTACTGCCGCTAGTCAAGCGAAACTGTCTGATTGTTCCATTTAACAGATTTAAGCCTCAACTAGATTTTACAGTTAGCACAACCATTAGAACTGGGACACCTTGAAATGATAAAAGATATTTGGTTGTCCTAGCAAGATCCTGCCTCACTCTACATTTTGCAAATTTGTCGTCAGGATGGATAATTAGGGTTTCAGCTACAAGTATTTGCTTTGAAGGATATAATCAGAATGTAACATGATACAAGAGTAGGAAATACCTTTTATCTTTCTTAGATTTTAAAACAAGACAACTGAAAAAATATACACCCCGCTGAATTAAAATTTTCTTCCAAATTGTGTGACAACCTGTATTTTCCATATAAATATAAATTTGTTTTGTATATACTGTGTTGCTTATTCTAACAAATAGCACGCAACACACACACACTGCTAGACTGAGTTGTTATTCCAACTCAGAGCGCATCCATCAAACTTACATACACAAATCCAATTGATGTATGGGTCTACTCTGATTTGAATGGACTACTAGCTTTAAACGCAAGAAATGTCCCTCACACCAGGGTGAAATTTTGGGCATCCATCCCTAGTTTTTGGAGAGAGATACTTGCTGCTGTGACCCTTTACAAAATTCATAGGAAAAAAGGGAGGGCTTATTTACTTTTTTAAAAAGCTATTTGTACCTCTAATGACAAGATTTAAGAAAAAATAATTGCAGATGTGTGCCCAGCAGTGCTAGAGCCCCCCCCCATATCATTGCAGGAAAAAAAGGACAGGTGGGGTGCTGCGGGGGCACTCCCGCCCCACCCCACCCCACCCCACCCCACCCCACTGTTGTGTCTCAAGAAACCTACAGACTGAATATTAACCGCATTAACACTGACAATATTATTCTACTGAACCAATTAACAGTTGCAATGCTAAATTATTTGCCACATATGGGTGGATATCTTTTCTAAAAGAAAAAGGCATCCTTGAAACTCAAAGTATTTCAGATAGTGAGCTGAAATGCCTTATTATTAAGCATTTTCTTATTAAAGGAAAATTCACAAAATGCAGACGCCTCAGCAAACTGACCTTGGGCTGCTTCTGCTGGTGTGCACTTCCAAAGAGAGGATTTTATACCCCTCCTGACACCTCAGCAAACCTATCTGGGGCTGCTGCTGCTAGCACACACTGCCAGGAGGAGCCCAAGGTCAGTTTGCTGAGGTGTCAGGAGCGGGTTAAAATCCTCTCTTTGAAAGTGTGCTTTTCTCAAGAAAAAACCAGTGATATACTTGGACTGTAATATATGAACTGCGATGTGGCAGGGGACTACTGTATAAGTAAGATGATTCATTCCAATTGGCTTCTAAGAAGTTAACATTTAAGTCCAAGTACCTTGAATTTGTGGTACAGCAATATAGCTTGCTTCTTGGCATTTCTGTATCTTTTCTTATTTTAAATATACCTAACACACCTCTGCCTATCAGGTAGTATTTTTAGCAGTGGTAGTGAAAGGCATGCTACATTGAAAAGGCAAATCTTTCACACTATTACACAAAGTATGTTATAATACTAAATTATAATGTACATATATATACATACAATATGTGCAAATTTCATATACAAGAGTTTGATGTACACTTGTTTGACTTCAACAGTGGTTAGAATGTTGCACAGTTTTACTTAAACCAGTATAAGTAATTTGATGTCACTCCTGGAAAGCAAAGATTGTTAGTGCATGATCCTCCATAGCTTGGAGGACAAGCAGAACATGGAACCCCAACTTTATAGGGTGCTTCTCCAATCCAGTTCCCCCTAAGAATGAAAAGAGAATGGTATAATTAATATTTAGAAGTACATTTACAATGTCTTGCTGTCTGATCACTGATTTTTCTTTATCATTTTTATGTGCAAGGCTGAACCTGTTTTATAATTTAAGAAAGTATATGCACAAACTCATATCCAGCTATTATACAAGCCAACACTCTGTATACCTTTAGAGGGGTCTGCAATTAGAGATGTAAAATTTCTGGAAATTTTGAAGCTCAGACCCCCCCCACACACCCACCCATTTTTTCCCCATTTTTTTTCCTGGAAAAAAAAAGATTTTTTTTGGAAAAATTGAAAAACAGGATACATTAGCACACCCACACCCACTTTACAGCTTGAAAGTATGTAATTCTGTTACTTTAGGAAAATAAAATATGACTATGGACAAGATGACTAGGCGTAAAATTATTACAACTAGCATATTAAAATATAGTGCATCCAAACAACTATTAGAAACAGAATTTACTTTTTAAATAATATTTATTTGTAATTGCGGAGTAACAATCTCCTGAACTGTTTACTAGTTTATATAGAACAAAAAAATCTCTATGAAACAATGTTTAAAACTCCAAAATTTACAATTCATATTTCTTCTCCACAGAATTGAATAAAAAATAAAATAAAAACCTCATTCTCATAAAAAGAATTGAAAGAGGGAAATGTATAGAAGGGAGCTGGACTAAATTAAAGGACATGAAATTTAATCAGAATCATTTTTGTTGCTCTGTATTTTCTTCCAATGCTTTGAGGCCTAGTGAAGAGGACAGAACAGAACCAAACATACCCACCCACATCCAAAAAAGAAAAAAAAAAGAAACAATTTTCTTTTTCTTGTGACAATAGCAGCACCTCCTAAAGGAAGAAATGCATCTTGTTATTGCATTGTAATCTAGGGCTTGCTTGTCTTCAGTGCACAGAAATTTGGATAATCTGATACTATAAATATTTTTTAGAAATAATTTGTAAAATATTTGAACACCCTGTCTTAAAATATTTTATTCACCATGTTAAAATAAAACATTTCATAATCATTTTTTCTTTTTCTTTTTCTTTTTTCTTTTTTTCCAGGAAAAAAACCCAAAAAGGCAGATTATATTTTCCCTCCCAAGATCTCTCTGGTCCGCCTTTCACTAAAATCAGGAATCTATGGGGCTATATCAGAAGGATTTGTTAATATTTATTCTCCAAAATACAAACAGTAACACATTGCTTTTATGTAAATATCATCAGACCACTATACCATATCAACTGCTTGTATTTTGGAAAATGCAATGTCAGGGAAAATACTTCTCAATGTATCCTCATATAATGATCAGGGCTGAGAACCTGAAGCCAGATCTTAAAGAGAACAGGGAGGGAAGAGAAAGACACTAGCAATGTTTTTTTGTTTGCTTTTGCAAATGTACATGTTTCAAAAGAAATCACCCAAAGAGGGGCTACAATTAGAATAACAAGGTGGAAGACTGATCAGGTGGCCCAAACAGATGCCCTGTGCACTTTCAATGTAGAGGGAATGAAATCAACTTACTTGGGGGCATAGTTGCACACCAAATATACAGCTCGTCGCCAAACTGAGCCCCAGACATTCATATTCTGACACGTCTGGATTGCACAGCCTATTCGATTAGAAGTTGCCCAGACCATCTAGAGAAATAATAATATCCTTCTATTAAAAGATGCACATAAAAAGCAACACACCCAATCAAAGAGCTCCGTGCTCTAAGTCAGTGGTGGTGAACCTTTGTTACTTCAAATGTTTTGGACCACAATGCCCAGAATTCCAAGCCTGTATTGCCAATGATGAAGGACTGTGGGAATTGTGGTCCAAAACATCTGGAATGCCAAAGGTTCACCATCACTGCTCTAAGCCAAAGTATGACATAATGAAGTCAAGTCACCTGAGTATAATGCGTACACATAGGTCCATAACATCTCATCGGGCACCTTGGATTGCAGTCCTGAGGGTAAGGAAATGCATAGTCTTTCACTTCATCATACCATGGCTTCACCAGCTGGAGAATTGACCGATACCTAGGGGATAATTAAACTCAGAATGAGGAATAGCATTTAGATCAGTGCCTCCCACCTTGGGTCCCCAGATGCTCTTGAACTAAAACTCCCCAAAGCCTTGACCACTAGCTAGGTTAACCAGGATTTCTGGGTGTTGCAGCCCAAGAATACCTTGGACTCAACATTGGTGCCATCTCCAACTTATGGTAGTCCTAGTGTTTTGTAGGTGCAAACTGTGCCAACTTGATTTACCATGCCTTTCTTCAGGGTGCTCTCTGGGATCATGTAGCTTGCTTTTCTTCTGGGAGGCACAGTGGGGAATCAAACTACTAATTCCTGGTGCCACAACCAGGTATGCCCACTTATTGAGCTACCCAACCAGCTCAAGACATAGGTTACCTTCTAGATACTTCTACCATGTACTCCACGATAAACAAAGGTGAACTGTCTACAATAGAGAATGACAGGCAGTACTATTTCTATGATTTGATGGCTTGTAAAATTCATTCCATAATTTGGCTTTAGGGAGGACTAAAATAAATACATCTTCCATTTAGATGCTGAAAAGTTGCTGTTTGGCTCCTGGCTCCTGCACTTACATCAATCAGTAAGGCATGTGAAACATGCTTTTTCAACTATAGTTCATATAATTCCCCTACTCAGCACAGCTGTCATTCTGGCTATAAGATTCTAAGAATTGTAGTCCAAAACCAAATGTTTTCACTCTGTTTCTGCAAATATCATCTGGTGCTTCTATTGGCAGAGAAGTAACAACATTAATCTATTAACATACAAAAGTCTGTGCACACATAACAGCAACACAAGATAACATGGGCATTATTCATCTTTGACTATTGTTGGAATATTTGGCAAGATTTACATTTCAGCCATTACAAGGTTAATGTGAATGTAGAGTATTATGTGCTGGATTTAATGTGAAGAGCAAAGGCTATTGGTTGTTAAGATCACACCACTTGGAATGTTCTGGTAGAAGTCTAGTTAGAGTGTGTGCCTTGTATTCTTAGAGAAGAGAAGCATGATCCTGGCTTAGCAAGATGGCTGTTAGAATAGTTATTGTTAGGAAACCTCCCGTATACCCTTCCCTTCTAGTTGAATAAATAGTTTTTTATATAGTAACACAAGAGGTGTCTCTCTCATTAAGCAACTAAAAAATCATCTGCAACCACCGATCCAACCAAGATCCCCAACAACTATGTTTTTTTTTTGTCTCTTTGGACCTTTTCAGCAAAAACTGCCACTGCATAGTGTTGAACTACTGCCTTCACGCAGAATGGAGCCCATGCTGTCCAGTCTTCCATTTATGAAATGCAGTGATCTCACAAGGTATCTGCTTACCGTCCAGTTCGTACAGACAGATTTTGGCCCAGGAATCTCAATAAATAAGAAGGCCCATGGTCCCAAATGCAGGTAGCAGCCCAAGCTTCAGCAGATTTAGCTAGATTTTCATCCCACACCTGGTAAAACACACATTCTCTAGTTAAGGTTGCATATTAAGAAGATAAGAGCTCAGAAATATAAAATACAGTAGTACCCCTACTTACGAGCAATTCGACTTAAGAGCTGAAAACTGTTGGCATTTCAACTGCTGCCTTACAAATTTTAGAAATGGTCTGTTCCACTTTATAATTTTTTCAATTTTTTTTTATTTTTTAGATACAGCTGCTCTACTTACGAGTTGTTCTACTCATGAGCATGCATTTGGAATGGATTAAACTCGTAAGTATAGGAATAAAACACGTAAAATAAAGAGTTGCTGGCAGAAATAACTCGCCCTTCCTACAATGAAATCTAGTTGGTTGCTTTCATGTTTTTTTCACTCCAACCAGATGGGTTGGCTAAACATGATGAAAGGGAATCAGCTAACTGAGGCTTCCGTCCTAAACAGTTACCGGTGAATTAATTCCAGCTGGACCAGAGAGAGACATAGGACTAGGCTATCAAACTGAACATTTACTACATTTCTATTCCACCCATCCTCCAAGCTGCAGAAGCACACCATGGCAACTTTTATTAAATGGCTGAAGCTGAGGTAAAAGACAGCTATTTTAATAAACTTTCTACAAACTTCCTAATCAGCATCCTGAGAGTGTTCTCTCCCACATTGCTACTGTAAAAGACAGAGGACCACCTATAATATTCTGTATAAACATACATTCTTCTACTGTTTAAAAACTTGTCTCAAGAGCTCAGCTCTGAGTTATTTTAATACTGTACTGTAGTAATGATATTGCACATTTAATGCTTGCTTTTTACAGTGTTGCTTGCAATTTGGCACTACTTCCCTTCTCTTTCCTCTAGTCAAATTGCAAGCACCAGGAGAGGTCAAGAGGGGCATAACAGGATCTAGAATTATACAGTGCACTGGTTCAGGTTCTTGCTTGAGCTGGAGGATAGAGAAGCTGAGAATAGGTCTTGTAAATGCATCAGATGGAAAGGGGTAGTTTGCTGAGAAGGCAGTTTTCATCAAGTCAGTCTGATTCATGCAGCCCTTTCTAGTGTTGCCTTAAATCACACAGAAGTAGACTATGTAGGTTGCCCATAGCTACACTGGTTGGTCTTTTTCGCCCCATATGCACTTATACAGTTATAAAACTACACACACACACAATTGAAAATACCTTGCTCTAAAATGTAATATACAAACCATGAATGCATTGCTTATTATTAATTTCAAATGTCCACTGATGAATGTGATATCAAGTGGCAAACCAGGATTATAGCTTGATATTAAAAAGGCAAGATGGTGAAGATAATGCCTCATGCAAAAGCAGCACAGAACTGTTAAACCTGATGTTATATAAGAAATGGGCATGAGGGATAAAACCAGACATCAGTGTTCGGCATCAGCATTTATTGCTGGTGCTCTGTTGGGATCAAAGGAGGAGTCCTCCATGGACAGAAATGTCAACAATCACTGGGGAAAATAACAACTATCAATTCCTCCTTATGCTTCCAGTCAACAAACAAAGGTGAAACTCTGCATTCCTCCAAAGTGTAACCAGATACCTTGCATGGATCCTGATTTTTTTTATACGAGTCCAACAAAATTCCAGAGGCACCCTCTTCTTCAATTTCAATGTCTGCTTGACTGATACTGGGTTTGTTCTCCAAACACCCTGAAAATCAGACCTGCCCATCATGGCTATGACCCTTCTCTTGTGTGAGACCACCATAAGGGCATCCAGGAAGTACTCTATCCAGAGCAGTTTGAAGGGGGGGGGGGTTCCTGCATGGCAGAGGGTTGGACTGGATGGCCCTTGAGGTCTCTTCCAACTCTATGATTCTATGATCTTTCACAGGGGCAAAAACACATTCACAACCATCTAAAAGTACAGGTATATCTGGTATTGAAATTCCACAACTGTTCTCTAATCTCAGGATTTCTAGGGATAATATCCTATGAGTGCTGTTTACACCATATGAGGTCAGTGACTGAGATGCTATTAACTGAAATGGACCTAACATTACAACATGGCTTTGGATTGCCTCAGATTTAAAAGTAAATATACAGCTTCAAGAAGGTGCCAGTATAGATTAATCGAGTCTTTAGTTCCTTGAAACACTAAACAGTAGCTCATAAAAGAATATATTTCTCAATTTGAAACTCAGAGATTACCCATAGTACTAAAATATTAACATATGGCTAATTCTGATGGCTGCCTTTTAGAAGAGGCCAGGTTGCATTTATTTTCGGGCAGAATGATTTCTTAAAAAGCATTCCACTAATATTAAATTTGCATGTGGAATATATTCATCCAATCAAACTAATTTTAGAAGAACTGGAAAGAAGGATGTGTGCCAAAGACATTCTAAATAGGCCATTCCTTTTTTTTAATAGTTTAAGAAGCCCTTTGTACAAAGAAGAGATAGTTTCCAATGTCTATTTGTGATTCAAATGGTTTTGTGGTCTTTCATTATTAACACATTTCCAGCCTTATTTCTTTTGTAACATGGCGAGTATGAAATTTTAGCTCCGTTTCAGGCCAATTGATGACAAACAAGCCATCCGGTGGTTTATATCATTTAGGCAATGGGGAAGGGAGAGAGTAGCGGACGTTAATCCTTAAAACGGTAACGGGAAAAGCAGAATTTTACGACGAACGAACAATTTGGTCTGATTTGTCGTGCTCGTTACCCCCCCCGCATTAGCGGCACAGTTTTTAAAAGTTAAAAAAAAACCGATTCCCAGCCCTAAAAGCAAAACTGTCTGAGGGCAACCACACAGCATTAGAAAGGGCAAACAGTATGTATGGCGCCCATGGACAGGATTTGACTGACACTTTTATTGAAAGGCATAAAAAAGGCCGAGGGCCCAATACAGTGGGGGGGTTCCCCGCCCCCCTTTCCTTGGCTAGTGCTACTGCTGCGCTGCGCTGGTACCAGGCCGGGGGGGCATCATCTCGTCTGCCTTTGCCATGCGGGTGTGCGGGCGGGGGGTCCAAAATGGCGACCGCAATATTTTTTTTTGAAATCGTTGCCCAAAACCCCACCAAAGCACCACAGAAACATGCGAAAGTTACCTATTTTAAATGATTTTTTCATCTCTTGCGCTCCGTATTTTTTCAAGTTGCGCAACCTCACGGGAATGTTGGATCACCAAAAGGTTTTACTTCTGGATGTGCCAGAAGGCATAAAAAGCCGAGGCAGTTCCAGTCCGTCACAGTCTGGGGGATCTTGTGGAGGGTGGTTCCTAGCACTAGTCTAAATGCAGCTAGGCAGGGAGGGAATTGAATTGATTTTAATACATAATAATTTCTTTTATTCCCTTTGAACTGTTTTCTGCACGTTTTTTATTTGCTTAATATTTTGAGATATTTATTTTGAAAATATATTATTTTACACTACCAATTTCTCCCAATTTCCCAAAATTTACGCAAATGCACCTACATGCGATTGGGGTTTTTAGTTGCAGTTTTATTCCATTTATTTTCTATTTCAGTTTAAAATACTTAGTGCCTGCTAGGACTGAGGGGGAGTCTCCCTCGCCAACCAGTGCACTCAAAAAACCATTTGTTTGTAGGGCACCTTCCTCTATAGAACATTTTACAATTTCATTTTACTTAACACTGATATTCTTTCACTGCATTCGTTTTTTTTCCCGGAATACTTGCGGGACGCCGCAGAGATAGTCCTCCTCCTTGTGAAATGTAAAACTTAAAGGGCAACCCAGAGGGGTAGCTAAGCTAGGTACGTAGCTTAACCACCTCAGGCTCTTGCTAATGTTTTTGTTTGACCAAAAGCAGGGTTGCATTGGCTTTGCTTTATTGCTTGTCCATGACTTTGACATGTGAAGTGAAGGCAGAAGGATGAGCAGAATGAAATCCTGTTTGAGGTAACATGCAAATCGAATTTAACCTTTCATTTCACTTGTTGTGCAGCAGCAAGTCCATGGACCCAGGCACTGTGGTTTGGAAGGACCTTGGTGGGGGGCCAATCTGTAGAGGAGTAGACCCCTCATCCAGATTTGGGGAGGAACGGAATGTCTGTTTCTCCTGCTGCCTCTGAGAGAGGTGGAGGGGAGATGGGATGGATTCAAAACCAAACAACAAAAAAGTACAACAAACAGGCACGTCAGCCAGACCAAGTAGGGTGGCTGGCTGGTTCAGCATCAGCAGATTCAGCACAGCAGACCAAGAGGAAAAAAAAGAAATGCAAATTTGTTTCTGCCCCACTTTGTTTGCTTAGGATGCACTAGCCTTGTTGTGCAGCAGCAAGTCCATCACCCAGGCAGGTTTAAACTGTATTTCGCCTGCTCATTTGCGGGACCCGCGCCCGCCAGCCTGCGCGCTAGCCACTCCCCCTGCCGCTGCCGCTGCCGCCGCCCACGCATGTACCCCTGCGCCGCCGCCGCCCGCGCTGCGCCCGCAAGCCGCAAGTCTCGGTCGGACGTCAAAATGCGCGAAATCGCGGCAGAAACGGAAACGAAAAACAAACCGACTAATTTTTGCGAATTTTCGCGAAAAACGGAGACGACCCGAAACGGAACCGGCCCGACTAACGACAACTTGAAAAAAAATTTTTTCAAGTCGTGCCCATCTTTAGTGACAACTTAAAAGCCAAAGCTTTCTACACATTCTCTCCCCCCCCCACTTACCATTAAAAGCACCACACAGCATTAGATACACAGTTTATTTATTCATATTCAACTCTTTCGTATTCAAAGAGAGTTACTATGTTAAGGACATCTCCTGGACTATTTTCAGTTAAGAATTGAGAGAGATCCAGTCAATATCTAAGTTCAGATATTTTGTGTTGGGAAAAGCTTTTTGATTACAGTGCAGTTTAATTCTCAAAAATACACAATATATGCTTTAGTTGCATTTACTTTTCAAAAATACTTAGCCTGCTAGGATGGGGGAGAAAAACCTTTCGTGGTACCACGGTACTGCAGTTCCGCAATATTGCGGGACCGCAGTATGTGAAATGTCATTTGCATGAAATCCTGTTTGAGTATTCAATTAGATCATATCAGAAAAGCAAGTCATTTTCTTGGATACACAGTTTATTGCAACCTCTATGTTTCTCCTGGACTAATAGAGACAGTCAATATCTAAGTTCAGATATTTTGTGTTGGGAAAAGCTTTTTGATTACAGTGTGGGTCATTTACATTATTTGAGTATAACTGAGATTTAATACATAATGAGATTTAATTCTTCTACTTCTGTGTTCTTCGAAGGAAAAGCTACCAATTGCCTGTAGCAGAACTGTTACACAAAATTAGAATTGGAACAGCATTGTTGTGTGTTCTGTAAAAATATGACTGAGGCTATTGTTCATGATGTTACTCAATGCATTACTCAATACACTCTTTATAATGGTCCCTGTGAAAAAGGGGTCAGCTGAGTTCAGGCTCAGGAAGAATTTTATTACAACTGGTAAAAACATATGTTTTCTGTTGTTTGATAATAAAAATATGTTACCTTGTGTGTTTCCTTATTTGTGCTGGCAGCTAGAAAACTGAAAGTTAAATCTGTCCCTGGCTCTGAATGTCACTTTTGTTTGCAATGGCTTATCGTAAGGGGGAAAAGTAAGTCTTAGCTGCACTCTAAAAAAGGTCTTAGGTTTCCATTATCTGCAAAGCATATGCCTGAATTTTTATTTACTGCACATCTTCCCAATATTTGCATCTGATGATTCCAATACATTGAAGATTTGAATCTCCAATCTGTTTTTGGCTCTTTACCTATATGTATTTTCCAATCACATGTAGAAAAAAAAACAACTAATGGAAGCAACCTCGATAGTAGCATCCACTAAATTCCTGGTTTGAGATCTCAAGAAGAGTTGTAGATACCTAGAAGGGATGGTGTCCTTTTAAATAAATCATTGTGCTGTGCCCACACAAAATTGTTCTTTTTAATACTTTTTAATACTGAGCAGCTTCTTCATTTGGCAGTAGAAACTGCCATACTGCCATACCTCGTTCACATGCCTTTTCTTTTGCTCTTTTTCATCATTCTTACTAGAGCAGTGACCAGCCAATACCTGCGGAATGTTCAAAATGGGTTCAATCTACTTGATAGCAGGCTTGTTTGTGCAAAATTCGTGACTCTTCAGATTTCGGATGATTGTATAAGAAGAAAGGAAGAGCTAACCAGATCCTGGGAAAGCTGCTTTTTCAACTACAGTCCTGAGAACCACTAAGCAGTATGGTCCTGTCTACATTACATGATGATTGTGGGGCAGACTGAAAATCAGGAATGTGATCTTAATTTCTATATTATGTAATATCTAGTATATCAGAAAGGTGGAGAAGAGGGAGGCCATAATCAAAGGTTATTTGATGGCACCAGAATGTATGGATTCAGCCCGGGATGCCACCACATCTATTCTGGAATCAACAGTTGTCAAGGAGTACAAATGTTCAACGGAGGTTTGGATTCTACTGGATCAACACCTAAAGTACTTTTCTGGGAGTGCTTAATGGGAGCTTTCCTTGGTCCTGAAGAGCCCAACTCTGACTTCTGAAACAGTTCAGTTACATTACCTAGCTCATTCCTACTGTGATTTTTACATTTGGGTTGCCACGACAGAATTGTCGTGTCCAAAGAGAAATTTGCAAAGCAGTCTGACAACTGTCAGTTAAACTGTAGATAGGGATGGTATCCTGCTCTGTAATACAACACTGTGGCATGAGGAGATGAATGAATGAATGAATGTGGCCTTCAGAACCCCAATGGACACCCCCAGGCTCCCAAACAAAATTTAATTCCTTTCCTTTCCTTTTAAAAATATGCTAATGCCTGTTGTCTTCCCACCCACATGTCCACCATGGGGTCTCCTGGCAGGAGTCTCAAGATGCTGTGGCCCCGTCAGTGTGTGGCAGAATCCCTGTGGGGACCTTCTCTCTCTATTGTCTTCGGTCTCTCGCTCAGTGGGAACAGCATGTTGCTGAAAAAAGGTGTGGGGAGGAGCACTTCTATATCGGCTGCTTCACTGCCATGCCAATATGTCCAGATAAAGTATTCTGGCATGTCGCATGGAAATTTCATAACAAAGGGGAAGGTCTGGTTTCTAAGATAGAGTAGAGACAAATATGGTTCCTTAGTAGAGGAACCGAATATTCAAATGATACAGGTCTCATGCCCATTCAGCCACCAACCAACCTCCCCCCGCCCCGAGAATATTGGCTAGCAGGGGGTGCAATGAGGCATTTCTTAGCCACCCATTTTGTAACTGAAATTGTTATAGGAATTAAGATGATAGTGTAGCACTTGACAGTATAGGGAGGAGCATGCAACCCCAGGGTCTCTGACAATCACCTACTCCTGCTTTAGTTCAATGACTGATATCCTGTTGCTTAATGTAGTTAGTTAGAACTATAGTAAGCCCATTAAATCAATGGAACTTATGGAAGAACTGACTCACCGAATCTCCACTGATTAGTTTTGTCTACTTTCATTGCTGCTAAGGGTACTAGGCAACATAATTTAAACCATTATTTCCTGGAAGAATGCTTCTTTATTTGTTTCTCCATGAAAATAATGTTAAGCACTGATATTGATCACAATTGGAGCACTTTTGTGACATCTATCCTCCAGAGTCACAATTTGTCGCATAACGAAATAAACTGATAAAATAGACACTCTGTGACATTGT
The DNA here is from genome assembly GCA_037367245.1 of Phrynocephalus guinanensis. Lineage (NCBI taxonomy): Eukaryota > Metazoa > Chordata > Lepidosauria > Squamata > Agamidae > Phrynocephalus > Phrynocephalus guinanensis. The sequence goes on from CM074739.1 coordinate 41,683,505, forward strand.
ATCTAAAGGATTGGTAAATACAGTGATGATCCCAAGGGATGAGACAAAAATTGTCCACTAATGGCACTCTGCCATTAGAATACTTTTGGCCTACTCAGTGTAAGTAATGGGACAAAAACTGCACAATACTATTTCCCAGCAAACTATGATGCAGAGAAAAGGAAGTGATGTACTCAAGATGCTAGGAAGCTCTCCCCATTCAACAGACAAGGAGAACTAGAATTTGCAGTGAGTTGTAGCTATTCTAAAGCCTAACCTTAACACTATCCTCTCTATAATGGAATATTCATGCAATCAGAAAATGCATCATAGCTATACATGTAAATCCTTGCTCGTCTTGTACTTTCTCATGATTACAAAGAATTCTAACATTCACCTGCATAGGTGGTGTTCAACAAGCGCTATGAACAAGAACATATATTTGCATAAATTGTGACATTGAACAAAAGCATTATGACCACCAATTTGTTTCCTTGACTTTTAAAAATTAGAAGCACTGGATGGGTTCAATTCAAAAAGGATCCAGAGGTGATCCAGGAAATTATTGACTGGTCAGTTTGACATGTGTCCCAGGTAAAGTGATGGAAACTATCCTGAAATATAAAGTTAATAGGCACAGAGAAGGTGCTGCTAAAGAAGTGCCAACATGGCTTTTGCAAGGGCAAATCATGCCTTGCTAATCTGTTGGAATTTTGAGTGTCAACAAGCATGTGGGGGTAAGTGAGATCCAGTTGACATTTTTATCTGGACTTTCAGAAGGCTTTTGACAAGGTCCCGCATGAAAGGATTTTGAATAAACTTGCCAGTCATGGAATCAAGGGATAGGTCTTGGCCTGGATCAGCAACTGGCTAAGGGACAGAAAACAGAGGGTAGTACTAAATGGACACTTCTCCAAGTGGAGGGAGGTAAAGAGTGGGGTCCCCCAAGGCTCAGTACTGGGGGCCCCCTGCTTTTCAACCTCTTTATAAGTGATCTAGAAGTACAAGTAAATAGCAAGGTAGCCAAATTTTCTGATGACACAAAATTATAGAGGGTAGTAAAAACTGAGAGAGATTGTGAGGGGCTCCAGAGGGATCTCTTGACACTGGGGGAGTGGGCATACCAGTGGCAAATGAGTTTCAGCATTAGTAAGTGCAGCATGATGCATGTTGGAGCAAAAATCCAAAACCAATTACATTTATAAACTGATGGGGTCTGAACTCTCTGCTACAAATCAGGAAAAGGACCTTGGTGGACAGCTCAATGAAGGTGTCGACCCAGTGTGCCGTAGCAGTGAAAAAAGCATACTCAATGCTAGGGATCATTACAAAAGGTATAGAAAATAAGTCAGCAAGTGTCATTTTGCCTCTTTATAAATCTATGGTGAGGCCCCATCTGGAGTATTGTGTACAGTTTTGGTCACAATACCTCCAGAAAGATATTATGGAAATGGAAAAAGTGCAGAGGAGGGCAACCAGAATGATTAGGGGACTGGAACACTTTCCTTACCCTCTGAGACTGCAACGACTGGGCCTCTTCACTCTTGAACAACTGTGTTTAAGAGGTGACCTGATTGATTATAAAATCATGCATGGTCTGGACAAAGTAGATAAGGAAAAACTGTTATCTCTCCAACCTCTAGGTTGGCAAGATGAGCAGGAATGCCATTTGCAGGGAAGACATCTGTTTGGGACTAACCTGAAGCAAATGATGAGCCACTGTGTGTGACAGAATGCTGGACTGGAATGGGCTGTGGCCTGTTCTAGCAAGGCTGCTCTTGTTCGTATTGCTCCACACTAGAACTAGGGGGCACTCCATGAAACTTTTGGTTGCTAGATCTCAAACAAATAAGAGAAAGTACTTTTTCACCCTGCCAGAAGAAGTGGTGGCAGCTGCCAGCCTTGACGGCTTTAAGAAAGTATTAGGCAAATTCATGGAGGACAGGGGTATCAATGGCTATCATTATTGATGCCTAAGAACAACCTCTGGGTTGGAGAGATAGGAAGGATATTTCTCAATACAATTTGCAGGGAATCTTAAGTAGGTGAAGACATCTGCTTGGAAATACCCTGAAGCAAATGGGAGCCATTGTGTGAGACAGAATGGATAGGCTGTGGTCTGTTCCAGCCAGGCAGTTCTTATGTTCTTATGGGTTGTTTGTGCGTTTTTGAACAAACACCCCTACTCTTTTGTGCATTCTGTATGTATCAGAATTTTGCAGTTCAAAAGAACAGCACCAGTTTCATAGAAGATCTCACAGACTAAAAGGTTCTTGTTTTATACTTGCATTGGAAGTAACTTAGCCTGCAGGGTTTAAACATTCCTCATCAAGATGTCTTATCTCACCAAGACAATCTAAACCAACAAGATCAAAGAAATGTAAAAGTATTTTTCACATCCCTATTCACAACTTACACAGTGCATGTTTCTTTTTTTTCACCCTGCAGCAGGAGGAGGATTATGCTAATTCTTTGAGAAAGAGCTGTCCAAATTACATTCTTGGCACAGACTGCCATCATCCCCCTTCTATTCTGTCACATTGATCAATTTTACTTTCTTGTGCTTCTTAGCCATCTGTAGCTGTCCAAGATGCTTCAATTGCTTTAAGATAAACATTATTCTTGTACAATAAAACAATGGCTCTTTCAGAACGATGTCAATTCTTGAAACAGTCAGTAGCAGGATTTTTTTTCATCCTGCCTATTTCCAACATTAAAATGTAGTCACTGAAAGAAGCAGTAAAATGAAACTTTATATGTGGTGTGCTGCTGTAGAACACGGTAATTCATCTCCAGAGGGCTTGGCTGGCAGGCTTACGTTATTGGCAGGTGCTCCAGAGTGTGCATTGGCTTTATGAAGCATTCCATGAAGAATTTAAGATGCTGGTCATAACCTTATAAAACCCAAAAATCACTTGGTTGCTGCACGTATTGGAAGTTAACTCCTTCCTCATAATTAGGGATGGCTAAATCAGTCTATTTCTGGTCTCTATCAGTTTCATCTCTGCAGTCCAATTTGCATGTCCATCTTGGATTTTTCCCTTATAAAAATACAGAAATCTAATCTCAAAAGGATCAAAGACTACCTGGGATTGAACTCCAGGTTGTGTGCAGAGTTTGGTTGCAATATAGCATTTTAACCCCTGTAACATCATGAGGCTCTTATCAGCACAGACACTAGCCCAAGTAAATTTTTCCATTTCTGAAAAACCCACATCAGTTTTCACATACAAAGATTTCACTTCCTTCTTAACCCTCAAGCTACTCTTCTCAAAACTTTTAGTATTTCCAAAAGTGCTGTAATTTCTTGTTATGCAATCTTAGTAGTCTGAAGGAGAAATGAGAAACCTGTCATCTAAGATCTAACTTCTTTATTCACTCATCTTCTGCCTGCTTCGTACCGCCTTTGGGCCAGTGCTGGCAGAATTGCTCATTTGAGTGAGATATCTGACTATAAAGCCAGAGATTAAGAGTTCAAATCCTCACTATGCTTCCCAAAAAAAAAAAAGCCAGTTTATGTGATCTTGGGCAAAGTGACCATTCTCAGACCAGCCCCAGAAGAAGGGAATAGTAAACCACTTCTGAGTACTCTACACCTTGAGTGAATAGGGTCATCAAACTTCTGAATTGTCTTGACAGCAGATAATTATTGGTCCTCTGCAAAGAACACGTTCATGCTTGCAAAATACATTAACCTTGACAAATGTACTAGAGATGGGCACGAAATGAGCAATTTGTCGTTACCGTTATCTGTTACCGTTACCGTTACGTAACGGTACGAATAACGACCATTTGGACGGGCCAGGCTCGAACCAAACAGAACCAAGAAAATTTTCTTGGTTCTGTTCATTTCCGTTACTGGCCTGGCCGCCCGATAAGTCCTCCGCTCCTACCTGCTGCCGGTGCTGCTGCTGGCCTTCCTGGTCCAGTCTTCCGGCTTCCGGCTTTGGAGGCGGAGTCGAGAAGGAGCTGAGATCCGGTCTCTGCATGCAGAAACCGGATCCCAGCCCCTCTAGCCACCCTCTTCAACCATGGAGCTTGACAGCCCCCCGGCGCAGGGCTGTCAGGCTCCATGGGGGAGTCAGGAAGGAAGGGGCTGAGATCCACTCTCCTCGGGTGGAGGCTGGATCGGAGCCCCCTCTCCCCACCCTGAAAATGGCCCCGTCACACAGGCGACGGGGCCATTTTCAGTAGGATCCTGCCGAACTGTCATCGGCTGGCCCCCTTCAAAAATGACCCGCCTGGCACTAAGGGGACCCCGTTGTGCCAAGCGGGCCATTTTTGAAGGGGTCCAGCCCATGGCAGGGCGGCAGGACCTCTCTGAAAATGGCCCTGTGGCCAATACAGGAGCTCCGCATGGGCGATGGGGCCATTTTCAGTGGGATCCTGCTGAGCTGTCCAAAAATGACCCGCCTGGCACTAAGGGGACCCCCGTGTGCCAAGCAGGCCATTTTTGAAGGGGTCCAGCCCATGGCAGGGCGGCAGGACCTCTCTGAAAATGGCCCCGTGGCCAATGCAGGAGCTCCACAAGGTGAGAGCTCCGCAGCTGAGAGGTGGGGTGGGAAAAATAGGTTTCCCATTGGTTGGGGGGAGATTAGTTTAAAGATCCCCCTTCCCCGCTCCCCATGGGGGGGGGGGGCACTGCCACCAGAACCAGGAAAAATGCTTAAAGTGCCCCCTCTTTTCCCCTCTCCATGGGGTGGGGTGGATAAGGGGGCTCTTCAAACTAATCTTCTTCCCCCCTCCTTATGACAGCACCAAGCAGAGGCTCAGCACTGTGATCGGGAGCAGATTAGTTTAAAGAACCCTCTCTTTTCCCCCTCCCCAGGGGTGGGGGGAAAGAGGGATCCCTGTAACTTATCTTCCCCCCTCCTGATGACCCATTTACTTCCGGGTTCCTGGCCTGCACTACAGCTGTAGTGCGGGTGTGTTTTTCTTAAAAGCAACTGCTCCGCCCTTGGGGCCCCATCCAGACTTGGTTTTATTTATTTATTTATTTTATGATTTTAGGGTGCTGACCGGGGCATGCCTGGGTCCCCATAATTTTTATTTTTTCAAGCACCCACTGTGTGTCCCCTGGGGCTGGGCGGGCCCTTCTTTCATTTCCGGGTTTCTGTAGCGTGGGGCTTTTTTTGTTTGTTTTTTTATTTTCTTTCAGCGCCCACCACACGGCCCCTGCGGCCCCGTCAGAGCTGGGGATTTTTTATTATGTTTTTAAAGATATTAGGGTGCCAACCAGACCACCCCTGGCACCCTCTTGGTGCTCCTTTTATTTTTATTTTTATTTTATTGCCGACCAAGCGCTACCGTCATTGGCTGGGTTTTTTTTTTTACTGCGATCAAGAGCTACCCGGACCAGCACCAGGTAGGAGACATTTTAAACTATTATTCCCCTCTCCTATGGGAAACTTATGTTCCCCACCCACCCCACCTCTCTGCTGCTCCTCGTTGGCTTCCTGCACCTCCTTTCCAGGGGTGCAGGAAAGCCAGCTGAGCACCAGAGAGGCGCTGGCTTGGGGCCAGCGCAGAGCAGCTGAGAGGCACTTGCTGGGGGAGCTCTTTCCCCCACCCCACAGTGGCTGGAAGGAAGATTAAGCCCACTGTTTCCCCCAGCCACAGTTGCACAAGCGCCACACACACACGCACACACATGCGCGCGCGCGCACATGCACACACACACACACACACACACACACACACACACACACACACACACACACACACTACACTACACTAAACACAAAACGAAGAACAAATAAATGAACAAACAGAACAAAGTTTTTTGAAAAATGTCACGACAAATGGAAACGAACCGAATCGGTCCGGCAACGGAAACAAAAAACCGAAACGTCATTTTTTCTATTTGTGCCCATCTCTAAAATGTGCCCTTCATTCAAGGAAGTGGAATATCCATGCACATTAACAGATTCTCCTTCTCAATGGATTTACAGTGAATAATCAGTGTCTACCAGGATTATTTCTGCTTATCAACAAATATGCAAATCCACAAGTAAATTTCAATAGTCTGTTCTGTTTTCCTGTCTTTGATCAGTTCAGTCTTAATGTGCATGGACAGTCATATTCATGCATGCAGTACACACAGATGTACTTAAATCACACACGGGAATATGACGGTGTGATATTGAGAAAATACTGTGATACTACTAAAAGTTTGACACTGCTATGAGAACATGAGAATGCAGTAAGGTTATCCATATAAATATTGTGGCATACAAAATTCATGCCCAAATTTGCACTTAATGCATTGAACATAATAGAATTCACTAGTGGCTGGTGTAGTGTTATTGTGCTTTGCCCCCAGCCCTTTCACAGGCTATTGACAAGCACCACCTCAATTTTTTCTCTTTTGCTGCCACCATTGTAGCTTCTCTACTAAATTAATGCTTTCAGAGTGATTTAAATTGAATAAAGATAAAATAAGTTTATTTATTACGAATTAGAAGTAAAAGCATAAAGGGTAATGTGTTTAGGTAGAAACAAAAGGAATAATATAGCTCAAATACACTAATGTTATGTTACAAAGTTGATCACATGCACACCCAATTCTTAAGTTTACAGACACTCAACACTTACATTTCCTCACAGAAGTTCTAAAATCCTTTCTTTTCTCTCTCTCTAGTCCTTAACTGTCTCTCAGTCTGACCCTATCTGACTCTCTCTCAGACCCTATCAGTCTCTCAGTCTAAGTCCCTATCAGTCTCTCTCTCTCTCAGACAGTCCCTATCTGAACTATTCAGTGCTGGGTTGAGCCTTAAAGCCACTCAAGCTCCCCCCCCCCAAACTCTCCCATTGGTCAACAATGAACCAATCACTATAGACACATCTCATAAATTATTCATCACAAAAGGGGTAAACGCCACAGATGGAACTTCCTTTGCTTTCAGTTAAAACAACAACAACAAATACTCTTTAGGAATAGCCATGCTCCAAAAACAGAAGAGAAGATTCCATTAGAATGCCATCATTTAGACTTACTACTTTTGCTCTGCACTCATCATTGGTTTTACTATATACAAAACAATACACTGGAACTCAAATCTGCCAGAAAATTGTGCTTTCGGATGCCAGTGGAATTTGGCCTGCCCTTTTGCAGAAGCACTTTCTCCTACACCTAGCCTTAATATGTAAGGCACAAAAATCCCAGCTATGAAATGAGACAGGACTCTGAGTTTCCAAAATCTAAAAGCAAATTCCTACAACAAATTACTCAGGCCTGTGAACTCATGGCTGAAGTTAAGCACTGGATATTTCTTCCATTATTCTGTCTATACTGTACCAGTTCAATTGTTACACAGAGCAGCAAATCCGAGGTGCCAGTAAATGGCAGTAAATCGTTATTTATTTCCTGTTTGCTACTGTTGTTATTTGGGAATAAAAGAACAGACACTTGAAATTAAACTGATGGCATTAAGCTGATCCACGTGCACAATGGGGATTACATCATCTTCATCATCAGTGGCAAGTCACCACTGTCTCATACACAATCACAGATTGCCACTGCTGCTGCTATCTTCTCCATTGCACATGTGGGGCTATGTGAACCAGGCCATTCTCTATGTACAATCTTCTAGGTCAGTCGGGAGTTGTCCTTTTTGTTGCCTTCCCTCTGTTGAGTACAAGGTGTATCCTTATTTCGAGGTACTACTCTTCCTTGATTCCTGGTATACCACTTTTCCTTTTTGTTATGGATCTAATGGCAACTGTTTTTATTATTAACCCTTTAAGGCAATTATAATTCTCAATTAAGGTATTATATGTGAATCAATATTATATTTATATCTCATTCTGAACCTTTTGGACTGAATCATACACACTGAAATCATGCTTCAGGTTTGCCTTTTAGAAAGGCCCTAAGACTACACCTGTGTGTATTGGTGTGCAGTGCACACAGAAGCCCCGGCCCAGCAGTGCTTCACCTTGACACTGTAAACACAATTAGAGAGCAGCACACTTGAACCCCACTTCCCTCTATTGTCACATTCTTCATACTTGTTCTGAAAGGGACACATTCCAGACAGTGTGTCGGCTCTACATGTGAAAAAGAAGCCTGGAAAATCTGGTTTCTTGCTCATATGTAGAGCCTAAATGTGAACAGAAATATTCTTCACTTCAGACATGGTACAGTAAAGCAATGATCGTGATGAGGTTAGGCTCTTGAGTCATATTCAAAGGTTGAATAACAGGTGAAGAGTTTATCACTAGTAGAGATGGGCACGACTTAGCGGTATTCCCCTTTCCGTTTCCGTTACTCGTATCCGTTACTCTACGGAAACGGAAACGGGAATTACTCCACCAGAATTCAAGCTCGAACCGACGAATGAAAAATTTGGTCTGATTTGTCGTGCTCGTTACTTGCATCGCGGCGATCGCGCAATGCCAAGCGGCACAGAAAAAAAGTTTTTAAAAGTTAAAAAAAAAACGATCCCCGGCCCTAAAAGTAGGCGAAAACTGTCTGAGGGCACCTACCAGGCCAGAAGGGTGTTTTATTTGGGGGGGGGGGTTTCCCCGCCCCCCTCTCCTTGGCTATTGCTACTGCTGCGCTGCTGGTACCAGGCTGGGAGGGCGCATCCATTTGCCATGCAGTGCGGGGGATCCAAAATGGCGACCGCAATATTTTTTTTGAAATCGTTGCCGAAAACCCCACCAAAGCACCACAGAAACATGCGAAAATTAGCTATTTTAAATGCTTGAATTTTTACAGTAGCAGCAGTGGGTTTTTCTTGCAAAAAAAGTCTCCGTTGATTTTATTTTATTTTATTTTATTTTATTTTATTTTATTACACCTGCGCATTCGCAATGATGGGCTCGCCCATGGGAGTGGACCATGCAAAGTTTTGGAGCCATTCCACCAGTCGCATGGCCAGGTTTTGCTGACTGTACCAGGCTGGGAGGGCGCATCCATTTGCCATGCGGTGGGGGGGGATCCAAAATGGTGACCACAATATTTTTTTTGAAATCGTTGCCCAAAACCCCACCAAAGCACCACAGAAACATGCGAAAATTAGCTATTTTAAATGCTTGAATTTTTACAGTAGCAGCAGTGGGTTTTTCTTGCAAAAAAAGTCTCCGTTGATTTTATTTTATTTTATTTTATTTTTTTACACCTGCACATTTGCAATGATGGGAGTAGACCATGCAAATTTTCCACCAATTGCATGGCCACTTGGCCAGGTTGACCACAGAGACTTCTGGGATGTGCCAATCGGGCATAAACAGCCCACTAATCGTAGCCCAAACCCAAACCCTAAGCCTAACCCATACGCCAGTACACTGTCCTTCTAAGTGGGTCAGAGAGGCACCCAGAGGTGCACCCCAATACTCACCCTAACCTCACCCGTAACTAGCCTAACCCTAGCCCTTGCGCTAACCCGTCTTAACCCTAAGCCAGATCTACTTGCATTGCACTACATGCAAGTATGTGAGACACAGCGGGTGCAAGGAGTCTGCCAGTCCGTCACTTGTGGCTCTGGCTGACTCCTGCAGCTCCCTCCAGGAGCCCGCTACCCCCTCCCCAAACCAGTACTAACGACAACGAAAAAACGAAAAAACAAACCGACTAATTTTTGCGAATTTTCGCGAAAAATGGAAACGAGCCGAAACGGAACCGGCCCGACTAACGACAACTCGAAAAAAATTTTTTTCAAGTCGTGCCCATCTCTAATGACTAGGGCTGTACGCAGAGCGTTATCATGACTGTGAAACATTACACAGTACAGTCACCCCCCGCCATTTCGCGGTTCAAGTACCATGGTCCCGCTACATCGCGTCCCTCTCCGCAGCCCCCCCGGGCGCCTCCGAAGGGCCTTGGAGCCATGCGGAAGGGCTGCGGGGAGGGCTGGCATCCCTCTCCACAGCCCTCCCGGGCGCCTCCGGAGGGCCTCGGAGCCGCACGGAAGGACTGCAGGGAGGTACGGCGTCCCTCTCCGTCACCCCCCCGGAGCCTCCGAAAGGCCTTGGAGCCGCGTGGGGGGTGGAGGGGGGCAATCAGGTCACTCCGTGCTGCCGCCCCCACACGCTCCTCTGAGGCTTTTGGAAAAGGCGCGCAATGGCCCCCCCCGCCCCCAGCCCCCCCACACACCTGATTCTGCATATTGCGGATTTTCGTGGATCGCGGGTAAGGTGGGTCCCTAACCCCCACGATCGGCGGGGGGTTACTGTACTCCAAAGCTGCAACCCCATGTTACGTTCCTGGAAATAAGTCTCCTTGAACTTATTGGAACTTAACTTCCGTGTACTTATTCCTAAGTCTAAACCATACAAATAACATCTCAAGACATATTATGAAACTACATATAGGGGGCTGGCATGGTGTAATTGTTAGAATGTTAACCTACGACTACAGAAGTCCTGGTTCAGTTCCCTTGGACTAGCTACTATCTCTTAGCCTAATTAGTTCCAGAGTGCTTGTGGAGAAGAGGCCCAGGTGTAATGACTTGAGTTTCCTAGAGGAAAGGCAGAATATAACAAAATGAAGGTTTTGGTCAATAGCGGGTTTAGCAGCTATGCACTATTCATGCAAGACATCAGCTCCATTTAGGTGATCCATATACACTTCCAAATAGGCCTATAGTAGTCACAAGACAGCTTGTGTCACACCCAGATGTCTATATCCAGGAGGAAGAGGAAGACAGAACTGGGGTTGCAGAATACACACAAAGCTATGTGGTGCTTTCAAAAGCCTAGGTAAGTTCAAAAGAAACATGAAATTGTATGGCTTAGTAGTATGGAACCTGACATTTCTACTTCCCAGATTAGAAATGAATGAAGAACTAAAAGGGGTCTTACTTACCATGTATTCCATGTTGGATGCAGGTGGGAAGACTTTGCCTCGGACTTGATTGTGATAATCCAGAATGGCAATCATGTCATTCTGTGAAATGTATCGTTTCCTTCTGGCTTTGGGGAGGTTGGAAGGATCCAGATGAGTGTTCAAAGTTGCCTCATCATCATGTGTGTCATTATTGGCTGGCAAAACCAGGTCGGTGGATTTGGGTAACCCTACTGCATTTGTGTCACAGAAAATGGAAATCAAGAGGGCACCACTGAGTGCAGAAATTACTGTCATGTTGGGGTCAGGGAGAAGTAGAACTCAAGTTTAAGCCACGAAAGGTAAAGAGGAGATCTGTGGAGGGGGAAAATAAGGTTAAAGAAATGCCATTGGGATCACACTGAATCTTTTTCTCTCCAGATAAATTCCCCTTTCCATTCCCCAAGCTGATTTAGTGCCTGCAACAAACTTAAAATATAATGTCTCTAGAGAATAAAATAAAACGTCACTGTGTCTCAAATCACCTAGCAACAGCACACATACACACACACACACACACACACACACACACACACACACACACACACACACACACACACACACATTGCCCTAAGGCATACAGCCAAATATATTTACTCTGGTCCTCTTACTACCACCCCAGAGGCTGCAAAGAGCATCTAATGCTCTAAAGATGAAAAAGATCAGCATCCACGCTGGTCTTTAATGAAGAGGGATTGCACTCACTCCTGCCTTATAAATTAAAAAGCAAAGCAACAGAAAAGAGAGATGGGAAGACATGGAAGAAGAGGACCTTATTTGCACAGCTTAAATGGAGTCCAGCAAAGCAGGATGTGTGTTAATCAAAATGCATGCAAAGCAAACTGTTTGAGCTCAGTGGCTTACCTCTGTGCAGAACCAGAAAGCCCCAGCGTATTGTTCTTCCAAGTTAAACAGCTCTTTGCTCTGCTGTAGTGTGTGAACCCTTGGAAAGAGGACTGTGTGTCTTATTACAAACCCTACAAAAGAAGAGAGAGGGGGAGGGATTGAAAATTTAAAAAAAACCTTCTGCAAACTTTCTAGCTGCTGGCTACAGGAGCTGTAACAGCTTTTATATGTTACAGTAAGATACAAAAGGGTAACTCTTTCCAGGAGCTGTGCTCTTTTTTTTTTTTTTTTTTTTTTGGGTACAGCTAAGATGAAGGGGTGGAGTTGTGCACAGTGAAAACACAGTGATTGGGTGCCATCTGGCTTTTGGGGGGGTTTTTTAGTTCTTGTTTTTTACTGTAAGATTGGGATATTATCTCACAGCCCTTTCTTCTTGACTGAGGAATAGAACCTAAGCCTCCCCTCCCCCACCACTACCTTCAAATCCCACCCACCCAATTTTGTTTCTTTCCAGTGAGCATTGTGTTTGGTTCCCTCATACTAATAATTAGGTGGTACACAAGCTCTTAAGGACACATTATTTTACATACAAATTGTGTATGTAGTTTTCCAGCAGACTCCTTTGTACAGTGACTTGATAGGATATTATGTACTGCTTGAAGCAACAGAAAAATGCTTACTGCTTCTATTGCTTGCTCTTTCACTCAGTCTCTGACAGCAGTTGAATCCTGAACCACCAGCAGCAATAGTTTATTTTCATTCCGGCAGCTCTGAAGAAGAAATGAATAAACTGATAAGCTGGGGCAAGATGTTGGTTACCTGAATGTCTGCTGGTGGAAAGCTACAGAAGCCGCTTGACTTGAAAGCAAAAGGGGCTCATGGAAACATCTGGTTCACATTTAGCTGAATATCTTTGGAATTTTTTAGGCAGGGAATAGTTCAGCCTCTGATACAGCAAAAGCTGAGGGCATAACACTAGGGCCTTGAAGAACGCAACAGCAGCACAAAGGGTTGGCAAGGACCTCCAGCCAGCGGTCCCATATTATGGGGTTACAGACTGGAGCTGCTTCAATATTAGGCTGAAACCATGCCAGAGCTGGGAGGCTGAGGAAATCTTCAAGAATAGGCCCCTCAAACATTAAGCAGAAATATTTTGTGATGTCAGTGGAACAAAGCTATTCGCAGGATAAACTGATGAAATGAAGAATAAAAAAGGGATCTGAGGTACCATAACATACAGAGTGTTGCCTAGCTCGCTAGTGTCTTGGCCTAATCCAAAATGGCAGCAGGAGCTATTGTGAAGGGATGGTGCTTGTCACAGTCCAGGTACTCCAGGCAACCTTCAGCTGCAAGCAAGGGCACTGGGGCCAGTCCACCACACAGGGCAGCAAGTCCAAATGTCACTGACAGAGGCTGGAGCGCAGGGTCAGGAGCTAGGGAGGCAAGAACACCATAGCTAGAACAATGAGGCAAGGAAACAGGCAGGACAGGATGTTCAGCACAATCTATGTTGCTGAGGCAAGTTCTGGGAGGGAGAACTACTTCATAAATAGGGCTTCCACCTGGCTTCCCAGGTAGAACACAAGAGGGATCTGGCAGCTGCTACACAGGCAGAGCCTGAGTCTGCATTACTAGGATTTTTCTGGCCCTGATCCTGCAGCTGTTGTCAGCCAGATCATGCCAGCCAGGGATTGAGTCCATGGGCCAGTTCACATCAGTGTTGGGATTAAAATAACAAACTGAATGAAGGGATGGCCCAAGATACTTTGTTGTCTGAAGAAGAACAGTAAATGGCATCTATTCGCTGAAGTCAGGGTAGATAAGCCAGTCATGTTACCTTGGTACCTCAGGCAGAAAACCTCACAAGCAGCACAACCCCATTGGTACAGATATAGTAATTATAAATTACATGATTACCCTTTAAACAATTCAATAAATCTTCTGCTAAAGGGAGCTGCCACACCCTATCTAAAAGGTAAAGGTTCCCCCTGCACATATGTGCTAGTCGTGTCCGACTCTAGGGGCGGTACTCATCTCTGTTTTCAAGCCAAAGAGCCTGTGTTGTGCACATCCATGGCCATGTGGCTGGCATGACTGAACACATTTTTGCGCATGAAACACCATTTACATTTCCACTTTTTACAGTGGTATCTATTTATCAGCTTGCATTTACATGTTTTTGAACTGCTAGGATGGCAGGAGCTGAGATTATCAACGGGAGCTCACTCCACTGCGTGGCACCCGGGATTCAAACCGCCGAGCTGCCAACTTTACAGCCGACAGTCTCAGTGCTCTAGCCAACTGAGCCACCACGCACAACTTCCTATCCCCTTAAATTTTATCCTGGGTTATTTTTGATAAGATTAAAAAAGAAAGTAAAAGCAACCTATGCAGCATCTCCTTATCACATTGCTAGAAATTCAATACCTGATCAGACAAAAGAAGTTGCACATGTTATTGCTAAACTTCAAAATTATCTTGGACACAAATGTTCAGGGATCTCTACTAGGTCTCTGGTTTTGCACCTCAAATCTCAGAAGCAATGAATCCTCAATGGTGAGGTTCATTCTCATGACTTCGGAAGATGATATTTAAACATACTCAGGAGAACCAATCAGGTCTTGTTCATATCCAATGTGTTCTACAGCTCTTGCTGCTGACAGAATTCACATATTGGACTTTTAATTTGTCACTTATTTTCAATGTTGTTTCTTTCTGGGGGAGTTACTGCTGGGGCTCCTGGCAGACCATTGTCCCACTCTTGCCCCAGATGTCCTGACCCTGGAAGCAGCTAACATGGGCTCTGGAACAGGTGCCAGACGGGATGATTAGATCCATGAGGAAGAGGTTCAGCCTATGGGGAGCCACCTGGAGAAGGGTGAGAAGCACAAATCCTCCCTACAGCTGGGGGCTATTAAGGAATCCCCAGTGAAGACTGGGAGGGAAAGGGTCATCATGGAGGGGGAGAAATGAAGCAGCTGGGTCAAGGTTGGTGAGGTGAGCTCTCAAAGTAAGAGAGGGAAGACGGTTATGGTGATACCCAAGAGGAAACCTATAGTGCTAAGGAGGTTCTGGAGCCTAAGAGCAACTATGAGTAAGCTTAAAGAATCCTGGACCGTGGTCCTTGTGTAGCTCTGGGTGCCCCAAAGGCAAGGTAGTGAAGCCAGAAGACCCAATCTGGCCAATCACTCCAGCTTCTGCCATTGAAACCAACCCTGACAATGCAACAAGGTCCCACTCCAAAACTGATCAAAATTCAAAATGCCTTTGAAACATGTTGCTAGAAGACATCAATGTTTCCATGTGGGTTGACACAAATGTCCGTAGCAACTGTTAAGCATCCAGTTGCAATGTAGAACAATTACTCTATTTAGTCATTTGCTTGTATGTAATCTTGACTGAAATTCTTAAGTGCTTCAGTCCATCACAATCAATTTTATCTACATCAAGAACATCTTGATATCCAGGTGTTTTCTTTCCAGTTTTCAGAAAGGCTATCTTACAGATCACATGTCTGAATTAAATTGAGCTGATGGGGTCTGTTGGCTTAATTACTTGTCATGCAGTTCTGTGACTATGACGCTAGAACCTCTGAACATGGTACATGGTTGATGTGATCCCAGCTACAAAGTGTAGAAGCTGCCATTTTTCACATGTGGAGAGTGTCAGCACAGAGGCTGAATTCTCCTTTTTCTCTTCATGATTTTAATCTGTTTAGTCAGCTTCTGCATGGGGCTACACACAGATGTGTGAAGTGGAAAAATAGACAGCATTTCATTGCCATCTTGTGCATGTGTGTTCTGTGCCATCATTTTGGAACCATTTTATAGCAATTCTTAAAGGGCTTTTAAGTAAGTAAAATATTTATAGTTTTACCAGTTCTACTTCCCTAGTGAGTTTCCATGGTCAAGTAGAAATTCAAGCCCTGTTCTCCGAAGTCCTAGTCTGTCACTCTGTCCATTTACCAACTGGGGATCCCATCCTGTACTCACCTCAAAATACAAAATTTAAGAATGCACTTGATGGTCAGTCTTTCGGGCCTGTTTTTTTTGCCACACATATTACTATATGAGCATCTGAAAGTGCCTCATTGTCAGTCAAACTCTTGGTCCATTGCTTGCTATAACCAGCTAGGCATTATTCTTCAGTAACAGAGTCTTCCAACTGGAAATTCTGAAACAAGCTTTAAAATGTCAACACTGAAGCTATGGACATATCTCAACAATAAAAATATTCACCAAAATACAATTCCTAGTCCCAGCTTGAATAGACTTACTGAATGAATTGTGGTGCAGCAAGTCAGTGTTTACATACATTCCATGACAGACTGGGATCCACTACAGTTGGAAGCAGTAACTAGATCCATGATACACCATCACCTTAGAGGCCTAACTAGCACCCGTGTTGCTTTTAATTCTGACTAGTTGGCTTTTAATTTATTTTATTTATTTATATTTGTACCCAGCTGCTTCATTTTCCCATAGGAACTCTGGGCGGTGTACAGCAAATAGCAAATACAAGAACCCAACCAAACCCACATGATAAACAAACCAATATCAAACTAAAAAAGAAAAAGCAATAAACAACACAAGTAATACAACAACAAAGAGTCCGGCAAGAAAAAGGGCAGGGACAAGATGAAACAACCAACAACAACTCACAGATGTATGCTCAGCGATCACCAAAGGCTTCCACAAAAAGCCAGGTCTTTAAGGCTTTCCTTTAATTCTGTTCAGCTGATTGCACTTTGACTTGCGAATTGATCACATTACAAGTAATTGAACAAATAAACAAACAGTATAACATTGTGCCAATAATTCCAATGCCCTGCTTTGGGAATTACCATTAACTTGGTTTAAAATAAATTTACTAACAACCTGAGGTGGGGAAAAACATTCATTTATTTGAGTACCTGTGCTATCATTATCAACATATTAGAACTGGAGAGCTGGGAGAACCCTATGGGTCATGAAATCCAACCCTGATCAGGGAGAACCAGTGGGGAATCAACCCCCCAACCACTGACTCCACGGCCATAAGAACATAAGAACATAAGAAGAGCCATGCTGGATCAGGCCAAAGGCCCATCTAGTCCAGCGTCCTGTATCTCACAGTGGCCCCATCAGATGCCGCTGGGAGCGCACGAGACTAGGTGCCTTAAACAACTGTGCTGTCCAAAGCTGAGTCAACAGCTTTCTCCTCAACATAAAGGTGTTCAGTTTGAAGGAAACTGGCAAAAACTGAGGATGAAATTCTATTCTCGTGATCCACTGGCTGGAAAATTATAACATATCGGAAAATACATACTGTGCTGGTGGAATGGCAGATGCTCTGCCATCATGAAAATATTCTGCCATATGTGAATAGGTTGACAGTGGAGATATTCTGCTGAGAAATATTAAAATAAAGTGGCACTTTAATGACTAGCCAGTCTTGCCATAAGGTTTTGTTGAATGTTTGCACCTTGAGAATGCCACAAAGTACCATTTTTTGTTCTGATTTTGCTCCAACAGGGTAATACAGCTATCTGCTCTGGAAAGTTTTTGGAAATCATGTAGAGTAGCCCTAGGGCTAGATGGCCAGTATAAAAGTGAAATAAATAAATAAATAAATAAATAAATCTAGCTACCACAATAACTCCAGCAAGATGGAGTCAAACAAAACATGAGGGTCCTTGGAGATGAAGTGGATTTATACCGTATCCTGTGCCCCCTCATTCCATAATCTATGCACCCTCTAACAGGACTGGATTAAGACAATGTTTTAACTGTGGTACCCAGTGCATTATAGTGAACAGTACCCTGGGACCCAGGAGCACTGCTATGGAAATTTGGGAAGGTGCGGGACACAGCTGGTAAAAAACAGTCCTCAAATAGTTCACTTACTTTGGAAAAATCTATTAGAGTCTTTGGTTCTGAATTGAGTTCACTCTACCACCGGAACAACAGCAATAGGACTAGAGACACCTCCAAAATTTTATCCTTAGCATTTTTGGCCACATCACCATTGAACATAATTAACCTTCAAAGTCCTATGAGAACTTTTCATATCATTTGTAGTTTCGCACTAGGAAAATATGCTGTTCACGAAACAGCTGTCCTACCAAATGAGCAACTGAGTCTCTCTATCTTTTGAAGATTTGGATGATACATTGAAGACTTGCAGTATTAGCAGCACTTCAGCAAAAATATGGGGAAACCATGCCAATGTTTCTGAGTACATAATGAAAAATGATCTCTCCATGCAGCGATATGAATGAACATTTTCCTAACACATTACATGAGGCTCCATCTGATTCTTCAGGTGTTAGACTGTGAGAATGAACATTTATTTTCAGGTTTATTACTAGAAGCACCAGTTGATTATGAATTACAGTCATCTTCTTGTTTCCAGAAATGCACAAAGAACAATGTTCTACAATCTGCATGGCAATATTTCACACTTTTGAAGCAAAATATATCCCATAGCTTTCTGTATGTGTTTGTGCACATATACAAATGTTATGAATTAGGGGCAGGGTATGGAACCCACCAGAGTCCATTACCAAGATTCTCTCCTCATTAACAGTAGAGCTTTACGCTAGCTGCAGAGCTAGCAAAAACAAAATGTGTCTCCCATGAATTTTAATGGTTCTAGTATTAACGGTGACTATACGTGTGTTCCTATTTATTGTATCAAATAGACTGTGGAAGGGCAATCTAGAAATAATACTGCCTACAGGCTGGCTGCCTTTTATATGACTGGTTGCATTGCTGGTTTCACAAACAGTACATGAGCAAGTATGTAGAGGGCAGCTATGATTGTTCTTGTCTTCAGCTTATCTCCAGCAGAATTCTGGCCCTTGATTTCACTGAGGACAGATCTGTCAGTTAAACGAAGATAGGATCAAACCGTCATGAATTACTGTGCCTATGAACATAGGTGGTAATTCCTGGCAATGGATAACCTAGAATGATATATAAGGTTGTTATGAATGAGAAGTTGCACTTGCAACGTCAAAAATGTGTGTTTATTTTTGCAAACAAAGAATATATAAATATTTATATTCATGCTAGCCAAAACTTTACTCAGCCCAGACTCTTCATGACAGTGTGGAGGTACATACACCACGAAAAAGCATCTGTACAGTGTGGAGGTTCATACACCACGAAAAAGCATCTGTACTGTAGATGTTTTTGATTGGATACAGTGTACAGTATTACACAAAATACTGGATTGATTTGTTCATCACGAAAATGTACGTAACCATCTAGCAATCAGTCCAGGTTTTATTTTGTGCCAAGCAAGATTCACTTCAACAGATCATAACTTATCCTGGCAAAAGGACAGCTCAAAGCAGTGTGACGCATATAGCAGCTGAAAGAAAATCACCAGTCTTTTTACTGACTTTGACTGGAAATGCTCCTTGTCATATTACACTGAAATGTTTTTAAAACAAGTCATTTAAAATAACAATGGGGCTAAGCAAGCTAAGGGAGAGATAAATGTTGTCCATGTCAAACTGAATGCCAGCTGTGGAAATTTTGACTTCAGTTTTACTAAGTTTCTCATAGTCATTATGGGTGGGAGCTGGTGTCTCTTTTCCTGGAGAGAAAGACCAGTGATGCAATTATGGAGTTTTCATGTTGGACATCTATGCAAATCAGAGATGGTGTAACAGGTTCTAATGTCAGAGAACTTTACTGATTCAGACATTATAAAGCTAGGTTCAGGATGAACGCCCCCCAACCACCCAAATATAATCTACTGTGAAAGCCACTTGCTGTGGAGACCAAACTGCTGGCTGGCAAACAGTTTTATTCAGGAACATAATTTATTATATGAGAATCTCAGCACTGGGCATTTTTCTTCAGAACTGTGAACTCTAAAAGTTATTTTCATATTAGGCTTTTGAATACTTTGGTACTCTGTCAAAGCATAGGATTCATGTCTGGCATGTCAGGACTGAAGCGGGATGCACATTTATCTTTCAATACACAATGAGGAAATGTTGTTTTCTGATTAGGCCTTCACTGCCTTTCAAAGACAAAAATGTTGGGGAAACAGACACATGCATTTCACATCTAATGTAGAATGTGTGGTTTCTGCATTTAGAAAAATGCATCCAGTTCTAAAATGACCTCATTTGAATCAGACCTGAACTTTTAGACATATCTTGGCCACAAAATGAAGGCCATGCAATACAAATAATTTATAATTTGTATGGCTTTATTAGATGTATACTGTATTCTTCTAGAGTGACCATCCACATTTCTATGAGTAACCAGTGAGTGAGTACCAACCCAGGTAATGGAAATAAAGGGCCAAAAATCAAAAGCAAAATGTCAAATGATTATGATTTTGACTAAAGCACAACAGTGTGTTCCTGTGAGAGGACAGCATCAGGGATGTCCAATGTCCTGAGACCTTCATCCTTACTGCTTCATGGACTACTATGCCTATCCAGCCAGCTGTGGGGAGTTTCCAGAGTACTGCTACCCAGGGCCATAGCCCTTTCTGGGAAACCAGGCCATAGATCTAGGGGAGAAGTGGTAATTTGTCTGCTCTTGGCCAATGATGTGTATAAAAGCTTCTTTATCACTAAGGGAAGGCAGAACCTGGCATGTGCCTGGAACATAGCAAACTTTTTGGGTGGTTGGGTTGCCTCTATTGCCTTAGTTGTTTTTGTTAGCTGGACTTTCAATGCTTCAAAAAAAGAAACATACTTTGGACAGTACAGGGTTGTTGGCTTTTTTTCCTTACTATTTGGCCATTTTTCAGACTGAGACCAATGTTAGGTGTAAATCACAGGGGAAACTCTTCCAACTTAAATATTATTTTTGAATGGGATCTTCAACTATTCCATAATGTATCAGCTGTTCCCATGCTGAGCAGCATAAAACGTTTGATGAAAAACAATATATTTATTTTATTACATCTCCCAAACTTGCACTTATGAAAGCATACAGCGATACTGGGAAAGGGATTAACCCCCATCCTTTTACATATATGGCATCTTGTTTGGATGAAGCAGTAATTGCTAAACCAGAATACTTTTTTAGTACTTTATCCCACTGACACCAAATAGGAGGCCATATCTGTTGCAGGGTTTTAGACTATATTTAAGAAATCAGTGCTGTTAAGTATTTCTCTGAGTCAATTCACGCAATTCACTGGTCAATACATGCAATAAATGCCCTTGCAACAGCTTCTTGTTTACTACTAGGTAGTGATCAAAACTTCAAAAGGATAATCACTTGAGTCAGGAATTCCTTGGTCAAGTATCACGTGTTTTGTTTCAACTATGTGCACAGAACCCCACCTATAATAATAATTTATCATCTTGATTAATTTTTTATTTTTAATCATAGTTTTGTATTGTTTTTTAAACTTATTATCACTGTACATCTTTAATTGTTGCAAGTCACACTGAGTCCCTTTTGAGTTGGCAAGCAAGCAAGCAAGCAAACAAACAAACAAACAGTCATTTCCACCATTTTTTAAAATAGAAATTAATGTCTTTAAACTCTGTATTTAAAACACCCTTTTATCCAATAGAATGGCTCTTTCCTACTAAGAATATTGACACCCAAAGTACCAGCTAGTTGGATATACTCTTAGGATACCAAACATTGGTCCCTAATTTGGATGTAAATTACCATATTGTCTGGTTAATCACTTTTAATTTAAATTTTAGACCCATGCACCAGAATTCCCCTCACCAGTAGTCCCACAAGTTGTTCCATACCTTATCTCAGCTACTGCCTGCACCACGTCTATGATATCACAAGTGACCATGAACAAGTCTCAAGTTTTGCCCTCAGATTTTCCAGGAATGGGATGAAGTTGATCTGGAAAGGAGAGAAGAATGGAAATGGAGAAAATACTAAAGCAGGGTTCCTGATAATCCCAAGTGTTGACCGTGCATTCAGGTGAACTTGCTTATGAGTTCCTCTTCAGACTTTTGCACTGAATGTGCAAAGAATGGGGTGAATTCTAACGGCAGGGGACATTGTGTGCATGATTTATCCTCACCTTGCTTGAATAAAGCCCAACAAACCTTTAGTTTCTAAAACTCATCATGATATCCTTTCCTTAAAAGAAGAATGATTCAATGTATTTCCTTTTAATTTAGAAATATGCATTTTTACTTCCCATGAATATATTGCAACATCCTCAACAGCTGAACATCCATGAGGAAGGATGTTATTATGTAATATCCTTCCACACTTAAAAAGATTGCACAAACTGAAAGGACTTGGGCGTCATGTTTCTTCAGCAGCCTTGTTGTTGAGGTAAAGGGGCTTTTCTTTAAAAGCAGCCCTCTCCGCTTCCTCATACCCAAATGCTCATTTCTTCGTATTGTAGTTCATAAGAACAGATGAATGTTTCATAAGATTCACAAATAATTAGAAACATAACCAGCCATAACCAGAAATGAATGGCTAGTTATTTCTTGGAAGCATATCATGAGGGAATGTGTGAGGAAATACCAAGTTACAAATTAATGGAGAAATTACATCAACATATATGGACTGTCTGAGGAAGATTATGTTCCTGTCTCCGACTATCACAAATAGGAACACAAAAGAAGGGACTTAGCATATTGAAAGAGGAAGAAGAAAACCTTATCATCCACTGGCTGTGGAGTGACATGTTTCTGACAGGTTAGCAATTAGCTGTAGGGCAGCTTCTCAAGTGTTTGTTGGAGGGTTTTTTTAAAAAAAAAAAAGAAGAAGAAGCAAATACTGCCACTGTGCAGTTATTGTCAGAATTCCTTGAAAACGGAACATACAGTGAAGCAGAATGAAACCTGTGCCACCAGAGGTCAAGCAGAGTAAATCACTTCTGAGTTCTTTATATTGATAGATGTTTATTTTTAAATAATATAAAGTTTGTATGACATTTAAAAACAGTTGGTCATTGTATACTTTTAATTCTTGTGAGCTTCCTTGGGGCCTTTATGGGGAGGAAGGCGGAGTATTAAATGAGTGAATGAACGAATGAACAATTTAAAAAAAAACTTCAGTCCCATCCATCACTTTCATTTGCCCAATGAAGGCGCCTTGCTGACAAAGTGTTTCACTAGCCAGGAGAAGTACAAGAGTTAAAGGAGGAAGATAGAGGCTGGCAAGGTTTGGGCATGACATGGAGGGAACATCAAGGGGACATTACAGAAAAGATCTCTGTCTGCTTTCCATGTAGAATTCTGGTCAAGAAGCATAATAAAATGTATGATCCAAATGGATTTTAGTCCATGAAAATTCAGAGTAAAAAAATCTGTGTTTGAGGATACTGCAGTATTACTTTGTTTACTTTTTTGTTTCTTAAACAGTCAGCTGTCTGAGATATCAAGGGACCATTTGGAAGTGGACATGATAACACCTGTGATTAGCTGCCTTTAAACCTCATGATATAGTTTCCAAAAATTTGTAAAATGGCTGCGTTTAGAAAGACATAGTCTATCATTAGACAAATGCTGGGAGCAGCATTTGTAGTTTTAGAGCAGGTCCTTCCTGTGCTACTGTCCTTTTTACTCTGCTGGAAGACAGAGTGGTGTGTTACTTTCTTATCCTGTGTTCCTATGAACCAGACCTTTGAAATGTGATTTGCTTGGACCACAGCTTGCTCTGACTCAGGGCTAGTCCTACCACTGCTCTGCATCACTATCACTGCCATCCCAGTGACAAGTTAGGTCACTATTCTCCACATCACTATCACTGCCATCCCAGTGACAAGTTAGGTCACTATTCTCTAAGTGGAATGTGGAGTGGGTCACCATCATGTCCTTTCCCTTCAGGCAGCAAAATATATTGGGTTGATCTTGGCTCCAGATCAAGAGAATTTGGAAAGCACAACTATAACTATACATTTTCTGAACATAGCATGGGAAGAGAAAGTCTTGCTGTTCAAGCAAGATTTACAAAATTCTACTGGACTAGTGGTAATCTTGGGAAAGCCTTTATACTGGAAATAACAACAACTACTCTTGCCTGGAGCCACAAACTACTCAGTCCCAGCACTAGAAGATGAACTATATCTTTTTCCAAGAACTTTCAGTGGTAGACAACCAGAAAAGAACACAGGTCATACAAAAAGATCCAACTGACTTCAGAAACCACTGGGGATGCTATGTTTTTCTTCATTCTCTGTTTGTACTGAAGATTAAAACGGATTTTAAACTACAAAATATCTTTCTCTGTTTGGCATGCAACTGGCTGGAATAAATTATCTGAATAAATGGAAACTGATGTGTATTTCTCCCCATAAATGAACATTTGTTTTCTAAACTTTTCACCTTTAAAAAAGAAATATCCACTGTTATCAGAGACTTTATACCATGGACTATGTATACAGTAATATTGGTGAAGTAGTCTTTATGAACATCTAATGTGCTATGTTGTGCTCCTGTTTCAATAGCATGCCATAAACGGCGAAGATTCTCAGTCATCGAGGTGAGTTTATTTGGAAATTGAGTCATGGCAATTGGACTTCTTTTCTTGAGAGATTGAAACGCTTCACTGGTCATCCAAACAGCTTCGTCAGTCTGAGGAAAGCTGGTTGCGAGTCCTCCATTTTATATTTGACCTCATGTCACCCTGGTCTGAAATAGGCTCATAAGATGAACAATGGTCTGAGTAGGCTTGTTAGGTGCACAAAACCCAAAAAGATGGGTCGTTAGCTATGGCCTTGGTGGTGAAGGTATGAAGTATTTTTAATTTGTCTGGGGATAGTTGAAATCTCTGCCTGATAATTAGTGGATAGACTCTGCCTGACACCCCCTTACCCCCATTGAGAGAGGGGTTTTCAATACTCACATGAATGGCCCCTCTCTCAAACCACCTATCTTCTCTGTCATATATGTACATCCTCATATTTTCCCTTCAAGGGGAGGTGTACTGCTGATTCTGGTCCTGAGCTGTTACCCCTCCTATGTTGGGCCACCTTCCTGTTTAATGGCTGTTTAGCTTCTCCAATGTAAACATTGGCACACTCCTCACTGCATTGGACTGCATATAGTATATTGCAGATATGGTAACCAAAAAGCAAACATCTAAAATAATAATCCAGTATGGTATCCCTACCCCACAAATAAAGCACTTCTTGAATCGACATAGACATTCCCAAACTAGAGGACATATCACCGTGGAATCCACAAAATAATCCTTTGCCAATGGTTTCTAATCAAAGATCAAACTTAGTGGCAAAACTCTCAGAGGACAGCACAGAATATCATATGCCCGATGGTCAAACTAAACAATATGCTTAGCATTTATTTAGAAATGGTGTTAATGTAAGTGGTCAATGACATATGTTTGTTCAAACATGTGATTTTTCTCATATCATCCCAAAGTCAAACATGATTTCTTTTGTAATAGGTTATTGATCAATTTGCAAGCCAAATTGCATGAGGAAACATTATTATCACAGAAAATCACTAATCACAATGGACATTAAATTTTCTTAACATTAAATGCTACCTTTAGATGTATACAGAAGACAATGCCATTACTGTAAGTCAATTCCAGACTGGAACTCCAAGAATACATCAGAAACTATGAGGCAGCATATCATTTTCTGTTATTACCTGAAAATTGCTTGTGCCACACTTTGCACTGACTCAGGGCTGGCCCTACCATAAGAAGGAGTAAAATTGTCATCTCACCTCTGTGGGAGGCTAATGCACTGTTCCTTACAACCTCCACTGCCATCTTAAAGATTAATGCCCACCTAAAAGTAGCAGAAAAATATGTTAATCTATAAAATAACTATTAAAGAAATTAATGGAATGGAGGAGGGAATCAAATCATCAGTGTAGAATATGCATTTGTAGTGCAAAAAAGGAAGAGGCAAAAACATAGGAAAACATAGGAAAGGAAAGGTTGTCAGAGTTAAAGCTGCATATGGAAAGATGTAGTGAATTCATATGAACCAGGGTAGTATCATTTTCCCACACAGTGAATCCAATCAGATCATGGGAATATTTGGACATCACAATAAACTAGGGTTCCATGGGAAAGCTGGCTTATCTTGAAGGAGCAGCATGTTGGCTTGTGTTCCACAGTCAGTTCCATTTGCAGTGAGAAGCTTTGGTCTAGGATTTGTTTATTGTCATGACATATGAATTCATCAGACAGTCTCTCTGGTTTATATCTCTACTGAAAAGTCAAATAAATAACCTTTGAACAAACTATGGATTGCTTCTTCGGCTTGTCAAGAGAGAGACAAACCAGAGAGTCTCTTGCTGCTAGGTTTGGGTATCACACAAAACATTTCACAAGCCTAAGGTTAGTGGTTTGCTTTGTTTTCTTCCATTGGAAGTAGAAGTGACGGGGCCTTCAGAGAGGGAGAGAACACATTGTAGAATTCCACCTATCTCTAACAAGCAAACATAGCTAGAGCCTCTTAATACTATCGAGACTTGTTCCTGTGCAGGATATTTGCCCTGTGTAGTTTCAAAATAGAATAAGTTTGGAGATCAAGAAAGCTAGAATCATTATATCATACTCTGAAAACATTGCTCCAGTACACTATATGTGGGATGGTTGCCTGCAGTTAAATAATTGCTAAGAAAAACGTCTCTATGCATGGCTTCTAAGGACATAGTATTTTTGATAGAGGCAGAAACTTAATACTGATGGAGTAGGGGCAGAAGCAGGCAGAGAGGGACATATCATTACCTAAGCCAAGAGCTTTGAAAGATATGATTTTGGAGCTACAATGCAAAGGAGCCCTCAGCACAACAAATTTTCCAAACTCCAACTAAGATGTTCTTTATGATGGAGTTGTGTAATTTTGTCCCTAACAGCCTATGAGGGGTCATTGTACTGCCTTTTCCAGCAACTATTTGCATCAAAACAAGAAGTAACTTGATATTAATTTCTTTTTCTCCACAAATAGCTGCAACAAGTACAGTCAGGCTACCTACCACAACCCCCTTATTACTACTTCCAAAGAAATATTTTCTTTGGAGGTTTAATGGATATTCATTTTCTTACACTCTGTTCTATAGCTTTCTTCCTCTCTACTTTAAGTGACTTTGAAACATGTACCTGCTTAGAAATAATTTTCCTTAGCGAAACATTTTTCTCTCATAGGGTCCATTATTCTTTGAAGCCATTGGAAGATATTGCAAGGTTTTGTGAGAGAACAGATAGACTGGAGAATGTGGGTTGGCAACTGGAGGAGATTTCTGAAAGCTTCCAATATTATCCTATTGATGTCTTATTACTAAGCCAGCCAGCTAGCAGTAGACAGTATGATTTCTGTCCCTTATGATGATTACACAACAGATTAACTTTGGGGATGTCTAAACAAACATTTAATTGGCAAACACATAGTACTGAGACAAACAGAAAACCTCTATGTGGACATTTGTGACTTTTTTGTTTATTCAGAAAGGCTCTGCATCATCAAACTTCCTTTGGGCACCCAATATTTAAAAATGGGGTTGAAATTCATTAGGTTTGCCTTTTTAGTAATGTGAGAGGAATCTGTTCAGTTTGTATCCTACTGTGAAGTTTCCAAAAGCCAATATGCAAACTGAAACATAGCTACCCTTCAGCAGCTTCAGTAGCTATTTTTTTGTTTTTGTCTGATATGGAAACTAGCTATTCACGCATCTCCAAATCTCATGAAATATTTTCCTATGTGCCTGTTAGGAAAAACTATAAAAATGCACATAGTTGTGAAAATAACATAAATTACAGAATTCGATTACAGAAGGAAACATTGCTTTTAGAGATGGGCATGAAACACCAAAATGATGTTTCATTTCGTTTTTTGTTTCATTTTTAAAAATTCATTTCATTCTTCATTTTGTTTTGTATTTTAAAACAAAAAATTTACAGCCGACCAGCTCCACCAGTTGGCACTTCCCCCCTTTTCTTAACCTAGCACTGACCATCTGGCCTGTGGGCCAGGTCAGTGCTTTTTTGTTGTTGTTGTTGTTGTTGTTGTTGTTGTTGTTGTTGTTGTTGTTGTTGTTAATTTATTTTGACATGTGCCAAGATCAGCGCTTGTCAAAATAAATAATAAATGAAAACAGAATGGAACAAAATGAAAATTTCCATTTTGTTTCATTTTTTTTAAAAAAAGGGCACTTCATTTTTTGTTTTGTTCTGTAATAAAATGAAAAATGAAACAAAAAAATCATTTCCTGCCCATCCCTAATTGCTTTAAAAAATTCATTAATATGGCAGCATAGGTACCATGTATTTTACTTGTCAATATAAGAGCAGAAACAAATTTTCAAGTGCACGTTTTTTAAAAAAAAAAGGCAAACTAATGCAGAAATGGAAATCTGTAAAACAAACAACTGTGACAAATGAATATGGACAGATCTGTCCACTACATTGAATATATAATTTTTAAATGACTTAAGAAGATACTATTTTACACTCAGTACTGTGGGTTAAACCACAGAGCTGCTGGACTTGTCGATCAAAAGTTTCGCAGTTTGAACATGTGTGCTGGGATATGCTCCTATTGCTTCTCCTAGCTCCTGCCAACCTAGCATCTCAAAAGCTCATAAAATGTGAGTAGGTAAATAAGCACCATGGTTCATTTTGTCCCTATCTCTATACATAACCCTCACACAGCCTTCCCCCCCCCCCCCCCGCAATAACCTTGTGAGGTACACTCTGTAGAAAGAAAATGGTTGGTCCGGCTTCACCCAATGACTTCAATGGCCAAGGTGGGATTTGGAATCTAATCTCTCTAGTCTTTTCTTAAGATTTTAATCACTTTGTTGACCCAAGTACTAGATTTTTGGATTAAAAACAAATATAAGAGAAATGGAAGTGTATTTTTAATTTATTTCTAGTGTCCTGGCTAGGTGGAAAAAATCATCTTATTGTGAGTCTAGTTCCTCATTAATATCTATGAAAAACATTAATATCTATGGCAGAAGATGTTTATGAGCACATTGGGATTTTTCATTGGCCGTTTTTACATCTCCTAGTGCTTCATCTCCAATCAAAACTTTTGGACCATTTTTGTCAAATTTCAGAAGTTTGATCTAATCCACATTTCAGTGGTAAAACAACGTGCACATTTCTTGCATTTCTTGTTTTGGCTAAAATCTGTTTGGGTGGGAATGTTAGTGTTAGATTGCTGCTTATTAAAAATGTTGCTTTTCAGTTTCAGGCTGCAAGTGACTTCATGTCATTGTGTGCAATCCATGCACACATCTAGATCTCAAAATGAAGTCTTGAATCAGCAGCAATCTTCAGCTAACCATAAAGCTATTCCCATTGTGCAGGTTGGCCTATATGACAGAATCTGGGTCTTTTTCTATGTATCTATAGAAGTAAAAAGAAGGGTTGAGTCGTGTGACAAAAAAAACCACATACAAATGCAAGACTAGACTAGGTGCTCCCTTTATAGGTCACTAATAAAAATAAATAATGCAAGCTGAGCTTTTATAGCAGGCTATCAAAGCATTATATCAAAATACATTCAGATTAAAAAGAAGCTATTTTACCTAGTTGTTGCAGTCAAGGCCTCTGGTGTCGACAATGTGCCTCCTTCTTCTTGGTATGTGTATAGATATGTGTCTATGTACATACTGAACATCCCCTTGTAAGAAACAAGGTGCTTTCCCCCTTGTAAGAAACAAGGTGTCTCACAAAATAAAATTTAAAAACAGGTCCAGCTGAAAAAAATGTAATATATTATAGTATTAAAAATGTTAAATAATTACAACATTATAGTACGCACTATGCATTAAATTCATATATATTTTTAAAAAATCTTACTGTAATTTTACCACAGAACTGCAACATGGACAAACAGGAAAGTCTTTCTCCCATTTCCACTTGCTGCCACACCACCAAACTTTGGAAGTGAATGCCAAGATGTGGTCCATAGTGAAGCCAGCAAGATAAATTTGGACTCTAGACCAAGTGGAGTTGGCCACCTCTGATCTACTGGGTGGGACTGACATGTGTGTGCTTCACTCAGTTCTGGAGAGCCCACACTTTTGCTTCACAATAATTTAAAGCCAAAAAGCTGGGAATCAGAACAAAATCTTCCTTATTCTTCTTAGAGACCTACTATACAGCATTGAAGGAGCAATGTTAGTTTCTGGACCCAGCCCTTTGAAACTGGGAATCATTACCTCAATGTGATTCCATTTTTGTAAAGGAATCATGTCCATACTTCTTCCTGTGATAAGAAACGCAATGGAAGTCCTCATTCCAGATTTTCACATTCCACACATGAATGGCTTCCCTGACTCCTCTCTCGAACCACCTATCTTCTCTGTCTAATATGTATATATGTAAATAAAGGTCTCATCTGTAGCCTAGTTTTGCATTTGTGTCTAGATTGTTACATCCTTGTGTTTGAATGAGTGTCCTTTGTCCTTCACGTGAAGGAAGAGCCTTGTGGCTCAGTGGTTAAATGCCTGTACTGCAGGTAAAACTGTGCTCACAACCTGGGGTTCAATCCCAGGTAGCAGGCTCATGGTTGACTCAGCCTTCCATCCTTCCGAGGTTGGTAAAATGAGTACCCAGCTTGCTGGGGGGTGGCAATGTGTAGCCTGTATTACTGTAATTTTTTTAAAAAATCTATAAACTGCCCAGAGACGACTTGATGTGTAGGGGGTATATAAGCAGACCACAATCAGAATCAGAATGAGAATACTTTTATTGGCCAAGTGTGGTTGGACACACCCAGAATTTGTTTTGGTAAAATATGCTCTTCATATATAAAAGGAAATATAAGAATCATATAGTCAACAATTAAAACACAGTACAGCAATACAATATAACCTATTATTTAAAAAGGAAGAAGAGAACTAAAAATTAATTATTTCCTTTGATTCTGGTCCTGAGCTGTTGCGCCTCCTGTGCTGGACAATCCTCTTGTTTAGTGGCTGTTTGGTTTCTCCAATGTAGAGCTCTGCACACTCCTAACTGCATCGGACCACATATTGCTCCTCTTATACTGCTACAAAAACCTCAGACATGCACTTCTAGATGATATTTTAGTTTTAAAACAATATTTATTTATTTACTTTTAAGTTTATATACCACACCTATTTTCCCATAGGGAACTCTGGGCAGTTTACAAACAGGGCAATACAAACAATTAAAACCACCACAACAGGTAATACTCAACAAAGAAAGGGGAGGAAAAAGAAAAGAAAAGAAAAGAAAAGCGGAGAATCCGGCAAGAGGTGTAAGAGAACTAACAAAACCAATAAGTGACAAGAAACATACAACAAACATTAGCGATTGTCATAAGCTTCCTGAAACAGCCAAGTTTCAGTCCTTTCTTGAAGGCTGTAAGGGAAGGAGCCAGGCGCAACTCGCTAGGCAGTTTGTTCCATAAGGAGGGGCCAACCACCGAGAAGGCCCAATTACGATTCTTGACCTTACAGGACTCCATGGGGGTGGCCACCTGAAGCAAGAAGGCCAATGAGGCTCTGGCCAGCTCTAATCTTTGGGAGATTTGCTCTGTCAGATATTCAGTTCCCAAGCCATGGAGGGTTTTGTAAACCAAAACCAACACCTTGTACCTTATTCGGGAGGCAACAGGAAGCCAATGCAGATGAGCCAGAATTGGAGTGTTGCGGTCAAATCTGCCCACACCAACCACCAATCTGGTTGCCGCATTCTGCCCCCACTGCAATGACCAAACAAGGTACAAGGGAAGCCCCGTGCAAGGCACATTACAATAATCTATCCTCGGCATGACCAGCACCTGCACAACCATCTTCAGCGAGTTCCCATCAAGGTACAGGCAAATCTGGGTGATAAGCCTAAGAGGGTAAAAGGCTGACCTGGTCATGGCTGCCACCTGGGGCTCCAGGGACAGTTCTGGATCCAGGACGATGCCCATACTCCTCACTCTATCAGCTAGCTGGAGGGTGGACCCACCCAGACTGGGAAGAGGGCCATTGTACCCATGCAGGGTCCCCCACGCAGAACAGTACCTCAGTCTTCTCAGGGTTGAGCTTGTGCCTGTAGGTCCTGGTCCACTCCAGGACCATAGCCAGGCAGCAATCCAGGGTCTGGACTGCCATTGCAGAGGTGGAAAAGGAGAGATAGAGCTGTGTGTCATCAGCATTCTGATGACAGCAGACTCCAAAACTCCGAATGACCTCAGTGAGCGGCCTCATATAGATATTGAAGAGCATGGGTGAGATTGCTAACCCCTGAGGCACCCCACAGGAGAGTGTCCAGGGAGACGACAATTCTCCCATCAAGCTCACTCAATGGGCTCGTGTTCAAGTATTGAGAACAGGGAATTGTTGGACATCTTACAGCATTAAAAGACAATATTACATTAAAGCTACAAGAGAATGCAAGCTCTCTCTTAAAAGAGAGTAAAATTCCATGTAAAAGTTATGACTGATGGAAAATAACATTGAAAACATAGTGTCAATGCAGTCACACAAGGTTATAAGTGGTTATAAACACAAAGTCTATGTAATCATATAGAATCAAATAAAGGAGACATAATATGAGGTAGTCCATCATTCAGGGAAAGTTTGACTGAAGAGGGAGACATTTAGGAGCTATCTGGTCAATGGTTTTGCTTAGAGATGGGCACGACTTGAAAAAAAATTTTCGAGTTGTCGTTAGTCGGGCCGGTTCCGTTTCGGCTCGTTTCCGTTTTTCGCGAAAATTTGCAAAAATTAGTCGGTTCGTTTTTTCGTTTTTTCGTTGTTGTTAGTACTGGTTTGGGGAGGGGGTAGCGGGCTCCTGGAGGGAGCTGCAGGAGTCAGCCAGAGCCACAAGTGACGGACTGGCAGACTCTTTGCACCCGCTGTGTCTCACGTACTTGCATGTAGTGCAATGCAAGTAGATCTGGCTTAGGGTTAAGACGGGTTAGCGGAACGGCTAGGGTTAGGCTAGTTACGGGTGAGGTTAGGGTGAGTATTGGGGTGCACCTCTGGGTGCCTCTCTGACCCACTTAGAAGGACAGTGTACTGGCGTATGGGTTAGGCTTAGGGTTCGGGTTTGGGCTACGATTAGTGGGCTGTTTATGCCCGATTGGCACATCCCAGAAGTCTCTGTGGTCAACCTGGCCAAGTGGCCATGCAATTGGTGGAAAATTTGCATGGTCTACTCCCATGGGCGAGCCCATCATTGCGAATGTGCAGGTGTAAAAAAATAAAATAAAATAAAATAAAATAAAATCAACGGAGACTTTTTTTTGCAAGAAAAACCCACTGCTGCTACTGTAAAAATTCAAGCATTTAAAATAGCCAATTTTCGCATCTTTCTGTGGTGCTTTGGTGGGGTTTTGGGCAACGATTTCAAAAAAAATATTGCGGTCGCCATTTTGGATCCCCCCCCACCGCATGGCAAATGGATGCGCCCTCCCAGCCTGGTACAGTCAGCAATACCTGGCCATGCGATTGGTGGAATGGCTCCAAAACTTTGCATGGTCCACTCCCATGGGCGAGCCCATCATTGCGAATGCGCAGGTGTAAAAAAAAAATAAAATAAAATAAAATAAAATAAAAATAAAATCAACGGAGACTTTTTTGCAAGAAAAACCCACTGCTGCTACTGTAAAAATTCAAGCATTTAAAATAGCTAATTTTCGCATGTTTCTGTGGTGCTTTGGTGGGGTTTTGGGCAACGATTTCAAAAAAAATATTGCGGCCGCCATTTTGGATCCCCCGCACTGCATGGCAAATGGATGCGCCCTCCCAGCCTGGTACCAGCAGCGCAGCAGTAGCAATAGCCAAGGAGAGGGGGGCGGGGAAACCCCCCCCCCAAATAAAACACCCTTCTGGCCTGGTAGGTGCCCTCAGACAGTTTTCGCCTACTTTTAGGGCCGGGAATCGGGTTTTTTTTTAACTTTAAAAAACTTTTTTTCTGTGCCGCTTGGCATTGCGCGATGCAAGTAACGAGCACGACAAATCAGACCAAATTGTTCGTTCATCGGTTCGAGCTCGAAGTCTGGGGCAGTGATTCCCGTTACCGTTTCCGTAGAGTAACGGAAACGAGTAACGGAAACGGAAACGGGAATACCGCTAAGTCGTGCCCATCTCTAGTTTTGCTCATTTCCCCATTCCAGAGATCAACCAAGGATTCAACAGAATCACCCATCAGAGAGGTAGGAAACTCCCCAAGGGTGGTTAAAAATGATCTGGATTCATCAACCTTCTGGAATGTATTGCCAATGGGATTTTCCTTCTGGTATACCTTTTACCTGGTTGAGGATAGAGTGAATGTTTTATGTTCCTTTCTATACTATGGTTGCAATTTCATAATAATATTATGTTCTAGTTTTCCACTGCCTTCCACATCTGAGTGTTTGAGATGGATGACTGTAGTGCCTACCGTCACACCTTGTTTGCTTCGTCAAAATCCTGTTGAGTGCTTCTCTTTCACTTCAGATTAATGCTGACATTGCTACTGCCAGAAGTCAAGTTTGGATGGGAGGCACTTCATTTCTTCACAGTTCCACATGTCTTCTATTCAACCACCCCTGCCTGAAAGCATCAGCTTGTCCAACTACTGGGTTACTTAACCACCACCTGGTACTTAACCGAGGCACATGGTGGTGCTATTTCCCCAATTCAGTTCAGAAGCTGACACTTTCTTTTTATGTCTGTTTAGATATTTCTTGTGTGTGCATGTTCTGTGTTGCCAAGTCAGAACCAACTTATAGCGACCATAATAGGGTTTTCAAGATAAGCAAGATATTTAAGGAGTGTTCCTACCAGTTCCACTTCCGTAATCAGTTCCCATGGCCGAGCAGAGATTTGGACACTGCTCTCCAAAGTCCTAGGCCAGGGATGGCGAACCTATGGCATGCATGCCAAAGGTGGCACGGAAAGAGCTTTTGCCTTGCAAGCAACATGCTCCTTGCCCCCCCACTTCCCCCTCCACTGGACCAGCCATAAGGAATTTGTGGAGGGGGAAGTGGGGGGCAGGGAGCATGTCGGGTGCCAGGCCAACCCTGCCATCGCCATTGCCATTGCCGCCCTTGGTGCCGCCCCCTGCCGCCCCTGACCCCGCCTCCGCCAACCCCACCGCCAAGACCAACCCCATCCCTGCCCCTCCCGCTGCCGCTGCTGCCACTAACCTTGACCCCATCGCCCTTGCTGCCCTTGACCTTGACCTCGCCCCACCCCTGACCCCCCGCTGCCGCCGATCCCAACCCCCCACTGCCCCGTCCCCATCACTATCGCCCTTGCCGCCCCTTCCGCCGCATTACCGCTGCCATCCCTGCCCCTCCCACCACCGACAACAATGACCCTGACCCCGCCCCCTCCGTCACCCTTGCTGCCTTCCCCCCCCCCCCCCCCGCTGGTGCCGATCTCCGCCGCTGCCGCTGCCACCAACGCTGCCAAGTTTGGGCACTCAGTGGCAAAAAGGTTCGCCATCCCTGTCCTAGGCCATCATTCTATCCACTACAACACCCTGGGAATCCAAATACTAAGAATTACTAAAATAAATACAACAATAATTTGTCTAAAGTAACTAGTAAGGGGTTGGAGGAAGATAGCCAGGTGAGATTGGACACCTTAGCTTCTCTTGGTTTTCTGTAAGTGACCACTTGTAGATATTGATGTGAGATCACTTCTTCCTTAGGCCTATCCCTGTACCTTAAACAAAACAGTCTATTCTTTGTTCTCTTGCTATTGAAGTAGAATGTCTGCCATGAGGTGCCTCACTGTTGGTTTGTTTTAATCATTTGTATTTCTTGGAACAATAACTATAAATACTGTACTTCTATTTACCTATTCAACAGCATCCAGAGCTGTTACTCCAACTCATAGCCATAAACCCACCTTACCCGCCTGCCATATTCTTCTGATATAATTATAACATATTTCTACCCAAACAGAAGTGGGCAGATGTTGTTGGAGAGCATCAACACCAGTCTAATCCAGAGAAGCCTTGTGAGTTAGTGTTCAGGAAGGACAATGGAAATGAGGTGTGTGAGACTGTTAGGTGTTGACATGCAGTTAAACTCCATGTTGGGACTGGACCTCAGCCTTTGGTAGCAAGTCATGCCCTGCCGGTCACCTCTTTACCATCACTTATGGCAAAAGTATGTGCAAGACATGATTGGTATGACTGATGAACACTCACAAATAACTTTACGATGACTTATAGTTCCTAAAACATGCCACCTAGGGCTAGAGATTGTTGCAATTTGGACCACTTATGCTCACCTGTTTTCCTGTTGTGAGGCCAGGAAGGGAAACAAGCAAGACTGTCTTACCATTAACTTGGCAGACCCCAGTCAGGGAATAGTCAGCTGATCATCCATCTCTTGGGACTTGCCCATAGTGTCTTTTCCAACTCTGCATTACTAAGATGATTACCATTAGTATTAGTTATAGCAGGCCAGTTGTCTGTATATTGACACAGCATTTGCAGATGCAACTACATTTTAAAAACTGTGGTCTAATTTAAACCAGCTATAGGCATCTTGTGTATTTTTCCTTTATTTTCTATAACAGCCAACAGTACAAGATAATGAGAGTTGTAATCCGATATCTGGAGGGCTACCATTGTCCATCTATGTCTTCACATTGTTGTAGGAGGGCTTTTTATCTTAAATTGGAGCATTCTTGTGTTGTCTTAGGTTTCCACACAGTATACTCTGCTTTACTCCTACCTAGTCTTCATCAGTTATTATTGGGTTGCTTTGGAATTCTTCACATATCATTCTATTCTAGGCTAGCCTAAATAATTTTTTTTCTGACTGACCACACAATGCCTCTTGCCAAGTTATTTATAGAGATGCATCTAAAACCTTTTCCCAACCCAGCCACCATGACATTCTCTGCCTACAGGGTTGAATCCAATAAACTGGGAAGAGAAGGGTGATTACCATTAGCGATGTCCACTGGTGCTTGTACAAGAGCTTGAGTAGAACAAGGCATGCAGTGCTTCAAGAGATATCATGCTTCTGTTCATTTGACAAGTTTTGTCTATTTTTTGCACAAGTGGGAGACCATTAATTTTAGTTTTCAGAATGCAAATGCCTCCTTAGGAGTAAAAGTAAACCTTTGGCTTATACCAGTGGTTCTCAGTCTTTCTAATGCTATGACCCTTTAATACAGTTTCTCATGTGGTGGTGACCCCTTGCCCTGCTTGGAAGAGGCCACTGCCGCAGTTGCCATAGAGACTTTCCCTCAGTCTACAGGCACCCTCAGCCAATTGCAGCCTCCGGTGCCATTGACTGACACCCCCTCCAACCTATCAAGCTGTAACTTACTCTATTCCTCCCCTTCCTCCCCCTCCTCCTCCACCCCAAGCCATTTGTGCCTTTTCCTTCACTGGCTCATGTTGACCCCTGTGAAATGGTCATTCGACCCCCAAAGAGGTCATTCATTCCCCCAGGTTGGGAACCACTGGATTGTACCATTGCTGTTGGAATATTGCCTGATTTCCTATCTACTGAATGAAGTCAACATGACCTTATTTTCTTCTAGCATTTATATGGTGGAAGCTTTTCCATTTCTGGGTTTGAGATTCCTTTCATTGAAAAGGAAACATTTTGCCAGAAAGCACAGTATGGGCATGTTTGAGGTTGAGTCATTTCTGCCAGAAGGCATTGTATGGGCATGTTTGAGCGCATGGACACATACACAGTATATGCAGTATTATCAGATCTTTATTATATTGTTGGGGTGTAGACAAGTATTTGTTGGTTGTGAGGTGGAATTTTAACTTAACAAGTGGGTTGGTCATCTAGACAATATTTACATTTCCTTGTGTCTGCTTTACTAGCTTATCCTTTCTTCTTCCAGGACTTCTTTTGTACCCCATTCCTGATTTTTAATTCAATAAAGTGAACAAAAATTGTGTTGGTGGCTGGATAGAGAGAAAGGTCTTTCTTCCAAGTCAGTTCTTGTGGGCGAAAAGGTATTTGCCTCACACTGTGGCAGAGGAACCTTGAGAACATATGGGCTGGCAACTCCTGGTAAACAAATTATATATTGTAGGTAACCAAGGCTACATTTACTTCTTTGACTACAGGTCCCATGAGTTCAGAGAAGATGGGGAAAAGTTTGAGTTTATTCTTGAGATTTTTATTTTTTAAAATAAAAAAATAAAAATCTTTCGGGACAAAATCTTTCTGCTCTTCCAGTGGCCAACAAGTCCATGGGATAAAACAGATAAAATCTAATTGGAAAAAACACAGTGTAGGGTTTTTCCACCTTCATTACCTCTCAAGAGATTGTTAATCTCATACTTCCTGCCCACTTGATTTGTAAAATCTGCCACAAGCTGAATTCTCTGATCTCAAAAGCTTGCATGCTCTTTGTCCCTTTTTGGTTGGCCTAATAGCAATATGAATTTTGTCATCATTTCTTGTGGCCAATGGCAAAATATCTGCTTCTGCTTTTCTTTATTGTTGTTTTTAAAGAGTATTTTTACCCTGCCTTTCTCCTTGGAAAAGGACCCAAGTCGGCTTACAGTAATGAGGAATAATATACAGTCCAGTACAATTAAGACATGTTCAGGTATTGAGAATAGAGAATTGAGGGACATCTCCCAGCACTAATAGACAACATTACAATAAAGCTACAAGAAAACGCATGCAGTTAAAAAGAAATTACAATTCCATGTAAAAGTTATGAGTGACGGAAACTAACATTGAAAACATAGTGTCAATGCAATCACACAAGGTTATAAGTGGTTATAAACAAAAAGTCTATGTGATTATGTATGGTAGATTCATATAAACGATGCATAACAGGTAGTCCGTTATTCAGGGAAAGCTTGCCTGAAGAGAAAAGTCTTTGCCTGCTTCCGGAAAGACATCAGAGATGGGGCAGTCCTTGCCTCTAGTGGGAGGGAGTTCCAGAGTTTGGGTGCAGCTGCTGAAAAGGCCCTTTCATGGGTTCCCACAAGACATACCTGTGAGGGTGCTGGGATGGAGAGAAGGGCCTCTCCTGGTGACCTTAACACCCAAGTCAGTTCATACTGTGAGATTCAATCTTTGAGGGAGCTAGGACCCAGGTCATACAGTGCTTTGTAGGTCAAGGTCAGCACTTGAATTGTACCTGATAGCTTATTGGTAGCCAGTGGAGCTGCTTTAATAGGGGTGTAATGTGATCTCTGTACCCCACCCCAGTCAGAAATCTGGCTGTTGTGTTTTGGATCATTGAAGTTTCCTGAGACTTTTCATCAGCAGTCCCACATAGAGCACATTACAGTAGTCTAGCCGGGATGTCACTAGGACATGTGTCACTGTGCCCATAGCTGGTTTCTCAAGAAACAGGTGTAACTTGCATACTAGCCTTAATTGTGCTAATGCACTCCTGGCCACAGCTGTGACCTGGGCATCCAGGCTCAAGGATGAGCCCAAGCTGCATACCTCTTTGTTCAATTGGAGGGTGACTCCATCCAGTACAGGTTGCATCCCTACCCCTTGTTCTCCCTTTTGATTTACCAGAAGCACCTCTGTCTTATCTGGGTTTAATTTCAATTTGTTCATCCTCATCCAGTTCATTATTGAAGCTAAGCACTCATGTAAAGTCAAAATAGCAGCTCTCTAAGAATCTGGAGGTGATGAGAGGTAGAGCTGGGTATCATCGGCATACTGGTGACACTTAACCCCCAAACATCCTGATAATCTCCCCCCCCCCCCAGTGGTTTCATATACATGTTAAGTAACATAGGAGACAGAACAGAAGGGAGACTCCACAGGTCAGTGAAGTGATGGAAATTAACATCGGAAACATAGTGTCAGTGTAAACACTTAAGTTTATAAAAAGGTAAAGGTTCCCCACACACATGAATGTTAGTTGTGTCTCACTCTAGGGGTGGTGCTTATCTCTGTAATCAAGCCAACGAGCCAGTGTTGTGCAAGTCCATGGCCACGTGGCCGGCATGGCTGCAAGAAATATTGTTTTTACCTTCCTGCTTTTTATGGTGGTACCTATTTATCTACTTGCATCTACATGCTTTAAAACTGCTGGATTGGCAGGAGCTGGGGTTAACAGCAAGAGCTCACTCCGCTGCACAGCACCCAGGATTCGAACTGCTGAGCTGCCGACTTTGCAGCCAACAGTTTTCGGAGCCTTAGACCACTCAGCCACCACATAACATAACATAAGGTTATAAGTAGCTATAAACACAAAGTCTATGTGATCCTATTGATTCATATTGAAGACACATAATAGGTAGTCCATCATTCAGGGAAAGCTTGCCTGAAGAGAATGGTTGGTTATCACTACCTTGTGAATCATTTTGCCATGCCAGCATTAATTCCTACCATTTCCATTCTGTTCTTCAACCAATAACTGGTTCCTATTAGGGCTTCGCCTCTTAACTGATTACCATATAATACATATGGTTAAGTGTTTTGTTATTCCTTATCTCACAGTATCTTACTGAGGAAGGACTGAAACAACTGGAGCAGGAAGGAACCTACAGAAGCAAGGGAGGCACCACTGGAACACACAGGAATCTTGAGGTGCAAGACAGGAACAAGGTTCTTAGAAGCAGAGGAGTGAAGAGAACAAATGCACAAGACCCACCTTGTGTAGCTGTGCCAATAGGCAGCCATGCAGAAACCCTGTCTACACTGATCTGCAGTACCTTCAGCTGCACCATATAATTTCCCTTCAGCTGTTTCCTGCAAGCCTCAGCAAAAGGCACCCCTGATTCTGCAGGTACTTGCATGGCTTGCCGCACCCTGATCCTGACAGTGACATTAACTAGGAGCTGGAGGAAAGTTTATATTGTGTAATGGGTCTTCGTCTTGTTTAGTTGAAAGACTGCTAAGAAAAGTTTTGTTTTAATTCTCCCAGAATATTAGGTAGTGGGGATAGGGATGGACATGGTCACTATTTATTGATGCTGAACATTGGGAGATTCAGAACAGATCAAAAGAAGCACTTTTTCACAAGTCACAATAGTTAAATTGTGGAAGGTGCTTCCATAAGGTGTTGCCATGGCTGCCAGTTGCATAGATTTTAAATGGGGATTAGGAAGTGATAAGGCTATGTATGACTACTAAGCACAATGGCTGTGGATTTCCTCCAGTGTTGGAGGAACATGTGTTTAAGTGTTGGTTACTAGAGAAAGTAATTCCTATCCCATTTGTAAGGCTTCCATGGGCAGCAGATGGACCAATGTATGAATGCTGGACATGGACAAGATAAGAATCCAAGACTCCCTTGGTATTTCTGATTGGGAGAGTGCAGCATTTGAACACTAAAAGGGGAGATTTCTCAAGCTCTGGATGGAATATAAGCATTTCAGCTAAATAATAAATTAAATGTGTCCTATAATCAGAGATCAGAGTCACTTGATGGGGAAGGCACTAACACAATGCAGCTGGATGCTCCTGCACTGCTACAATTTCCATTTAGAGTAGATTCAAATGTACCATCAAATAACTGGAAGTGTACAAAGAGAAACTTTGTAAGAAGAGTCATAGAAACCTTTTTTACATCGGCCAAGATGACTGATCCTTAGTGTAAACAGTGAAGCCAGAACAGGAAGAAGAGACTAAAATGTGGTTTTATTTACCAGAGTTGTAACTCTCTCATTTTAGTTAGTGGCAGTAACTCAGAATTTTGAATTTATCTTAAACAGATACTGTTTCTAGCTCTGAAAAGCTCCCAAATCTATTCATTTTGAGTAGCCATCCATCTTAGCATCTTTTTCACTGTAATCCCAAATTATGAACCAATATATAAAGTACATGAGGTGAGCAATTTTAAAGGAATTCTTATTTTTAAAAAATTATTTAAATTATTTAAAAGGAATTATTTCTCTTGCTCCTATGATTGAT
Source organism: Phrynocephalus guinanensis (assembly GCA_037367245.1). Taxonomy (NCBI): domain Eukaryota; kingdom Metazoa; phylum Chordata; class Lepidosauria; order Squamata; family Agamidae; genus Phrynocephalus; species Phrynocephalus guinanensis. The sequence continues at coordinate 41,724,876 of CM074739.1, forward strand.
ACAATAGATTTCCAGACATTGACAGTATTATAGAGGTAGTAGCTGCATCTTTTGAACTGGCCAACTGCTGGAAACTAATAATTAAATGCTAATTGAACATGATAGAAAAGAGGGACAAGGTCTGTTAATTTGATCCTGCTTATATTCTACACCATTTCATCAAACTTGCGGCTCTCTGTTCACATGCTATTTTTTCAAATGTCTGATAGAAAAGCTGTAGCAATTGTTTACAAAAATAAAATAAAATATGAACATTCCAGGAGTTTTGATCGTGAAGGGCATGCATTTCCCATGGACCCCTTTAAAATGTGTTGAAGAAAAAACCTTACAGACACCCCAGACTGCCAGAAAGGTGGGTCCTCAATCAAGTCAAGCCTGAACTCTCACTAGAACAAAAATGAGTAAAGTGAACCTATCATGCCATATGTGGCTCTAAGAAGAAAGGAAGACCTTATATGAGTCAAATTATTTCAATAAACAAAGCCTGGCCAGAACTTACTGGAAAAGACATATTACTAAGAAAGTGGAGCTAGCAGGAAGAGGGAACAACCTAACATGAGATGTTATTGTTTTGTAAGGTCTGAGAGATATGGCATTTTGGAGGACATGAACTCTTATAATCACCACCACACATAAGAAGTGACATAACATTTTTGGAGGAGGGGTTCCCTTTAATTACCATCAAACTGTATATAATGATAAGATGGATGGAATGGTTGAAGCTATGACAAGATATAGGAACCAAAGTACCGCTAGCATCAAATAGACCACTGTCAGCCTCAAAGAAAAAGAGGGGGAAAAAAATAACCAGAGTGTTATAGCTTAAACAACAGGGCTTCTGAATATTGGCATTCTATTCTTTCCAAAATCTTTTAAACTATTTTTACAACTAGATACAGAATCCCTTTGATAGTACAAATGCCTATTTGGCCAAGGAGGAGTTCAGTCCTAAGAGTCAGATAATTGGGTCCTGATTGACAGGGTCAAAGATTCTGGTCCTGGACCTGATTTCCCCTTTGAAGATTGGTGTCAAGAGCCTGGTCTATTAAATCCTGAGAAAATGCTTTCTGAAAGTACTCAAAGCAGGAAAAATACCAACACTCTATGTTTTTGTAATGCAGAAATACTTTCAATATGCCTTACAAAATTGTATGCTAATTCCCTGAATATCCTTTTCCAGAGGACTGTCACATCATTACTTTCTTTAAAGCAAGGCTCATTTTTATTAAAAGAATACCTGTCTTTAGACTTGTTTCTGTGAGTTTTCATTGTCCTCCCAACACCTTCCTTCCTCGCCTATGAAACTGCAGTAAAGTTGGACATTTTGAACATTCTTGGTGGCACGTCTATTCCATACATACTCAATGGTATAACAAAGCAGTTGGTTTTTTTTTTTTTTGGGTTTTTTTTTGCTTTTGAGGATCGACATCTTTCCCAAATAAAGAAAAGTAGGTGGAACCAACCATCCTCCTTCACAAAAAGCAAGAGTGGACTTTGCAATAGGTATGAGCTTCTTTAAATCTGGGGATGTTTAGGGTTCCTAAACATCCCCGGGGGGGGGGGAGCAGTTTTACTTTCAAAAATGCATAACTCAAAAAACATTTTGCTCAAACATCCCTAAATTTGGCATGGAGCAAATGCTGTATCAAATTTATATTAAATTTGGTACTGATCCGAAGTCCACTTGCAATATACTGTGCAGCTGTAGTAACTTGGGGAAGGATTTGGATCCCACTGAATGTCATGCAATAAGACTCTCTTCTAGCTTGACTAGAAGAAGGGGTTGCTATCGGGTGAGATACAGGTAAGCAAAACCACATTAAATGAAACAAATCATGACATGCTCTAAACAAACTGAATTACTAACAAAACATTACATTTCAGTCAATTCAAATACTTGTAAACTGTGTTTCAACATACAGTACTGACCCTCTGTACAGCAGGCAAGTGGGAAATGGGGCATAAGTCTTCCTTTCCTGTAGATTTGGTCAAGCATTTCAAGAGCTTTATTGAGGAATGAAGCAAAGCAAAGTGTTCTGCTTCTATACCGCCCCATAGCACTTAAAGCACTCTATGAGGGTTTTATCAGTAATAGAGATGGGCACGACTCGGGAAAATGATGTTTTCGAGTTGTCGTGTGTCGGAGGCAGTCCGTTTCGGCTCGTTTCCGTTTTTCGCGAAATTTCGCAAAAATTAGTTGGTTCATTTTTTCATTTTTTCGTTGTTGTTAGTACTGGTTTTTGGGGGGGGGAGCGGGCTCCTGGAGGGAGCTGCAGGAGTCAGCCAGAGCCACAAGTGACGGACTGGCAGACTCTTTGCACCCGCTGTGTCTCACGTACTTGCATGTAGTGCAATGCAAGTAGATCTGGTGTAGGGTTAAGACGAGTTAGCGCAAGGGCTAGGGTTAGGCTAGTTACGGGTGAGGTTAGGGTGAGTATTGGGGTGCATCTGGGTGCCTCTCTGACCCACTTAGAAGGACAGTGTACTGGCGTATGGGTTAGGCTTAGGGTTCTGGTTTGGGCTACGATTAGTGGGCTGTTTATGCCCGATTGGCACATCCCAGAAGTCTCTGTGGTCAACCTGGCCAAGTGGCCATGCGATTGGTGGAAAATTTGCATCGTCCACTCCCATGGGCGAGCCCATCATTGTGAATGCGCAGGTGTAAAAAAATAAAATAAAATAAAATAAAATCAACGGAGACTTTTTTTTGCAAGAAAAACCCACTGCTGCTACTGTAAAAATTCAAGCATTTAAAATAGCTAATTTTCGCATGTTTCTGTGGTGCTTTGGTGGGGTTTTGGGCAACGATTTCAAAAAAAATATTGCGGTCGCCATTTTGGATCCCCCGCACTGCATGGCAAATGGATGCGCCCTCCCAGCCTGGTACCAGCAGCGCAGCAGTAGCAATAGCCAAGGAGAGGGGGGCGGGGAAACCCCCCCCCAAATAAAACACCCTTCTGGCCTGGTAGGTGCCCTCAGACAGTTTTCGCCTACTTTTAGGGCCGGGAATCGGGTTTTTTTTTAACTTTTAAAAACTTTTTTTCTGTGCCGCTTGGCATTGCGCGGTCGCCGCGATGCAAGTAACGAGTACGACAAATCAGACCAAATTGTTCGTTCGTCGGTTCGAGCTCGAAGTCTGGCGGAGTAATTCCCGTTACCGTTTCCGTAGAGTAACGGAAACAAGTAACGGAAACGGAAACGGGAATACCGCTAAGTCGTGCCCATCTCTAATCAGTAATTATGCAGGCCACACATTGCCCACCTTCCCCTCAGCAAGCTGGGTACTCATTTTACCAATCTCAGAAGGACAGGTGGCTGGGTCAACCATGAGCTGGCTATCTGGGATTGAACCCCAGGTCACGAGCACACTTTGGACTGCACTACAGCAGTTTAACCAGTGTGCCATGAGACACAATACTCCAATCAGCATCAGTTTTTGACAAAGCAAAGGTCAATCCTACTTGGTCAACCCAAGAAGAGGGCAGAAAAACACTTTCTTTCTTTCTTTCTTTCTTTCTTTCTTTCTTTCTTTCTTTCTGCTGACTTAGTATAAGACACTATTGTAAGAGGTTTAAAAAGATAAAAATAAACAATAACCCTGCTCCTAACAAAACCAGCAACAAAATCAATAAGATAGAAACCTACATTATTTTTACACTTCTCCTTAACATGGACCCAAGGTGGTTTACATAATTAAAAGACTATTTTTAAAATCTGAAAACAAATAATAAAAAAGCAAATATCACACTAAAAATGATAAACAAAAGCAACATGAAATGGACATTCAGAGCAAGAATACACAAGACTCAATTGTTTAAAAAATACTCTCAGAGTACCAGTCACTAAGGGAAAGTTTGTCTGAAGAGAAAGGTCTTCCTTCCATCTTTGCTTTCAGAAGGAGAGCAAAGAAAAGGGAAATTAAAGATTTGTTGATCACCTTTTACACTACCTGACTTCTAAATTTCAAAGGAATTACATCACCAGTTCAGTTCCAGCCATGTCCCTTTAAAGCAGGGATGGGGAACCTCAGGCCCTCCAGATGTTTTGGACTGCAACTCCCACAATTCCAACCCTATATTGCCAGTGATAAGAACTGTGGGACAAGATCCAAAATATCTGAAGGGTCAAGGGTTCCTCATCCCTGCTTTAAAGGGATTTAAGGGATTTCTATTATCTCTATGAATATCTGATAATGGCAATGAAAATTTGTTAGATATATTCTCAGATATAAACACTATATTTTTTACCTATTATTTAAAAACTTCCCACTGTTTTTTGGATAATGAAAAATATTGCAGCCATCAAAACTAAGTAGTGAAATTCAAATAATGTACAGAACTTCACTTGGAAGTCTTACCTTGAAGGAGTTCATTGTTATCCTTTTAATAAACTTCCCAAAAATATTGATGTTGAACTTTCTCCACATATCAAGTTCGTGCTGCCAGAAGAGCTATTTGTCTCATGATTACACTTGATATTCAGCTAACTGACATCAAAGCACTCTTAATTGGCATGAGAAGTCAACTTTTTGTCTATTGCTGTTCTGTGTCTACTGACAATCTGTGGTTACACTACGGGTTTTATTTTTCAAGAATTGTTGCTTGAGCAAAAGGACATTGCACTGTGTTTTGACAAAGGTTCACCTAGAAGTAAGGAAGACGCGCATAAGTTCAGGGCTGGGTTTTGTTCTGGTTTTGAAGTTTCACTAAATGTATATAGCTTTCCAAAAATGCAGGTGGCTCTCATGACAACCACTGGATTTGATACCTCCGACTTGCATTAAGATTGGTTCTAGATAGCCACTGGGCAATGGCACCATATTTTTCTGGAGTGGCTTTCCAAGATCTGTCAAGCAGAAAGTGATGTCAAACAAGTTGTGTGGGCCTTCTAGAGGAAGTATCAAATGCAGGCCATGACTTTTCAGTAGAGCCAAGCTTCTAATTCAAAACACACTCCAAGACAGCTGTTTTTAAAGCCAGAACTCCTTCCAGTTGAGAAGTGGAGAAAATGCAGAGAGCTGAAGAAGTAAGAGCCAATCTGAAGGTATGACTGCCAGTATTAATCTCATGTCATTAGTCCCTGGGTAGAAAAGATAATTGTTCCAAAAAAGGCTTCTCCCTCAGCACCATAGAACAATGTAGAGACAAACCCTTTGAATATCCCAGATGGTTTCAAACATCATGCTGTGTCCCCAGGAAGTACATAATGTGCAGAACAGATGGGCATTGCCAATATTGGACCATCTCACATGATTGTCCATAAGTCGCACTGTCTCTTGGTGCAGTGGTTAAACTACAGTACTGGAGCCAAATCTCTGCCCCATGTAGCTAGCTCAAGGTGGACTCAGTCTTCCATCCTTCTGAGGTCAGTAGTAAATTAAATATTTAGCTCAGGGTGGGGGTGGGGACAATGTGTAGCCTGCATAATTAAATTATAAATCACCCAGAGAGTGCTTTAAGTTTTATAGGGAAGTACATAAACATGGCTTTTTTTAAGCACGTGCTTCCAAAACTGGTTCAAGGAGCTTATTTTTATATTGCCCATCCATGCTAAAATATGCATTTTGAAATCAACTGATTTTTTTCAACTTGTGCCATTTTTATCTCTCACACACCTAGTTCTACAACTAGAAATTTGATAGGCGCTTATAGTGAATTACTCTGAACTAAGGCTGGTGCATGGGTTTCATTTCTGTTCAAACTTAATATGTTCCAAATAAATTTAAGTATCTTGCATTTAAATTGAAAATCAAGTTATACGGAGTTTTCTCAGATTTCTGCTTGTTTTCATTCTCAGACCTAGCAGATTTCTGACTTAGGGCGTTTATACACGACCCCTAAGCTCCGCCGCAAATGGCTGCAAGGTCCGGACCTTAAAAATGTTTACCCACCAGCTCCGGACTTTGCAGACAATTAAGTGCGACCCCGCCCACTTTAGCAAGACCAAACAGCAGTTTTCTTCTACCTGCTTTTTGGAGGTGACAAATATTTGATCCGGTGTAAGGATAGTGAGTGCGGGGCTCTCCTGGCTTCTGTTTGTTCTTTTTTTGCGCCCCACCCCTTTAAGAGATCGGAATGCTGCCCGGAACAAAACGGAGGTAAGAAGGCATTCTTTTCTTTCTTTTTTCTCCCTCCCTCAGGCAGCCAGCAACCAGGAAGTGCGGAGGGGGGTGGGGACAGAGGAAGAGCGAGGAACCCCTAAGATCTCTGGTCCGAATTAAAGTGGCCAGCGGATCTTAGGGGTCGTGTAAAAAGGCCCTTAGGATTTTATGTGTCTTTTCTGTGCTTCCCTATCTTCAACATGTTGGGGAACATAAATGGCATCCCTGTATCATCCATCATTCAACAGAAAATTTAAAGTCAGTACCCCAACAATGAACACATTTATATTTATTTATTTATCCACTGCCCCATTGGTGTATGAACTATTCTGAGCAGTTTACAAAGATTAAAACATATATTGCTCATACTAATACACATTAAAAGAGAAATTTCAGACAAGAAATTTGAGGTGACAACATTTATAAAAGTAAAATGCGGAATGTGAAGCAAGATAAACAGCCATCCAACAGAAAAACCAAGGGGGAGGGATCCTCAGGCAGTGTAGCAAAAAAAAAAAAAGCCCTCTCTATACAGTAGTGTTTTTAAGTACCTTTAAAGGGAGGTAGCCAGGCACATCTCTACCAGGAGTTGGTTCCGGAGCATTTACTAGGAACCGGTATTTACAACACTGTTGGCACTTCCTTCCTTCCTGAATAAGTAAGGACAAAAAGATGTGGTGATGTTTTGTTTGTTTGTTTTTGTTTATTTGCATACATACCATGAAATCACTTGATAATCCCATTAATCGTTGCTTTTAGACATTGCAACAGAAATAGAAAGTGTTACCTTTTCTTTTTCTTTTCTTTTTCTTTCTTTTCTTTTCTTTCTTTCTTTTTTTTTTTTTTTGAACACTCCAGCTGCCAGAGAGTACTTCCAGGAATTCTGGGAGCTGTACTCCAAAAAAAAGAGAGAAAAAAGTAAGAAATATATGTCTCCTTTCTCTCCATTACTTGGGCAATTCATATCAGTTAAGTCCTATAGCAATAATATCCAACTGCATGGATATTGTTTTTACTATTTTCTTGCACTTTCTGAAAGGAAAGTGTTGGTGTGTAAGGGCATGTTTTTTTGTCTTTTAATGTCTTCTCGGCCTATTGCTTGGCCATTTTCCAAATTAAAAAAATTCCTTTTTCCCTTTGCTTAAGCCGAATGGACCTGCAATGTCACTGGAGTCCAGCTGCTTGTTTCATTGAAGGTGAAGATCTGATTTCCTATGGCAGTGTTCCAATTTGCCTTTAATGAGTCTGGTGGCCAGTCTGGCGTGCTGAAATTTTCCATGAGTAGTGCTTTCTGTTAGGTTGTTTGTGAAGATTCTCAGTCATCCAGGTGAGTTTATCTGGAAGTTGAGTCATGGCAACTGGACTTTTTTCTTGAGAGACTGAAAAGTTTCACTGCTCATCCAAACAGCTTTGTCAGGCTGCTATTAAGGTGTTTTAGTAATCTCCAGGCCTTTGGTACTACTTGACATGTTTATTTCTTCCATGAGTTATATCCAATGATCCCTTTTGGTTTTTGAGATCAAAGAAGCTAACTGCTAGCCAACCAAAATAGTTTCCCCAGTCAAGACATCCTAGGGAAAAGGTAGAATCCAGTTGACTTCTCATTCCACTCTATAAGCACCATTGGGTTGCTTCCAATATGAACAAAGAATAATCACTTTGGGCACTATTTTCACTGCTAGGTCTTGGAATACCTGGTTCTGCATTTTCAGGGTCAGGATGGTTGGAATGATCTTGGAATGATCTTTTCACTGCCTCCACAAACTGGTCATAGGCCTCTGGAACTGCAGAAATATGCATTATAATTCCATCCAGCAGTATTGAATTTTTGCTGAATGGTACTGTTGATGGTTGGAAGTCCACCATGAGTTGGCACACTGTGGACCAGTGGTGCATATTCAGCACAATGTCAGATGATGCTCACAGGGTAGAATTTAACACGGTCTGTATTTAATTACCAAAGTCCTGTTACTAACATATACAAGAATAATGAAAACAGTATGACTTGTGAAGCTGAATTGTGGTCATTTTAAAAAATCACAATAGACTCTATCTGTTGCATACCGAGTCATACAAGTCAATTTGCCTCCATAAATTACATCTCCAAAGTTAATCTTGTGTTACACTGGAATAAATTCCTCAACAGGATTGTTGCCCAGATTTTGAGTACCTCAGTGTTTCCCTACCACATCTTTGGTGAAAAATCTTGGATCAACAGGAGGAAAAAAATACAAAAATAATTATACTAAATACATTTACACCCCCACCCCAAGTAATCTCAGTCTGGTTGTTGTTGTTGTGTTGTTGTTGTTGTTGTTGTTGTTGTTGTTGTTGTTGTTGTTGTTGATGATGATGATGATGATGATGATGATGATGATGATGATGATGATGATGATGATGATGATGATGATGATGATGATGATGATCTATTGTTTTATTCTTCACCATTTTTGTTTTGTGGCTTTGGTTTGTTTTTGTTTGTTTTTCATTGTTTCTCTAAATGATTTAATCACAATAAAGATATGGGGTAGGAGGACCAGATCATTGCAGTTTTAGCTGCAAGTGGAGCATTTGTGCTGATGCTGTGCTTTGCACAAGGCTGGACAATAATGGGCATTGCTTGAAGCAGGTGATGGTGAGACCAGAGCTGCTGGGTAGAAAAGCACCATGTAAAGCTGCCATCTTCATCACCCTTCCTTACCTTAAAATGCTTCTGGGTCCCAACTTTCTGCATATTGGGGACTAGAGCTACCACATTTCAGGGCTCTGGCTGGTGTCTGACAGAACAGATGTGCTTCTCCAAGTGTTTAGGCAAAGAGACAATACTTCAGAGTGACCAGCACTGGAGTAGAAGGACCACAGGGTTTCTGCATAATTAATAACTTAGTTTTCTATGTAGGATTTATTTTTTTAAAAAGCAGATAATATCAGCAGAGGCAGGATGAAGGCAGGGACTGAAGTAATATTTTAGCTATCCACACTCCAGTGAGAATGGAAGGAAAATTTAACTCGACTGCTGTTCTGGAGAAAACTTCCTCCAAAAGTGTTTTGTATTTTTTGCATAGGGAGGAAATCCAAGTTGGAACTATCACTTCACTGCATTTACCAGCTTGGGAGGGATTTTCATCAGGACTGTGGCAGAGAAGGAAAAGGCTAGTTTACCTAATATAAGCCACAAAACTATTAAGTCTGTTCCCCAAAAGATAAGTCTTTGCATGGCTTTTTAAAACCAAATTTGATTATTTTTTAAAGGTCTATTTGGCATCATTTGTCTATTTTGGTTCCACAAGTCTTTTGGGTCCCTGTTAATAAAGGCACTTACCAGATAGATGTGTCTAAGTAATGCTGTTAATTTTATAAGAAAGCAAAGTGTTCTGCTTATATACCGCCCCATACCACTACAAGTAGTCTCTGGGCGGTTTACAATTTTGATTACAGTGTGCAGGCTACACATTGCCCCCCCAGCGAGCTGGGTACTCATTTTACCGACCTCGGAAGGATGGAAGGCTGAGTGAACCTTGAGCCTGCTACCGGGGATTGAACCCAGGTCGTGAGCACAGTTTTACCTGCAGTACAGGCATTTAACCACTGCGCCACGAGGCTCTTCACCATTGTCCTCTTAAGAGGTATTTTCCTTACACAGTTTTCCTTGTTTTGCTTTTCTACTTCCAATTCCCAGTGCTAACTGGGTTTCCAAAACAACTCTCCCTCTCCTAACATGTTTAAAAGTTAAGGCCTCCATCTTGCAAATTAATCTAGGCAGTTGAACAGCTGAATTCACACAAAGTCCTGCTGAAGTCATATAAACCAGAGGCCAAGGCTAAGAAAAGGTAAAGCAAATGGAGTGCTAGTAAACAACTCCAAGCTAGAGCTAATGTCAAGAAGCCGGCTATTAAAATAATAAGAGAATTATGTAATTGCACAGACCTTGCTATATGTATAAGCTGAATTGTGCCAAGTGATTTAGAAGGCTTTCATTTAAGAATTGCATTAAATAAATGAGATAAGCGATCCCTGACCTCCCTTCAACCTATTCATGGAACATGTTCAAAGCTTGACTTTCCCAGAGCCATAGTTAATTGCAACTGCTAATAAGATCAGCAAAATATAATTCTTCCCCACTGAATCAGTGTATTTGTGACGAACAGTTCCATCGTAGGAGTCTTTTTGGCCTCCATCCTGGTCAGATCTGCCAAGAGACATAGAAAAGTCAGATCATAGCCCCCTTTGACGTTCCAACTGTAAATGTGACCAATGAGATCTGACACTGAAAAACAAAGGAAGCCCAACCAGAGCAAACAAGTGCACCCTGATCAACTCCCAAAGCTCACGACAAGTGCTTTCCTTGCTGGCCGCTTGATCGTGAACCTTCTCTCCACTGCCCCATTTGAAATTGTGCATTGATCTGTGCTGCTGTACATTGAGAGTTGATCCACCCTCTCTCTGCCAAAGAAAGGATTTGTTTCTTTGGCTGTAGACACTGCAGAGCCTGCATCCATGTGCAGGCAGCTTGGGCTGTAAACTGACTCCACCCATCCACATGGACTCTTTCCCAGCACTTCCCTTTAAGCTGCATGCAAGGCAGACATCCTTTTGGCTCCATATAACACTCATAGAAGCGACCCTTAGCAGTTAAATTAAACCCCACACCAATGTAAAGGAATTTCTTTCCACGTGGGTTTATTCGGCTCCTAATGAGAACCTGATAATTGTATTAAACTCTTCCTAATTTTCTTTTCTATCTGCAAATGAAAAATGCTAATGATGAAAAGTAAAACTATCAAGCAATTTGACAAGTACCCGATCCACTGTGCCCCTCCGCCATAGTGTGAAGATATGTAGTGACTCTCTTGCTACATTCAGGGCTAGTGCAAGACACGGTACCAAATAATGCTTACCCACCTAAAGTAACAGAATATCTGAATAAGATAAAGTATATTATTCAGTCACATGAAATGAGCATATGAAACACCTCCACAAGCATAGTCAAAATGCCAGTAACACCAAAGTAAACCATCTGCTACTTTTTATGACTCCTACATTTTTCAGTGTGAAGCAGTCCTCTTGTTTTACCTAATGGAAGTGATAGCCTGCCTGCCTGAAAACTATCTGGATATAAAATGATTTTGTAGTGATAAATTTTTGAAAGTGTACATATTCTAGGGCTGCAATTTCCACCATATATTTGCACAGAGATGTCATCATAGGCAGCAATCCTTTGCAACGGAATAATACAAAATATATTGTGACCATAGTGATTCTTGTAGGCTGAACCAGCAAAAGACCTTTCATTCTGATTAAAGAGAAAAACTCAGTTAGGGCTACTGACTCATCATTTTTTGTTATTTATTTTTCCCTAAGGTAAAATAAATCTTTGGTTTCCTGGACACAGTGACTTTCAGATGAATTACAGTGCATTTTACTCCGAGCAAACCATACATCTGCTCTTTTTGTACTGCAAGATAAAGGCTTGTGAATTTTCTTGGACTGATTCCTGATTTCTGAAGAAGAATATGTTACCCTGTTCCTGGACTGCAGGCTCTTGCAGTGCTTGAGTTTACCATTCATCTTAAGCAGCAAAATGTCAGGTTGTAATTTCATATTATACAGAAAGTATAAGGAACAGATTCCATTGCAATGCCATCTCCTTTCTTTATCATTACAGGTGAAGCCATTAAACTCCAAAAAGGAAATAGGTTTATATGATTGGTAGCTTACTTTTACTCACATGTATATCATCAAAATGAACAACTGGTGAATGAAAGGTGATTGTTGTTTTAATCCATCCTTCCCCAACTTGGTGCTCTCCAGATCGATTGGGCAACAACTCTTGCCACCTCTACCCAACAAGAATATCTGATAGGGTAAGGGGACATTTTCCAAAATTCCAGGAATGTATCACCTAAGGGCATGCACAACTCATACTGCACAGCATCACAGATAAAAGGGTTACAGGAAGTACAGGATGAATGACAACATATCTCTTTAACCATTCCATTTCTCAATTGCCCATTAGTCATATTTGTCCAGTTGTCCAGTTTAGGCCAGGGTTAAAACTGTTGGATATACTGTAACCTTACACACAACAGTTCCAGTGTGGGAAGGGTTAAACTGGATAGCTAAGGCAAAGTGCCTATCCTGGTTCACATGAAAGGTGAACTACTTTGGTACCTACTTTGTCTTTCTGCTTGGTCGTCTCCTCGAATCTAGTTAAGAGCTTTCTGTATAAGCTCCTGGAAGTTGTTTCTTTGAGAAAGACACCTCCTGGGAAAGACACTAAATTAAATCTTTCAACTTTAGTTCAGGTGGTCTCCGTTTCTACATATGTATTTTTTTTTTAAGTAGTGAACACTAAACCTTGTTTTGATCTGTCCAAGATAATTTGGCAGCAGCATGCCACAGAAGCTTGTTCAGTGCTATGCAATGACCTGTATCTCTGAAGAACTGGCCAACATTATATGGCAGCCATAGTTCCTTCTCTCATTGTCCTCCAATTGCAAACTGCTGTCCTCAATGTGCTCATATCATTCATACTAGTTGCCAGTCCTGATCTCAGTCAACTATATTATGTCATGTTCTCAGCCAGACATGAGACAAGACCACTTCAGATTCAATTTTTTTCCCAGATTCTCCATTTTCTCTACACAGAGGTACAGAAGGTGCTTTTTCTACTTCTGCTTTTAATCTTATAGGTGTACAGTATTTGCAATCTGTTTCTTTTCTTCATCCAAATCTGATGATCCAGTGCTAGATGTAAAGATAAGACTGGAATCAGTAAACAATTTAAATTAATGCAATTAGTTCTTCAAAGTCCAAAACACTGGGTAGCCTGAATAACCTAGAAGTGTTAGAATATGTTCATGAAAGAAGCCAAATATTGGTGTTGAATCTAGTAGAAAATACCAACTATTTGAAATGCTTCTAAGCTGAAAAAATACTTTGCCAGGAAAGCAGCTACATTCCTTATTCTCTTCCTTTCTGTGAATTTTACATATCTACACAATGAACACTGCATTGGGGAATCATGCGCCACTGGATATCTGCCAGGCAGTTGTCTAAATTTCTCTTGGAATTACCTCGAGAGCACTCACCATCTCTTGAGGTAGTTTATTCCATTGCCATACTGCTCTAAAAGTTATGATGTTTTCCCTGATAGTCAGCTGAAATCTGGTTTCCTGTAACTTGTGCCCATTGTTGTGGGTCCTGCACTGTGAGGTCAACTGAGTACAGATCCTGCTACTTCTCTGTATGACAGCTTTTCAAGTCTTTGAAACATGCTATCATATCGCTTTTCTCTAGGATTAACATGCCCAGTGCTTTCAGTCTTTCCTCATCAGCCTTGATTTCCAGCCTCCTAATCGTCTGTGTTGCCCTCCTCTGAACTTGTTCTAATTTGTCAGCATCCTTCTTTAAGTGTTATGTCCAGAACTGGACACAGTGCTTACGATGAGGCCTAACCCATGCTGAACAAAGGACCTTGAAGTACAGCAGGCTAGAATATCACAATGAAAGGCCCTCAGATTCCCTGCATGCTAGGCTGTCCCTCTTGTTTCAGAGGGCCTGCCTGTGCCAGTGTATCAGCTGGCCAGCAAATGAATGGGGAGGGGGGCAGCAGTCCCTTTAATCCCAGAACTTGACCATGCAACTTGGACAAAAGTGTCCAATTCATTAGTTATGTTGCCAGTCTCCTCCGATACCTCCAAGTTGAGTCTGAGTCAAGTCATCAGCAAGTCATTGAGTTGGACTTGAGAGTGATTTGTGAGTCCCCATCCCTGGAATTAACCCACATTTAGTTCCTTCCCCAAAGCCACACTCAACCATGGAAACTAACTAAGGGGCACCACTGATAAAAACTACCTGTTAGATACCCTAGAAACTCTACTACAGTATTAGTAGTCGATTAAAATGTTGTCGATTAAAATCAACATCTGATGACAGGCATATTTCAGTAATTAAGGGATTTCTGTTTCTACCTTTACAATGACTGTATAATTTGACCCTAAACCATAGATCACAAAAGCAGAATAAGTCTCCAGTCACATCACTCTGAATAATTCAAAATTCTGGATAATGCTCACAGATCTTGGAGTTCTCACCTCACAGATAATTGTCATACAGTATAAGGACATAATGATATATAATTTGTATTAAACCTACATTCTTTTTTTTCTTATTTGCAAGAGAACCTTTAATTGGAAGGTCTTTATACCTTCCATTTCAACTTAATTCAGTAGAGTTCTTTCAAAATGCTTGGCTCTCTTCAGTGCTAACCCAATGTGTTACCATGGCATCTGAAATAAGATTTTGATTGTAGTATTTGGATAGGCAGTAATAATAGAAGACCAAGTCCAAGAGGCCACTTAAATTTAGAAAACAGATTTTACTTTCAAACCTTGCAGTCAGCAATTCTGCTTCAAATATCAATGCTTTCATAAGACACAAAGCCCAATAAAAGCTTTGTAATATTCTAGAAATGGGCAAGAAATAGACCTCATTGGCTGAACCAAATATATCCATCACACTGTATAATTCTGCATATTAGTGGATTTCAGTGGGTACCGCAGAAACTACTGGACAATGGGACTCAACGTGGAAGAAATAAACTGAACCCAAGACATAGCAGGTTAGCTCTGGCACAAGACTCAATGCTTTTTTTTCTTTTCTTTTTTTGACAGCTAATCTTTTGAAGCCAGCAAAAGGAGACTGATCCATTAGGCTGACAGGTCTTGTATGCATCTGACTGATCTATCTGGGCCTGGCAAACAGAGATTCAGTCAAATGCCCCATTTGAGATGAGCAAAAGTACAATTAGAACATGGAATATAAGAAGTATGAATCGAGGTGAACTGGAAACTGTAAAGCAAGAACTGGAACATTTAAACCCAGCAGTACTTTGTGTCAATGAACTAAAGTCAACTGGACTAGGATACTTCCAGTCGGACAACTACTGAAAATGACAAACGCAGAAGAAACTGGGTGGCTCTAATACTGAGGCAAGATGTAGCACAGGCAGCTAGAGAGTATAATGCAAGATCTTAGCAAATAATATGTATCACAGTCCATGGAAAACCTTTCAACATACCTGAGATGTAGCGGATCTGATGAAATCAAAACTTTATCTATCAACTCATGGGCTCTGAGTTATCCGTGACAGATCAGGAAAGAGATCTTGGTGTGTTGGTGGACAGCTCCATGAAGGTGTCTACCCAATGTGTGGCAGCGGTGAAGAAGGCCAATTCCATGCTAGGGATTATCAAAAAGGGGATTGAAAATAAAACAGCCAACATTATAATGCCATTATACAAAACAATAGTAAGGCCCCACCTGGAGTATTGTGTACAATTCTGGTCACCGTATCTCAAGACAGACATAGTGGAACTGGAAAAGGTGCAGAAGAGAGCGACCAAAATGATTACTGGGCTGGGGCACCTCCCTTATGAGGAAAGGCTAAAACATTTGGGGCTCTTTAGTCTGGAAAAAAGGCACCTGAGGGGGGATATGATTGAGACGTACAAAATAATGCAGGGCATGAGTAAAGTGGATAGAGGGAAGCTCTTTTCCCTCTCACAAAATACCAGAACTAGGGGACATGCACTCAAATTGAGGGCTGGGAGAGTAAGAACAGACAAAAGAAAATATTTTTTCACCCAGCACGTTGTTAGTCTATGGAACTCCCTGCCACAGGATGTGGTGATGGCATCTGGCTTGGATGCCTTCAAAAGGGGATTGGACAGATTCCTGGAGGAAAAGTCCATCACAGGTTACAAACCATGATGGAGGTGTGTAATCTCCAGGCTTAAAACCAGGGTACTTCAAGGGCCAGATGCAGGGGAGTGGTATCAGGAGACAGATATCTTGTCTCATGAGCTTCCAAAAGCATCTTGTGGGGCCACTGTGAGATACAGGAAGCTGGACTAGATGGGCCTTTGGCCTGATCCAGCATGGCTCTTCTTATGTTCTTAAATCAGATGATGCCCAAAGTGAGAATTCAGCTCTTTATTCCATCAAACACACACAAGTTTCATAGGAATAAAAACAACAACTAAAATGACCCAAGGGCCTGTTTATATACACACCCAGGATTTCCCAGTGGCTGGCCATTGGATGGTTTAAACAGCCTGTTGGCCCCCAATTGGATAGGCCATTATCCTGCCCTTCAATTATTCTCTAGCCTCAAGCTCCCACATCCTACACCTGTCTCCAATTACCTGTGCTTGGGAGCTTGATCAATCTCTGCCTGGCTGGAGCCTGGCTGGAGCTTGGCTGGAGCTAAGGTAAATTTGTATCTTCCTTTCTATTGCTCCAAAACTCAGGCAGTTCAAGGGTTGCACTAAGAACAACAATACCCATTGTTCAGGTCTATGGTTCAAGTACTAATCCAGAAGAAGATGAAGTTGAAGATAAGCATCCAAAAAGAGATTGATCTCACACCAAAACAAGACATACTTATAATCAGACGTGAATGGAATGTAAAAGTAAGGAGAAAATCAGAACCAAGTGTTCCTAGAAAATTTGACCTAGGGGACAGAAATGAACCAGGAGAGTGACTTGTAGAGGTCTGTGGAACCAACCATCTGTTTATGAAAAGTGCATATTTCAAGCAACCAAACAGATGGCTGTGCATGTGGATATTAAAAGAAATCATTGTACTTTAATTGGAAGCAGAAGATGGAGAAGCTGTATTCTCTCAGTTAAAACAAGAACAGCAACAATTTATGGTACTGATCATGAACTGTTAATACCCAACATTAGAGTAAAGCTGGATAAGAATACTAAAAGAATTGTACTGCCACAATATAATTTAAACAACATTCTGGATGAATTTAAAGTCCACATGAGGAATAGATTTGCATTACTAAATTCAATTGTCTGTGAACCAGAAGAATGTGGATTGAAACCAGAAATACTACTAGGGAATAATGCAAAAAAAATCATGTAGTAAAAAAGAGAGGTGGGACTAGATGGATAATGGAAGAAACACTTAAATTCCAACAGACAGAGAAGCACAAGTAAAATGTGAGAGAAGCAGAGTCATAACTCTAAATACATTTTTCCACTGTTACATAGAGGGAAAGAAAAGTATTACAGCAACCAGTGCAAAAAAACAGAGGAGAACAACAAAAAGGGGAAAACAAGAGATGTAATCCAGAAGATCCAAGAAATCAATGGGAAATTTAAGCCTGAATTTAAAATGCTGAAAGACCAATGCGAAAGCAAAATATCTGGCCAGGAGAAAATAATGAGAAGGTAGAAATAATATGTTGAAGACCTATATAGAAATGATAAAAGGATGAAGGCTCCTTTAAAGAGGAATCTTATATTGAAGAATTTGCTGATCTAGAATGGGAAGTGAAAGCTGCTCTGAAAGCATTAAGAAAAAATAAGTTACCAGGAGTAGATATAATACCAATAGAACTATTTCACCACAAACAAACACTGAATCCATCAAATCCTAACAGGAATATGCCAACAATATGGAGTACAAAACTGTGTCCCACAAACTGGTAGCATTCAACATGTATTCCAATGTCCAAGAAAGGACGTGCCAAAGAGTGCAGTAACTTATAGGACCGTTGTTTTAATTTTCCATGCAAGCAAAGTGATGATTAAGGGCCTTTTCACGCGACCCCTAAGATCCGCTGGTCCCTTAAATTCGGACCAGAGATCTTGGGGGTTTGTTTCTGTTCCTGCGTCCCCACCCCTCAGCACTTCCTGCTCCTGTCGGCGTGAGGGGAGGGAGGGAAAAAAGGACAAAAGAAGCCTTCACTAACCTACCGGTGCCGGTCGAAGTTGCCACGAGCCCCGTTACTTCCTGGTTCCTTCTCAAGGGGCTCTTAAAGGGGCGGGAGGCAAAAAAACAACAGACAAGCGAGGAGAGCCCGGCACTCTTATCCGCATCAAATATTTTTCACCTCCAGAGAGAAGGTACAAGAAAAGTGTGCTGGGTCACGCTAAAGTGGGCGGGGTCGCACTTAATTGTCTGCAAACTCCGGAGCTGGTGGGGAAACATTTCTAAGCTCCGGAGCAGGGAGCCATTTGCAGCGCAGCTTAGGGGTCGTGTATAAACACCCTAAGGTGTTTCAACAAAGGCTTTTACCACATATGAGGTGAGAAATGCAGGGCTGTTGTGGAAAGGACATAGCCATAGGGCTGATGTAAGTTGGAAGCAACTTGATGGCATGTAACAACAGCAGCAACAATAACAGCAACAACAACAATGGTATTTTGCTAAGAAAATACTATTATGGAGGTACGGTACTCCAAATTGAAATATTTTTTCTGCTTTGCTTATGAAATACAAAGTAGACTTCAAAAGTATAATCATAATCATGTCCCTTTGGAAGTCTCACTTTAGAAGTCCTCCATATCTAATAAGTAGAGATGGGCAGGAAACGAATTTTGAGTTTGAACAGGGTGCAGGGAAGCAAGGGCCTCTCAGCTGTGGGGGGGGAGCCCGTGGTTTTGGAGGCCTCACGCCAGCCGGCTGGCCGGATCCCAGAGCGGCCGGTGCAGATGAGAAGCCTCGGAGGGGGCTTAGGAGACCTCCCGCTGCCCAGCGTGGCCACTGTGGGTACTCTAGAAGCGGTGGCAGTGAGATCTACCGCCGCCTGGAGCGGCCGCTGCCAGAACTCCAAACACAGCTGTGAGGCCTCCCGCCGCCCGGCGCAGCCACTGCTGGGGCTCCAGAGGCAGTGTCAGCAAGGTCTACCACTGCCCGGAGTGGCCACTGCCAGGGCCTTCTGGGCAACTGCCAACAATGCCACTGCCAACAATCCGCTACAGAGTGGCCTAGTGAGGCCGCAAGGAAGCTTCTGAGTGGCTGCCGGCAGTGCTACCAGGATCGCTGCCGGCACCGCCAGCCGGGTAACCCAAACCAGTTCATTTTGGTTCGGTTTGTATGAAGTTTTGTTTTAAAAATTTGTGTGAAATAAAATGAAGCAAACTGGGGAGTTGAAACAGAATGAAACTAACCATCGTTTTTCTGTTTTGTGCCCACCTCTACTAATAAGCATGCTTAAGACTGTACCTGAGTAACACAGTTCAGGAAATATTTTATGCAGGCTAAACACTTATCTCTTCCCCTGCCCCCACTCTCTTTCTTTGCAGCTTTTATGGTCAAATGCTTGCAGTGAATCAATCACCCACTACTTGGTACAGATTGTGTGGAGTATACATTCTAGTAAAGATAGGGAAATGTTACATATTGAATACGGTTTCAACCTTGAACCTCTGCACTTAAGGGCTATTTTTAATTATTTCTTGTAAGACAATAAAATCTAGAAAGGCTTCTTTGCTGCTGAATTTTAGAATGTGTTTTTTGAATTCCAGAATGTCACCTGTTAACTTTCTTTTCAAATTTCATGTAGAAAATTTAATGATCTTGAATTGGTTTTAAAATAAAGCAATGTGTAATTCCAAGCCAAATAGAATGGTACAGCTTAACATGGTTTCCCAAGTGTAACTTCAAGGTAGCTTCATTCAGAAATTATGAACTGAGTACATCCAGGTCTTGTGCAAAAAATATATGCAAAGCATTAAAAATCTATACATGGTACAAAATAGATTGTCCAAGGAAGCTTGTAACTTATTTCACAGCTTGAATGGATACTCTGAAAAGACATTGCTCAAATTTCATATTAAAGCCAAGAGATGATTGAGTGATACTACTGATTCCTTCGAGAACAGATGTGCACGCATCATAAGCCCTGGTCTATGATTATTACTTATGAGTTTAAAAGGGCAAAACATTATAACTAGGGAGATATGCAACACTATTCCCACAGTATGTTCAGAAATGCAGATACTGTATTGTCTTGGCTTTCTAACTTTTGTATGAACATATGCATGAATTATTAGACAAAAAATGGAATATTAATAGGAAGATATTCAGTACATTCCTTTCTCTGTCTAGACAGACAGCCAAGTTCAGGGATCAGTTGTGTGCATACTGCTGTGAAGTTAATGCTATGCTGTGAAGTGAATAATGCTCAGTGCTGCATATGTGTTTCATAAAATATTCCAGATGCTGTGAAATCCATTTTCAATTTTCAAATATATTCCATATTGCTGTTGTTTCTCTTGCTGACCTCTAGCTACCTACTGTTTGTTATAAATTCTTCTTCTTCTCTCCTTCTTATTCTGTGTCCTCTTTCATGGTTGCCTTCTTCTGATATTTAGCATGGGGTTTGAAAAAAATCATGGTCTCCAGTCCCCAGAGGTTTGCAGGACTTCCCCAGCAAGGTTTATGGAAGCTTAAACCAAGGAGGGGGTAGTTTTTTCAGGTGTCTGTAATGACTCTCAGCTAAGAAAAGATGGCTTATTTTCCAAATGACAAAGACAGAGAATGTAGCTGAACAGGGCTAAGCTATGTGGGAACACCACGGCATTATGGTTTTGTTAGTTTCCTTGCCGAGTATGCCCATACTAGTCACATTCAGGAAACCACCAGATCCATAATGCTTTGGATTTCCAAGATGGCATAGCCCTGCCTGGCTACTTCTGTTTTCATCATGTAGGAAAGAATCTACTATTTCTCAACAGAGAATGATTTAAGACACCTAATAAGACTAGGTATTTTTTTTTTTTGTCTAAAGCCTCCAGTGCTATAGTTGATGAAATTCTTCCAGACTTCTGGGGGCTCTAGTTCATGAATTCTAAAAATCCCAAGCATACTGGAATATCTGTCAAACCATACTTGCACAATGTGGCATCCTAGATATATACCGATACCAATCTGTCAAAGGATGAGCAGTAACGGGGAGGCTGTCCACATGCATGTAAGAGAAGACCCCCATCTAGGAAGCTGTAGTAATTGTGTTAGCAGAATACTGTAGAAAGATGACCTAGGAGCTATGAAGATGGGATGATCACCCAAGATGCTTATGGCATGGTCAACAGTAAAACACAACTCTTATTATCCCAACAAATGCATTCGAACTAAAAGAGGATAAACCTTCACTTGCATATAGAAGTGCCAAGAACTAGCTTTCATCCATGAAAGTGTGCCGAAAACTGACATGACCTATCCTCACAGCTGTCCTCCCATCATAGAAAAGGAGAATAAAAGAACTAAGTGATTTTCTTGAAAAAAGGGAGGATGATCTACCGGTAAGTAGAAAGGAGGCTTAAGGTCAGCAAACCAACTGACCATTTAGGGCAGGCGTGTCCAAACTTTAGCCCTCCTGATGTTTTGGACCACAACTCCCAGAATTCCACACCTATATTTCCAGTGGCAAAGGACTGTGGGAGTTGTGGTCCAAAATATCTGGAGGGCCAAAATTTGGACATGCCTGATTTAGGGAAAACCATGAGAATCCAAAAAACTTAATCCCACCTTGTTGTCCACTCTACTCCTCATTGTTGTACTTACAGTGTTGCTAGGGCTCTTTTAATAGTTGTGATTGTGACTGAGAATGATTTAAATAAACAGAAGCTAGCACAAGTGGGCCTAGAGAACGTTCACACCCAGATCCAATTTTGATTAGTAGTACCATCACACCAATATGGGATGAAGGTTAATTAGCCCAATCCCTGGAAGAGAAAACAGCAGCCTTCTCAGCTGCTGCACCCAGACTCTGGAACTCCCTCCCACTAGAGGCCAGGACTGTCTCATCTCTGATGTCTTTCCAGAAACAGGCAAAGACCTTTCTATTTGGGCAAGCTTTCCCTGAGTGATGGACTACCTATTAAGTGTCTTTTATATGAATCTATAGGGTCACATAGACTTTGTGTTTATAACTACTTATAACCTTATGTGTTTACACTGACACTATGTTTTTGATGTTAGTTTCCATCACTCATAACTTTTACATGGAATTTTACTATCTTTTTAACAGCTCGTGTTCTCTTGTAGCTTTAGCGTAATGTTGTCTATTAATGCTGGAAAATGTCCCTCACTTCCCTGTTCTGAATACCTGAACATGTCTTAATTGTACTGGACTGTATATTATCCCTCATTACTGTAAGCCGCCTTGGGTCCTTTTCCGAGGAGAAAGGCGGGGTAAAAATACTCTAAAATAATAATAAGTAAGTGAATAAACCTGATCAGGAGAACTGCAGAGCCTCGAGGACCTAAATTGCTTCAAGAGCCTGCTTGATCTTTGGCAATAGCCATGTCAGTATTGGCTAGAAGACAAGGACAAAGAATGGTGGACCTAAGATTAATTAATCAATGATCGTGATGTAGCCCAGTGTCCAAGAAATCTTGAAGGAAGGGGTTATGATTGTTCAGTTTTGATTGAAGAAGCTACAAAGAGAGAAAGTGCAAAACAGAGGGAGAAGAATGGAATTACTGATCCTCAAGGAGAGCTGGAATGCAGGCCATTTTTTTCACCTTGATTTAGGGTACCTTTTAAAAGTTGTGCTTGTGCATATGAAAGAAGATTCTGGAGACAGGGATATTTTGAAACATTGACTTATTTGGAGTGAAAATAAATTTGTTGGACATTTTTTCATGCTATCCCTGAAGTCTTGTTTGTTTTGGTTTATTATTTTTCTGAGTTGGGTGGGTGCATTGCATTTGTGGGGTGACAGACAGATAGACATCTCTCCACAAAACACAGTGCACCAAAACACTGTCTACTAAATAAAGATAATGATATATTATATAAAATTATATACCGGTATGTATATACTGTTATGTGTGTGTATGTATCTCATATACTTAGCCAAATTCATTAGGCATATTCATTAGCCCTGTGAAGCTGAAGAGAGAAGAATATCATGAAAATGATTTCTGTTAGAATAGAATAGAACTCATACCAAACTATTATAAGGATCGAAGCCGCCTGTTCCACTGCCAATTTTTCCATGTTCTGTAGATGTCTTGGAGCCATGCCACATTGTTTATAATCTTCCTTCACTACAGACAGATGTGGCCATTTTGCTTTGAGTGCGTTCACATGCTGTCTTACAAAACGACAGCAGATCTGGCTGAACTATATTAGGTTTGAGTTCAATATATAAGGACCAGAGGGGAAAATTTTATTTTGATTCCCCTGTAGTCAGAGGCATAGCTAGGGTTTGGAGGGCCCGGGGACAAAGTCAGTTTTTGCGCCCCCTCCTGCCCCTCAACTGCATCTCACGCACCAAGCACTGATCCTGGATAACAGTGGGGGAGGTGGGAAAGAGTCCCTCTTTCTCACACCCTCTTCGGTGTCTCCCGGACAAGGCTCTCCTGTGCAAAACACACAGCACGTGGATAGCGCCAAACAGGTGGTTTCTTTGAAGCATCACCTCCGTAGCCTCCTTCCCCATCCTCCCCCCCCCCCCGGCTAAGGTTCGGAAATCATTAGCACAGGAAAAGGAGGACAGGGAAGCATGTGATGGGATTTTTTCAAGCAGCACCTCTGTTACCTGCTTCCCTCTCCTCCTTTCCCCAGGCTAATGATCGCCAAGCCTTAGCGGGGGTGTGGGGGGAAGGAGGAGTGGGAGTAATTGACGGATGCGCTGCTTGGAAAAAAATCACCTGCTTCCCTCTCCTCCTTTCCCCCAACTAAGGATCGCCAAACCTTAGTGGGGTGAAAGGAGGACTGCTGGTGGGATGGCACATGGCTTCCTCCTCCTGATCCCCCTCCAGATGCCCCCAGATTGCTGTGTACCCTGGGGCAAATGCACTCTTCCACCCCTCCCTAGTTACAACAGTCCCTGCAGTCTTTGTTGTTCAAATATGCTCCTTTTGCCTAACTAGGCATCAACTTGGGCCAACTGTTGCTACAGGAACAGCGCCACTATGGAAGACTTATCTGAAGGGCATTAACAATGTGTTGTTTGGGCTACCAATGCCTGTTTAAGCTACTTAATCAAAGTAACCTAATGGTATTTTTAAATTATGCAGTGCCAGAAAGATGTATCCAGCGTGTTTTGCAATTCAGCCAGCAAGCACAGGAACCAAAGATTTCTGGAAACACAGGTTCCAGCAAGTCTGATGTCTCAGCTTACTTTTAAATCCCATCCAGTAAGATCCAACTTATCATGACCCTAATAGGGCTTTCAAGGTGAGTGATATGTTTAAGGAGTGGTTTTACTGCTTCCACAACTCCAGTAAGCTTCTGTGGCTGGTTTTCTGAGTCCTAGCCCATCACCCAATCCACTATAACACAGTGGTTATTGGTGTCAGGATATACAAGTGAAGTTTTAAGCACTGAAAAGAAAATCCCTCTGTTTCATTATCAAAGCTATTATCTATGCTCCATACTGACTCCATCATTCTGTGGTATCCATGTCTGAGGAACAAAAATGGGGACAGGACTCTAGTCTTTCAAGAAAGCTGAGAATAACGAATACCCCCCCCCATTAGAAATGAGGGCTAAATGTGATATTCAAAGAGGGGGAGGGAGGAAGACATGGTCATGAGACTGGAAAAATCCAGGGTGGCTGAAAGAAGTGTTTCCTAGAATACCTAATCTACAGATCAGGCACTCTAACAAAAATACTGAGAAAGGAAAGAAAACTGAAATGACTTTTCCCCACCCCTTTCTCAGCTAACACATCTTCTCTTTCCTGATAATTTGCCCGTACAGATTGACTGTTTCCCCAGGGTCTGTAAACAGCTTGATGTAATGCTGTGTTAAAACTTGGCTTTGCTTTTTTAGCTTATTGAAAAGCCAATTTCTTCCCGAAAAATTAAAGAACCAAATTAAAATAGGAGATAAGCCAGATATTTAACACTGTGCCAGGGGGACATTATTGGTGAACATTTCCAAATGCTGACAGTTTGAGTGTAAGGGTCATGTTTTTAAGGGGATTCCTTCAGTCCTTCCCCTGCAACACACACCTTTAATCCTGTGATTGTTCCCAATTCTGCGCAACAACTGTTTCCATTCTGCTGGTCTTTGAACACAATGTCTTCCTTCTGTTTTCTTTCCTCCGCTATGCTTCCTGCCAATTAAAGTTGGTGGGGTAGTTGTAAATTGTCATGGTGTGTGTGTGTGTGTGTGTGTGTGTGTGTGTGTGTGTGTGTGTGTGTGTGTGTGTGTGTGTGTGTGTGTGTGTGTGTGTGTGTGTGTTGTGACATTGCAGTCATGACTGATTCTTTGTGACTCCATGTCCATGGAGTTTTCTTGGCAGGACTACTGGAGTGGCTTGCCAGTTCCTACTCCAGGCACCTGCAGCACCTGGTATTCCATGGTGGTCGCCCATCCAAGTACTAACCAGGGATGACCCTGCTTAGCTTCCGAAATCAGGCAAGATCGGATGTGCTTAGATACAGCAAACATCCCTGAGGGAAGAGCAATTGCTAGGTCCTTCAGTTGAACGGAGGAAGGAATTACGGCAACCTTACTCCTGATACAGCTGGGCCATGCTCACTTTGTGGCACACTTTTCTGGGCTACTTCCTTTTCTTAAGGGCAGCAACATAGGGAGCTGCAGTACATTTACTTAACAACATGCTCATATCGTCCCTTGTCCCACACAGTGTTATTGAGGACATATCCACCACTTCCAGTCCCTCTGATCACCAAAAGAAGCCCCTGAAGGGTACGGGAGACCTAGAAATATTTTGCATATCTGCTTTTCATATAAAAGATTCCAGACTCAGATCCTGGCATCCCCATGCTGGAATGGGAAACATTTTTTCTCTGAAACCCCGGGAAAAGCTTGTTTGTCATTGTGGAGTACCCTAAATAACATTGATTGTGATGGACCAATGGTCTGACTTGGTACAAAGCAGAGACTAGAGACTTTAGGGTAGTGGGCGGCATATAAGTTGTATAAATAAATACATATATAAATAAATAAATCGCCTTTCTGCTTCCATGCAAAGGCTATTCAATGACTGCTTCTAGTCTCTAGAGCTAGAGTTTGAAAACCTTACTTTTTAAAATTTTTAAGTTGCGATTGGTGGCTTTTCTAACTAGGTTTCAGTTAGAGATGGGCACTATTCGTTATTTGTTTAGTTAGCTAATGAAATGAATAACGAACCAACCCATCAAAGAAAAATGAAACAAAATGAAATGGAAATTTCTATTTTGCTCATTTAATTTTTTGTTCCTGGCACTTACCTTGCCTAGAGTGCCGATCCTGAGGGAGTTTTCTGGAGTCCCAACCTTCGGTGCTGCAAAGCAAGCGCCTCTCAGCTGTGATTTTTTTTTTAAAAAAAGCCCCCAGCATAGGGGTAACTTTAAAAAAGAATTTTAATTTAAAAAAATAAAAAATAAAAGCGCCACCCCGGCCCAGGAGCGGCGTAGAGACAAAAAGTAAAAAAATAGGGGGGGGGAATCAAAATGAAATGAAACAAAATACGAAACATTTTTTTAAAAAAATCATTTCATATTAAATGAAACAAAATGGGGGAGCAAAGGAATAACGAAAAGAAATGCCATTTTGGCATTTCGTGCCCATCTCTAGTTTCAGTCCAAAAAAAGAAATAATGTAACACTACATGATCCCCAATTGGGTAGTTTAGCTACAAGATTCCAGAAAGAAGTAGTCTATTAGCCAAAATCCTGTTACTTATGTATGCTGGCATAAATTCTAAGCCACTACTCAAGCCATTGGCATTTATATTCTTATTTCAGTGTGGCACAACAGTCTACTTCTTAACAAGCAGCAATTCACCATTGATATTTCTGCTTTATTACTTAGAGTGGCAGATGGAAGTCGTTGGATTCTGAGCAGTTTTTTTATTGCATTGATGATGAAAGCAGTCACCATACCACCTGTCTGAATATAATTCCAGTCTCATCTGAGCTAAGAAGGGTTAGACATCTCCAGGTAGAGCTATCCAAGAATCCTACCTGAAAAATCTGGAAAGCCCTGGCAAGTCAGAACTGAACCAACAGACTGACTGAATATAAGACATGACAACAAAAACCCAAACCACCAATAAATCAAAGGACCCCAAACTCACCAGGGACCAGCGTTGTGGCCGGGGAGGCCCATCTGCATCACTTGGACAGGATCCCTCCAAGAAGGCGCCCACCATGTGGTGCAGAAGAGGCCCCAGGAAACCACCATCAGGTTCCTGGCCCAACCAACCAAAATGCACCCCACGTCACGTGCCGGGGTGAACATCTGGGGTCAGCCTGCCTAGGCAGGTGCAGTTGTGTAACTGGCCCCTGCCTTTAAAGGGAGAGCTGGCACCGGCAGCCACCACAGTTGCTGCCTGGCTGGACCCAATGCCTGGCCAGAGTACTGCAGTATAACCAAGGTAAGAATATGGCTTTTACATCCTCCAACCCCAGGTGTATGTGTGGTTTGTGATGCAAAAGGGACTCAACACTAGGCCACAATTCATTTTAATAGATGCATATAGAGATGGGCACGACTCAAAAAAATGGTGTTTCGTTTGTCGTTTGGTCGTTTAGGGGTCTGTTTCGGTTTGTTTTCATTTTCGTGATGTTTTTTGCAAAAAAAATCGTTTTTGTTTCATTAGGTAATGAAACGAAAACACGAAAACGAAAATTTGCTGTTTCGTTAGCATTCTTTTTAGTTCAATGCATCTGCTGAAACAAAAACGAAAAACACGGCAAATTTGGTCGTTTCATTTTCGTTTTCGTTTTGTTTTTTAAAAAAATTTGTTTCGTTTTCGTTGCGTAACAAAACGAAAAAACGAAAACGAAAAAAAAAAAATCGCTCATTTCGTGCCCATCTCTAGATGCATGTGCTGAAACGGATGAAGCACTTTCTGATTCAACATCTAAATCTCTTCTAAAGGGGTGGCAAATTCTATGCCTGTAAAACCAATTAGACTGTGACTCCCAGAAGTCCTATCCATCATAGGAAAAGGGAAGCTATCATGGGAGTTGCAGTCTAACAACACCTGGAGAGGGACAAGATGCTCTAGAACAAACAGTTTTTCCAAGTACACTTAAGTACCCTGGCCAAATGGCCCTGCAGCATTTAACATCTACACAGAGCAAACGCAAGTTCAGTGTTCTTCTGAGCACTTAATCTTCAGCCAGTGCCGTTGTCAAAGCTTATTATTTAAAAATAGACTGTGGGAAAGCCCCTAACAAAATAAATATATTTTATTTGCAATATCTTTTGTTTGAAACTAGGAGAGAAACAGCTGGTGTACCAAAGTGCCTGTGAGGATCTGACTCATAGATTAGATTTTAATAGCATAATCACTGGCCTTTAAAGAAAGGGGTCTGATTGCCATAATTTCCCTTTCCTCCCTTCATTTTGGTCCTTGCAAGAACGTTCAACAAGCAAATGGCAGACTGAAATTCACCAGTGTTGCTTATGCTTGTGACCTTATATTTACTGTACATAACTGCTTCTATAGCTAGAGCTTGGAGGAGTTACTTTTTTTTATGACAATTCCCTAGTCACCCTGGGGCAGTCCAAAAAGCAGCTTTCACTAGCTCTGATTCTACTACATCTAATTAGCTATCTCTCTCTTATTACCAGGTTTTGATAATTATTACCAGTTTTGCATTTGGAGTATTGATTTTGTATTTTCTTAGTGGTTTAATTCTCCCTTCCCCATCAGGGGTTAGCATTAGCAACTGTGGCAATCCAGATGTAGCTGGACAACAGATCCCAGAATTCCTTACCATTGGCTACATTGGTTAAGCTGCAGTTTAATAATGTCAGAAAGTCCACTGTTGAAATAGCCTTGCTCCTTTGACTGTGAAATCATGGCTCTTTCAGCCACTAAGGTCAGGCATTGGGCCAATATACATTGAGAGAAATGCATTAACTCTATGCCTTTCTGTTATCATGTTGAATATAGAAACATGGCTATCTGAATCCACATAGGCCAAACTGCCAGGGTTGAGATTCTGGCTCACAAGGAGAAACTAGTCAAATCTAGCAGCCCTCCCCCTTCAAATCATCCCCTTTCTATGTAGAACACATTGATGGAAGTGGGGTAGCTAAAACACTCCCCTGAATCCATGTGGGCTGCATGTCAACTCCTCAACAGCTCAAGAAGATTAATGTCTTATAAAAGGAAGAATGTTAGAATGACATCATGTCCTCTGTTTCATTATGGTAAAAATGTGCTTCCTGTTTTTTTTCCCAAACAGATCTTTCTTGGATATGCCCAAGAGGATACAAAAGAGGGTGCTAACTGCAGACCAACATGTATTTTGATAATCTTCATTCATGCAGCTGCTTGTTAGAATATAAATCAGTTCTCCATAAGCTGAAAGCTCTAGAAGGTCTTTTGTAGGGTATTAGAGATGATCCCCAAAACCTTAAAATCGAATGTATTTTGCCATTTTACATGACCACCACAAGTGTGAAAGGGTACCCCATTTATTGCACCCCCACCAATATCTGGATGATAAACTTCATCTATGAGGAATGGCATTGGTGGAATAAGCTGAATTGCCTCCCTATAGCTAAATTTTATTGTAAGGTGATTCCTCTCCCCCCCCCCAAATAACGTTCCAGACAAATTTAGGCATAGGCATGTCCAGATTCACTTAGATCTGATCCAATTTGATACCATGTGATCCAAAGGGCACTTTAGTTACCAAGTGATGAATAATATAAGCCATTCCTTTCACACTACCACTGCTCTTTATACACAGGGTGAAGATACATGCTGCAAAGAACATATTGTTAGAATAATGTGCTTGAAAAGCAATGTCATTTGTAGCGGACGTTTCTCTCATACCAGCCTGTTTGGTAAATGGCTATTGGGAAATAACTAGGGCCGTTACTTCACGAAGTGCATCGCTTCGCAGCGGGATTGCCTTCGCTTTGAATGCGGTGGCGGTCACGTGGTCTCCCTTCGCTCCCACCCCTCTTTCTATGACCTCACGTGGCGAATGTTTAGGACCGAATCCATTACTACCTCATGTGCTCCCTTCGCATTAGAAAGCTACTTTTCAATGTCCGGTTCCAGCCTCCTTTTAATTTAAAAAAATATATAACTCGGCGTATCGATGCATCAATACTTGGCTGTCATTTGCGGCAGAGCATGATTACTGTATGATCCTTCGTTTTCTATTCCTGATTTGTATTGTTTCGTCCATTGGTGACGTGAAAAAATTGCTGTTCTCCGTCAGGGTCACTAGGTGGACCAGCACACCACATTTGTTGTTTATGATCCCTCGGTCCTCCAAGGACATCGGAGTAATCCCTTTAGTCCCTAGAGCAGTGACCAAGCAACTTCCGCCTCCAACTACCATTAGAAGGGAATCATGCCTCCCTCTCATTCTTCATGCCGTCTTCAGAAATTCCACAGGTATCGCCCATATTTTGTTGCAGTGCTGCACAGTGTTTGTAAATTGATGGACAGTATAGCTTTGTTATGCTTCCTAAACCGAAGACGATTGTTCCGACGCAGAGTGTTGTTCAGGAACGCTATGAGGGGCTGCAACACGTTGATATGGGTCATTTCGCAGTGGATAAAAACGTCGCCTAGACAGAAAATATTCTGGTGTTACCCTGGACGTTCTCAGTGGTTTCACGACACGGTTCTTCAGCTTTGGGACGATAGGCAGTGGTTGGAGAACTTCCGTATGACTAGAAGAACTCTTTTTGGGGTCGCCGATAAGCTGCGTCCATATCTGATGCGGAGGGACACAGTTATGCGATCAGCCGTTCCAGTCGAAGAATGAGTTGCAATTGGCGTGTACTTCTTGGCCAGCCGTTCTTGTTACCGAACCATCGCTCTGGTATTCCAGAAAGGAAGTTCTACTGTTGCAAGTATTGTCATCGAGGTTTGCCTAGCAATGGAACACATTCTTCTCAAGGAAGAGGTTCGCCTTCCAGATTTCAATAAGGTTTGTGTCTTATTTCAGATCTGGCCATTTATTTTTCCGTTACAATCATAACTTTCGTATAACTTTCCTTCTGTCTACGTAAAGCTATTATGGTTAATAATTTATCCTGGTTCAACAGATGACATCATCAATGAAAAACTTCGGATTTCCGCATACTATTGGATGTATCGATGGAACCCACATCCCAATCAGTCCGCCGAAATTGCAGGGAGCGGCTTATTTTAACCGGAAATCTTTCCATTCTGTTCTACTGCAGGCAGCTTGCGACGGTAACGGTATTTTTTTTCAATGTTGGCAGGACATTCAGGTGTGAATCATGATGCTCATGTTTTTAGATCATCCATGCTTTTCAGTAAGATGGAGGAAGGGACGCTAATACCTGGCAGCCCTATGTTTCACTATGCAGGGGTGTCAATCCCGCCAATTATATTAGGGGATGGTGCGTATCCATTGTGTAAGTGGCTGATGAAGCCTTTTGCTGTACCAAGAAATGACAGGGAACGTCATTACAATAAGATTTTCAATCGCTCACGATGCATAGTTGAGAGAGCATTTGGACGCTTGAAGGCAAGATTCAGACGTCTGTCCGTTAGGATTGAGGCACACATCGAAAACGTGAATTCTATTATTGCTTCTGCCGTGATTCTGCATAACATTTGTGAACGCGAAAACCATGACATTCCGGATGAGGAACAGCATCAACTTTCGCAAGCTGATTTTCAGGATGGCAGCGACATATATGACTGCAACAGATCTGGTACTGCCCAGGCAGAGGCTGAGGCTGTGCGCAATGCCATTTCTGAGTACCTACATACCCATGTAAAGTGACATGTTAAATAATTAAAGTGTTTCGTATTCATCAATTCTCATGAAAATTTTTGATTTGATCTGAAATGATTGCCTCCACATTCAGAGTGTGTTATCTTACTTTTATTTGGTTAATAAAAGCTTCAATCGCGGGCTGATTTTCTTTCCATTTGCTAGTCCTAATAACACAACCGTAGTGTAGGCCTATCCTAAAACTACATGCCCCCTTTTATATGCTTTTTCTTATCCATTTATAATATACATTAAAAGGATAAACAAAGCCTAAGGAGAAAAGAAATGTGCACTTTGGGGTCTGTACCATGGCTTTATTGAGTATATGCAACAGTCCTGCTGTACAGGAAGATGTCTAGCTGGACCAGCCCCTATGGTTCAAAACAAAAATGGAGTTAATGGTTGTCATTTAATTTACTGAACTATTTTTGTATTTTTATTAAGATTTGCAAGAAATAATGGCTTCTCTGCTTATGGATCAACAATGTGTGGACATTTTGTACCAATCGTCCCATTTATCTAACCTACCAATTTGTATATGCCAGGGTTTCCATTAACATGAGCATATTTCCATGGTGGTGAAGGAGCAAAGCACCACTCCCTGTTTTTAAATATTTAATTGCTTTTAACAGTGATTCCTATTAACAATGTGAATTTTAGTACCATTTGTAATATAAAGTTACCATATTAAGAAACGCGGAAGGTACATGATTAAGTAATTCTTTTTGTAAATTATTTAAGTGTTACAGTACCTAGAGGCACAATACTTTTTTAATGAAATAGGGCTATAAATAAGCAGTATGTACTGTTTACATTAAAGTCTTATAGTTAATTATTATTATCTGCATTCGAATTAAGTAACAGTACATAAATACATGAAGTGAGAGTTATCTTACCTGCGGGGAAGAGATTCGCAGGGTGGGGGCGATCAGCCTGAATCCATAATTGCAGTAGCTGCTCCCAATAGGCCGATTGTTGGTTCTCCTCAGCACCCTCACCAAAATAGTACAGACACCTGTTGAAATTTTGTCTCAGGGTCTTAAATTTTGATCTTATTTGGCTGGGATTTCTAGCATAATTAAGCCTTGCAAGTTGGCGTGAAGCCAGCCTGAAGGCATCCTCATTTCTCCTTGGCTGCATGTGAAAAAGAACAGGCCCAAGCCTGTTGTCAATAAAAATATCTAGAAGTGCAATAACTTCAGCCTCTGTCCAAAATCTACCCCTCCCTCCTTCCATCATATTTTACCTTTTTTTGCTTGCTATACAGAAAAAAAGGCCTTACTCCTCTGAACTACAACCCTTTACAGAACTAACTCTCCACATGTTTCCCAAGTTAGTCCAGGGTATTTATAAGGTGTTGTTGCCGGACCCTGAACAGTTCTCTGGAAAATCATCCAATTTTCAACCAATAAGAGTTGGGGTCAAAGTGTCGTTCAAGTCCCAGGTGCCTAGGAGTCTGTATACCATGCTTAGTTATAATCAAAGCTATACAGTGTTTCAACACTTAAGCAGTTCAGAAAGTCTTTATCATCCGTGCATATGATGGTTTGCAAGGAATAAAAACAGTCTTTTCAATGAGCTGCTTTGTTTGGTTTATTCTAAGAAGAATACTTTTAATCACTGCACTAAGATATCATCATTCTGAGGTGTGCATCGTCCTTCAATAAAACCTGGAGGGCAGAAGTACGGTAACCACTTGTAACATTTTCTTCTGTGTGAAACCCAGAAGGCCCCATTGTTTTAGGAGGGAGTTGGGAGGAGCTGCTAATGGACAGGCTCCAGCTAGTCCAACACCTGCCTTCGGAGGCTTAGCCTGTTGTTTGCTGACTAATGGCCAGCAAAAGGTCAGAAGTTCATTCAGAGGGACCGACCCTTAGGAACACATATGGACCGTACCACTGTTACTGAGAAGGGGCCGAGAGATAGGCTTGTCTGTTTACTCACTCATCAAGTTTTAAAACATATTAGCAAACATTGCAATGCAACCTTTTCATTTCTCGGGGCGTACATGTGATTTTGTTATTAGACGTTTGTTAAGGAGGCCATGAAATGAATTAGGATAAATACTAGCACCACAAAAATGGTTCCTTCTAACAGGGCATAGGAACAGTCCCGTTGGTTTATCGAGGCACCGGTACTCAAGTGTCAATGACTTCATAATTCACAGGGCATTGGCTCTTTTATGGGGGGGGCGGGGGTGGAAATGTTGGGGGGGGGAACACCACAGTAATAAACCAACCAGCAGACGATGTTGTTAGAACGGGGTTTTTTTTCTTTTTCTGGGGTGGGAATGGGGCCAATGTTGAGGGGGGGGAAGCACGACTGTAGTAATCCAAGCAGCAGACGATGTGTTTCATACAGCTCTGCCTCAGAATGTTTGGAAAAATAAGTCATGCTGTTTAAACTCTGTATATGCTCAGAGGCACGATTCGCGCATCAACATTTTATGGCTGAATCAAACGGGAGGCGGGATCACTAGAGGGATCCTGGTGAAGGAATTAATATAACCGTTCGATGCACCGCAACACATCTGTCAGCTGCTGGTTATTTCAACGGCTGGTTTTTTTTGTGGGGTGGGAATGGGGCCAATGTTGAGGGGGGGGAGCACGACTGTAGTAATCCAAGCAGCAGACAATGTGTTTCATACAGCTCTGCCTCAGAATGTTTGGAAAAATAAGTCATGCTGTTTAAACTCTGTATATGCTCAGAGGCACGATTCGTGCATCAACATTTTATGGCTGAATCAAACGGGAGGCGGGATCACTACAGGGATCCTGGTGAAGGAATTAATATAACCGTTCGATGCACCGCAACACATCTGTCAGCTGCTGGTTATTTCAACGGCTGGTTTTTTTTGTGGGGTGGGAATAGGGCCAATGTTGAGGGGGGGGAAGCACGACTGTAGTAATCCAAGCAGCAGACGATGTGTTTCATACAGCTCTGCCTCAGAATGTTTGGAAAAATAAGTCATGCTGTTTAAACTCTGTATATGCTCAGAGGCACGATTCGCGCATCAACATTTTATGGCTGAATCAAACGGGAGGCGGGATCACTACAGGGATCCTGGTGAAGGAATTAATATAACCGTTCGATGCACCGCAACACATCTGTCAGCTGCTGGTTAGTTCAACGGCTGGCTTTTTTGGGGGGGTGGGGATGGGGCCAATGTTGAGGGGGGGAGCACTACTCTCGTAACGTGCTGCTAAAGTAAACACGTGGCGGTAACATCCGGGAATCGAGGTAAACAACGCCAACGAGTTGCCACAAGAATGTAAACAAGACAAGTGTATTGTGTTTTACACAAACACCACCCCATGGCAATAGCAGCAATTAACAAAAAAGGGGGGGGAGCGGGCAGGGGAAAACAGTGACACCTGGCATTTGAAGGGTGGGGAAAAAAGAAAAGGCATGAGACACCGGGGTACAGATGAAGTTGCATAAACAAGCACAAATATCTGCACATTGTAAATAAAGACAGCAAGAACTGAAAAACCGGTTAACCTAAATATCGATGCATCAATATTTTGGAGCAAAAGTAACTCCCCCCCCCCAAAAAGAAAAACACCAGTCCGCACGTGACGTTGAATGCGAAGCGGGATGCGAAGCGAAAAGATTCCCGGCCGCTGGCAGGGGAATCACTCACCCCGCTTGGAGCACGGTAAAGGGGGCGTGGTCGGGGGTGACATCGCAACCAAAAAGGAGGAGCGTGCGGACTGAAACGATCGATTCGCACAGAAATGAGGGCGTGCCGCGAAGCGAGCTGTTCGTGAAGTAACGGCCCTAGTCTTCTTTTCCATGTCAGCCACCGTGATGGTTGAAATTTCTATCAACTTTTCACCCTGTATTCTCTATTGGTTCTGATTTAACCCCGTGACAGTTAATAGAGCTCTTCATTGGCCTCTTATTTCAATCTGGATGCCAATTTGAGGCTGGCATCTATCCTAATTTGGTTCAGAGCAAATGGTACCTGAAATCCATGTTAATTTATAAGCTTCCCATTGCCTTTCATTAGAAAACCCATCTGGCCATATCTTTTTCCCCTGTTCCATTGATTCACATGACATTCAGATATGTTATAGAACGTAAACAGGGATAAACTGGCCAAAATCTAGACAAATTTAGTGATGTACTGGCACTTTTTAATGTTATTGTTGTTTGTTTGTTGTTGTTATAAAACACCAAATAGAACTAACAAAAACAACAACAAGCCTCAAGCAATTTGTGCCTTTTTCAATGTAATATGTGCTCCAGACACAAACAGATTTTTAGGTTCTCTTTGCTTCTAAATGGAATCTGTCTGACCCACTTCCATTCAAATCTCATACAAATTGGGCCAAACCATGCCATTTCAGTTAGTAATTCTGGATTTGTTTGAAGTCATTGCACAGTTAAGGATGGTTAAGTATCAAACTAATCCCAGGTCTTTGAGAAATTTGGAAACAAGTGATCTGCCTTGTGCTTTCTACTGAATGACCCTAGCAATTGCCCTGCTGAATCTAAAATTGCTCAGAATACCTTGCATCTTTTCCATATAACTAGAGAATTTCTCTCTTCAAAATTATTTTCATCTGTATTCCTTAGAATAGCCATGTGCTCTATTCTGAGATTTGTTTCAGTATAATCTGTACAAGAAAATCCCAGAGAGTTGGAAAGTGATTAGAAATGGCATGAACTGGTTTGGCCCAGTATACGCTAGTTCGTAAAGGTGATAGAACAGGTGGTGCTGCTCCCAAGCCCCAGCTACTCATCAGGCCCAGCTTGCTTGCTTTTTCCACCGCCTTGGCTAATCTGTTAGTCAGGAGCAAGCGCACAGACTTCTCTTCCCTGCCCTTTCATCGAAGTGAGGACTCAGCCAAGAGGGCCATGCAGAAAACTGTTGACTGGAATGGAAGGTCAGTTGAAGAGGTGTAGGATGCGAGCACACTGGGCTTGGTGAGTGGTTGATTGAAGTGGAGGAGGGAAGCAGCTGTGCTGCTGCCTTTATGAACTGGATGCACCGCAACAAACCAGTCCATTCCCATCTCTAAAAGTGATCAGTGTGAGCACTGGGATGCTGGGACGTCCATTTTTGGAAATGTTACCCCAAAAAGATAGCATTTCCAGGCTCTGAAAATAACTCCTTACTTGCCCATCATACACAAGATTATTTTGTTCATTCTTTTCCAACCACAACAACAGCAAATCCCCTTGAATATCATCTGAAGATCCAGAAGACCTATGTCTCTGTCTCTCTTTTTGAATCCATCATCTGTGCTGTTACCATAAGATTGTGCAACATTAGCAGCAATTTATGACTCGTCTGTAAAATCTCTCGCCTTGACATTTTGCATCAGACTTAATAAATGCAGCATCCAGGCAGTCTGCTTTCCTTTCATTGAACCTGAACTGCCAATAAATGGCTTTTTCCTACAGCCAAAAAGCTGGGTTCTCTGTAGTAAAGTTTTGAAAGCAGCCTTTGCCAGAAATAAAATGTATTGTTCTAGTCAGGAAATAACCAGGATTTTTCTAACAATCTAATTTGTAACCAATCCCAAGCAAAGATGTCAACAGCAGAGCATAGATAGGGAGGGGGACACTTTTTCACAACTGCTTCTGGCACCCAGCATAAAAAGAGGATCATTTCCTTTTGATAGTTTTTCAGACGTGGCTCAAAATGGCAACAGTATTTGCAAACCATGCAAAAGTTAGATCTCTTACCTTTGTTACAGTAGGTCTGGCAGCAAACAACAGTGGTTATTCTGCATGAGAGCATTTAGCTCATATTTGTCCTTACTAACATTATCATGTTGCTGGACTTGATTGCCTATGTACTTGTGTTGCAATGTTCTTATATTGACTTGTCTGGGATTTGCAGCCAATTTGCAGTCTACTAGTAGCCCCTCAGAGGCTCTGAGCTTGGCCAATCAAAGATTATATCCCTCCATTCTCCTTGAAAACCTATTGGTCTGGTGTTCCGAACAGACTGGTATGGTGGGATTCTTATGATATATAAAGCATATATACATATAAGAAGAGAAATTAATGTCTCTGTATGTAGATTTGGTGAATTATATGGAAATACAGCTCCTTTTATCACTTCTAGTCACAATTTCAGCCTCATCCACTGCTGCCCCGTGATTGCTTCCCCACTTTCCATCACCCCTGTCCCTAGTAGGCAAAAAGATTAATCTGGGAGTTGAGTCATGGCAAATGGGCTTCTTTTCCTGTGGAACTGAAATGTTTTACTACTCATCCAAGTTTGATCCCACAAGAAAAGAGATCCAGTTGCCATGACTCATTTCCCAAATAACCTCATCTGGATCACTGAGAATATCTGCAGATATCCTACACAATGTGACCCTTGGTTAGTTGGGATCACTCTAGCATGAAACAGTCCTTAATAGAGATGGGCATGAAACAAACTAAAAGTTCATTTCGTTATTCATTATTTGATTTGTTACCTAACAAAACAAATAACAACCCTAGGGGTAAATTTAAAACCAAATGAAACGAACCGAGAAAAATTGGTTCGGTTAGGTTCGTTTCGTTAATGGGGGGTGGAGATGTCTCTCTACCTGGTGCTGGTCCAGAGGTCTGGTCTTCCTGGCTTCTGGGACAGCAACCGGGGGAATAAAAGCCGAAGGCCGTGCTACAGATGTAGCTCGTCCATGTGGTTGGCAGTAAAAAAATAAAATAAAAAATAAAAATAAAAATATTTTTTTTAAAAAGGGAGCGCCGACCGGGCCCCAAGGGTGGCCTGGTGTGCAGCCTAAAATAATAATAATAATAATTTTTAAAAAACAGTGCTAACTGGGCCCCAGAGGCCGCGCGGTTGGTGCTGAAACAGAAAAAAACAAAAAAGCCCCGTGCTACAGCTTTAGCATGGGGCCTGAACCCGGAAGTGGGGAAAAAATAAAAAAAAAATAATTTTTTTTTAAAGGGAGCGCTGACTGGCCCCCAAGGGTGGCCTGGTCAGCACCCTAAAATAAAAAAAATATATAATAATTTTAAAAAATAGCACCGACCAGGCTCCTGGGGCCGCGTGGATAGCACTGAAAGAAAAAAAAGAAAAAAACCCACGCTACAGCTGAACCCAGAAGTGGGGCCTGAACCCAGAAGTGGAGGAGGGGAACAAAAATAAAAATAAAAATAAATAAAAAAGGGAGTGCCTACCGGACCCCAAGGGTGGCCTGCTCGGCACCCTAAAAGAAAGAAAATAATAATAAAAATAAAACCAGCGCCGCAGTCGGCACTGGGGGGGAAAGCGGGTAAAAACAAATAACAACTTAACGAACTAACGAAATGATTTTTTTTAAAAAAAAATTCATTAACAAGGAAACAAAACAAAATGAAGCCTTAAAACGAAATGAAACGAAATGGATCACCATTTTTTTGGTTCATGCCCATCTCTATTACTTATTCCAGAGCAGCTGTGAGAAACAGGACATTTTGTTTCAGCTAATCACAATTTATCTGTTTGTTAAAATAAACCCAATTTGTAACCCATGGTATCATCATCATCATCATCATCATCATCATCATCATCATCATCATCATCATCATCTTAGAACTCAAAGCTGGAGTTCTGTCATCAAGTCCAGCTCCTGCCAAGGAGCCACAGTGGGGCATCTCACTTCCAATTTCTGGCTTCACAGCCAGAGACCTAAACCACCAAGCCATCCAGTAGTTCTTGCTCGATGCTTTCTTGTTTCAGACAAAACATAGCTAAGACTGACCACAGTTTGTCAGGTTCAGACAATATAATGAGCTGTGGTTTTTCCTCACAGCCACACCAGCTGTGTAGCAGCAGTAGCATGTAAGCTCAAGATCAACCTAGACTTATGACATACCAGCATAACAGCGTAACCCAACTATATCAGCCTTACATACGTTGTTGAATGTTGGAAACAAAAAATCATTTTGGTCTGCCAAATCCTCTTTTTCAATAGAGTCCCAATGTATCTGAATCTTTTATGATGCTATAAAAATATGTTTTATAAACACTGTATTTGTTTACTCCTTTAGATCCCTAAACTCTACCGTAGAGTCAATGACTATATGAATAATCCTAATAATGCTCCAGATGCTTTTTCTGTTTGATGGCCAAAGCTCACTCACTGTGAGACTAGAATTTCTCTTCTTCTTCTTTCAGATTGCTGCCTGAAGTTTCTTAAATAATTGGTTACTTGGGACTTGATCAACAGAAAGTTCACTTTAGATGTCAGGGTTGTTTACATGATGTAGCTGGCTGGTATCTGGCTCTGGAGACAGAAGTTGGGAATTTGAAACCTCACTGTACCTCCTACAAATACAGCCAGCCTGTGTGGTCTTGGGCAAGTTGCACAGTCCCTAGATACCTGCAGAAGAAGGTAATGATAAACCACTTCTGTTTATTCTCTACTTGGAAACCCTTGAAAATGGTTGCCATAAGTCAGAATTGACTTGATGGCACATGATTACTACTATTTATTAAGGAGTGTTGTGGAGCAGTGGCTAAAGTGTAGAATTACTGTCAAAATTCTGCTCATGGTCAGCTTTCGATTCCAGCAGATTCTGACAGCCGGTTCAACGTTCACTCAGCCTTCCAACCTTCCAAAGTCAATAAAATGATGACCCAGCTGGCTTGGGCTGTGTAGCCTGTATAATTAAAACTTTAATCTTCCCAGAGAGTGCTTCAAGCCCTAGGTATATGAGCAGCATTTGCTTTGGCATTTCTTATTTATTATATTTTGTATCATGGTTGTAGTCACCATGTCTCTGATTTTCTTCTGTGACAGTGAATATTGTAGATCCTCTGTGGGTAGCTGGGAGATGTGTGTCCAATTAAAGATTTTATCATTAGACTATTTCATGATTCTGCACAACTCTTTCTCTTCCTCCAAGGATGCTTATATCTTCCTCTTATGTTTCAGTAAACTGTAGCACCTGAGTTTTCCTTCAGTGCATATACAAGGCACTATCCACTTGCAGAAAGCACCAGGAATATTTCAGAAAATTAGTTGAAGGGCTGGTGAGTAAAATGGAGGTGAGCAGATTTTTGCTTGCTGCCTGTTTCACCCAGGATGAGCAGTGTTCTAATCATTTGGATCATACAACTTGCCAGCACTTTTCTTCATCAATGTGTTGGAGAAGGCAACAGTGGACACTGCACTGGGTCTTCCTAGGCTTCTGGTGGAACCACATTTCTTATCATAAATGGAGAATTCCAATTCCATGATTCTGATCAAATGGGTACCATTTCCTTCCAGAATATAATCCTTCAACTAGGGTCTCCTTGAAAATTTTGGTTACTTGAATTGGGCACACAATTCTACACCTGATTGCTCAAAGTCATATTCTTAAACATATCCTTCCAGCTTAGTGTGCACAGTCATAGCCTTAGCTTTGGCATATTTCATCCTCAGTTCATGCAGTTTCTCTGGACTTGCCTAAGACATTGCTTGCAATCACATACATCCTTACTTGGGAATTAGACTCAAGAAAAAAAAGAGAGAAAATTGCTTCTAATCAGATACTCAAAACTAGTACTTTGGTGCAATTACACTGTGGATTGGGAAGAACATTTGTAAGTCAGAAGGATACTTGAATTAATTTATGAGAAGTGCATGGCATTTTGTCAAAAACTGGAGCCAAGTCCTTGTTCGAAATCTTCTTCCGTTGACATTGGCACCGCATCTCTCATGGACTGATAGTATGACTAATGTCATCTTGACTGTAAGATTTAAAATTGGAGTATGACCTCCTCCTTCTTTCTTAAAGAACACTGTGCCTAGGGTATTTTGATAGCTTTACATTTAAAACATTGTAAAATGCTCAAATTGCTTAAGAGGATGCACTCAGCTATGCTATACAACAACACAGAAGAGAATTAATTGTAATTACAATGGTTTAATAGTTTATTTAAATAGATGTAAACTTGTAACTGAATATTGCAAGTCACTATAATTAAACTGACAGAAAAGCCAAAAGTTTGTCTTTTAGTAAAATGCTTGGGGAAATAATAAATAATAAATTAAGAACAACCTTATAGCACAACCTTATGATGCACAAATAGAGTGATGTCAAAATCTCACAGTGGTATCATTTAATTCAGATTATTTAAAAACTTCCTAACTGCCTGTTTTCAGGTTCTGAAGCTCTCTAGGGATCCACCGTGGTCCTCCTGCTTCAGATCACCCCCGTTCAGCCTGCTTTTTGTTCCCCCTGTGAGCCCACGAAGGAGGATCGGGTCCAGCATCATGGCCGTGGGTGGGTGGGCGATGAAGGAGAGAGAGACAGAGGCAGCCATACCTCTGCTGCCCCCCCCCGGTTTCTGATTGAGGCACCTGGGCAGAGTGGGTCTCCCACCCGGTCCCTCACCTGTGCCACTGCTGTTGTGATTGTGAATGCAGCAGTTGTTTTTTACCTGAGGAGGGTGGCTCACCCTCCTCATCCCTCCCTCTGCTGGCCCTCCCTGGCTCCCTTCCAGGCGCGCTGAGCATGTGGGCCAATTTTTTTTTTTTTTTTAGAACACGCCATCGCTGGTGGCAGCCCCGCGGTCAATTGGTAGCACACGGTCAAAGTGTTGTGCAGGTCTGATCTAGAGGGCCACAACCTCCCTATAGGTTTACTTGGAGAAAATTTAACCAATGCAGGCCAATTCATAACAAATTTAATTCTCATGCCTTCCCTTAACAAGTTTTAGGACCTATAGTAGTATGCTGAGGTTGATAATTGACTTAGATATTTTTGGAGGTTCTATACATCATCACAGAATTGGTATTTTTATGTGATCATTCTTAGACAGCAGCTTGGGAAAGCACTCAGTGAGATGAGGGAGGACTTGCAAACTTCAGAATAGGAATTGACTGGCAGTGGGCCAAAGTTTGAGTTGGTGTTGGGTAGTATTTACTATATTATGTTTTTGAAGCCTACTGCTCCACATCCTCCCATGCTGAACTTCAGCACAATTATACGGGGGAGGGGGGAAGGCTTATCCACCCATTGTAAACAAGACACATGAGGATCACACACTGTGTTTTTAAGAAGTACCTGTCAGCGGTGGTGAATCAGGAGAGGTGGGGGCCAGGGGATGGGGGAGGCAGCACCTGTGATGCATGGCTTCACCCTACTTCACCTGCCACCGAGGTGCCCGGTGGCAGCGGCTAAGTAGGAAAAGTGCCTGGGAGGTGGAGGTGCCAGCCCTCCTGCATGATCTTCTGCCCTAGAGAGTGGCTGTTGTCCATGAGAAGCACTGGCTACTTGGTGGATTTTCCCCCTTCCCAACACTCCTCCACTTCTGGCAAGTAAGTATTCATTCATCCCCCTGTTTTCTGTTTCATTTGGTACTAAGCAGAGATGGCTTAGTGTCATGCCAGTCAAACTACTTTTCCTCTTGAGCCTTTATGTTTGAAAGGAGGGTGGAATCGGGACAGTCTCTTTTATCTCTTCTACTAGTATTTCCCACCCTAGACTTATACTCGAGTCAATAAGTTTTCCAGTTTGGGGAGGTTACATTAGGGACCTTGACTTATACTTGGGTCTCAGGGACTTCCAGAAGTTTCTATTCACTCTTTTTTATTTGAAGAAAGGGGAAGTGCTGAGGGCTGCAAAATAGAGTTAGACACAATTTATCTATGCCTAATTTAGGTAATTCTTGTGTTAATACTATTGTTGGGGGTAGTCTTCACACCACTCATTTTTTTAAAGAAAATAACTATAACTAAAATTAATGTACCTGGTCATGTGAAGTTCACTGGGAAAGGTCAGTAGTTAAATGAAAAAGAAACCACTCAGCAGTCCTGGACAACCTTGCAAGACTGTGAAATGTGAGTAGATAATGTTTCATTCCAAATTAACATTTTAGTTGGAAGGCTGAAGCAACAGCAATATGTTGTGTGACATGACCTCTTAAGGAGGAATACATTTTCCATTCTGCACCCCTGCTGTTCTCCTGGTTAATTGGATTTCCCCCTCAATCTCATGTGTTTGCACAAATAAAGCAGTGGCTTATCTTCATGGATGCAGTGAAATAGAACAGGTCTCAACTGAGGGAGCTAACAAAAATGAAACATTTCCCCGAGACAAGGTGTTATTTTTTATTTAGTTTTACACCATGATTCTATTTTTTTCACCATTCTTCAGGCTCTGTGGGTAAGAAAATGAATCATAAACACTAACTATACTGTACTACCAATGTATGCCATGAAACTAGGTCTTCCTCCTTGACATTCTGGAAGGAGCATTGCTGTCTTTGGTGGGGACACTCCCATTTCCCACAACTATAAAATGGAGGCCCTTTCATAAATTTTCTCCATGCACAGAGCTTGCGGTTGTAAAGAAGAGGGGTGTCACAGTTCCACCCATATACGTACCCCCCAACCCAGTGTAACTACTGTATATACTCGAATATAAGCCTAGTTTTTCAGCCCTAATTTTGGGCTGAAAAGGGGGCCCTCGACTTATATGCGGGTCAATACTTTTAGCCATTGAGGCAAGTGCTTGGGTCGTTGGCTAAAAGTCATTTTAAACATTGTGTGCCACTTCTCATGACCCCCCTCTGCATCACAGGGGAGCGGTGCACGATGTTTAAAATAACTTTTAGCCACTGACCCAAGCACTTGCATCATTGGCTAAAAATCATTTTAAACATCACACACCACTCCCCCAGCTCACAAAGGAGGAGCTGCCAGGCCCTGCTGCATTTCCCACCCTAGACTTACACTCGAGTCAATACATTTCCCCAGTTTTGGGGGGTTAAATTAGGGGCCTCAACTTATACTCGGGTCGACTTATACTCGAGTATATAGGGGTATGTTCCTCCACATTTGTTTTGTCTGCTTCCTTTATGTCGCCTCTTCCCCTCCCAGCTGCACCCCTCGCTAGGGTGGCCATTGCTTTATCACCAAAACAGAGGACAGGAATTACCAAAGAATCATCCAAAAAGTAGGACCTTTACCACCCAAAAAGAGGACATTTTTGCTTTTAAAAAAGACATGTGCTGAATTAAGTTAATATATGCCAATATGCCCTAATTTCAAATATCTGCTGTATTTTAAGTAGAATTGCAGGTTATAACCCATCACAGAGAAGATGATTGATCAGGTGACCATAGTGGGCAACTGTATTGGAAGAGAGGTGGGAAATAAATTAAATCAGAAAATCATAGTGTTTATTAACCTCCTGATATTTTACTACAGTTCACTAATTATAAATAAACCCCAGAAACCAATATCTGTTCTGTTTTGACTCTTTTAT
This sequence comes from Phrynocephalus guinanensis, assembly GCA_037367245.1. Taxonomy (NCBI): domain Eukaryota; kingdom Metazoa; phylum Chordata; class Lepidosauria; order Squamata; family Agamidae; genus Phrynocephalus; species Phrynocephalus guinanensis. Next base: position 41,769,695 of record CM074739.1, read on the forward strand.
TAAAATAAAATAATTTCATTGAAGTAAATTTCTTAAGAATTCAGATATAAACATGCACCACTCAGAATTGTGGCTAATGAAGAAAATAGTAGCAGTAATTTTAAAAGAATTTTTTATTTTTAGTTCATTAAATCTTCTTTCACCCCTAAACTAATGCATTTAAAGATTACAGTATTCATTCAAATCGACTGTTTTTATCATTTATTTAAATTACTTTTAATTAAAACTGGCATGCCAACGCACTGATGTGGGGAGCATATGGTTTTGCTGGAGGCAGGGCACTGGGGCCCACATTTGGGTCTGCAGGAGGCCCATTTTGCCTACTCTTGCTTTGGAAGTTACTTTTACAATTTTATTGTTAATCAAGATTTCTCAGCTTTGTCTCGTTCATCAGGGGTAAAACCAGCATGGGATTCACATGCAAGTCATGGGATCTTTGAATGATTTTGTTCAGACTACTGTCAGTATTTTATTTTGGTGTAGATGGAATGGCTTTAGTCATCACATCAAACTGAGCTTAATTCACAAAGTGCCCATCATGTGCCTGTCCAGTTATAAGAGCAGAAAATATACAGGACATTCAGCCGACTCCTTCATTAGCCATAGTTCAGCATTGTAGCTTAAGCCAGAGAAAAATCCCACTAGGTTTCTGGCCTGTCTCTCATCAGAGAAAACACTTCTTCTCCTTTCCCCGTTGCTCTCAGCTTTGTGGAGCAAGACTTTGGGGCTACAGTGGAGAATATTTTTGTCCTCACCCTCTTGCTTCTCCTGGAACTTCCAGATCCTTCATTCAATGTACCTGGTGAGATTCTGCCCATCAGATTCAAGAGAGTTTATCCCTAGTAAGTATGCTGGGATTGCCTCCTAAGTGTATGCATTTAGGATGGCCATCAAAGAGGATCAAACTCAGTATGACCTTATTATTTTGACAATTAAATCACCAAGAACAGCTGTGCCAGAAAAATGGTAATACCTACTATTTATAGCCAAGTTGTTAATATTTGTTGGCCTTGGATAACAGCCGTTTCATTTACCTCATAAGCAGTTTGATCCACAAACTGTGCTGGAGCCAGAAAGAGTTACAAGAATGACGTGCAGCAAAACTGTTGTATTCTGTACTAAAACAGAAATAAACCAGTCCATAGTGGTGCTGCATACTAACAATATGGTAACCTCTGCATGGGTTTTTTTAATTTGTTTTGTCTTATTTATTTATTTATTTATTTATTTATTTATTTATTTATTTATTTATTTATTTATTTTGTTACCGCCTATTTCCCCACGGGGACTCTGGGCAATTTACAATATAAAACACAATAAAACAATAAATATTTACAATTCTTTTTTAAAAAAAATCTAAAACTGGTAGTATACATATAAATAATTATTGAGGTCAGCTGTGGGGCTTTAAAAGATATGAACTCTATCATATTAGCCATCTTCACAATTGATGGCTACTTGTTCCACCCCAGGCAAGCTGGCAGAGCTTATCAGACAATTAACAGAATACTAGAAGAAATATGCTGGACAATAGATGAGTGGAATATTGGTGGGACAAACAGCTGCAGATCTATATCTTCCTATGGAAAAAAGAAACCAGATTCACTGACATTCAGAAGTTACCCACAGTATCTGTAGCATCAAAGCATCTGTATCCTTTTTTCTTTTGCCTTGCCTTTCCATTCCATTCCTTTCCGACTCCACCCTGTGGTCAACCTAGAAAAGCAAATATATTAGAAATTTGGGTTATTTTTATACATTTGACCAAAGACAGCAGACATCCCTAATAATCTCAAAAATAGGCCTGTTCCATCATGCGGACACCCTCCAAAGGCCAGCCCAAGGCATTTTGTTGTTAGAGATGAAAAACACATGCCCAGCCCATTTATAAAAATCGATGAGATCAGTCATAGGATTTTCTTTGAACAGTGGCAATGGTATTGTGTTTTTCATCACACCCCAGACAGCAGCCTCGTATCTTGGAATTGCTATATGTATCTGGGTGTCTAGTCATGCTCATTTCCACCATCAGAAGCAGTTCTGGGTCTCCCCCTAAGCCTTCTGTGCTCCATCTCTGTGATGTCAGAAGTCTGGTTGCAGACTTTGACTCTAAATATCAGGGAATGGGATGCTACTGACCTGGTGAAACAGCTGAGTTGTTTCCTTACTTCTGTGACTAAATGAAGTTGCTTGAAATGTGGTTCTGTGCATTAGCCTTCTACAACCTAGTAGTCTTTAGAGTGATGGCAACACTTGGGATTACAGAAGGATGAATGCCCAGTTTTGCTTTCTTTCAAGTGTCATTTTTTTAAAAACTAGGTTGTGAATTTCATTCATTTTTAATTTCATTCATTTTTCATTCATGTTTAACCAAATGAAATTCTTACCCATCTGCTCTGGATCCTGTGAGAGCAGATTGTGGCCCTTAAGTCTCTAAGGATACCTCCCTTTCCTTTGACCTGTCAATGCTACTCAGACAAGCACCTGCGGTAAGGGAGGAGACAGAGAACAAGAGCATTGCAGCTTTGAAACAGAATTAGAAAAGCCATGTGCTGTGATTAGCTGTACACAGGAGGTGAAGAAAATTCTCATTCATCCACACTGGTCAAATTCAAAAGGCACATCTATTCAAGTATGAATTAAATTCAGTTGAAGGTGGGAACACTTTGGGGGAAAAAGAAGTGGGAAAGCTAAGCCGTCATGGAAAAAAGAAGTGGGAAAGCTAAGCCACTGCCCTCAACATGGTTTCAGTCAATGCCAGATTTTTAAAAGGATAGCACTCAAAGACATGCTCAGGAAAGCAAATCTGTCATTTTTTTGTTTCTTATACAGTAGTTAACTATCCATACTTCACCTCTGGAGCAATGGATCAAATGCAACATTCTATTACTGAACCAAAAACAAGGCTTATATAAGATCTCTCTCTCTCTCTCTCTCTCTCTCTCTCTCTCTCTCTCTCTCTCTCTCTCTCACACTCACACACACACACACGTGTGTGTGTGTGTGTGTGTGTGTGTGTGTGTGTGTGTGTGTGTGTGTGAGAGAGAGAGAGAGAGAGAGAGAGAGAGAGAGAGAGAGAGAGAGAGATCTTATATAAGCCTTGTTTTTGGTTCAGTGTGTGTGTGTGTGTAAAAAAGAAGAAAGAAAGAGAGAGAGAGAGAGAGAGAGAGAGAGAGAGAATCTTGGAAATTGCAGTAGGGTTCAATTTCAGTTCTGGAAGTTGCAGTCCAAAAAGTAACATTTCCAAGCTGCGATATAATAAGTTTTGTTGGTGGATTTCAAAATCAGATCAAGTATTGGAGAAAACTCTATAAGGGCAGAAGACAGAGGAAAACCTCAGCAGGATCATGCAAAAGAGACCTTTGACCTTATGTATTCAAAACGTATGACCTAGCATTGAGCTGTGATGTTGAAATCTCCACTATTCCTTCTTTGGCATCCAAAGTGTGTCTGTGTATGTACACTGCTGGTTTGTTTGGTTCCAGCATTAAGTATGGTAAAAAGTATTTAAATACTTATGCAGTTTTAACCTTCTAGAGTTTATTCGGATTCTACCTTCTAGAACAAACTAGAACAGATTTGTTTCATATGTCTATGTGATGGGTATTCAGGATCTGCCTTGTCATTAACCACCTCGAGCAAAAAAGTTCAGGTCAAAAACACAGCATATTCTTAGAAGAGTTGTTCCTTTATTTGGTGAAAGAATTGTCTTTGTTATGGTATGTTATGGTATGGGATTTTCCTCACATCTTGCGTATCTTGCGTTTAGTGTGTTTTGTTTTGTTTTGTAGGGAGTTTGGAAATATTACTTTTTTTTACCCAGAACTCCCAGAATTCCCCAGTCAGAATAGTCTTGGCCAAATAAGTAGTGTTTCCAAGGTATGGTTTTGTGATTGGTCATCAAAAGGCTTAATGTGCAAGTCTTATTGTCTAGTAGGCACATGTGTCTGAGGAAATCCAGCTTGTGGTAGACACATTCCCATTAATGACTAGCTTGACCTTTTAGATGTAATGGGAAGTGTATCAAGTGGTTAGTTAGTTTGGAATTACCGTGTCTTAACCTAGAGGGAGACAGAGAAGTACTTGTGCAATTTTCTGCCTAATATACTACTATAAATTGGCTGGTCTGGGGTATCATGTACCTCAGCTTCCATGAATGCCAACAATGTACTATTTGCTATTCTGCCACAGACATTAAAATGTCTTTGAGCAGCCGAGCAGCCCATTCAGTATGTGAAGATATCCACAGATGCGTACCACTTCCATTCCCCCCCCAACCATAACAGCTGCCCCTCTGAAATGAGGATGAAAAGCAATTGCTTGTCAATTGGGGGGGTGGATGAGGGTTGAATCTAGGCTCTTCTGGTCACCATACAACCTTTCTTCATGAGGAATCGAGAGTATTGCCCCAATCAAGACCGATTCCTTAGAGAATGACCCCAGATGGGGCCATGGCAAAGCTGAAAAAAGAGAGCTGGAGGGGGGAAGCGTTGTTTGAAACCACAAAGGAGAGAATGTGGACAAAAGTGAAGTGTGGGTGGGTGGGTGGGGCTGGGTGGACTTGAGGAAATGTGTGTGGTGTGTTTGTGTGTGTGTGTGTGTGTGTGTGTTGCCTGTGTGTGTGTGTGTGTGTGTGTGTGTGTGTGTGTGTTTAAAGAAGCTTTGCAAATTGAAGGGGCATGGGCCATTCCTTGGTGAAGATTTCAGGTTTACAGAGAATCAGAATTTGTGACTCTGGCAGGAACATTAAAGGAGCTTTAAAACCTCACTGCCCACAAAAAGAAACAAGACTGTCTCCTACAAGTCAGTTTTTCTAGTTGAGCAATGACTGTCCAGGGTGCTGGTTCCACTTGACTGCTAACCTAAAAGCCACTGCCTTTTTGGAGAGAATTGTGCATCCTGTTCTCCCACTGGGTTTGAGTATGGGCTGGAATCCTTCACTGAACGTTGTCCTGTCCCAAATAAAGAGTGGAAACTTCATAAAAGACACTTGCAAGATGGCTGCTGAGAATATCACCTCTGCTTTCATGAAGAATTATTTGTTTCATTCGGTGATAACCGCATTCACCACAAATTCATTCCAGCTTGAAGCTAAACACTACATCCAGTGTTCCGCCTTGGTCCCTTCGGGGAGAAAGGTGGGATTAAAATAAAGTTGTTCATTATTATTATTATTATTATTATTATTATTATTATTATTATTATTATTATTATTATTATTATTATTATTATTATTATTATTACATTTTGTAGGAGTTTCTTCCCTCTCCAATGGCTAGGATGATGACACTACCATAGCTGGTTTCAACAATAGAGGTGTGCGGTTGCAGTCCTCCATGTGTTGTTCAGCTGCAACTCCCATGAAGCAGCAGTGCTGGCTGGTGCTGACGGAAGTTACACTCTAGGAACCTTTGTTTGTTTATTTGTTTGTTTGATTTATTGATTTATACCCCCGTCCATCTGGCTATCTGGCCACTCTGAAGGGTCTTCATTCTACTAGAGCAGTGGTGGCAAAGCTTCGGCACTCGAGATGTTTTGGACCACAACTCTAACAGTCCTTTGTCATTGGCAATACAGGCTTGGAATTCTGGGAGTTGTGGTCAAAAACATCTGGAGTGCCAACGGTTCACCACCACTGTACTAGAGGCACAGCCTCAAACATTTGTAGTTCCTTGGGAGTGTTAATAATTTGGTGCAGCCAATAAGAGATCATTAGTTAAGTCAAGTTAAGGGCTAGAAATGTGTCTGTATTGTTTTTAAATGACAGTTAAAATTGTCAGGAGGTAGAATTCTTCAGAAAACATACATAGCAGGAAGGTAGGTAATGTATAAAGCTGGTACTAAGATTATTATTGTATAAAGCTGGTATAAAGCTAATTATTGTTTAAAGATGGTACAGTATCTTATTATTCCTAATCAGTTATGGTACTGTATATGAAATTCAGAGCTTGGAAAAGTTACTCTTTTGGATTACAACTCCCAGAATCCCTGAGCCACCATGACCACTGGCCGTGCTGCCAGCTGGAATTTGGCAGTTTTGGCCCACAAAAATAATGTTTTAAAACTTGGCACAAAACCCTTCTCATTGAGCACTTTGGAACTCAGAAGTTCGGAGGACAGCCAGAGGCTGCTGCAGCATGATGGGACAGAGGGGAAATCACTGAGAAGCAGCAGACAGATAGAAGCTCAGTAAGAAACAAAGAACAAAGCTTACAACGCTAGCAGCTGCAACCAGAGAGAACAAGCAATCCGGCTCTCATCCCCTCCACCCTCTTTCCACAGGTAAGCTGCCTTGGGTCCTTTTCCAAGGAGAAAGGCAGGGTAAAAATACTCTTAAATAAATAAATAAATAAATAAATAAATAAATAAATAAATAAATAAATAAATAAATAAATAAATAAAACTCTGATAGCCACAGGAAAAAAGTCATGGTGTTCCCTTGCGATTAAGCCTTGCAAGAGGTAAAGTTCATCGCCTGCCACCAGCAACAGCTTTTTCGCAGTAGCATTTTGAACTGTAGCCATCCTGAAGCTCCAGTCGTGCTGCTTGCATCACTTTCCCCATTTAATAATTTCTGAAGTCGCTGGCAGCAGCATATTACATTTGGCTACCCTTGCTTTGATCACCATAGGACTGTCTGGCTATTAGCACTTCTTGATCCATGGCTACATCCTGATGCCAGCAATCAAGCCTGAAAGACTTCTTCCCAGACACCATTAAGAAAAAGGACAGGAAGTTCTTGAGGCTTTTGTGGTAAAGTGACCTACAGCTCTGAGGTTTCCTTCAAGCCAGCTTGCTACAAATGAGGAGAACAAGAGAAAGCTGAGGAAAGAGCCCTGAGATGTAAAACTCCTGTCATTCAAAGAAAACAATGTAGAAGAGACAGATGGTCAAGAGTGGTTCAGTAACAGAACACTTGGGACCTTTGAGCTTTGTAAGTCCGTTGAGCGTCCCGCCAAGGCACTGAAGATGGCACTTGTCAGTCAGGACTGTTTGTATTAAGAACTTCTGAAATCCTTTGCCAATCACAACAGATGCTTTGCAAGTTGTTTTCCAAAGCTGTTGAACGGTGCCTTTCTTTTTCTTCTCCATAAAAAGTTCCAGGGTCCTTCTTCCACTTCCTTCAGCAGCATCAAATTCAGGGTTGCTTCAGAAGGTCAGAGGAAAGGGAGGCGATGACGCACACGGGGACAATCTGTTTCCAAAAAGTCTGGATCACATTGTGCCCAAGCAGACATTGGTCTCTTGCCAAGATGCTGAACTCACAACCCTACAGAGGAATCAAATGGAGAAAGACAGCAAGATGGTGTTCTTTGTGCCCCCCATGAGAAGTAGATGGTCTTTGCTATTCCATATCCGAGTATCTGAAGAAATGCTAAAATAAGATACAGTAAATCCATGGTAGACTGCTAAGTCTCTCAGTGCCTGATATTCATAGAATGCATGGACCTTCCATGTTCAGAGAAAAGAGCAAACATGCCTCTCAGTCATGATAATGGAAGACATTGTGTAGCCTTTTGCAGTGAGGTCAGTGGTGTTAATCTACTGTAGTTGCAACAATGATCCAAATCAGGCATCTCTAGTTGGCATGAGTACATTGCTTGTAAGCAGCAGAGGAAGTTAGGAAATACTATTCAGACAACAAATGATGTGCATCTGCATCAGGATTAGTGTTTGCCTAACAGTGTCCTTGAGGTTTAAAAAAGGGAATTTGTCTTGATTACAAGGCTGTATAAATGCAAAAACAATTCCTCCTTTTCCTGCAATTTCCTCTCTCCATTGGTTCCTTTACTGTAAGATTAAGTATGCTTTGCAACTAGCAAGTAACCTTTCAGAATTAAAATAACAATTATCTGGATGGTTTTACAAAATTATTTCCAGTTGTTCTGTGGCTGCTTCTGTGTTAAACCTTATACCCTGTTGTAGTAGCCATGAGGTAGCATATTTAGTCTATAACAGGCCTGCCCAACAGGTAGACCGGGGGCTACCAGTAGCCCATGAAGGGTTCAAAAGTTAGCCCGCCAGCCATCAATAAAAAAATGTGAGGGGATAAGTTCTCCACCTCTGCCTCCCCCAACTCAAGGACCAACACTGCCCCAGCAAAGCTCTGGGTCTGCCAGCCCACTGTCTCAGCCGAGCGGGGCAGTTCAAGGGCCATGGCACAGTCCCCTGCTCTCCCTATTGGCTCAAGCAGGTGTAAGGGAAGTGTGTGCATGGTCAGCCTTACCATAGGAATGCATTGAAATCTGTTCCCTCCAGAAAGGATTAATTGATTTTCAATGTGTTCCTATGGGAAACCGCTTGGTACAGATAAAATTCATAAGTAGAGGTTTTAGTGTAGTAGCCCTCAGGCACTTTCGTCCGGAAAAAGTAGACTTCAGCCTGTTCAAAGTTGGACAGCCCTGGTCTATAAATTGGATTTAGCTTCAATCACTTTGTATAGCACACTGGAAGAAGCAGTCTGAAGGATGTAAATGATGGCAGAAGAATCTATTCCGGGTCAGTACATTGTAGTCCACTTGGATAACACAAACTGTTGTCCATCCTGAACAAACAGACAAACATATTCTTTCTCTTCAGTCAAAGTCACACCTCTAAACCATGGTTTGCTCTCTTGTTCAGAGAATGTCTCCAGTTTATGTGAGGGTTGGTGGTAGATACTTTCCTCTCTAGTTCTTCATATTCTACAGTAACTCCCAGCCTATTGCAGGGGTTAGGGACCTGACCCGATCCGCGATAACTGAAAATATGCAATATGTGGATGCTGGGTCGGGTGATTCCTGGGGGCCTATATGGGGCCTCCTACACTTACCTGAGGCCTGGCGCTGCACCGAACAGGCCTCTGACGGGCTTCTGGGACCTATTGCCAGGACCCTGCCTGTCACAGAACCTGACTCTGAGGGGTTAAATGGTGAAGAGCTGCTGGAGGAGCCTTGCAGCTCAAGTCAGCAGGCAGCTGGGTCGGATGACTCAGCTGAAAACATATCTTCTCCCCTAGAAGGGCTATGAGCAGGTTTCTGCAAAGACGTGCTACCAGGAGAGCTAGGGAAAGGGTCTTTGATGCTAGACGGGGAATCAGGTCGGGAAGCCCTGAGTACTAGCAGGAGCCTTTCCAGAAGTAAGGGTGTGTTCCCTGTTTTGAGATAAAGCTAGTAAGCTCACCTTGAGCTCTCTGTGGGAGCAATGCATCATTTGAACTTGCAACCACGTTCATGTCTGTGACCTTGGCTCTGTTTCCTGATTTCGGACTGGCTTTCTGGACAACGGCTTAATCTGTTCCCTTGGGTTTGGCGTCTGGTTTCTGTGTGATATTCTGGTTTTGACTTGGACTGTTAATTGCTGGGAGTTGGATTCTGTTATTTATCTGGCACTTGATTGTTAGCAATGGGCTTGAACTTGCCTGGCTTTCCACTAAAGATTTTGGCAAAGAACTGAACCCTGTTTGTGTGTGTGCTCTGTGTGCGGGGCTTGACACCTATCAGAGACCTCAGAAGTGCTTTCTGGTGATCTGGAAGTGACTTCCGGTTTGCCGGAAAGCACTTTTGGGGGGCCCGACAGGCCCCAGAAGCCCGTCGGAGGCCTCTTCAGGATAGCACGAGGCTTGGGGTAAGAAACAGGCCTACTCACCTTACCCCATGGGGCCTTTGTTTCACATACTGCAGTCCCGCGATATACCGGAACCACAGTATATGAACCACAAAAGGACAAGGGGTTACTGTACTCTGAGCAGGACATGTTGGTACTGATAGGGCACTCCACTGTTTGAGCACAATTGCACTAAGGGAGAAAGCTGCTTTGTGTGCCGAATGCATTCACAAGCTTATCTTCAAACTTTTGCTTTGAATCTACATGTGTCTGAATCAGGCTTACGTACATAACAGCCTTTCTACACCAGTACTATTTATACATTCATGTGGGCATTGGAGCCTGTAGTTAAATTAAAGGTCAATATGAGACAGTTCATCATTAGGAGGCACTCTTTTGGTGATGAAAGACAGAATTGTCAATGCAGAAGCTTTCCGTCCCTATAGTAAACTGGAAATTAACTTGCTTTATTTTGTGGTTTATCTCCAGCAGCTCAGCATAAACTTCATTTGCAAGTGTGATTTATCAGACACAATGAAAATGACAGCTAACAATGTCTGTGGGAATTGAGAGAATGTGGTGGGTCCCTACTTTTGAAAGCCGAGAAATCGGACCCCTGCATTACATGGAACACAGATTTCGTAGGTGACATGTAGCAGACTTACCAGGAAATTTGACTCCAGAGTTTAAAAGGCTGGGAAACAGCAGGGTTTGGGGTAGAGGAGAAATCATACAGGCCCGGTTCCTTTGGAGTCTCCTATTTCATTTTTCCTCCACTACGCCCCCTACGGTTTCCCTCCCCTGGTGCTGTTTTGTTCTCTTTTCTTTCCAGGAGTGCTGGACTGCCCTCTACTCTGCTTTGTTCTTGGAAGTATCAGACTCTTCTTTTTTGCCTGAACATGAACTTCTTCATGGGTTGCTCCACCCAGCAGGGAGGAGTCTTCAGAACACAGAAAGTAAAGAAAACACCATGGAGTGGGGGGGGTTCAAAGAGGATTCATTAATTGTCTTAATTTGGGGATCTTAAAAGTGAGGGACGTCTAATATACAGCAGTGTCATATACAGAAAAATATGGTATCACTACAGAGAGGCGGAACTCATTCTTTGGAGCAATTTTCATGTATCCTTTGTAGTAACAGCTTACATAAGAGTAAGCTGAATCTACTGTCTAGGTGATATTAACTGCAAATATGACCATGCTTCAAGGTCCATTGTAACTCTTTTTTGGTTTGTTATCTTTACATCAGACTTGGATTGAACAAGTCAAATAGATGAGAACTGCAAACAGAGGATTGTACTCTGCCGGCCATTCAAATAAATGTCTGCCCATGCTAAAAGAGTGCAGTAGGTTGCATACTCATATGTGGAAGTGAAAAAAAAGTCTTCTCATTCATCTTTTACTAGAAGGGCGTTTATACACGACCCCTAAGCTCCGCTGCAAATGGCTGCAAGCTCCGGAGCTTTAAAATGTTTCCCCACCAGCTCCGGAGTTTACAGACAATTAAGTGTGACCCCGCCCACTTTAGCACGACCCAGCGCACTTTTCTTGTACCTTCTCTTTGGAGGTGAAAAATCTTTGATGCGGTGCAACGATAGTGAGTGCGGGGCTCTCCTCGCTTCTGTTTGCTGCTTTTTGGCTCCCGCCCCTTTAAGAGCTACTTTTACAGAGACGAGGGGGTTGGACTTGATGGCCTTACAGAGACGAGAGGCAGAACGAGGTGAGCTGCATGCTTTTCTTTCTCTTTTTCTCCCTCCCTCACGCAGCCAGCAACCAGGAAGTGCGGAGGGGGGTGGGGACAGAGGAAGAGCGACGAACCCCTAGGATCTCTGGTCCGAATTTAAGTGGCCAGCGGATCTTAGGGGTCATGTAAAAAGGCCCGAAGTCAGATACTGTATCATCATAACCATTCCAATCTTCAATGTGACAACTCTAAACAATGTTGTGTTACATACAAACCAGTGTCGTGTTTTTCAGCTGTCAAAGTTTTTGTCCTTTCTTTACTTCTTTTCCTATTTATTTTTGAATAATCAGCCCTAACCATCTGTACTTTTTGTTTCTCATTACCTAATTAAAGTTTTCTTGCTTTCTGTCTTGTTTGTGGTTTAGAATTTTCTGGTCTTTATTTATTTGCCCCTAGAGATTTTCATTGGCAGCCAAGTTGATACAATAAATTCATAACATCCTATTACAAATCTTAAATACTTCTATCTTTTTAAATAGTAGCTCATGTTTAAATCTATAATTCTGTGTCACACAGTAGAATAGAAAACACAAGCCCCCTTGCACCTGTCAATTTCGTGTTTCTGTACCATATAATAAATGAATAAGATTTTAAACTTTGCCACAGATGCCTCTAACAACAACTAGATGACTTGCAAATTACATTGATAGGGCAGATATTGACAGAAGAATTTTATACATTAATCATAGAAGTAAAAAAGTGAATTGAGCCTTGTGACCAGAAAAACAAATTCAAAAGTAGGTTAGGTGATATCTTTATTGGTCACTACTAAAACAAAAAATGTAAGCTAAGCTTTCGATAGCAACTTGCTATCTTTATCAAAGCATTGTACCAAAAATGCAGTCTTGATAGAAGGTGTTGTCTATCAGGCACTGATAATCTTTTTGGTGAGATGGAAAACACCACATGATGGTTGGTGTTAAAGCAGCTTCAAAACACCTTTAACTTTAAAATGTGTATATGTTAAAATATGTTCAAGGTATTCTGATTAATGTCTGAAACTCTATTTTATGTTTAGTATTAGTGCTATTTGAATGTTGGATATTATTTGAATGCCAAGTTTAACACCTAAATATGCTAATTGGAAAGCACTAGATAAATTCCAAGCCACCTTACACATTTGTTTCAGCATTTTTTTGGGAATGCTAATCTAATTTGTGGGGCTCCTTCTATAAACCAGAATTCTAACATTCACTCACATTTAACATTTCAGCATGGCAAAGAAATTTGCTTGTAAATTTATTTATTTGTTAGTTTTCTTGGTTTTGCAACATAATGTGTCAAGTCTTTGTTTCCATATTCTCATTTGTTTTAAATGAGTTCTCCATCTCCCATCAGGGACTTAGAAAAATCGGAAACATTTCACGCAGCTTGCTTAATTCTAGAAGACTGGCAATCCAGAGAAGCTAAGACTAATTCTCTCATTCTCTCCATATTTTTGGCAGGAGTTATGTTGCATGTTATGGTCCAGTTATAAATGGATTCCTTCCAGCACTCTTCAAGAGCGGTTGGCTTCTTTTCCTATTCTTCCAAGATCTCTGAAATCACCCACAAGGCCATTTGTTACACAGGAAGTATTTTGAATGCTGAAATATTGATTTCTCAGCTACTAAAGAAAGGAAAGAAAGAAAAGATGGAGCAGCTTGAAAGGTGCAACATGACCTGGCAGACAAGTCTGTTTCTTATAAATTGACTGGAGCCTTAAGTTGAAAATGTGCAGATTTGAAACATTGTCTTTTTGTTTTTGTTTTCTCAGAGCTGAATGTTTTGCAGACTTCATGAGTATGTGATTGTGCTTAATTATCTAACTAGACAATGGGTAGACCATAAAATTAAGAGTTTGGGGTAGCAAACAAACTCTTTTACTAGAAAGAAGCATCTCTTATTCAAGGGGGAAATAACTATGTGCTATATGGACGAAACATATCTATCAAGAAACATGTCAAAGATGTCACTTAAGCACACTTATTAAGAAGTCATTTCCTTTGGAGTTGATGAGAACATATTCCAAATGATGGGTTGAGGTTGAATGTTTTCTTTATGCCTTCGGTGAATGAATGATGATCTGATTGCATTAGAAAGCATTCGCACTGCATGTTCTCTTGGCAAACAAAGCCAAGTGATGAAAGTCTAGGAGGTCAATCTAAGATGTCTGTTCCAATTCCATCTTAGTCACAGATTCACAGATGGAGCATGAGGAAACTTCTTGGATATTACTGCAATAGGACACATTAATTTGTGCCTTATTGTGTAACCCTGAAAAGTGCCATTTCAACTTACTAGCAATGGAGTTGATAGGTTGGAGGTCAACAGGGACATATTTCCCAAGGACTATGTACCAATTATAGGGTTAATTGACAGCTTTCTCTCCTTCAATTAAGTTTTCTCCACAGCCCCTTTGGAGATCAATAACTCTGTCCCTTGTTCCCCAAACCACTCCAAATGTGGTGTGCCTCAAGGGGAGAGTTTGTGGAGACTCCACTGTAATTTCCAGGCTGCTAGATGCCTGGGATCACTATTTTCAAGCACATAACTTTATAATTCTAAAAAAAAAATTCTGGGGGCATCCCCTTTGAAGTTGAACAACTCATCCCCCTGAACCCCAAATTTCTCCAAATTTTGAGGTCTTAAAGGGGCAAGTCCAAGGAAGGTTCACACCAAATTTGGTGCCTCTAGCTGTTTTACAGAGAAACAAATTAGTTTGTTTTAAACTAAAAAAAACCACAGGTTTGTTTCGTTACTAACGAAACGCTGCTTCCCTGGTTTGTTTCATTTCATTTTGTTTTGTTTCATAACAAACAGATGAAGCAGCATTTTATTTTTTGTTTGGTGCCCATCCCTAATTATGAGTTGATTGATTGATTGATTATATATACTACCACTCCACTAGTACCCTGTTTTTAAGCCTGGAGATTACACATCTCCATCATGGTTTGTAACCTGTGATAGACTTCTCCTCCAGGAATCTGTCAAATCCCCTTTTGAAGGTATCCAGGCCAGATGCCATCACCACATCTTGTGGCAGGGAGTTCCACAGACTAACAACACACTGGGTAAAAAAAAATTCTTTTGTCTGTTCTCACTCTCCCAGCCCTCAGTGTGAGTGGATGTCCCATAGTTCTGGTATTTTGTGAGAGGGAGAAGAGCGTCCCTGTATCCACTTTACTCCTGCCCTGCATTATTTTGTACATCTCAATCATATCCCCCCTTGGGCACCTTTTTTCCAGACTAAAGAGCCCCAAATGTTTCAGCCTTTCCTCATAAGGGAGGTCCCCCAGCCCAGTAATCATTTTAGTCGCTCTCTTATGCACCTTTTCCAGTTCCACTCTTTTTTGAGATGCGGTGACCAGAATTGTACACAATACTCCAGGTGGGGCCTTACTATCGTTTTGTACATCTGTTGGTTAACTCTGATCATTAAAATAGCAGCCATTGTTTAATCTGGCTTTCACTGAATTCTGCCAACATACTGGTAGGCATCCCATGCTGGTCATCTCTCCATTCAGTAGAAACCCAATGTGAATAAATAGATATTTGTGTGTCAAGCATTATCAAACCATGGGGTATATATAAAGAGCAAATTAAAACTTCTGAGTATTTCATTTGCTGTAAATTTGTCCATAAAAGTGGGGCAGGGATGGCTGGAGGGGGGACAAATGTGGCCATATGTGGCCACTTTGGCCACCCCTGTTTTATATATTTCCCTTTAGGTTTTCAAGGCATACAGAGAAAGGTTTACAAGTCCAGTACAAAAGAGTCAGGGGTGGTAGGATGCAAGAAAGAAGGTAAGTAAGAAAGAAAATAATGAATGAGGCAATTGACGCAACTATGCCTAACTATTTATTAATGGCTAGATGGTTAAGACAGGGAATCATGACCATAACACTGGCGCCCCACCATGACTCATTTGTGGGCGGGGCAAGTTTGCCCAGCCGCTTGGCTCCCGGGTGGGCAGCTTCCTGCCCATCCGGGCATTTGGCGCGGGGGCAGCGAGGCTTATATCAGCCAGCCCCCGCGCCCACCGCCATTCCTCGGCGAGACCGGCAGCCCCGCCCTCCCGCCCTTTTCTTTGAGAGAGTGAGTCTAACTGGTCACCCTATAGGGGGCCAGATGGAAATTGTTGGTGGTAACTCTATTGGCCCGAGTGACCTCGCGTTTTTGCCCATCCCACTCTCCAGCGGCGCTGGGAGGGTTCCTTTCCTTGGTCACAACCACCGTGGCAGGTAGCACAGGGGTATAAGTATTCAGGTGAGCCTTTGTAAGACACCCCTAAGGCGCAGGGCAGCCCTCGGAATAAAATAACCCCATCCAAGGCATAGGATAAAACAACACATCCAAACTAATGCCAGGCCGAACTGAGGGCTGTCAGGGGCTAGTAGATTCACACAAGTCGGAGTGACGCTGAACAGGTTTCAGCATCACCCCAAAGCGTGGATCTCTCTGAATACTACATCTGGAGGGCTACGTTCTCTCCAACATCCTTACCCTTGCGCTACGGAACGTGTACCCCTTGTATGGTTACAGTTCTGAGTTAATAAGTTTTAATAAAATTGTGGCCCTTTCTCCCAAAAAGTTGTCTCGACTCTTTATTGCTGGGCTGGGGGGGGGGCAATCATACTTGCTCTCATGTTCATGCCAGTATTCTTTTTTTTTATTTGTGGTAAAATGTTCTGATTGAAGGACACAGAGTATACATTTTTCTAATGCCAAATATATCATTACTTTAGGACAGAAGTTTTAACAAGACTTTTTGTAACCTCATATTTAAAGCATTTGTTTTGGAAAGAACCATGAAGTTTAAAGTATATGTTGAAGAGATGTGATTTTAAAAATATACACTTCATTGTTTATGCATAATCACTGAAATCAAAATAGTTCAACATACTTCTTTGGTTCACAACCTAGCTATACAACATTGCAATTTCATTGATTTACTGTTGCTTATGTAACCTTTATTCCAAGAGGTCAGAGATTTTCAGATGTTCTCTGAAGAAGAGTAAGATAATTCTCTTTACCCAGAATACATCTGCCAGCCCTGCAACATAGAAGCCACTAATTAACAGAATGGCTTTCTGTGGATGGCATCATCATTTCAACACAATTGAGGAACTACAGGTGTTTTCACAGCTTCACTCTGGCCAGTAAGAGGTTCTTCTGTCATTACCAATGAAATTTACCCATTAGTTCACACAATGAGACAAATACATGCACCAAAAAACACAGAAATGGGGGAAACAAAGATATAGCCTGGTATGCCAACTTTGTTCCCCCGTCTATCCAGGCAACACTGCTACATGTCTTGACATGTATTAACTGCCAATACAATATTAAATATTAGCCCAAAACACTTTACATAACACTCTACATAGAACAAAGATGAAAATGCAAAAGAATTAAGGGACTTGAGACATGAGAAATCACAATATACAGAAACGTGTCTCAAATCACTTCAATCTATCAGAACAATCTTCACAAAATTTGAAAGTTGCTATTCTAGAAAACGAAAATTATAGAACAAGAATCCAGAGAGAAACTGTTGGAAAAATATATACACACATGGGACACCAATACCAATGGATTATATATAATTTAAGGTTTTTCAAGTCAACATAATATGTAATAATTACACTGTTATCTACTTTATTTTCCTTCCCAACTACAAGACCCGTATTTTCATAACAAGTCTTACAGGTAAAGTCTGCTGTTTTCTATATTATCAATATTGAACACTAATGGAAGAACACTTCCATACATCTTAAAAATCCAGACAGCTATGCAATTCCAGATTGATTTTGAAGGATACAACCAGTTGCTCAGCAAGCACCTTGCCCAACCATACAACACTGAATGTGTGTGTTCCACTTTTTGGTTCTAATCTCTTTTCCCTGGACCCTCCTGTATACAGTTCCACTCTCAACCATATACATTGTAAATATATTTGGAATTTTGTTTAACAGTTCCTTTTACTTGAGATTAAGTAGTCTATAGTCCATGTAAGATAATGCTGTATTTATGCTGTCCGAGCACTTTATTGGGATGACTTTATTTACTAAAAATAAATATTGTCTACAGTTTAGAATTAAAGAATTGAGATTTACTACAACATAAGCTTCTATATTCTGAAATGAATTCTTATACAGTGGTACCTTGTATAAAGGAATTAATTTGTTCCAAATGAAATTATGTTAAGCAAATTTTCCTTTATACAAATTCCCATTGGAATGCATTGAAAACGGAGTAATCCCATTGTTATGTTGTATGGATTCTCCCCATAGGCGATTATGTTAAACAAATTTCCCCTATCTCCGGATTTTTTTATGTTGTACAGATTTTATGTTATACAAACTGTTTGTTATACAAGGGTCCACTGTATTCATGTTCTATTATGTCATATGCTGTGGAGAAGCTAAAACAGCCACCAGAGGGAGCCAACAGATACACTGACAGTAAAAGTTTGGTTGTTGAACTTAAAGGCTGATACTTCACGTCCCTCGCGCTGCAGTTCGCAGCCCCGCTGGAGACCGGTTTGAAGGAACGTAACCTCACGTCCTTGTGGGGTCAATCCAAGTTTGAAGGAACGTAACCTCACATTCTTGTGGGGTCAATCCGAGTTCGAAGGAACAGAACCTCACGTCCTTGTGGGGTCAATCCGAGTTCACCCCGACCACGCCCCCTGAACTGCGCTCCAAGCGGGGTGAGAGATTCCCATCCTGGAGCTCGGGAATCTTTTCAATCCACTTCTCGATCCGTGTTGAAAACCGATTCCAACACGGAGGCAAGTTCACCTGGCTCGAGGAAGGATGTGAAGTAACCACCAAAGTCAGAAAAAAATTGCTATGAAAATATATGCAAGCCCTATTCCTGCCAATTTAAGGAAAAATTCCAGGAACTAAGGTGAAAATCAAGGGAGACCAGCTCAGGATAATGGTGCTGCAGGATATCTATTCATTCACAGACAAAAGATCAGTGGGGCATGGTTTTCATCACAAAATAAGAAAATACATTGTGAAGGACCAGTGTGTTTCCTAGGAATTTGAATCTTTGGTCTCCTGTGTGTCTGATGGGCATCACACAGCATGGAAACACCATGAAACACGTCAATCTCTGCTCTGTGGAGAGTCTGCATCCCCCCAGCATTAGCATGTGGCAGAACCAACAAAATCAGGGCAGATGCCTCCTGATCTCTTCCAGTCTCTTCAAGAAGGGAAGTCCATATTGCTCCCTGATCTTTAACAACATCCTGTGCTATCCAATTTCGAAAGCAAATTCCTCCTCAGTAGCAAATTCAGTGCTGGCTGCCAAATTTTCGGCGGTGACAGCAAATCTAGCAGTGGCATGGCCCCAGGGGGGTTCATATAACTTCATGTTACCACTGTGCAATTCTAACAGTGAAAAGTTCCACCAGCTGTTTTTCAACCCAGATTTCAGTCCAAATGTAATATATTAAATGCCCAATACTTTCAATAACATAACAAATCATGGGCTGTATCATTGTTACTGTCATACCTCACCTTCCAAAGTCATTTTCAGAAGAGGAAGACTTCATATTTCTCAGAAAGGTGGTATGGAAATAACCCCAGTTATTAGTGCTCTCCCAGGAACATCTGGAAGAAGGACCGTTGACAGGGAAGTCTCAGAAGAGGGTACAGTAGATATAAAACTCATTTGTCACAGAGAGAGGCACAGGTTGAAAAAATTACACCAAAAATAGGCCAGCACTTTAAGGCAATCTAAGTACTAATTGGAAACATCTGGATGGGGGAAGCTAGCTGGGAGTTATAAATTGTGTGTGCTGGGAAGCAGAGCTTTTGTAGGAAATAACAGGTAAACTCATCTCTTACCTGAAATTCTGCGCTGCCTCCCTGCTCTTCATTGTGAATTTAACCAATCTATTCAGACTGAAACAACAACTTGACCAATGGAGGGTATTTTATGAATAAAGACTGGCTTAAGTTGACTCACAGATGTTTGCTGTCTGCCACACAACAAATAGAATGCTGAGTACTGATACAGATACAGAAAGTAAATTCCAGTTCAGATATAGAAAGTGAAATATTATATGCTGCATAAAGAACTCATCATTAAGAACTTCATAACTGCCTCACAAGACACAGAACTCATAATTTAAGAGCTTCCAGACAATGTTTTTTCTTTCGGCAATGCAAATTCTTATCTGGGTCACACAACCTGAACATGAAGTCAGGGCCGGTGCTAGGTTTTTTTGTGCCCTAGGTGAGGGGGGGGGGGGGTGGAGCGGGGCAGGGGATGGGCAGGCGGTGGCAGCGGGCGGGCAGCAGCAGGGGACGGGGCGGCAGGCGGCAGCAGATGGCAGGGGATGGCAACGGGCGTGGGGGCGGACGGTGATGGGCACGGGGGGGGTGGGCGGCGATGGGCGCAGGGGCAGCGGGCGGGCAGCAATGGGCGGTGGGCGGACAGATGGCAGTGGCCAGCAGCGGGGAGGACGGCGGGGGGGGCAGCAGGCTGGCCAGCGCCCTCTGTCCATTTTGGCACCCTAGGCAACTGCCTAGTTCGCCTTAATGGACGCGCCGGCCCTTCATGAAGTCCATTTTTTACATCTCTATAACTACTCACAAAGCAAAGTCAGCTATCTACAAGATACATCTGTGAGAATGCGTTGTATTATTTCAGTGACCCATGCTTCTAAAGGGGTCTGTTGTCTTGTGTAATTCGACTGTTAGACTGCTTACATTTTACTGGCATTGAATGTAGCTACACTGTACAGTAGCTTGATGCCACTTGTACTGCCATATTTCTCACGACCTGGGTTCAATCCCCGGTAGCAGGCTCAAGGTTTCCGAGGTCGGTAAAATGAGTACCCACTTGCTGGGGGGGGCAATTGTACTGCACTCCATAGTATATATAAGCAGAAGCAGAACACTTTAATCCTGCAACTTCTAATCTGAAGAGGTATGTTAGGATTCTAGGCTAGTAGAGAGCTCCATTATTGCAGACCAGGTAAGTGCAGAAGTGTGTAGATTCATTTTCACTTTAGTCCTGACTCCAGTGAAAACTAAACTAAACATGACAGCGGCCAGATACTGTAATTAGTCTACATATGATACCTGCATATCAGTATTCAGAGCATCCAGTATGGGCCCAGTTACTTGAGCCAGAAAATGACACAAGTCTGTTTGGACCTATACTACTATGATGATTCCTATTACTCTTTTAACTAGCAACATGCAATTCACCACCATTTATGAGATCTTGAATCTACTGCTTGAAGTCATTATTTCACACTTTCTAATAGTAGGGTTGGCTGTGTCTGCTCTCATTCATTTCAACAAATAGGAGTGCTCCAGTTGCAAAGGGGAACTATGTGAATTTATTTCTCTTATCACTGAAATAGATGGACCAGCTGTTCTAAGTAGTATTTTATGACGAATGGAGTACCTGAATCTGGAAAAGATCACATGGGTAAGTTAACGGCTGTTCCAACTTCTTTTAAGCCAAGGCTCATTTATCTTAATTATAACAGATGAACTTTCTTTCAGGATTTGGAAATGACATAGTTGATTTGTACTAATGCACTAGATAGGGGGGGGGGCAATTAGTTATCCTCTATTCTGAAGTCTTAATGTATCCAAGTGGAGAATATTGGGTCCAGGTAGATTCCCAGTTCTTGGTGCCTCGCACAAAACATAACAGGCTATTCTTAAGTTTAATTTGCACACCTGAAGCTAACAGCCTCAATAAATTTGTTAATTCCCTCGGGAGAACATGTTGTCATTGAAAGATGTTGTTTTTAAAAGGTTTGGTCATCTTAATTTCTGCAGTGACTAAGTAACTAGAGAGATGAGAAAATGATCGTTCTCAATAACAAGCCATGTGAGCCATTGGCACCATAGTATCCCGTTATTAAGAAATAAAAGGAAAACCTTCAATTCCAGGGGTCTGATCCAAGATGGGCTAGAGCCTAGGGGCATGGTAATAAATCCTGATAAGTGTGTACATGGACGTGCATTTTTGATTGCCCAAACATATTATGATCAGGTTATAAACTGCTTCTAGTCAAACAGATTGCATTATCCTTCTGAAAGGGGGTGGGTAGCAGCAATATGCTTGCATGTCAGAGATTGTTAGCCAACTGAGAGCAACAGTTACTGTACTTTTACATAGTTCTTCCTCCTAAACCACAGTGTTATTGTGAAATAAAACACCCCACGTAACAATGGCAGTTCATTAAGGCTTCTGAATGTTTGAAAAAGATTTTCCTAAATGCAGGTTAATTCAGATAGCATTCAGAAGGCCAGTAATTCAGTCTTTCTGAGGATTCTGGCAGTTGCATGGGATTATCAGGCATACTTTCAAAAAGTGCCAGCTCAGCTCAGAATCTACCCCCATTAAAAGTATAGTAAATACACATATGCTATATCAGATCTAAAGCCTTGAAACCTCTGATCTTCAGTTTCTGAAAGCGCTATTCAGAATCCAAGGAGCAGACAATTCTAAAGGGCTTCTTAAAGCGTCTACCTGGGACACAACACTGGAAAAGGAGTGGCCATCTGTCAAGGTTTGTTCTCAAAGTGAATTGGCATATTGAATTGTGGGAAAATGACTATAAAGAAATTGCTGCACACCTGCGGAATATTTGTCTGATAGGTATAGACATCAGGTGACACTTTGCACATGCTCAGTTTTCCATATGCTGAATCATTATTGCATCAGCCAAAAGTATAAAAGGAGGCACATGTGGATGGGGTGTGTTGGAGAGAGCAGCACGTTTTTTTTGCCAGTCGGACTGCTGAGTTCCTGGACTGTTGGATCACTGGACTGGACTGTATTTTGACTACACTTATGTCTGCTGATTCTACAAAGTTTGCTGTATGTATATTTTGTAAATACAGATAAGTTTGGTGAAGGAAATCACTGCTGTGTCTGTATTTTTTTTATTTTAAGCACTGCTATTTTGGCTCTTCTGTAGCCCACACCAACTGCATTTCCGCTGGGCAGTGCAAAGCTCTGCCAGGTTATAACTTATTTTGGTTATAAACCTTGACACCATCAGTCCAATGTGTCGAGGCTCAAAAAACTCAAGTTAATTGAAATCTTACAAGGTGAAAAACTGCACTGGAGAGACCATTTCCCCACCCCAAAAACTTCCTATATTAAAAATGAATACAAATCTTCACAGAAAACAATACAATCCCAAATACAAATGTCAGTAGCATATTTACTCCATAACAGCTCCACTGTTGAGTCAGTTTGCCTATATCCATTTCAGTTTAATCTCAGGCCAAGTCGTAGAAGAGAGATGGTAGTGGGTATCTTTGTGAGTTATTTATACCAGGAAATGCAAAGGGGAAGGGTATGTCTTAGTTCTGTTGGGCCTCTCATTGGAAAACAGTATGCTTCTGAATCATCAGCACGCAAGTTGCAAAGGGGAATGGGATATGGAGGTAGTGTTTTTTGGTTCTCTGATCCTTAAAATTCAGAAGAAAACATTTGGGGATTATTGTTTGATCCCATAATCATTAGTTTGATCCCTCTGGTTTCTGCCTAACCGCCCATGTAAAGTGCATCAGTTAGGTAAGATCATTTGGAATTTGTGGATTCAGTGCCACTAGTAAGCGGATAATGCCCAAATTTGTATCTCTTTCTTATCTAGAAGGGTTTTATTAAAAATATTAAATTAGTGTGTGATGGTAGCAATGAACATAAGGACATCAAACAAACCAAGGCTCAACCCAGATAGCACAAAAGTTTTTAATCAAAATGAAGTTGAGATATTACAGGGACAGTCTGGCCTCAAAGGCCAGAAATTTAGGTTCACAGCTTGGATATGATGATCCAGCCCACAACTTTGATCTCCAGTTCGCCCTACAGGGCACTGGCTTGAAGAGTGCATATAAAGCTGAAGCTAGTGTGCCAACTGCACCATGGCCTTAAAACGTGGCCATTGTTATGCATCTCTTAGTTACATCCCATTTAGAGTACAGTAATAGCATCATACTTTATGGACTGGAAATTTTGGTTAACATAGAAGGCTGCAGCCAGGCCAGAGGGAAAGGTTGACTGTCTTGTTATGACATCTTCATTGGCTCCCATTCTGTTGCTATGCACAGTTCATAATGCTCCTCATAACCTATAATGCTCTATGCAACTTTGGATGAGGCAATTGGAAAGCAGGTTTCTCTCATACAAGTCTCCCTTTGTTTTAAGATATGTGGAGATGTCCTTCCTGTCACTATCAAAGTCTTGTTTAACAAAGATACGAAAGAGGGTTTCTTCTTGACTCTAGCTGCCAAAGGAAGTTAGGTGGATGTCTCTCCCTCAAAGTGTCTCCTTCTAGAAAGGGATTTTTTCCAGGAAGCCTGAGTCTCACCTTCTAGCTTGGTTACAGAATTCCCAAATTTGCATGCTTTCATGAAAAAAATGGTTAAGCTTCTGGTCCTTGCAGAAACCAAGTTTGGTCACATTCATCTTTCCTTTAAATATGATGTGCTTGTAGAAGCACCAATGGAAATACCACATTTACTGGTCTAAGGAATAAGGTAAGGTGCTTAATATGCCATGTAAGGTGCTCATTCACCTATGCTTCTTACTAACCTGAACATTGGCACCTGTGCTCAGATACTGCACATGTTGTGCTGACATGTACACCTGTCTGTGGCATTGCCCTCTGGGAATTGTTGCTCCTGCTGCCAGCCATGGTAGAAAATGGCTTGGAAATTTAATTACCACCAGAGATCCAAAACAAAAGTACCTAGATGTGGGTCAAGGAAGAAATAAAATACCTGGTTTTAAAAACAAATCTGAAGAGAACTGGGGCACACAGAGAAGATACTTACCAAGTAGAAGGCACATTAGTTGAATACGTCACAGCAGCCATCAGGAGTTTTTGCAAGCCTAAGTGGTCAATGCCACTTACTTTAATATCAATATTAAAGAAATTTTATGGATGGACTTTCAAGTGTCTGAAGTTTCAGGCACAGAATGCTAATTACAGCTGCTTGGTGTTTGCATCAAAGAGGTTTAATCATACACAACCCCTTTTTCTTGCGCATGATAATGGATGGAAATGATAGTATTTCTTTCCCACCAGAGATACTGAAACTTGTATTCCCATGGCCAAACTATACATTACAAAAGAATGTCCTCCATTAGAAGCTGAAATCTGTTAGTGTTCCAGAAAGATGATTCATGCAGTTCTTTGTGACATGCAATTTTAGAAGAGATAGCCTTGTTAATCTATGCTAGCATGTCAGGCAAAACAAACACAAAAGATCAAATTAAAAAAAGAAGACAAAAACATAGTGGTGTCTTAAAGACTAACTGCTATATTTTACGTGATTTTTTGTGAACGTCCATTCCTTTGTGTCAGAGCAATCATATAAACGACACCTGTGTTTACATCCAGAAGACCAATCAAAATAAAGCAATCTAATTTGCAACTGATGGGAGGTGTGGAAGCCTTCTGCTATGATAAACACACGTCTTCAGCATTTGTGGAATTCTCTCTTCCAGTCATGAATTATCTGAACATATAGTTGCCCCATAGTCTTAACATCAACAAGAAAGGATTGAATACTAAGGAATATGTAGTAGTAGCACAGTTGCTATTACTTCCTCTCGCTTTCCAGTCCCAAATCAATTGAAAGAGAGGGTCTTTGGGGAATTGAGAGGTAGCAAAGTAAGCTCAATATGTGGCAGAATTAGTCTGTAGACTGTGCATGGTCACATGACGGAGGACAGGGATTCCTTACTAGTTAGCCACAAGAAAAGAATTTAACAAACGCAACTTGCATGACAAATTACGTTGCCACCCTATTGCTACCCTTGCCTACTAACAACATACACACTGATGGGGGGGGGATGAACATATGTTTGCAGTATCTTTTCTCATAAACAGAATCTTAGTTTCTATCCTAAACTATAGAAGAGATGGAGGGAGTGCTACTTGGTTCGTATCATAATACAACCAAGCATAAGGAGTTGGGTTCTCTTATTTTATAAAGAAAATTGAAAAGGCTTAAGAGCTGTCTGTGCTAGGGTAAATTGTTGAGTAATGTTGGCATTCAGTCTGTTGAAAAGAGAAGCTCCAAATTAATTTGATTTAAAGGTTTACAATTTAGGACCAAAACCTAAAGTTATATTTTTAAAATAGAACTATAGTGAAGTTCAAAATGACTCATGGTGTAGAATAAGAGACTCATCTAGCTCTGTTATATCTCTGCAGAGCATGCTGCTTCCTACTCTTAATGGAAAATAATAATTTAACAGTGGGAGTAGTTATTTTTTGGGTCTCAATGTTTTGAGTTTCAGAGTAAAGGTCTTAAATATATGCTGGTATCATTCATGTGAGGTATCCTAACACAGAACCTTCCAGCTGCTTCAGAATTCTACTCCCACAATTCCTTGCCATTGGCCATGTTAGGTGATGCTGATGCGAGCTGCTGGTACCATTTTGGGAACCATGGAAACAAACCTATCTGAGGTATGAGAACCTCTTCCAATGCTTTGGTACAACCCAGTCTTAAAATGGGAACAAATTTTATTTATACTTCTGTGTTTCTTAAAGAAGGATGGAAATATAAATATTGGATTCAGATTTTGAGCTAAAGTACGGAGTACTTCAGTGCAATTCTCTCTAAAGGGTGAGGAAGCCACACTGATTCAACTAACAATCAAACGTTTGATACCAGTTCAAAGCATTTTGCATTCAGAGGTGAAGTGCCTTTCCTTTGTCCATGTATATATAGAAACTGAAGAGCACTGGCAGTTGACATTATTTCAATTGTGGCAATGAGCTAATCTCTTCCATTGTGTGAAGGAGAAATAGCTTATGTGACACAACAGTTCTGTCCTCCAAGAGTAAGTAAAAACGATGAGGTTAAAGAAGAATGGCTGGAAGTCTGACAGTACTGCCCTCAACCATCTATTGCTCTGCCTAATGGTAGTGCCAGCATTATCCAATATCTTGGACCCTTTATTGTAACCTACATTATATCAGAGTTTATATAGTAGAAAGCATGGATATTCCAAAGAAACAGGATCACCTCTAGGTCCTTGTCAATGTGGATACAGTACTCCCTGGCAAATGTAGGTGGATAACTTATGAAGTGTCCCAAAGCACTTCCATAGGATTACAGCATGTTGTCAATGTGTTTACAATTCCAAAATGATTTGCCGAAAGAGTTCGGCATTACCTTCCAGCCAGTCTTTTTAATCCTTCCCTTGTTAACTAGCCCCAGCTGTTCTTGTTGGCTCACCAGCCATTCTTTCTGAACTTGGGGTCCTCCTGCAAAGAGTTGAGGCATCCTGGAAGACAATTTGCAAATTATCATTTATCATCTGTCTGTCCAAGAAAGTGTAACTGTTGATAAGTATCAGAAAATTTGACTCCATTTCAAACAACAGATGTTCCCCCTCTGTGTTCTGAAATGGTATGGGTGGGGCTTTTCCTGCTGAAGTAAAACAGCTCTCCATTTCGACAAGAATGTGTAACCAACAAACACATTTTGTGATGAAGTACCAAAAGAAAGAAAAAGAACTTAGAGAAGTTACTTTCTGAGAATCCCCACTGAACATGGGCAATAGCTTCATGCCTAGTTATGGGTCAGTTATTGCACTGGTAGAGACTCTGTGCCAGGAAATGAATAAGAGGGTGTTTGTTTACATATTTCAATATGAACATCCTTTTCAACCATATTTCTCAAATGAAGCTCAGAGGGTTATGGTGGCTCTAATCCTTCCTGAATAGATAAAATCTGAAAATGACTCAAGGGAGAGCTCTTATTCAATGCAGGGCCATTGGTCTTTGGAGTCTACCAGGTCAATTGCTTTATGTTGTGATGGCATCTGGCCTGGATGCCTTCAAAAGGGGATTGGACAGATTCCTGGTGTAAAAGACCATCACAGGTTACAAACCGTGATGGAAATGTGTAATCTCCAGGCTTAAAACCAGGGTACTTCAAGGACCACATGCAGGGGAGTGATAGCAGGAGCCAGATATCTAGTTTTGTGCACTCCTAGATGCATCTGGTGGGGCCACTGTGAGATACAGGAAGCTGGACTAGATGGGCCTTTGGCCTGATCCAGTATGGCTCTTCTTATGTTCTCATGTTCTTATGTTTGGATAAGAAGCAACTGGGTCCAGACAACTGGGTCCAGACCCACAAGACTGGCGCAGGAGCGCTCACTGAGGGTGGCCACACCCAGAGAGGCACGGAAATCGCACACGCGAGACGGCGCCTTCTCCATGGTGGGCCCCTCGCTCTGGAATCATCTTCCCAGTGAGCTGCGCCTGTTGGAGTCCCTGCCTGCCTTTAAGAAGGCCTTGAAGACCCACCTTTTTAGAGAGGCCTTTGGCGACCTTTTCAGTTAGTCTGGTTTTTATTTATTTTATTTTATTTTATTTTATTTTATTATTATTTTTTACACCCGGGCCCTGCCTTCATCTTGCCTCATTTTTGTTCTGTGCCTTATTACTTGTTTTTATTGTTGTAAGCCACCCAGAGTTCCCTTTGGGAAGATGGGCGGGATACAAGTCTAATAAATAAATAAATAAATAAATAAATAAATAAATAAATAAATAAATAAATAAATAAATAAACTGATGAAAAAGGGAGTCGGTTTCTGGGATTTTTCTTTGCTTGATGTCTCTTTGTATTGACAAAGATTAAGCACAAAAGGATAGCTATTGGTAGTGCTGTCACCATTCAACCTGACATTTGCTATGTAAATCTTGGCCTCCTTTTTATTGCTGGCAACACAGGCACAATAGTGTGCACTAATATCTGTCCAGTTCCTGGTGTTTTGTATCATGGATATAGAAGCAAAATAACCCATCTTCATACACTGGAATTTTGTTGGTGGGGGGGGGCGTTAATGGTATTTCCTGGCTTTTTAAAATGGAGGCTTAAGTACATCCACTATACACAAATCCTAACAGACGTTTTCCTCGCGTATAATTACCTAGTGCTAGAGAATCCCAGAAGGTGGCCACATAATCTGTAATGTAATTGCTGGGGATGGACAGAAACAAGAACAGCTGGGATTTGGCTTCCTTCTCTCTGTGCTAAAAATATTTTGAAGGATTCTTTTGGACAGGTGAAATGGTAAAGTAAAAGTAAAGTAAAGTAAAGTAAATGTGATCAAATGAGTGCAACAGATACAACAGATAAATGCACACCTTTTAATATCTAAAGTTAAATAATGTTGCCATGCCTGCTGAATGCAAACCAAATGCTGTCTTCCAAATTCCAATCTTTATTATAAAAACCAACCCTGCATGTTTTCCTCACCTCTTGCATGTTTGATGAGAATACAGAAATTATTAAACAAAATGGAGAGGGGCAGTAGGAGACGATGACCTAACATGGGATGACTCCTTAAAGGAGGTGTGTCCAAAGTCAGGCCTGGGGACCAAATGCGGCCCGTTTTCAAATTTTGTGCGGCCCACAGCCTATTCTCCCCATTGGCTAGGCCTGTCATGCATCCCTGCCAGCTGCCCCCTCCCCATACCGCATGGAGATGTCAGCTTGCAGTTTTATGGTTTGCCTTCCCTCCCTGCCACTCTCCACCCCCTGGCACCTGCCCAGCCTACCCGCCCCCAACTGTGTTGCTGCATCATCTTCCGTGCTTCCTTGCATGTCCTAGAGGCTTGCGCAAAGTCCAGCCAGGGGGCCAAATGCAGCTGAATGGTCGGCCCCCACACATTTTCACCTCACCAAATCTGGCCCTCCTTGCAAAAAGTTTGGACACCCCTGCCTTAAAGGAAGTCACAGCTGTAAGGTTGCAAGACCCAAGCAGAACGTAGTAGAAAAGGGGGAGGGGAGGGGAGGATAGTAGAAAGACTAACCTAACATGATGTGTTCTTTGTTTGCATGATCTGAGCAGAGCTGTTAATGATAGGACATTTGAGAGGCTGTTAACTCATATAGTCACAACACATCAGCAGTGACCTGATGGCACATAACATCTTTTGAATTGTTTTGTTTTAAATTACCAGACAATTGTATAGTGACAAGATGAATGGAATGGAGACTATGACAGGATAAAGGCACCAAAGATTTGCTAACATCAAAGTAGTAGCACCTCCAGGTAAAATGCAAAAAAAACCCAGTAATTTCACAGCTCTGAATATTTGTTCTTATTTTTAATATATTTCATTAAAAATTTAACATCTGCATTTTAAAAAAAATAATCTTTGTGCGTCTCCATTATTTTAACCCGACACAGGATCTCCTTGCAAGCTTGAATTTGATAAACCTCTTTAGCCAGAAAGGTCTCAGAAGTCCTGAAAGAATGTTACTTTCAATGTTATCTGTTAGAATGGCTCCTGCCACAGAGTACTACCCTTAACGGGTAGGTTATTTGAAGGTGCTGACCCTGAGGGAAGTTCAGAAGACTGCTACCAGGAACCGAGCTTTCTCGGTGGTCACACCTCGTCTGTGGAACCAGCTGCCCCCTGAGATTGGTTTGGCTCTCGTGCTACAAGTTCTTAATTATGTTTGATTGGTTAGTTTTATATTTGCTTACACATTGTATATTGTTTAATTAAATTATTTATTGTATTGTCTATGTCTTAACTTTTGTAAACTGCCCAGAGTGACCATTGGTCAGATTGTGTGGTATAAAAATCAAATAAATACTATAAATGAATAAATGAATTACTGAATGTGCTAGAACGAACAACTACAGCTATTTGATTTTCTACGGTAAGCAGAAATACTTTAAACCTTACAAATTATATGCTAATTCCTTGAAAATACATGGCAAAATGACCCCTTTTCTGGAGAATTGTCACTCCGTTACTTTCTTTAAATCAAAACTGTTTTTGTTGACTCTTTAAAGAAATCTGTTCTTTTTAGTTGTTTTCTATTACTCTACCTTTATTTCTCCTTTAGGTTTCCAGATATATCCCTCTTTCACCCATGAATGCATACCATGTATCTTTTCAAAAAGCTCTTGCTGCCAAGCCTATATTTGTTCAGTGTTATAACAAAATTGTTGTTCTTCCTATATGAAAAGGTTTTTTGAAGATCAGTATTATAACCCCTTCAGCCTGGATTCCTTTCAAATAAAGGAAGCTGTTTTATTCTTTTGGTTTGGTCAGCCCCCATTTTTAGATTCAGCATGTGGAGTGTTAACTTTGGTCTGAGCTCTTGTTCTGCTATAACTTAGAGCAGTGGTTCTCTACCAGTGGGTCCCCAGTAGTTTCTGGACTGCAATTCCCAGAAACCCCTTCCAGCACAGTGAGTGGTGGAGACTTCTGGGAGTTGCAGTCCAGGAACATCTGGGGACCCACAGGTTGAGAACCACTGGCTTAGAGGCAGATCTTGACCATTACAATAATCTGGCTATACCCTGGCAATAACACTGGCCAAACCAGCCAATTTGCCTCTGATGTTATTAACTAAAACTCCCAGCACTCCTGTACATTGTCTAGGTGGGATGAATGGGAGTCCAAGTGCAAACATTTGGAAGGCATCAAACAGGGGGTGGGGGTGCTTGGGCTTCCAGAACAGGGGAGACAAAAAGCACAGTTTGCATAGCGCAATCTTGGGAGTTTGTGTCGTGGAGGTTTGTATGAATGAACTGTGGTACATATGACAGTGAATAACAAATGGACTAAAACTTAAGAGATCTAGATTCAAACCCTCACTCAACCAAGAAGTTTTGCCCGGTGGAACTAATAAAACTATTTCTAAATATT
Source organism: Phrynocephalus guinanensis (assembly GCA_037367245.1). Lineage (NCBI taxonomy): Eukaryota > Metazoa > Chordata > Lepidosauria > Squamata > Agamidae > Phrynocephalus > Phrynocephalus guinanensis. Next base: position 41,800,704 of record CM074739.1, read on the forward strand.
TCAGCTTCAAACCCAAGTCAATTCAGACGTATGGTAACCCTTACCAGGGTCTTCTGTGTGTGTAGAATGATTAGGTTTGCTATAATTCTTTTCCCAGCTCATGACACAAAACACACGTCATATTCATGTTTTGACCTTAAGACACTTTTTCGCAACAGTTTATACAGCATATAAAAACTGCTTGGAAGATGCAGGCATTCTCTTAACCCTTAGCAGGGTTTGATGTAATGCCATGGGATTTGTTCACCCTTTTGTAAAAGGTTGTGAAATGACGAGTACGGGCAAAAATGCAAGCCATGTATGTCATGCTATCTTCTTCAGGAAAATTTGCCTTTCTTTTTAGCACCTTTCTAAATAGCAGAATTGCATTAATGTAGTGGTTCTCTAAAGGGCAAATCTAAGTCCACAGCAGTCCATTTTCCATCCATGGCCTGACTATTTTCAGCAATGTAAATTGCTTGTGACTTGCTCTCAGTTTAGTTTTCTGGCAGCATCTTGTGCAGTATCTAAGGGAATTATAATTTTAGACTAGGTTTCTTGGAGCTGTCCATGTATTTATATGGAATTATCCAAAATAAATTCTCAGGGACAGTAAATAAACAATGTCACAGAATCCTTGTTTCTCAATTGCTGCTAATATAAAATTCATTTGGCATCTTGGGCTGGAACTGGCCTCCCCAAGTTGAATTTCATGTGTAAGCATTTTGTCTCTGTTGTGTAAATCCAGAAACATGTTGTTGTTCTGTTTTCTGTAGCAATAAACATACAATTTAATCATCTGTTCTGTCAGAAGAGAGGTAATTTGAGCAGACAGTTTAGTGGACATTTTTATCTTTGAGTGGTGAGAGTGTGTATAACATGTGCTAAAATAAAACACAGACCTGACTTACCGGGTCTGGCGTTGTGGGTCGCGGCCAGGCCGATCCGTGGAGCTCTAAGATGGCGCCGGCCCAACGCGCCCAAAAGCTGCGCCAGGCGCTGGAGCCAATCCCGGGCGCCCGGCGTGCCTTGCGGTCGTGGGCATCCGGGCTACTGGCCGGCCCGTGCAGGCGCAAAGCCGCCGCCGCGGCAGCCCCCTTAAAAGGGGTCTCCCATCCGGAAGCCCACCATTCGGTGCCGGCTTCCACGTTGCTGAAGCAGCAGAATCGACCAGCCGCGGTAGCGCGGCAGCAGAGAACCCGCAGGCCAGCTGAGCTTCCCGGTAGTGCAGCAGCAGCAGAGAACCCGCAGTACAGCTGAGCTACCGGGTAGCGCAGCAGCACCAAGCTGCGCTGGCCAGCCGAGCTCCCCGGTAGTGCGGCAGCAACAAGAGCTGCCGGGGTAGTGCGGCAGCAGCAAGCTGCGCGGGCCAGCTGGGCTTCCTGGTAGCGCGGCAGCAACAAGAGCTGCCGGGGTAGTGCGGCAGCAGCAAGCTGCGCGGGCCATCTGGGCTCCCCGGTAGCGCGGCAGCAGCAACAAAAGCTGCCGGGGTAGCGCGGCAGCAGCAAGCTGCGTGGGCCAGCTGGGCTCCCCGGGCCAGCTGGGCTCCCCGGTAGCGCGGCAGCAACAAGAGCTGCCGGGGTAGCGCGGCAGCAGCAAGATGCGCGGGTCAGCTGGGCCCCCCGGTAGGGCGGCAGCAACAAGAGCTGCCAGGCAGCAGCAGCCAGCAGCAGCCCAGCGCGGGCCAGCGGAGCGCCTCGGCAGCGCAGCAGCAGCAGGAGGACCTCGGGCCAGCCAGTTCCACAGCAGCACCAGACGGGGATCTGCGGAGCGCAGCGGCGCTCCGCCAGGTTTGGGGGCGGCCCCGGGGCTCGAGGGCATACGGTGGGGAGGGCACCAGGGGTGGCCCACAACCGGTGTTTATAGCGGATTTCCCTCTGGGGGTGGTGGCGGGAGCTTGGGTCAGGGCCCCGTGAAACGCCCCACCACCTATTAAATTAAGAGGCTCAAGTAAGCAAATATGGCTCCTCGACGGCGCAAGGCCAGCACTCAGCCCGCCAGGGCACCGGCCGAGGCAAACCCCACCAGACGCAGCAGCCGAACACACCCGGCGGGTGCTGGCACAGGGGTCACAGACCAACATATTGAACCGGAGGCACAGCCCTCTAATGCCAACACCAACGGGGGTGGGGACCCTCCGCCTGGCATACCAACCAATCAGCCAATGGCATATAACTACTTGGCACAACTCCCCCCGCCACTACTACAACAAAACAACTGGCAGAATATTGGCCAGATGCTAGCCGTAATCTACAACCAGCTGGCGAATATGGCTCAGGTATCCGGGCTCAGTTTCGGTCCACCCACCCCAGCCGCCACACCGCAGGTGGGCGTGGTTCCCCCAGTGCCAGTAAATAATATGGCCCCCGCACCCCAGGTTAACACTGTGCCTTCAGCAGCAGTAACCACTCCGGCTACCACACCACAGGTCAACACGGTACCCTCAGCGGCCGCGTCCACCCTGGCTCCTGCATCTCAAAGCGAGGGGGCACACGCAACAGAGGGAACCACCTTGGCATCTACGTCACAGTTTAGGGCAGCACCCTCGGCATCTGAGGACGCAAGTGACGCTAACCTGTCGGCCTCCGAGAGAGGAGTGAGAACACCCCGTAAAAGGAAAAGGCGTTCGTCCATCCGTGCCAGGAGCAGCAGAAGCCGCAGAGGGGATTCACCCTCCGATTCGTCCACCAGTGAGTCTTCCTCCGATGAGGATAGGGCCAGGGGCTACTGGGGGGTAGCAGCACACACACCGGGCTTGCCACGCTGGGCCACGCGTGCCAGGGCAAGGTTCATTAAGTCAAAAGGGGGGGAGGAGACACCAGCTCGAGAACAAGGGGGTCGCCAGCGTGCATCCTTTACGGATGAGGAGGACCCACCCGGGCTCCACATAAGTAGAAGGGTGAGGAAAGCCATACTGCAGGGTTACTATGTCGATGTCTTTACACTGTTAAAGCCAGAAGAGGAAGAGGGCAAAGTTAAAACCAAGGGCAGCCGACGTAAGAGACCCAAAACCCACAGCGCTGAGAGGAATTGGTTGGAGGGTTTTACAGAGTTTGCTAGCATTGTCCAAGCGGCCTACCCTGAGAGGGCATGGCACTTAAATAACCATCTCAAGAACGTCTTATGCGCACGAAGGAAGGCCGGGGAGGCGGCGGCCATAGCGTACGATGAGACGTTTAGACAGAGAGCGTCCAATAGCGCATCAACCAGATGGGACTTGTTGAACAGCAAAATTTGGCTGTGGGAGGTAGGGCCTTATCTGAAAGGCAGGCAAGATGGAGGTAGGGCAACTCGTGGGTACAGGAGAGAATCCTCCAAAAGGACCTGTTGGGAATTCCAGGTTGGCAAATGCAATAGGGCTAAATGCAAATTCGAGCACGAGTGTGACACATGTTACGGCCCGCATCCTAGGGTGTCCTGTCACAAACAAAAAACTACCCAACAGCCCTTTCGGGGTACCAGGCCCCCATCTAAGCCAAATATCACGGGAGACACGGCAGTCACAACCTCAGCCCAGGGCCAGACCGCTGCAGCAGGTCGAAAATGAGGGAGTACTACCGGCCAGCCTACTGGACCTGGCCAGCACACCAGTGAAAACGGCAGCCCTTGCCCCACTACTCTTGGCGTATCCCAGGAAAAAAGAGGCCCTTTACTTATGGGAAGGCTTCACCAGAGGCTTTAGGATTCCATGCGTAGGTCAGCGTACACCTTTCGACGCCCCCAATTTGAAATCTGCAAAAGACCACCCCCTAATCGTTAGGCAGAAAATCAATAAAGAAATAGCAGCGGGCAGGATGGCTGGACCTTTTGACGCCCCCCCTTCCAAATTTTAGGGTATCCCCCCTAGGGGTAGTTCCCAAAAAGTCACCCGGGTAATACCGTTTAATTCATCACTTATCATATCCCAAAGGGGCGTCAGTAAATGACGCCATTCCCCCGGAATTATCATCCGTGAAGTACGCCACATTCGACCAGGCCCTTGACTTGATCAGGGCTCACGGCAAAGGGGCTTGGCTCGCCAAATGCGATATTCAATCCGCGTTCAGTTTACTCCCTGTCCACCCGGATGACTTTGCTCTGCTAGGTAGCAAGTTTGAAGGGAAATGGTATGTGGATAAAGCCATGCCATTCGGCTGCTCCATCGCCTGCGCGGCGTTTGAAACATTTAGCTCCTTCATTGAATGGGCCGCTCAACAAAGGACACAGGGTGGAGCCATCACTCACTATTTAGATGACTATCTCCTGATTGGCAGAAGGGGCACTACGGAGTGCTGGGCTCTCCTTCACATTTTCCAAAGCCTGACAGCAGAGCTAGGGGTCCCGCTAGCCAATGAGAAAACGGAAGGCCCAGCAACGGTAATGACTTACCTGGGCATCGAGATCGACACGGTGGCGGGGGTGTCCCGCCTCCCGCAGGATAAACTGAGGGCACTAAAAGAGCACATTACCACCACCCTTCAAAAAACTAAGGCCACACTAAGGGAGGTGCAGTCACTGCTAGGTTACCTGAACTTCACATGCCGGGTGGTAGCTCCGGGAAGGGCATTCTGCACCAGACTGGCCAGAGCCACTGCAGGGATCACCGCCCCCCATCACCATTTGAGACTCAAAAAGGGGATAAAGCAGGACCTTAGGGTCTGGCTGGCCTTTCTAGAAAACTTCAACGGCACAGTAATTTGGCGTCAGCCCTGCCACCTGGGGGAGTCACTCCAGGTACACTCCGACGCAGCAGGCTCCATTGGGTTCGGGGTACACCTCAGGGGCCGATGGTGTGCCGCCAGATGGCCTGAAGCCTGGCAGGGGAAGGACATCCTCAGGGACATGACGTTCCTGGAACTATTCCCAATAGTGGTAGCAGTCACCATCTGGCATAGCCAATTGCAGAACAAAAGGGTCAGGTTTTGGTGCGACAACCAAGCGGTGGTCGCCATCATCAATCGCCAGTCTGCCAGATCTGAATGGGTCATGCAGCTGGTGCGCAGAATGGTCCTACTATGTTTAAGGTTCAACATATACTTTACAGCCAAGTTCGTGCCGGGGCTGGATAACGGGATTGCAGACGCATTATCTCGCTCCCAGTTCGACAGGTTCCGGCAGTTGGCACCACAGGCGAACCCCGACCCGGACCCATTCCCCGAAGACCTGTGGAACCTTGGGAATGGGACGTAATCCAGGGAGCCCTTAACTCCATCACGCCTACCACATTAAAATCGTACACCAGGGCTTGGGAGTCATTCCAGGGATTCGCCGCAAGTCAGGGCATCCCCACCAATACTCCAACAGACGAGCGTATAACCCTTAAATACCTACACTCACTGCGGAGGGAGGGAAAGTCTGTCAGAGCCCTGAGGGTACACCTGGCTGCCATCTCCTTCTTCAGCGAGATCAGCGGCAGCCGCGACCCCGGCAAGAGACCACTCCTAAGGAGGGCACTAAAGGGTTGGGGGAGGCAAACACCCAGGGTCCCCGACAAAAGGAAACCCCTTACACTCGATATCCTAGAAGCGATACTAAGTCAGCTGGGGGCCTTATGCTGGTCGGGATATGAAGCCATCTTATTCCAGACTGCATTCACGTTGGCATCCTACGGGGCATTCCGGGTGGGTGAACTTGTAGCCAATTCACGGGATGACACAAAGGGCAGGGCAGTACGCATCTCTGATGTCACAATGGAGCCCGGTCAGGCCTGCTATTCCTGAGATCATCCAAAACAGACCAGAGCGGTGCCGGCATGAGCGTCAGGCTGCGTGCGCAGCCCTGCCAGCTGCCATGCCCCGTACGGGCTTTGTCGGCCTTCCTGAAGGTAAGACCGACCAAAAAGGGCCCACTATTGATTCACAGAGACGGCCACCCTTTAACTAGGTACCAATTCGCCGGGGTACTCAAAAGGGCATTAGGCAAGGTGGGGCTCCGTCCCTCGGATTTTGGCACACACTCATTCCGTATTGGTATGGCATCCCAAGCTGGGGATTCCTTCCCAGCACATCCAACAAATGGGCAGGTGGAAATCTAACGCCTACCAAGGATACATCCGCGAAGTGGAGCAGTCCACATTGACTTCGTTTTTGTTCTAGTTCTTACCGCAGGTACAAGGAAACGGGTGTGGATCATCAGCCATAGCATAGTGCACTGGGCGGCGGAATGGGCGGCAAGATCCTCGGCCGGTGAACACCTGGGCTTCGCACATGCCATTCGAATTGTATGGCTGGGTAACAGGGGGATGCTTTGGGATCGCCTGCTACCAACCTTTTGGAAGCGGGTCAGGGAGCGGGGCCACCCGGATGCCCTGATTGTACAACTAGGCGAGAACGACCTTCCGGGACGAAAGGGAGTCGACCTCATACTTAGCATTAAGGCCACTCTGGAGTTCCTGCACGATTCCTTCCCTGACATGACAATCTTGTGGTCAGACCTCCTACAGCGGAGGGTTTGGCGGGGTGCCACGTCCAACAGGGGGGTGGAGAGGGCCCGCAAAAAGGTCAACAGAGCCATTGGTAACTTGGTGTTGCATTGGGGTGGGATAATAATTCCTTCAGGGATGACAAGCTCTTCCGGCGGGATGGGGTACACCTGTCAGACATGGGCACGGAGCGGTGGCTAGAGAGTCTTAAAACAGCAATTGGCAAATGGTGTGAGCTGCAGTATTCTGGCGGGAGGTGAGGGTAACTCACCTCTGGTGGCGGTTTGGTGGCATTGGGACCGGATCCAGGCGGGGGTGGCCGCCGGACGGAGCCTGCTTGGCTCAGAAGCAACAGGTGGCAACGGTGGACCCAAGGGGGAGCCGCGAGTGTCCCGGCTCGGGAGGGATAAAAGACGGCATCTCTGCTCAGCTCGGCGAAGGAAAACTCGAAGGAGTCTGCACCCACGGGGGTTTCCGGGAGCTGAGAATCAAGGGTACCGCCACCTGTGGGGGGGCGCCACCAGGAGCATCGGGGGACAGGCGGGTTCCCCGATAGTGTTGGATCCGACCCAATGCCTGGCCAGAGTACTGCAGGTTGTCACCTAGTCAATAAAGCTGTGGCCTCCACAATTTGCCCACAAATTCTGAAGTCTTTGTGTCGTGAATGGGTTGTAGCAATCACAAGGCTCGGCGCTGGACCACAAATTGTTTATCATCTGTCTCATGTTGACATGAAGTGTCCCCACTGGGGGAAAGTTTCCCTCAAGGATTCCCCTTTGGTGTCCCAGTCTCAAAAGTGCCATTTAGATGGGAGGCTTCTCTGCCATGCCATTTTGCATCAAGAATACCAGTCTCTGTAGGTCACTTCTGTATTGAAAGCCTGACACAGCATTCCTGAGATGACTTACGGGAACCAACAGGCAAAAGAATGTTAGAGTCATGGCACTGTTATGCCTATCAGTATTGTTTGAAACTAAAAGACATATCTTTGAGGGTATTCTATATAAGCACTACCTCTTGAACAACTTGGCAACTTGGTGTAGTGGTAGTAAGTTTGTCCGGCACCTGGAACCATCAAAACTCACTGGGGCACACTGATCTTAGGGCATTGTGACCAGGTCACCTGGGCATTTTTGAGGGGTTGCCCCCAGTGTCTCACTGACCCTCCAAAAGGTGTCAAGCAAAGATATGTAATAAGGCATGCGATGGATCCCTTCTCCATAGCATTGCCCAGGACTAAATGTGCCAGTGCAGTCCAGAAGCTGTATAGACCTGGATGAGCAAGAAGAGCAGGAAAGTAGGGGGAAACCTTCCAAATTGAGCTCCTGTCAAGTGAAATATGTAAGAGAGAATAAGGAAAAGTTGAGGGCAGTCAGCAGGGAGGTAGAGGAGAAGAAGAGTGAGACAGAGAATTGGGCTGATGTCCCCAAGTGGAGAAGGAATGAGCCACACTCTACTGTATATGCTGACTTTGTTGAGTCTAAACCCAGCTCCTTCTAGCAGACTTCATACTGGACTACCTGGAAGAGTTCAGTTTGAAGGATCAGAAAGAGCCCTCCCCCCTAAAAAAATAATAATAATCAAGCTATGAGCCACCCAGGAGATGACAAAGAAGAGAGGATTTCCCCCTTGAGCTGCAGTTCATCCTGCTGTGCCAAGTGGTAAAAGCCATAAAGGAAGGGAGGGTGAAAGTTTGTAAGCCTTGGTGTTACAGACAGTAGGATTAAGAGGAGCATTGAAGGTAGCCCCCTCAATGCCAAGAAAGGACTCCTTGGACTCCAGCTAATACCCTATATTGTTGCCATTATATAGAGCAGTTCATGGTGGAAAAATAATGTCAATAGTTTCAGGAAATGTGTTGTTTGAATGTTGACTCTGAGTCTTAAACCAAATGATGGACAACACAGGATCCTCGTCCACCAATAGTGGGGGGCATATCATTCACAGGTAGTCACTTTCCCTTTCAGAGAGATCTTCTGCCTGGAAGTTATGAAGATAAGTGGAAACACATTCAAAGAAAGGTGTGTTAATCCCAAAATGTGGCATATACCAAATGCAAAACTTCTGAATGAAAGAACCATGTACTATGATAAACTTAAGTGATCCTCTCTTCTTAAAATATGATGAACCTCTCTGGGGGTTCCTGCATGGCAAGGGGTTGGACTAGATGGCCATTGAGGTTTCTACCAAATCTATGATTCTACAATTCTATATTGTCTAAGTCCCAGGCATTTAGGATACCTTTAAATAGACACCTGTCACCTGTTAGGTGAAGTCAGCCTTCACGTATTAACACACCTCCTGCTCCCCTTCATTCATCTGAATTATACTATGGAACTTTACCACATGTAGGAACTGTTTTATTTTGGGAGTTAGGTTTTAAAGGTAAATTCATTTGATTTGTGTTGGCATCTCTTGACAAGGTTGGCAATGATATGTGAACAGCTAGATTTTGCACTAAAATTGAACTAATGAGTTGCATGTTCCTGGTTTACATGAAATGAAATTGTCCCTCGCAATCTGGCTATGCTGCATCCTTCTAGTCCAGGCCTGTACAACACGTTGACTGCAGGTGACCCGTCGCCTGTGGCACCATCAAGTCGTCTGCCAGGTACCTGCCAGCCTCCCGACATGCCGCCTGTGGGGGAGGAAAATTCCCCACCACTTGTGCATTGGTGAAGTGCATGGGAGCCCGACCCTGCACTGAGCCGCCTGGCAGGGCTGCAGGTGCTGGCACTGCTGGGTGAAGGAGGGGGGGACTCCACCACCACTGCCGGCTCTATAAGTCAACCACTGAAGTTTTTAAGAGCTCTGAGAGTCAACTGTGGGGGACATTCAGAAGGGTCAGGTAGGCCACGGGCTGTTCAAAGTTGGACATCCCTGTTCTACTCTTTGTAAAACCCGGATCCCAACATGGTGTGAAGCAAAGAAGGAATATCTGTTTATAAAAGGTATTTATTCTGATTTCACAATGACCATTAATTGTTTTCTCGCCTATTTATCTTCCATTGTAGCTGTTCTGAGTTTTTCGGGCTGTTTGGCCATGTTCTGGAAGTTTTTCTTCCTGATGTTTCACCAGACTCTGTGGTCAGCATCTTCAGAGGACAAGTAGCTCAGGGAACCAGGAGTTCTTTCTGTGATCTGGGGGTATACCAGAGAACTCCTAGTTGTGTGAACGCCTAGTTCCCTGAGCCCCTTGCCCTCTGAAGATGCTAGCCAAAGAGTCTGGTGAAACATCAGGAAGAAAAACTTCCAGAACATGACCATACAGCCCAGAAAACTCACAACAGATCAGATCCTGGCCGTGAAAGCCTTCGAGAATACATATGTTCCATTATCTTCCATTTCCTCAAGTAGTTATGGAAGCAGATGTGGGACCCGAATTTCTCTGGATAATATAATTTCCTATTGACAAGATTGTATTAAATAAAGAAGAGAAAGAGTTTTAATATAGTCAAGCCCTGAGGATAGATAACTAGCATTGCCAATGTGAGGGACAGTAAGCTGCTGGCAACCTCATCTGCAGAATGGGAAAGTGGAAAATGGATTGGATTTCCCAGCATAGGTGACTGCTGAAAGGAGTATTTTATGGTTTTACTGAAAGCTCTGGCTGTACGGAGGGGTTTTAACAAAACATCTTTAGACACTGAGGGGTGAAGATAAACATTTTGTATGAACCATGAAGCTGAGACCATCTCTTGAGCACTGTGGCCATAATAATAATGTGCCACCAAGATGATTCTGACATATGGCAACCCAGTCTACAGTTTTCTAAGTACAGAGTACTGAGAAGTGGTTTACCACTCCCTTTTTTCTGGAGCACTTTGGGATTGTGAAGCAAGCTACAAAGGCTGGCTATTCTCCTAGAAGGGACAATGGGGAATTGAACTTGTGACCACTGGCTCCACAGTCAGGAGGCCAACTAAGTAAGCTACCAAGCCAACTACTCAAACCACAGTCAATTATTTTTAGAGGACAGCTGAGAGCCATCTGGGACCATAGCTTAATCGCATAACACCAGCAATTAACATTGCTAGTAATTCTGACCCAGGGAGGATGGGAGGTGGCCTATAAATGATAGATAGAGATAGATAGATAGATAGATAGATAGATAGATAGATAGATAGATAGATAGATAGATAGATAGATAGATAGATAGATACTGACTAAATAAAGGACTGAATTTCTGTTGCCCAGCTCCACATATATAACAAGAGATATCGTCAGTAATAAATTGCTGCTAATTAAAAGCAAATTGCCACAGATTAAAGGCAATTTGGAGGTTCATGAGACTCTCTAACAGTGAGATGAGACTGCATGCAATCCATCATCCCCAAAGCAAGCTTCAAGTGACATCATCACCACTGGACACACAGACCCGCAGAAAAGGATTTCAGCCAGTGTTTCACTTACGTTGTCTTCCTAGTCCTGCTACTAGAAGGTGAAGTGATGAAAAATGTATATATGAACCAACAGGCTAATTATATAATAAAAAGGATGTTGTTACATATTCTTTTGCTACCATTCCTCAGGCAACAAAATGTTTATGACTGCTCATGGAAAGACCTCCACCTAAGTCTTTGCACAATTGCAGACCATTGAACTGAACATTACTTGGCTAGACAGAGAAATTGTTTGATCTATTATTTTTATTTATTTATTTTGAATATTTTACCTCACCTTTCTCCTTGGAAAAGGACCCAAGGTGGCTTACAATAATGAGACACAATATACAGCCCAGAACATTTAAGACATACTCAAGTTAGGAGCAGGGAACTGGAAGAAGCAACATACAACATTTAAAGGTAACATTAAAGCTACAAAGATCACATGAGAAGAAGAAGAAAAATCCATTATGAGGGATGGAAACTTACATGGAAAACAATGGTGTTCATGCATGGTAATCCATCTAAAAGTCACATTGTAGGTAGTCCATCATTCAGGGAAGGCTTGCCTGAAGAGGAAGGTCTTTGCCTGCATCCAGAAGGACAGCAGAGACAGGGCAGTCCTGTCCTCCAGCAGGAGGGAGTTCCAAAGTCTGGAAGCAGCAACAGAGAAGGCCCTTCCATGTGTTCTTATGAGACACACCTATGAAGAGAAAGGCTTCTCCTGATGACCTAAGCAACTGAGCCGGTTCATACTGCGAGATTCAATCTTTGAGGTAGCTTGGACCCAGGCCGTTTTGTGCTGTATATATTAAGGTCAGCACTTTGAATTGTGCCCAATAGCTGATTGGCAGCCAATGGAGCTGCTTTAGTAGGGGAGTAATGTGATTTCTGTACCCCGCCCCAGTCAGCAATCTGGCCGCTGCATTTTGGACCCATTCAAGTTTCCTGAGATTTTCCATCGGTAGACCCACATAGAGTGCATTACAGTAGTCCAGTCGGGACATCACTAGGGCATGTGTAATTAAGTTACAGAAGGAGGGGTGATCAATTTCCAGAGGACTAGAAGTTGCATATACTGATCCCTGGACCTGTGGAAGGCTGCACCTGCTCCTACAGCCCCCTTAAGAATGAGAGTATGAGTTCTAGGAAAACAGGTCCTCGAGACATGATACTATTTCTCCACACAAACACATACGTTGCAGAGGATGGAAGGAGCCATTTTTCTAGCCAAAAACATTTTTCTTTTTTTTTAAATAGAAGTGTGAGATTGCTGGGGGGGGGCGGTGTGGAGCAGTGCTGGCAGACACATCTGGCCCTTAGGATTACATGAGGCCACAGGCCCGTGCCATCCACCCCTGCCATATTATTAATAGTATTAATACCATATTATTAGTTAATGCTTGGATTTCTACCTTGGATTCATAGCTGTAATCTACCAAGTGTCATATAAGTATATCAAATTGCAATCTTAAAATGAAAACTGAACAGAAAAAAAGCCCAAAGTAGACAGAAATACTATCCAGAGCCAACGGAAAAACCTCGTCATTCCCTACATGGCTGGAGTGTCTGAAAAACTTTAAAGGATTTTTTGCAAACACCACACTAAGGCAGAGACTCGTCCATCCAAAGGACCAGATACCAAAACACAAAAGCAGCAATATAGTAAATGCAGTCCAATGCAGTGAGAAGTGTGCAGACCTCTAGATTAGAGAAACCAAACAGCCATTAAACAGAATGATGGCCCAATATAGGAGAGGCAGCAGCTCAGGACCAAAATCAGCAGTACACATCCACTTTAAGGACAAAGGGCACTCATTCAAAGATGAGGATGTACACATATTAGACAGAGAGGATAGGTGTCAGGCCTCTCTACCAGAACCTATTCCAGAGACTAAAGAGTTAATGCCTGAAGAAGCCCCAGAGGTGTGGAGCTCAGGCACAGTCTATCTGCTACTTACCAGACAATGATTTCAACAATACCTAGACAAATCAAAAATATTTCATGCCTTCACCACCAAAGCCATAGCTAACAACCCAGGCTTTATGGGCTTCAGCACTTTAGGCCATTGTTCACCGTAAGGCCTATTGAGACCATTGTCTACCTAATGAGCCTATTCAGACCACTGTTCATCTTATGAGTCTATTTCAGACCAGGGTGACAAGAGGTCAAAGTGGACTATAAAACCGAGGACTCGCAACTAGCTTTCCTCAGACTGACGAAGCTGTTTGGGTGAGTAGTGAAACGTTTCAATCTCTCAAGAAAAGAAGTCCAGTTGCCACGACTCAATTTCCAGATCTCTGTTTTAATGTTAAGCATGAGCTAAAACTGGTTAAATGACACAGTAAAGTTGATGACCCTTGGAAGCAGGGAAAATCCAACAAGCAAACAAAAAGAAAACGACATCCAAAAACATCTGCTTATAAAGTTACAGATTTTTATAGAGGTTTTTCTGGGCAAAGCATAATGGAATGGATACATCTCCTCAGCAAAAGTTAAAATGAAAACATGCAAGCCCCATATATGTTTCGTGTGCCTGATTTTGACAGAAACATTCCATCAACTCCATTCATTTGAAATCTTACATCATGTGACACAGAGGAAAATAAAACATGCACCCAAGTGAAACATTCTAGCAAGCTATAGATTTTTCTGTTTCTAGGGGAAAGGGGAAATGTACATTTCTGAACAGTTTGACATTCTTGACAAAATCCTGTTCAGATTGACTGTGATTACTTTGCACTGAAATCAGTGGAACAATCTGTTCATCCTGACTGATGTCCATTCATTCCTTTAAGTGAGACACACCTCACAATCCATCATCTACAAGGAGATGGGTCCCTACAAACTCTTCATATACAGAAGAATCACAGCTAAATAATGGCTGAATCTTGCTGGATTGTAGATTTTGCCTTTGGCCCTCTCTCAATGCAGTGATACATGAGGAAGATAACCCAGCACCCTCCAGATGTTGGGACCATAGTCAAGAACATCTGGAGAGCTCACTATACAAAGCAATGCACACATACAAAGAATTTACTCTCTGCTACCTTTTCCTGTTTGTATCATATTATATTGCAAGCTTTCATGTACGAACAATATGTCAAAAGTTCTAAAATGCCTATTAAAATATACCGATTCCCTAAAAGAGGGCCAAAATCAACAACCAACTTTATAGAACCCACTGTTTTCCATAAAAAGAAACTAATTTGCAACTTCTCATGCTGTTCTCTTCTATAGCTCTAGAGAATAAGGACATGTACTTTCTGCTTAACCCAGCTCCTGTTTAAGCCAACTGCCGAAGGCAGTTCAAGCAGTTAAAGCTTCTATTGGTGAAGTGGCCAATTTATCTGCTGGGTCAGAGAAAAACAAGAAAGGATCCTTCAGGAATCCTCCAGATTCCTTTATATAACTATAGGTTTAGATTACCTCTCTCTCTAAACTGATAGGCAGTACCACTCCTAACACATTGCTATCCCACGTCTGTAACAACCCAGTGCTGATCTAGAAGCAATGAGCAAAGGATGCCAAAATGGCTTCATGAGGAATGTGCAAAAATCTGGGGAATTGCACTGAGTTAAAAGGTTCTACTTATGCTAAATTAACTAATTTGATAATAGCCAAAGTAATTGACACACACACCCTGTGGCATCAGATTTCTTGAGTCAGCTCTATCTAATTCTTCTTCTTCAAGTGCCATGTCCTTGTAGAATGTTGGTGATGAGTAGCCTGAACTGGTTTCTATCTAAGGCTATTCTAAAGAGAGCAGCTGTGCTCACTGCAGACCAATGGCTTAAGTTCTTAAGCCAGAATGTTCTTCTATGGCCCGGGCCATGCTTCCCATTGATTTTTCCTTGAAGGATAAGTACCTATGCCTAATTATCTAATTAACCATCTGAAAGTACCCATAAACTGTGTAAATCAGGCATGTCCAAACTTCAGCCCTCCAAATATTTTGGACCACAACTCCCACAGTCGTTTGTCATTGGCAATATAAACTTAGAATTCAGGGAGTTGTGGTCCAAAACATCAGGAGGGCTGACGTTTGGACATACCTGGTGTAAATGAAGTTTTAACCCAATAATATAAAAGTGCTGAACTAAATCAGATTTATTTTATTTTCTTTCAAGATTTGCTGGTTGCTTGGACTCCAAGTACTTCTATGTTTTAAAAAAAGATTGAGGTAGGAGCAGAGCTTAGAAAGTTCCCTTTACTAGGCTGGATGGAGGTAGCTGATGTGCAGGCAGGAATGATTCATCAAAGTCCTGAAAAGACTAACGGACTGATACAAAGAAGTGGGAAAGTATTGTCTTCTGCAGTTCCAGGAGGCATGATCAGAGTGAATATGTTTAAATTATAGGGGGATAAATTCTAACTGAACATTAAGAGAAGCTTCTCTTCACGCAAAGAGCTATCTGACAATCGGATCAAGTCATTAAGCTGGTGACTGTCTGCTTGGATTGCTCTGTCTTCAGGTCTCTGGCATTGAAATTTAGCACCAGGTAGCTTACAACAGTGGCGGTGAAACCTTTGGTCCTTCAGATGTTTTGGACCACAACTCCCACAGTCCTTAGTCATTGGCAGTACAGGCTTGGAATTCTGGGAGCTGTGGTCCAAAACATCTGGAATGTCGAAGGTTTGCCACCACTGGCCTACAAGAACCCGCTCAACCGTACAATTCTAAAACCAGTTAAGCAATGTTATGGGGTGATGTAACCTTTCATGTGCAAACAATACTCTCATGTTTGGCATGTAGGGGGAGAAACGAAGTGTGATTTTGCACAAGTGGCTTGGAATCACATCAGCAGGTGGGACTTTTTGTTGTTGTTGTGAAGTTGGTGCCGCAACTTTAGCAATGTGTCATGATTATATTTTGATATTTTTACGATGAGAATTTTCCTGGAAATTTTGAGATATGTTTAATGGGAAGAAAACAAGGCCCTTATCCCTGTGCAGGACTGCAGCTACAAAGAAAAAGCTGTGAAGTGCAAAATCTTTCTTGACAGTTGAAGTTTGCCATTTATAGAGATTAGAGGTCTAGGGAGAAAAACTAAAGTAAACCACTGCGTTCTTTTGCTGTCTTAAAACGCACACACACAAAATTTATGATGCTGTCCTGGAGGTAGTCCTAAACATACTCTATAAACTCTTTTAAATGGAGTCCTTCTTCCAAAGAAATAACTGCATGTTCCAAAAGTTTGGTTGAGTACATGATGCCCATGTACAAAACACAAATGAGCTGAAACCCATCACAGTTTAAAGCTTACCAAGCAATCTGTTTTAAAGGGGAATATTATGTGGCTCTTGATGAATAAGTATGAACAAGGTAGTTTTTACATGTTATTTTTATTGCAACGCTGCCCTTTGTGATTTATGGCATAAATATAATCAGTGGTCACATTCAAGTCCTGTTGTAAGCAAATTCAGAAATTGGGAGTTGGGGAAAAAGAAAAATAACATGTTTCAGGTATGATTGTAGGAGGAGATGGTGCACATAGCACTTCTGTACTGGTTGTCATTAATCTAACTTCTTCATCAGAGTTGTGGTTTCTTTGATAGTTCCCCAAAGTACTGCATTAAATTTCTCACATCACAAATTACCTCAGGAATTATTTTTAAGAATAAAAATAAGTAACAATACTTGTGGCTGCTGTTCAGCAGTAGAAGTAGAACGAAAAAGGAGGAAGAGGTGGTGGTGCTGAGTTCAGTTGTGTTAAAGGTGTCTTTTTCTCATACATTCTCACCAAAATTATGCAAGAGATGAAAGTTAGTTCATCTTCATGAACTAACTTCATAGTTCACGTTAGTTAGGTGCAGCAGCCCAGAAGGATATTCTGAAGTAAAATTGGCAGGCAGAATGCTTTGATCCTTCTACCAATTAGTTATACCTGAGGACACAATAATCAAGATCTGTGACCATGCTTAAGCAAGGACAGAGAATTTCTGGCCATGCAAATGCCTTTCGTGCAAGTAATGTAGAAAAAAAAACCTTATTACAGATGTATACTTTGATACCAAATAAATATTCATATAATTGGAAATGATTGCCTGGTTTCATTTTGGAATTAATTCTTTTTTGTGTTCTTTTGTTTTGTTTTAATAGATGTCAGATATAACAAACAGAGGCTTGTGATTTTTCCCTAGAGGTCTATAAAATTCTGCAGGGCTCTTAGGGAGATGTTAAAGCATCATACTTTCCACATGCAAGAACTGTACTGCACAACATTAACTAACTGGATGGCCATACTCTTCAGAACAGACAACCTTCAGGTTTGGTTGGTTGTGTGTCTTTTGAACTAGTGTTCCTGATCTGAAGTGTTGAATGGACATCCAGCTCATACTGAAGACTGAATTGATGTTCTCACTGTACAGCTGAAAAAAGCACAGTGTTGTGTAGAAAGACAGGTTACTTTAAAAGGTAGAATAATCTTGTATTGGGACCAGAAATCTTTGTGGGACCGATCAATGTGAATTAGGTTATGTTCAGTCTTCAGTATGAGCTGGATGTCCATTCAGCATTTCAGATCAGGACCAATATGATCCAGTATGACTCAGACCCCCTTCAGTCTAGTCCAGTCTTGGATTTCTGGATTTCAGCATCTGAAACTCCTATTCATTTGATTGGGGAACATACAAGTGGCTATAACTTTATTGGCTATTACATATTGGTATGAGGCTTGATATGATTGTACAAGGAGTGAGTCACCATGCCCCAGTACAGAAAAAGCAGTCTTTCAGACTCTGGGGGAAACCATCTCCAGATTTTATGGATCTTCTCCATTTCTATTTATTTATTTATTTATTTATTTATTTATTTATTTATTTATTTATTTATTTATTTATTTATTTATTTATGTTTTAAATTATTGCTGTTGGTTGTTCCATCCAACAAGCTGAGGCAGGGACATCCTTTGTATTCAAAATCTGGGTATGGATAGGAGGAAATGTTCCATTCATGCAGCAGCAGGTTTGCTTCAACCAGTGCCAGTCAGAAGAAAGGCAGGGGAGGAGGACCAAAGCCATATAAAATACAAAGGAAGGGAAACACGAGAAAGAGAATCCCTATCACAGTAAAAATGACTGAAGCCTAATCACTCAGAGCTCAGGGGAAAAAATTACTGCATGCAGTCATTTGGACTAAGTGCTAAATGAAAGTGGAATTAAACAAGCCAGTACAGCACCCGTCCAATCCATGAGCGAACAGAGCAGCAACATGATGTGGAGGACAATGTGGTACCCTCCCCACATTCTCAATGGTTGGAGAATACAGGATAGCCCCCTTGTGCATGATGGAGTATGAGACAAGGATGTGTATGATAAAAACGTTCATATTTCTTTTATTTCAGTTTCTTTTAAAGATGGCTCTTTCATTTTTCATGTTTTTAATGCACCAATCATTTTGTTTAACATGGAAAGAAAAGCACATTTCACTTGGGGTTACCCATTTGTGGGTTTTGACACTCTAAAATCCATGAAAGGTACTCAAAAAAAGTAGTAGGCAATCCTATGCTGTGACTTACCAGCCAATTCAAAAAGCAGTAAGGCATCCAAACATTGAGATGTATCCACGATGGTGCAGTAGATAGAGTGACAGGCTTCCACCTAGAACTGTCTGTGCTAAACACTCATGGAAAACCAGGTGATGAAGAACATTAACACCTAGGAAGGTACACAAAGAATGAACCAGAACCCAGGCCTTCTCAGCAGTAGCTTCAGAATGTGCTCTCACCTAAGATGAGACAGGCTCCTTCTTTGGAAACACTCAAAAGACTATTAAAAAAAAAACAAGGATTTTTAGGCAGGCATAACCTGAGTCAACTTAAAATAAGAACATATGCTTCCCTGAAATATTGACCTGTCCGTGTATGAATTTAATGTTTTAGTATTATTTTAATAATGTTGATGCATTTCAGAAGGTCTATGTGATGTTAACTGCCCAATTTTTTTTTTTTTACTGTATATGTTTTTAGTCATTTTCTATATGCTATGTCCTGGTTTCATTATTGGCTTCATGGATTTCTAACTGCCCAAAGTGGCCTTAGGCCAGATGGTGGGATGAAAATGTAATAAACAAACAAACAAAGATATCATCACACAAAACCTAGTGAAGCAAAAAAGTCCTATTTTCTGGGTTCCAGCCAATCCCAATCTTTTTACAAATTCAAAATTCCTGCTCCACTCCAAACATCCTGATCGGAGAGAAGTACTGGATATAAAATTTGCTGGGCAATTTGATAAGCAACAAGCGAAAGAAAGGATACACCACACAGAGAAACATGGAAGACAAAGCATATGAAACTTTGGTGTAAGAGCCTCGTGGCGCAGTGGTTAAATGCCGGTGCTGCAGGTAAAACTGTGCTCACGACCTGGGGTTCAATCCTAGGTCGCCGTCTCAAGGTTGATTCAGCCTTCCAGCCTTCCGAGGTCGGTGAAATGAGAACCCAGTTTGCTGGGGGGGGGCAATGAGTAGCCTGCATACTGTAATTATTTATTTTATTTATTTATTTTTATTTATTTTTATTTATTTTTACAGCTTATATGCCGCCCACTACCCAAAGGTCTCTGGGCGGCTTACAATCAAAGATTAAAACAGTCAAACATCATATATCAATAAATAATGAAATAATGATAAAAAAAACCTTACACTTCAATAATTACACTAAAATTGCCATCAAAGGACCCACAGTCTATGTTGTGTCAGTTAAAAAACTTCTGGAACAGGAAGGTTTTTACCTGGCGCCGAAATGTCATCAGTGTTGGTGCCAGGCGGATCTCACTTGGGAGGGCATTCCATAGCTTGGGGGCAGCTGCCGAGAAGGCCCTATGTCTACAAGCCATTCCTCTCACCTCCTTGAGGGTTGGTCTCTCAAGAGGGCCCCCTGGCTCGATCTTAATTGCTGAGTAGGTTCATATGGAAGGAGGCGGTCCTTCAGGTATCTAGGTCCTAAGCCATTTAGGGCTTTATATGTCAAAACAAGCACTTTGAATTGGGCTTGGGCAGCAACTGGTAACCAATGCAGGTTACATAGAATCGGCGTGATGTTACGTAGACAATGCAGGTTACGTAGAATCTGGCGGCCCTACTGCTTACCAGCCGCGCCACACAATTCTGAACCAGTTGCAATCGCCGGACCATCTTCAAAGGCAGCCCCACATAGAGCGCATTGCAGTAATCAATATGGGATGTTACCAGTGCATGCATAACTGTCATGAGGCTCTGCTCGTCTAGGTAGGGGCGGAGCTGGTATATTTTCCACAGCTGAAGGAAGGCACCGAGTCCACCTGGGCTTCCAGAGTTAGACCATGGTCCAGGAGCATCTCCCAAGCTGCGGACCCTGTCCCTTAGGGGGAGTGCAATCCCATCCAAGACAGGAAGATGGCCCTCTAACCTGTCCGGCAAGGCAACCACTAACAGCACTTCCGTCTTGTCTGGATTGAGTTTCAATTTATTAACCCTCATCCAGTCCATTATCTGGCCCAGAGACGAGTTCAAAACAGAAACCACCTCAGCTGGATTGGTGGAGAACGAGAGGTAGAGCTGAGTATCATCAGCATATTGCTGACGCCTCAACCCAAACCTTCTGATGACCTCTCCCAGCAGTTCCATGTAGATGTTGAACAGCATGGGAGACAATATAGAGCCCTGAGGAACCCCGTGACGTAAACGCCACGGGGCAGAGCAACTGTCCCCCAGCACCACCTTCTGGACACGGTCAGCCAGGAAGGATTGGAACCAGAGCAAAGCAGTGCCTCCAACCCCCAACCTGGCCAGCCTATCCAGAAGGACACCATGATCGATGGTATTGAAAGCCGCTGAGAGGTCCAGGAGTAAAAACAGGGTTGCACTCCCCCTGTCTCTCTTCCGGCAAAGGTCATCATACAGGGCGACCAAGGCAGTCTCTGTACCAAAACCCGGCCTGAAACCCGATTGAAATGGATCCAGAAAATCAGTTTCATCCAGCAGCGCCGGGAGTTGCCCGGCCACCACCCGCTCCAACACCTTGCCCAAATAAGGGAGGTTCGCTACTGGTCGGTAGTGAACCACCAGCCCTGGGTCCAGGTTTGGTTTTTTAAGGAGTGGTCTAATTCACCACCTCTTTCAAGGAGGTGGGGACCACTCCCTCTCTTAAGGAGGTGTTAACAATCTCCTGAACCCAGGTGCGAACCCCCCTGGCAGATTTTTCGATTAGCCAAGAAGGGCAAGGGTCGAGTGGCATGGTGGTAGCACGGACAGATCCAAGCACCCTGTCCACATCCTCGGGTCTCAATAATTGAAACTCATCCAATAATACTGGACCTAAGCACGGCACACTGGACACCTCCTTTGATTCTGCACCAATAGTGGAGTCCAATTCCCTGCGAATCTGAGCGATTTTTCCCTCAAAGTGAACGGCAAACTCGTCACAACAGGCTGCTGAGTGGTCCAGAACCTCCACTGTATTTCTCAGTTGAAGAAGGTCCTGGACCACCCGAAACAGCTCTGCTGGATGGCACTCTGAGGAAGCAATACGGTTTGTGAAATATTGCCTTTTCACAAACCGTATCGCCATGGAATAGGCCCGATAATGGGCTCTAAGCCGTGTTTGATCGGGCTCACAGTGATATTTTCTCCACTTGCACTCCAGCCGTCTCCCCTCCTGCTTCATTGCCCGCAGTTCAGATGTATACCAAGGAGCCGTCTGGGCTCTGCGTAGGGGGAGAGGGCACTTAGGTGCGATCATGTCAACCGCCCGGGACATTTCCCTATTCCATAGGGTGACCTGAGCTTCGACAGGAGCACCGACCATATCAGACAGATAATCCCCCAGAGCTTTCAGGAAACCATCTGGATCCATTAGTCTCTGAGGGCAGATCATCTTAATGGATCCCCCACCCTTGTAGAGGGTTGGAGTAGCTAATAGCCTAAACTTGACCAGAAAGTGGTCTGACCATGACAATGGAGTCAAGACCAACCCCTCCACATCCAAACCACCATCCTCCAATCCCGTTGAGAAGACCAGGTCAAGAGTATGGCCTTTCTCATGTGTCGGGCCAATGACATGTTGAGACAGCCCCATGGTTCTCTTAATGAGTCACCCTGTCCATATCTTGTAGTTCAAAAAAAAAAAAAAAAGCAACACCCTGCTCAATAACATCTTTTCTTGATGTTGTAGAATAGATATAGAAATACACTGCCATCTAGTGGGCAGTTTTTCCTGCTTCTGGATGTTCAGTGTGCACTAAAATAATTACCAAAATAAGGAAAATGGAAAATTAGACAAAAGTGGCATTATAAAATTTTTGAAATCACTGGACGGACCATGTAAATTTTTCCTGAAGCACAGTCAGATAAAATAATTTAATTCTGTACTGGCCATAAGAAATTATATTCTTATATTTTAAAATCCTTAACCATATGATCTACCATGGTGGCTATCCAATTCCAGAGTTTTTGCTATGTGTACAGGTATGATATAAGATACTGCTAAGTGCTGATTAGTTCCAGTCCAATCACATTTAGCAACAATTCAAAAGCAGGGCACTAATCCTAAACACATTTGTCAGGAGGAAAGCTCCATTGAAAATAACTAAGCATACTTTTACCTAAAGTTGCCTAGCAATTGAGGGTAAAGAAGATGCCAGCATATAATCAGTACTGTTTGTTTAAATTCAACTTTGTTGCTCTAAACAGAGCATATCCAATTCACCACTACTGCCAAACTAACTGGGTCATGAAGTTAAATTATATTCATCTGTTTTCACCACTTCTCAAAACAGAAAATGCATTGTTTCCAAATTAAAGGGAATCAAATGTTTTTCATTAGTGAGATGGAGCTGAGAATCAGAATGATGCCTTGTTAAATCATTAGTACCATTAAATGGTAACTAGCACGTTCAACAAGTAAATTACAATCTCATCTTTAATGATTTGGCACACAAATTTTCCTGAAGTTTGTAAACCATAAAAAGAAACCAAAAATTATTGCAAATTACCAAGGTATCAATATGACCTAAATAAAAGCCAACAGAAGATCAAGATTATATTTGCACATGAAGGGAAACCCCTTGACTCATATTTCAATTGTCAGCTGAAAGTGCAATTGCATTGATAAGTAATTCAGAAAATGATATAAATGCCAGTATAAATAATAGCCCAGAGTTTCTCCAATCTGCATTTTTTCCTTTCTGTTACTGGGAAATGGGTATGGGGCTTCTACCTTTAAAGAAATCAAATGCATTCATGTCAGTTCAGACAATGTGATGACGAGCCTATGTGGAGAGGTTTGTAGCTATTGTACTTAAATCCATTTCAACTAGCAACAGCATCAGTGAGAGAGAAGGGGAATTGTGGAAATTGGCTGAAGGAAGGAAGGAAGGAAGGAAGGAAGGAAGGAAGCCAGGTGTGGAGAGAAGAGCATTTAAACAATTAACACACTGCAAAGAAGGCTGATTCCCTCTGCCCTTTGCTCTGCTGACTCCTATGTGTTGACTGAAGTGAATTAGCCTTGAAAAATCCTACTTCCCAGGTGTTACTTCACAGAGTATATGTATTTTTCCACTATGTAGGTGAACCCTGATACTGGGGCAGTAAATATTGTTATGCATCACATTAGCAGATATAGTTTGAGTCACAAGAGGCTAATCGGTAACATAGGAATACTCATTAAAGAGAGTTCACAGAGCTCTACAGTACCTTGGACAAACTAAATCAAAAAATTGTTTAATTTTTACATTAATGATATTGTGAGCAATTTATCGAGTGCAGACTTTCATCCCCCTACACTAGGCTCACGCCCCCTTTCAATCCTGCTTTATGCAGATGATGCAGTCCTGATGTCAATCTCGTGTGTGGGATTACGGAGAATCTTGAAAGCCTTAGCCTCATAACGTACAAAAGAACAGCTGACCATTAATTATGATAAGACTAAGATCATGGTCATTAGCAGGAAACGTAAAAAACATAGATGGACAATAAATGGAAATAGTATAGAGCAAGTGTCCTGCTATAAATATCTAGGTATGATATTTCACTCATCTGGCTTATGGTCCTCCCACGTGAACCATGTAGCATCTAATGCACAAACATGCAGCTCTGCACTATTGAGGTTCTTTTATACCAAGGGTGGTCAATACGTGCCATCAGCGATTCAAGTTTTTAAAGCTAAAATTATAGCCCAAATGCTTTACGGAGCCCAACTGTTTGCATACTCAAACGTGAAGCCTTTGGAGACGGTGCAGACAAAGTTTTTGAGAAGAATTCTTGTAACACCTTTGTGTGTCCCCAATACGACACTCCAACTGGAGACTGGATTAATCTCCATTAAAGCACGTGCCATGATCCACATGTTCAGCTATTGGCTGAAACTTATTTTTGCCCCATCTGGCTTGGCACCCCTAGTATTAGTGGATACATTCCAATCAACTTGGAAAAGGAATCTAACTGTTAACCTACTGCAGCTGGGTTTTTCCTTAGAGGCTATTTTGGCCATGGGTTTTGGCAATGCCAAGGCTGCAATTAAAAGGAGAATATGGGATGTAGATCTACAAGAACATCTAGCAGCCCATGATAAACTCAGCACAGTTAAGAATAGTTCCTTTAGAATGGCCAACTACCTATCTAATATAACCATTCCCAAGTTCAGGAGAGCCTTCACCTTAGCTCGATTTAATGTTCTGCCCTCCAGATTGTTGGAAGGCAGATACCAGGGTCTTCCAGTGGATAAACGTGTTTGCCCTTGTGACGAGGAGACTATTGAAACTATTGATCATGTCCTCTTGGAGTGTTCCCTTTATCGGGATATCCGGAGGACTCTTCTTCAGTCTATCTTGCAGCAAACTCAGGGGAGGCCAAGGGAGTTTTGTGTCCAACACCTGCTAGGAGATAAAAAGCCAGATGTGACTGAGGTGGTGGCCAAATTCTGTGCCGCAGCAATGAGGCATCGCTCATCTCTGCCCACTTCAGGTGGCGAGGTCAGATGATTGGCAATATCCATTGTGTATTTATCCTTACCTCTTCTCATGATGTGGGTTGGAGGTGGTCTAGAGCACGGCCATGGTCCCTGGCTGGAGACAATTCTGGTCCTATTGAGTTGATTACTCTGTTATTGGGCCTACTGGGCTTCGAAGATTTTACCTGTTCTGCCTTTTATACAAAGAGTATGCCATTGTATTATGCTTGTCTTGTGTGCATCCTTTTATTGTTTTTATACGCTTTTATTTTGGTTTTATGTGGAATGTATCTTGTATTTTATCTGGTCAGTGACTGAAATAAATAAAGAGAGAGAGATGTGGGCTGGAGGTGGTCTAGAACACGGGCATGGTCCCAGGCTGGAGACAATTCTAGACCTATTGAGTCGACTACTCTGTTATTAGGCCCACTGGGCTGGGAAGATTTTACCTGCTCTGCCTTTTATGTAAAGGTTATGCCATTGTGTTATGCTGTTCTTGTGTGCATGCTTTTATTGTTTTTATACACTTTTATTTTGGTTTTATGTGGAATGTATTTTGTATTTTGTCTGGTCAGTGACCGAAATAAAGATCTCTTAACTAAATCACCACTAAACAGGAGGATGGCCCCATGCCGGAAGGGCAACAGAATCAGTGGTGTATCTTCATTTGAAGGACAAAGGACACTCATTCAAAGATGAGGATGTACACATATTAGACAGAGAAGATAGGTAGTTTGAGAGAGGAGTAAGAGAAGCCATTAATGTGTGTATAGAAAATCCCTCTCACAACAGGGGTGGGGGACTTATCAGCATTTGTCTCCCATTTATAGTGCTTATACAGTATATGCTTTTATTGATCTCCAGACAAATCAGAACCACTTCACACCTCCACCAGGAAGGCCACTGATAAATGACCCATACTTAATGGGTGTTGGAAAGGACTGCATAGGTCTGACTTTCACACTCCCCAGGCATTGTCCACCTAATGAGCCTATTCTGGCTGGGGGGCAGGTTTTTTACCTTTCTTTTTGGTCCTCCAGAACGGATTAATAGGTTTCCTATTCATTTCAATGGGAAACTGCATTTTGGGTAAAAAGAATTTCAGATAACCAATTGCCTGGGAGTATGAATTAAATTCATTATCAGAGGTACCACCGTACTTGGATGAGAAATGAAACATTTTGATCCCACAAGAAAGGAAGTCCAGTTGCCATGACTCAACTCCCAGATTGAATAAAGGAATAGGATGGAGCAAAAATATGTATTGCCGCTTTTCAGACCATGCAGCTTTGTGCACTAGAGCCCAGTGAAATCACATTGATGAGCCATGGGTGAGGAATATATGGTACTCTCAATGGTTAACTGCAATTGTCATTAGCTATGGCTAGCATACTCACTGATGATACAAGATGGGAGATGCAACTGAGGAACATCTGTAGCCCCGTATTCCCCATCCCCTCACATAAGAACTCCAGAAAAGTAAGCACTTCAGTCTTGCCGAATGCTTAAGCAACTGTCAGGTGACCTCAAAGTTGACTAATATGGGAAAAGCCCTATGCAAAGACCTCTCCATACTTTTAAACAAGTCATTAAGCTGAAATTGGTTACTCCAGTTCTGGTGGATCACAACCCAAAATGTAATCACAGTCTTGTTTGAAGAACAATGCCCTAAAGAAACAGTTCTGAAGATCCATGGAAAAGGTCTACAAACATGTATATGGAAAAGTTATTTGGGGGGTTTGTACAAGCCATGAGAAAAACACACTCAAGGGGTTTGCCTTGCCCTTTCATGTGCACTGTTGCATTTTTATGGCTTCAGTGTTGGGTCTGAAAGGGAGAATGACACTGCTCTTAGAGCCCACACATGACCAAAATCCTGGATTACTCATGGTTTTTATTCACATGTAAATCCTGTATACAAGCAGCAACCACATTTTTTTAGACTCCATGTTGAAACCATGAAGAACACAGTGGAGAAAGGAGAGCTAAGTTCTTCCATCCAAAAGTGTTCACATCACCATGCCATTTAGGCCTAAGTATTACTCATCTATATTTTGGTAGTTACTTTGTGGGGAAATCAGGAACTGTGTGTAAAGTGAAAGGAGAATTGTTCATGTGAAAATGGGTTCTACCCACAGTGACCGTTGGTACATATAATGCCTCCGCCCCCAAGAAAAGAACTACAGTTCACTAAACACAACTCCATTTACAGATGTTTGGTTTTGCTCATCTGTTTTTCATTTTATTTCACTGAAGAAGATACATTTGTGAAGAAGACATTTTCTGTGCACATTGTGGGCTACATTCATCCACAGGTACAAAAGATATGCTTACATTTAAAATGAACACACTCAAAAAGAAACACTTATAATTTATGCAGACAATATCCAGTGCATGGTGCACAGTGCCTCTGAATGAATAGTGCACGACACTCCTGTGCAAGGATTAAGGAAGGCATACGTTCAATTAGCCTATGTAGCTCTCATGGGATAAACACCAGAGGCCTTGGAACCCTTCTCTATGAACTTACAAAATATCTACTCACACTTTCTTTGTGCGCTTCCTAATATGAATGAAATGGGCCAACCTACATTCAAGCAAGTGGCCTTTTACGACAATATTTTTAATCTGGTCGCATCCTGTTCACATGTTACATATACAGCTGAAGAAGTGTAAAGCATTTTCTCCCAAGCCATGGTAAAATCCCTTTGATGTGACCAGTTTCACAATCAGTGTATTCCCAGTTTCGCTAAGGGAATAAAATATTGGTCAGTTGCTCTTGTGTGACCATTTAATTGAGTAGGCTTTCAGCTAGAGTAACAGACTGTTCATGTAACATAATATTTTTCCCATATTTACATGACCAAACTACATCCCTAACTGAGTGTTACACTCAAGTCAATTTAAAAAAATGAAAAAGGCTGTATGGTGCCCAAAACAATGCAAATGTAAGAGCAGGTGGTACCTTTATTAAACCACAAAAAATCAAGCAAATAAACTTGGGATTTTTTCAGTTTAAAAAGCCTTTGGAGTGGTGTCTTTGGAGAGGCTTCACTACTTCCTGAATCATAAACATGTAATAAGCAGATGACCACACAAAATAAAATGCCAAGGGTTTGCTAAGTAAAAATGAGGTTCTGACCATTTTCTTTCTAACTTTTTTTTCCTTTCTAAATTGACAGCCTGAAAAAGAAATGATATTGGTTTGGCTCATGTACTGAGATCAGACGGTCTGAACAATGACAAATTTTACGTCGTATGGATGGTAGGAAAACTGTCAATAACATCTGTGATAAATCAGGTGCACTTCATGTAGAAGAGCCTTCACTCATTTGAGCATTGCCAGTACATTTCAGTAAGGGCAGGAAGGCAACACATCATTTATGCAAATATTATGGTCTATTATCCCTCAGATAACTTCTTTGGGGTGTTAAGCGGTTTGTTCACAAATAACCCCCCACATACACACACAAGTCTATACGTAGCTCTGCCTCGGTCTAAATGACAACAGCATGGTGGGAAATCTTCTACGGAGGCAGACAAAAGCAAAATATCCTATTCCTGCTAAGAAACCAAACAAAAGAGTCGTGCCAAGCACTTTTGGCGCCCTCTTCTTTGCCACTCGAAATGCAGTCGGAAGAACTGCTGAGATTAATATGTTATTGACATGTCCTAAAACCTTGTGGAATGTTTTTCTCTTCAAGACACGCTCATAATAGGCTTCTAAATTAGGTCGCTTCCCATTTCCCCAGTTTCGTCTTGCCAGTCCAATGAATTTCAGTCGATGCAATGTAACAGCAAGGGATACATCGGCCAAACTGAAAAACTCACCACAGAGCCAAGGCTGGTGCCCATTTTCTAATCAGAAATAAAGAGTGGAAGAGGTTAGTGGCATGCATTTGGTTACGAAAGATCAGTGGGCTTCTGACTAGTTTTTGGTACTGTGTTTAACACCCCATTCCTCCAGATTGTTTTGGTAAAGACATGATAAATTCATGAGTAAAAGCCAGGCAACTGCTTATAATAGCTGAAATGTTATGAGTCTAAAACAAATTACCATACCTCAAAGTCTAGATTAAATGAACTGAAAAACTAAGTTTCCCCTTTTTAACCTTGACAATAGGATCACATTTCTTGCTGTTTAAAGCACCCCTTGGTTAAGATTATCCAAACCACTTCATATGAATTGATGGCAACCATTTTGGATTGGTCAAATTTGTTGATGACATAATTATTAATGGTCTTACTCACTGAAGGTTAGATGGAAGCTTCCATGCAACTAAAAACAAGGGGAAGCCAAATTGCTGACACAAACACCTTACAGTATTGTCAGCCAATACCCTCTGATTCCATGTTCAATGTACTAGTGACAACATTTAATGTCCTTCTATACTTGAAATAATGTCTCTCCCTATATAGTGGTACCTCAGTTTGAGAACGCCTTAGTTAAAGAAAAACTAGGTTTCAGAAAAGAAATTATTGGAAATGGGGATGCCTCGGTTAAAGAAAAGTTTTCAATGGAATGTCCCGGTTTACGGTTTGTTTGTTTTTTGACCTCCAGAATGGATTAATTGGTTTTCAATGCATTCCTATGGGAAACTGCATTTTGGTTTAGAAATTATTCACAATAAAAACAGCCCTGAGAACAAATTAATTACTTAAACAAAGGTACCACCGTATCTGGTCAAACACTATAGTATGCTCGGTAGGCCTTCTCCTGCATTTGACTGCTGAAAAAAGAAAATTATGTGGAGACCCAGGAAAGGCTATTGTCTTCTGTAGAACTCTGATAGTAGAATACCTCCTGGTTTAAATGTTGGCCTTATTTTAGCACTAAATTAATAGTGATTGCTCCCCGAGAACTGCTTTCCTTAAGGCCTCATGAGACGTTAGGAAAGTGAATGGAGCCCAAAAACCAGCTAGGCAGTCCAAGTTGTCCCGCTGTTACATCTTCTCTTTAACTTATCCTTGTTTAAAAAAGAAGCTGTAGAATGATCCACTAATTGCAGCTAGTAAATGCTCAATGAGGTCAGGCTCATGTAAAATACACTGACAGCTATCAGTGATAGAGAATGGTTGAAGCCAAAGTACAGTACTTACCTGGCGTTTCTTCATTTCTTCTCTGCAACTCAGTCTCAACCTGGTCCAACACTTTTTCCAGTTCATCCAATATTTTCTTTAAGTATTTTATGTTATCATGATCCATCAGTTTAGACTAGAAAAATAATTAAATAGATGATATATTTATGCCAAAAACCCATCAATATAACTTTACCTAAACACAGTGAGGATTACTTCCGAGGAAACATGCATTTGGTTTGGATCTATGAACATAAACACAGATATAAGAAATAGGGGGACATCCATACAAAAGCAAAGTTGCCATTAAGAATGTTGCTTCAAATGGGATTTTTCTTATGATAAGTTCACTGCCAAGTGGTATCCCATTATTATCGTATGACAACCACAGTAACCATGGCATGCTGAATCTGCTTTTTATCAATCATATAAATTCTAGACTTACTTTGAGACGTTTCTGCTTTGCTATATATGCATCTTGTAAATCTGGGTTTTCTTCAGCAAGTTTCTTTAATTCAGATTCAGTGTTACCGATTTGGCCTTATAAAAGAACAACCAACTCACTGAAAAGTTTCCATAAGCTTAAAATTTAACAAAATTTGTCCAACATTAAAGTCTAATACTTCAACATGTTTCAATTAAACACATGGTTCAGGAACTTGTTAAAATAAAAAGTCACTATCAAAAGACTATCTACCTATTCCAATATTTTATTCACATAATACAAAAAACCCTAAAGTCCTAAATTTAAGATTAAACTCACAGATATGTGATCGTTTCTGTAAATGAAAAGCAGCATTTAATAGTTAGACAAATTTGGCTGTGTTATTTCATTCCTGTAATTTATTTAGTTCTTATGAGAAATAAACAGAAATATGTCTCTGGCATTTGAGGCCAGTCTCTGCCCTCTCTTCCTGTTTCGTTTGTTTGTTTGCTTGATTGCTTGTTTTCTTGCTAGCTGGCTGGCTTCCTGTTTGCTTGATTGTTTTGTGGCTTTCAACTCTCTCTGACCTTTCCCTAAGCATGGATGGTTTCCACAGGGTAGAAATCCCATTTCTCCCCTTTTTACTCTTCTGACTGTAACTACAAATTGTAATTGTAAGGAAAGATGCCTTACTCTATTTTAAATGCTTTTAGAGTGGGTTTTTTTTCATGCAAAGTGCTAGTTTCTGTAGAAAAGAAACCAAGAGAGGGTTTTGAAACTGAACTGATCTTTCCATGTGTTTGTTGTTGTTTGTTGTTGCTGCTGCTGCTTTTTTCTACCTCACACTCTGCTTGCTAAAAGGAATAACCAATATATAGACCACAAAGGCAAATCGGTTAAAGCATGATCTGACCTTTGTATCCCTTAATGCACAAGGAAAGCAACCAGGTTTCTCCATTCTAATTAAAGACTGCAAAATGTTACAGAGGCCCCAAGGGATTGGAGACTCGTGAGCTCACAGCATTTTGGAGACTCATGAGCTCACAGCATTTTGAGTAGTATCCAAAATGCTACAGAAGCCAGCGGAAACATTTAAAAGCATTAAAATATGAATGGTACTTACTACGAATTCGACTCGTGGCATAAGCTGGAATCATCGAGTCCACTGTTAATTCAGGATGTAAGATGCAGCCATGTGTATAAGCATCCATAGGCAAGGAATCCAAGAGCTCCCTATAATGTTGAACCCTTGGATAGTACATACTTCCTTCTTCTGGCATTAGTCTTTGAGTTTTTTCTGGGTGGATAAACATATATAGCTAATGATTAATACAAAATTGAAGAGGGGATGTTAAGAGTCCTACTATCTCTTACCACTGTGGTAGGAATGAAGGATATATTGAAACCATCCTTAATAGCAACCAACCCATATTTCATTAAGGAGGGCTTCAGAACTACCTTTGTATAACGTCATGGCTCATTCTTTCTAAGAGGAGTCTTCCAACTGGACAGAAGGCATCACTGCTACAAAACTCCATCTTGCCATTGCTCCCTCCAAGTGTGGTAGCTTTCCATGAGAAAGACATCAAGTTGAAGCTCTGACACTTCAATTTAAAAGGGTCAGATAGCCGGGAGCAGAGAAATCCCCTGCCTGAAACCCTAGGCCCTGCCAATAAGAACGGATGATGCTGAAGTCAATGAGCAACTAACCCCACATGGGTTAAAGCAGCTTCTGATCATTCCTGAGGACAGAAAACTTCTATCTGACTTGGACAGAAATTCAGCACGCAAACTTCTCTTACTAGCCTATTTTTTGTGTACTTCAAGGTCTAAGCTGTGCTTTGTGTGTTGCATCTAACAACTGACCCAGGCCATGGATAAACTTTGATACATCAAAAAAGACATAAGTATGGATATAGCCTTCAGTGAGTTAAAACAGCCATTCTCATTGGGTTTTTTTTAATTTTGCCACAGTCATAAACACAATATGAAAGAAACAGAAGCCAAATCATGATTGTAAGTCTCATGACAAACTTCATAAGGTGGTGTGTGAAGACTTTTTCCAGTCCAGTGATACCCAAGACTCCCATAAGAAGGAACTCTCATGCACCCATATTATTAAAAAAAAAACATGCATGCTGTTACCCTACCATTCACAAAGGTCTCTTCCAAGTAGTCAATAATCTGAGTTGCATCACAAATTATGTTTTCCCTGTGAACAAGCACAGGCACTTCTCCAGATGCATTCAATCGCATAAACCAAGGCTCATTGTGTTCACTCAGTGGGAGGCTCACATCATGCTCTTCACATTTGAGGCCCTTTTCTGCAATCACCAACCGTACCTGGGGGGGGGGAAAATTGAGGAGCATTCTTACTAAAGATTTAATACTTCCCCTCGTACAGACAAATAGTTTATTGATCCACAGAACATGGAAAACCTACATGGAGGGCACTGATCTGAATACTGAAGTTGTTTTGAGACATGGTTGTTGATTTTTCTGCCATTTGAACATATTAGGATTTTTCCCTTTTTCGTGGGGGTCAACCAAAACAGGAAGGGATGATTTCCTTATAGTTTTTAGCAATCCTAACCACGGGAGTTAATGAGACACAGAAGCAGAACTTGGGGAGTCAGTCATTCTTTTTGTTATTATAGGTCCCATAATCCCCTATCAGCATAGTCACTGGGATTCTAGAAATTGCAGTCCAAAAAGTAACTTATCTTACTTCTGGACAGGACCATGAGTTGATAAGAGTGCCTTCTCCTGGGAAACCTCTGCCTAGTTCCATCACTGTTTGTCTGCTGCGCAGCAATCAAGGTCTACTTAATTCAAACAATATTCTGCTTCCCATTCAGATGTGATCTACTGATGCACACAATCCTATTGTGCTGTTACGCTGCTTTCTTCCTCTTGTTGTACTAGGTACATCTTGTTTTACCTTATGCGTTATTTTATTATGCTGTTTTATTGGACATGTCTTATACTGCCAACCAGAATCAGATTAATAAAAAAAGGTAGACATTCTATGAAGTGAAGATATGAACATAATTATAAAAGGGAAAACTTGTTCTTGCAATTTATCTGCGGAACTGTGTTTACATCTGCAAAAAACACCTTGGAGAATACACAGCAACTAAGAGGGCACACGGTTCCCTGAGCACCAATCTGGATCATTGGATCGGGGGCCTTTTTTGTCAATGCAATACTCCCAAACTAATACAGTATCTTCCTATGGCATTTTAACTGGGCTGATGGGAACTGCAGTGTAACACACCTGCAGCAAGCTAGTGAAGGAAATGAAAACCGCTGTATAGTTTCTGTGATCAGGGCTGGGTTCTCTAGTCTTCCCATTGTTTTACACTTTAACTCCCACAATCCCTTGCCCCTGGTCATGCAGGATAGAGCTGATGGGAGTTGTAGGCAAAAAGATGTGAAGGACCAAAGGCTTCTCACCCAAGCTGTAAATAAGCCCATAGAGGTTGAAGCCAGCAGGAAACATTTTTGTTGTTTTGCAGCTGGGTTCAGGTATACTCAGAAACAGCTGATTATTTAAAACTGGAAAAACAGTCAGTGACAATTGTAAAGGCTCTCAGGCCTGTTTAGGACGTCTTCTGGCCAATGCATTCCTATCAGCATCAGCATCCATCCATCCATCCCTTCCTCTCCCAAGTACACACACCACTGCACCAAAGTAAGCACTGCCCATTCACCAGCACAGCACCCGTCCTTAGAGGGGGCAAACCGGGAAGAAGGAGTTATCTGGGTTCTGAAATCTGGCATCCCTGGAAGCAGCCAGGCTTGCCATTTACCTTTTGAGAGCTGAAGGACTGTGTCCAGTGGTAGAGGATCAGTTTGTCGTCAGGCTTAGAATCCACTGCAGCCGGAGGCATTTCACCTGCAGTCTGGTTCTCTTTCTCTTCTGCCATTTCACGCTTTCTTCCCGGCTCAATCTACCCTCAGTTGATGCTGTCTGGGAGATTCCCCCCCCCCCTCCTTCTGTCGCTGTTACTGAGTCTGCTCCACAGAGGGAGCATGCTCACTGTGGGAGGATGAAGCTGCAGCCCTAATGATACCCTCAGTCTCTTGGAGAAGCTGTTTTTAAGTGAGATGAAAGAACTGTCCCAAGATTCTGTTTCTGAGGAGATTTAGAAAAGACATGAATGAATGAATAACTTTATTCTCATTGTACTTTTGTACAACAAAATTAAATGCCATCTCCAGTGCACATTGTAAAACACATGAAACATGAAACACATAAAAATTCATCCCTCACATTCCTCACATACTTTTGAAGGTATCTGTGTAAGAGAAGGGCAGAAAGAAGAAAAAGGAACAAGGAAACTGAAGGATATAATAGGAGAATGCAAATAATGAGAAAAAAAAATAAATTGTTCCTATTATTTGGGGTGAGAGTTTGACTCCACACCAGAAAAGTCTTGTTAGATTCGTCTTTCATTCTCCATTTTCCACAAACATAAAATAACAAAACTCCTTTCTAGGTGAATAATCCAGCCTGTGTTTGCTCACTCATATTGTGTACAATATTTTCAGCGAACTTATTGTAGAAAATAATGGCTTTCTACTGTTGAAAGTGCATTGTATATCATAAACAAAAAGAACAAAAAATGAGGTGAAGACTTTTGTGACACTTTGTGGCCCAGGTGCCCCAAGACTTCTGCTGCTGCTAAAAGAAATATATTATCTAACCCAGGATCTGCAAATATTGTTTACTTGTTTGGGATGTATTCATTTAGTGGGCTCGCACAGGTTAAATAATATTAAATATTTATTTATTTTTGGATTTATATAGCTCCAAGCTTAATTCCAAGAACAACTCCAGGCGGTATACAAAGAAAGTTAAAACAACAAAATAAAAATAGCATTAAGTAAACATAATAAACATATAGAGTAAGTAAGTCATAATGGTCAGGTAGTCAGGTAAGTGGTGAGTAATGTGTGCAACATTACCAAAAGCCTAACAGTAGAGCCATATTTTTAAGGAACTTTTGAACATTGCTACACACAGAACTAAGAAGATGTCAACTGGAAATTTGTTCTAAAGAGCAGGGGTGGCCACTGAGAAAGCCTGGTTTAAGAAATAAAATAAGAAAATAAGAATAAGCTATGTTTTAAATGCAAAATTAAGATACGGTAGACCATTAAAATTAGGATATGGTATCTCTAATTAGATAATACATTTTGAGAAAGTAGGGAATTCCAGAAATGAAATTTCAAGATGCAGTGAAATACTGCCATTGCTTATAGAAGCTCATAACAAAACCAATGTGTTACTCTATAAGATTCTTCAAAGCTCTGTTTTTATGAAAATATACTGTACTCTGTAAATCACAGATACCACCAAATATTTACTACATACATGCCTTATCCTAGAATGACCACAAGAGGTCTCCATATTTCCAGGAATAGAAACCCAGAATGAGTTGTGACTTTCTCCATTGAAGTCCTAAAATACACACTTCCTTCTTTTTGTAAATGAAATGATTTGTAATTTATTTGTTGAATGCTGGTGATACTGAAATTATTATATCACATGTGTTTTTAAAACTGTACATCATTCACATGCAACATAAAAAGCAGCTAGCGACAAGACAGCCTGGCAGGGTATGGAAGACATAGCCATGATGGATACTGGGTCCTAGCTACCTCAAAGATCAAATCTCACAGTATGAACCAGCTTGGGTGTTAAGGTCATCAGATGAGGTCTTTCTCTCTATCCCGCCACTCTCACAGGTACCTCTTGTGGGAACACATGGAAGGGCCTTCTCAGCTGCTGCGCCCAGACTCTGGAACTCCCTTCCCCTAGAGGCCAGGGCTGCTCCATCTCTGATGTCTTTCCAGTAAAGGACTTTCCTCTTCAAGCAAGCTTTCCTTGAATCAGGACTACTCACTATGTGACTTTTATATGGCTCTACCATATATGATCACATAGGCCGTTACTTCACGAAGTACTTCGCTTCGCAGCGGGATTGCCTTTGCTTTGAATGCGAAGGCGGTCACGTGGTCTCCATTCGCTCCCACCCCTCTTTCTCTGTCCTCACGAGGCGAAGTTTTAGGATCGAATCCAGTACTACCTCATGTGCTCCCTTCGCATTGGGAAGCTTACTTGCAACGTCCGGTTTCTGCTTTCTTTAATATTTAAAAAAAAACTACCACGGCGTATCGATGCATCAATACCCGGCTGTCATTTGCGGCAGAGCTGAATAACTGTATGTTCCTTTGTTTTCTACTCCCGATTTGTATTGCTTCGTCCATTGGCGACGTGAAAAAATTGCTGTTCTCCGTCAGGGTCACTAGGTGGACCAGCACACAACATTTGTTGTGTATACCATCGCTCCTCCAAGGAATATTGTAAGCACAGAAAGCAAGATCAAAAGAACGGGTTAACCAAAAAATATCGATGCATCGGCATTTCG
This sequence comes from Phrynocephalus guinanensis, assembly GCA_037367245.1. Taxonomy (NCBI): domain Eukaryota; kingdom Metazoa; phylum Chordata; class Lepidosauria; order Squamata; family Agamidae; genus Phrynocephalus; species Phrynocephalus guinanensis. The sequence continues at coordinate 41,837,337 of CM074739.1, forward strand.
GAGAAAAAGTAACTAAAAAAAAAAATTAAATATATTAATCACTGGCCACACTCTTTTGGATGCGAAGCGGGATGCGAAGCGAAAAAAGATTTGAATCACTCGCCCCGCTTGGAGCACGGTTTAGGGGGCGTGGTCGGGGTCATCCAAAAAGGAGGAGCGTGAGGACAGAAACGATCGATTCGCACAGATATGACGGCTCGCCGCGCAGCGAGACGTTCGTGAAGTAATAGCCATAGACTTTGTGTTTATAGACTTTGTGTTTATAGTCTTTGTGTTTGCATTGACACTATGTTTTCAATATTAGGTTCCCCCACTCTAACTTTAAATGGAATTTTTACTCTCTCTTTAACTGCTTGCATTCTCTTGTAGCTTTAATGTAATGTTGTCTTTTAATGCTGTAAGATGTCCCTCAATCCCCTGTTCTCAATACTTGAATATGTCTTAATTGTACTGGACTGTATATTGTTCCTCATTATTGTAAGCCGCCTTGGATCCTTTTCCAAGGAGAAAGGCTGGGTAAAAAATACTCTAAAATAAATAAAAATAAATAAAATATCTAATATAATTGAGTGGGCCAGAAAGGTGGCAGGGCATTTTCGCCATAGAGTGCAGTGAGCTGTTGCAGCAGAAGCAAGAAAAACTGGGATTGCCCCTATACCACCTAATCCAGCATGAGGCATCTTAAGCGAATTCCACATTCTACTGCTTCAAGGATTGCTGGAGCAGCAGATGTCCCACTCCATAATTTCATACCAGAGACTTCCATTGGTGTGGCTGGGTGGAGAAGAGTGGGACATTATAAGTTAAGTGGCCTATGTCCTTTGAAGCTTTGCAAAGACAGCTGTGCCAATGCAGGTCCTTAGTTGGGAGGCAGCCACCCTTAGCCAGGTGGTGTCCATGTTTCAGGACCTGGCTGGCATGATGGAGGGAATGAGAGGCCCATCTGAGTGGATTGGGGAATTCGATAGAGAAAGAGCAGCATTTGGGGGGGGGGGCAGTCGGAAGTGGTGGCCCTGGACACAGACTAAGCCAAAGGAAGAACATGGCAGAGGCCGAAAGAGGGGCATACAAGGAGCCTTGCAAGCCAAAAGAGATCCTTTATCTTACCAGGCTGAAAAGGAGTCTCTATGAGGAGGTCTGGCCAAGACAGCAGTGGAACTACAGTCTTGTCCACCAGCTAGTGAGAGAGCGCTCTCTCAGGCAGGGGATATTGTAAATCCACACTGCTTACAGGTGGAACTAGATTTTCCTTAAGGTTAACTTACCACGGCTGGGCTTCTCTGAAGTCCCCTTTACTGCTCTCAGTAACAGATACTTCATGCTTCAGTCTCCTGCACCCTTCTTCTGCCTCTTATTCTTCCTGCTACTCCAAGACAGTGCTCTCTCACTCAACTGTACTGCCAGCCAGTGCTGCCCTGGGGATCTGCCCACTCCTCAGTGCAACATGTCCTCTGCTTCCTCAATGCTGCTAGCATTCCCTGGTAGTATTCCTACTGACAAAGGTTCAATCAGTATGCCCATTACAGTCATTTCTTACTACCTAAGCCAGGCATGTCCAAAGTCTGGCCCAGGAGCCAAATGCGGCGCAGTTTTATTTGCCTGCAACCACATTCCAGATATCCAGAAATTGTGAATTTTTAACATTTCAAATTCCAAATCAAAGGGGCTGAAATTCTAAATTCAAATTCCAAATACAAATTGTGGTGCTACTGGACTTCCCAAATCAGATACTTATCACAATTTAACTAATTTGTTTTGGGCTGTTTTAGAGCAACAATAATAGACTGCTGAATCTAAGGAACAAAAGTAAAAATACGATTTGAAGAAAATAGAAGAGAAGAGAGAGAAACATAGGCAAGTTATACAAATCCAATAGAAAAGCTGTTATTAAATACTTACATCCATGGAGATATGTTGTGCACATAATGAGATTTATAATGTGTTGAAGAAAAACAGTGCAAAACCCAATCGGTTATATCATCCAATGCAAAATTAGGAACCAGTCTTTCTTGTATTATAAATACACTTCTACTGGTTCCCATAGGACTTATTCATGTATGCATACCTTTTAGATTGAGGCTAGGCAAACATTTGGGATTTTTTCCAAACTCTCTTACTCACTTGCTTTGTAATCTGTGCAAGTCACATGAGGTCTTGTTATGTCTGCAATGTGAGCATAATATGCTCAGTGGGAACATCTTACCTCCCCTCCCACCCCAGAGCTGTTGCTTCTGTGGACTAAGGCTCATTCAGTATTGAGAATTTAAACTCATTTTGCTTTTATCCCTGTTGATTAATTTCACTGTATGATCCCAAATTTCAGTATGATGAGAGAGGGAGGAACTTTCTACTCCTTTTGTCAAATCCAAATATAATGTACAAACCAACGTCATGCCCTTTCTTAGTTAGTGTGTCCCCCTCTTTTTTTGTCTTTAGATAACCACATATCTGTTTGTTTGTTTGTTTGTTTGTTTGTTTGTTTGATTGATTGATTGATTGATTGATTGATTGATTGATTGATTGATTGATTGATTGATATACCACAACCATCTAGCGAAAAGCTACTCTGGGCGGTTAATCTTTGCTCATATGGAAATTATACTTGATCATTTAAATTGCTCTTTTTTACAGTGACTCCACTTTATGTTATATTTAGAGAGCAAGAAAACTTTACTCCAAATGCATTAATGCCATCTTTCATCTTCTTGTCTTTTGAACAAAAGCACCCTGTTCCATCACAAACTGAACAACGTAACCACCATGTTTGCTGTAATCTAATTTCAGAGAGGGTAAATACAAATAAGCAAATAGAAAGATGACTAATAATAGAGGGCTTAGTTGTGATTCTATGACAGTGATTTGAGGGCCGAAGACAGTAATGCTTGGTAAGGCTGAAGACAGCAGGAAAAGAGGAGAACCAAATATCAGATGTTCTGACTCTCTGACAGAATCGTAGGCTTGAGTCTGAGCAGGGCAGGCTGAGGTCAGGACATTTTGGGGTTTGCTCATCCATAGGGTCGCCATAAATCAGAGGCAACTTGGTTGACTGATTGTTTGGCATATAACAACAAGTGAAATTAATCAGGGAGCCTCCACAGTGGACATTCCTCTTACTAAGTTGCCCTCTGCACCTAGAAAGTAACAGAAACAACAGAAATAGCATATTTGACTTTCTTGTGTGATTATTTTCCTCAGATTTATAATTTCTGAATAGGGTGTATGTTATACAAACTGCAAATTATTCAGAGCTTTTTTAACACTCTTTGTGATTACAATTCCATGTAGCTTAATGGCTAAGTGATATAAAAGCCAGTAACCACCCAGAGGGGCCTTGTAGCCAGGCAGGCATTACATAAATGGAATAAACAAATAAATAAAATACTTGCAGTATGCCAAGGAGCTTGAGTTACATATTTTAATGGTAGTGTGATGAAAATGCTTTCCTTATAATTTCAACAATTCCCATAAAAGTAAGGCAATGGAAAAGAAATTTCCTTCAAGAAGAACTTTTGGTTTCAAAAACAGAACAAGAATAAGAAACAACATCATGGGTGACATTCAAGATACATGTGCTTACCGTACTTATGAAGTAGCTGACAAGTGTGTTTTCATGTCACATCTGACACTGGTGCCATCATCTTTATGGCAGCCAACAGCTGTCCCTTCCCCTAGCATTCCATTTTTCAATTAAAGCTCAGAAGAAGATGCTATAAAGTAACTCCTTCCACTGGACTTTTTCAGAGTGGAAAGTGTGCATAACCAGGGAAGCTGCAGAGAGATAACAGGATTTACAGTATTATAGAAAGGGAGCAGGGAGAGATATAGCAGCTCTCTTCATGGTTGTAGTAAATACATGAATACAGGTCAAAAGAAATTATACCTAGTTCTAAGAATGGAGTAGGAAAAAAGCCTCTTTAACATAGAGATATTAATTTGGGGGGATCAGAAATCAAAGTGGCATGGGATAGTTCCATCATTCAGATTAGCCCCAAGGCTAACAACAAAGGAGCTTTGTAGTGAGTACCTTCATTTACACACAGAAAATATGTCTACATTGACCTTTCTAGTGGCACATGGAAGGCCTATGGAAGGTACTAAATGCTTTCAGGCAGAACCCTGAAGAATGACAAGTCAAATGTTCTCAGAATGCTTTTTTCCTTACATCGCTAGACAAAGAAGGCCATTTTGAAAATGCCCACCAAAACCTATCCATCATTTTGGGTGGATTCTTCCTTACTGTGAAGTCGTGGACTGGGCATTAGGAAAGGGAACTGTACAGGATGCAAGCTGGTGGGCAGATGATCAACGCAGTTGCTGTTGCAATTGAACAAAAATATTTGGCTGGGGGACAACAAATATGCTAGAAATACTGCTAATGGGAATGTTCACCTCTGGATTTTTATTTTTTTTTTTAGAAATTTAGTGAAATTGTTCTCTTAATTTCTCCTCCTCCTCCTCCTCCTCCTCCTCCTCCTCCTCCTCCTCCTCCTCCTCCACCACCACCACCACCACCACCACCACCACCACCACAGCCGCCGCCACCATTTTAGAACTGCAGAACCGTAAGAGATCCTATGTATCATCAAGCTCACCCGCTGTAAAAGAGGCATGTTGGAGAATCAAACTTATAAACCCCGACTCTACAGCCAGATACTTAAACCACTGAGTTACAGTGAAGCGTTTCAAAGTGGAGAAATGTTAACATTATTTACGGGTGGGGTGGGGGGACTTTAAGTATAATTGCTAATTACATGCAAAACCTGAAGATATAATGATTGTCTTCCACTTCATATAACAAGACTTTTTCTTTAGTTCATTGTTCTCAACCCATCCCATGAAGAAGCCACACACCCAATTAATGCAATTCCCTGATATTATTACAAGTGAACAAAGGTTGCTATTCATTTTAACCCAAGATGGCCTACGTCATTAAAAGACAATATTTAAAAACTAAAAACCATTATCCAAATATCTTAAAAATAATTTTAAAAACTCTACCACACAAAAAATGGTAAACAGAACAACACCAGAAACAGATGCAAAGCAACAAGACACAAAACTCTATTTCACACTCCTTTCAGATAGCGAATCACTAATAGAAAACCAGTATAAAAAAGACCTTCATTTGCTTGTGGAAGGGCAGCAAAGGTGGGGGCAACCTGGCCTCTTGTGTGTGTGGGGGGGGAGTTTCAGAGTCTGGGTGCAACCTTCAGCAAGGTTGCATTTTGTAATTAGAAAGGATCTGATCTTCCCCACAGTTCGATCCCAAATGAGGACCAAAGTGCCATTTCCAATCTTTTCATTAATACCTAAAGACTATCCTCTTTGCCCCATGCATTGAGTCAATGCTGTTCAGCTTAGCTTATTCTTATACTTTGTATTCTTAAAATGAATTAAGCCAAGGCTGCATTCTGTTACATCTGTTTGCATTTCATATACATATACTGTACATCTGTGGATATGCAAGAATTCACACTTCCATACCTTACCTGCACCTCTCTTCAGTGATTAAGGAAAAATTTAAAGGAAAATGTTAAATAAATAACAGCACTCTTCATTCTTCCTTTCCCTTTATTACATTAACTAAGTCAATTAGTTTTTGTCAAATGTGGTAAAAGAGAAGAGACGGGGCTCTTTCTTCACATGCCACAACTTTCAGACATTGCATTAAGTGGGGAAATGTACTAAGTGGGGAGATGTACTGTAGTCTCTTCTTCATAAAATTGGATAAAATGTTGTCCACTTACTGAACAAAAATAATGTTTAAACTAAGTGGCTTCACACTAAAAATGAGCATTTTTTGTATATACTGTATTATGAAATTTCAATTAAAGGCTACAATATTTTCGTCTCCTTAGTATTTGTACTTCACTAATATTTCTAATAAAACTCTCAACGGTGCACTGCATACCTAGACTGACAGAATCATGTTTTTAAAAAAAAATTAACAAGACATTTCAAAATTTAAATAAATGGGGAAAGACAACTGGAAAACTAAGGGACAGATTATAGAATCTCTATTTTGTGTTAGAGCTTCACCACACAAACAGCAACGCTGTCAAACTCTGAAGGAAAAATAAATCAAAGGGTGGGGGGGTTCAGTGTTCTTTCTGTATTATGCAAGGAGTTGCATGCCACACTTAGTGCCACAAATAACAGCAAGCTTTAATGCAGAACATATTCCATATATTGAAACACGGAGCCAGCTGCTGCTTTAATATATAGCTTGAAGGAGCCAACCCTCTTTGCTCAGGGCCCTTGTGTCCTCCTCCCATTTTGCTTGATGTCAGCTTGATCTAGACGGGAATTAAGTCTCTCTTAGCCGCCACTAAATTTATGAACGTTTAATCAAAGCCTCTGAATGCTTGGCAGCCAATGGCTCCTCTGGGTGCTGGGAAAGTGATCTGGGTTTGTGAGTGGAGGAACAGCATGACCATATTTACAGCTGTTGCTATTCTAGGAGCAGCATGCTGCCTCGTCTCTTCTTGGCACCCAAGCCTGTCCCTTCATCTTTCAACACTCACTTCTAGCAGGATAGGATGAAGTGAAGCACAGTTTACTCAGAGGAAATTTGCTCCTGGGCATCAGTCTTTTTTTAAAATAAATAAGAGGGCAGATATCTTAGCAGAATACAAACTTCTGTTCCTGCACGGTACCTAATAGCATGGTTTACTGGCATCTGAATCACACTCCTTGCTTATATTTAGGCATTATATAGCTACAACTCTTGCAGACTGTTCTTTGCATATAAAATACAGCTAATCTCAAGTGTTGGGTCATATAGGTTCAAGGCTGTGTTAGGTTATCATCACCTACCGTATCTTGGCTTGCAGTCATATTTAGCAGACTGTATAAGGCAAATATCAGCATGCTAGCAAGCATCAGTCTGCTAGCACACTTTCAGAGATGCAGCAAAATTCCTGTGGGGGGGTATTGCTTTTCTGCATCAGTCAGTAAGCAACTCATCCATGCTGTATATAATACATTTTAGGGACATGCATCTGTTTTGCTTCATGTAGTTAACATAAGTCAGAATTGACATAACAGCACACAGTCATTATCATTGCATCCTGGAAAGCTGTAACAGCCTGCAGCTTTCAAAAGAGATGCCTACATATGTAAGATTGCAAGACAGATGCACACTGTTTTATGTACATATATTTTTATATAAAATCAGTCTCACATGTGTGTACATCTATGTGTATATCTGTTTTACAGTTTAAGCCTCTTATAGCTTTCTATTACTGAAACCTGCGCATCAAAAGCCTAGGGTTGGGTTCAAGAGCACACCTAGGCTGCAAACCTGAGTTTTCAGTTGGAGTGTACTCCCATCCAATACAGGCTGAAACCCTATCCCCTGATTTGCCTTTTGACTGACCAGGAGCACCTCTAGTCTTACCTGGAGTAAGCTTCATTTAAGAGCCTTCATCCAGCCCATCACTGACAACAGACACTGGTTTCAAAAATAATACTGGGAAAGGTGGAGGGCCCAATACAAGATGGATCAATTTCCTATAGGAAACTATAGGACTCAGTTTACAAGAGCTAAGCAGGACAGTTTGTGTATTGCTCATTCATATGGTGGACACAACGTGAAGGTATCTTGAAAACATATCAAGAAGAAGAAGAAGAAAAGGTAATTGGCATATAGCACTTAATGAAATGTGGAAGCTGGGTGGATGTGAGTGAATAAACAGCACTGAGTTGAAGGCAAGTGGAAAAAGAGCTATGGTCCCTCGTTTTCTTTGGCCCTTAGGGATTAGGCTCTGAGGTAGCAACCATGAACTTCAGTACTATATGTTGCTTTGTAGTATCAATTAGCATTTTAGGTTTCTTTCCAGTTCCTGGAAAAAATACAGTGGAACCTTGACTTACGTCATTAATCCGTTCCAGAGGTCTAGACTTAAGTCAAACATGACTTAAGTCAAACAAACTTTTCCCATAGAAAGTAATGGGAAAGTGGATTAATCCGTTCCAGACGATGAAAAAGACCCCCCAAAACAGCAATTTGACTGTCTAAGCAGACAGCAATAATTCATGCTGTACTATAAAAGAAATAAGACAGCATTGTGGATTTACCTCCTCCAGCATGAACCCACCCACGCACCCATCGTCCTGCCACAGCCAGCCTTGAGGGTGTATGAAAGCCCCACACACCCTTTCTAAGTCCCTGCCCTCCTCTCCCTTCAAGGCTTGCAAGGAGACAGGAGGACCCCCCCCCATTCAGAACACACACACACACACACACACACTTCCCTTGCCAAGTGGGCCGGGGGTGGTGAGGGGGGCTCCTCTCCATGGCCCAGTTTCCCTGCCTGCTTGGAGAGGGGGGCACACACCCCAAGACCCACTCCTGCCTTCCCTCCAGCAGCAAACTGCCCTCTGCACGTGCAGCAACACCCTCAGCAGAAGCAGCAGGAGGAGGAGGGGACAGAAGCGGAGGAGGTGGGGGGCTGTGGGATTCCCGAGGCTGCCCCTCCCAGGGGCCCTCTGCGGCGGCGGCAGTGCCCACCTGCCCTTCCCCACTGGCCCCCCTTGCAGCTGCCTGGCATCAAGGACTCACCCTTGCGGGTAGGAGGGAAGGGGATGGGAGCCCTGCGCGCCCGGGCGAAGAGCGGCGATGAGCCTGGGAGGTTGGGGCCGGGAGGGAAGGGGGTGGGAGAAGGGAGCCCTGCGCGCCAGGGTGAAAAGCGACGACGAGCCTGGGAGATCGGGGCGGGAGGGAAGGGGGGTGGGAGAAGGGAGCCCCGCGCGCCCGGGCAAAAAGCGGCAACGAGCCTGGGAGATCGGGGCCAGGAGGGAAGGGGTGGGGGGAAGCCCGCACGAGTGTGTGGGGCTTCTCCCGGCTCACCTGCCTTCTGGGTGTTTTGTGCTGGCAACGCCGGCAAAGGAAAAAAGTGGGAACCAGGGGATGGAGGGGAAGCCCACATGAGAGGCGTGGGGCTTCCCCCGGCTTGCCCGCCTCCTGGATCTTCAGCGCCAGCGGCGCCAGCTTCAAAAGAGAGCCGGGGGTGGGGGGAAGGCCATGCAAGCGGCTTCTCCCGGCTTGCCCGCCTCCCGGGTGCTTGGCGCCTGCAGGCACCGGCAAAGGAAGAGAGGCAGGGGCGGGCAGAGGAAGCGCCAGAGGTGCACGGCTTCCACTGGGTGTGTCCGTCGCCCGTGTGCAGTGGCAAAGGAGGAGAGGTGGGGCCCTGGGGAGGATTGGAGTGGGCGAGGAGGTGAAAGTGCACTTTGTAAAGAGGTCTCAGGGGAAAAAGGCTTTTTTTTTTTTTTGCCTTTTTTCCTGGACCTCCGGAACGGATAAGCATAGAAATTTAGCCTGGCCGCCCAATTCCAGGCGTTACGCTGGGACTCCGAGACGTAACTCGGAGCCTGGGACGCAAGTCAAACAGACCCCTAGTGGACGTAAGTCAAATATGACGCAAGTCAAGCGGGACGTAACTCAAGGTACTACTGTATTTTGAAACTACCATGCCTTGTTTATTCTATGTGTGTACATGTACACTCACCTTGCTTTTGAACTAGAAAATGCTTATGGTGCCTTTCTGTGAGGCCAAAGGCTGCAGGCAGCTTCCGACTAAAGCAGAGGAGGCATCCTCAAAAAGTTGTGGGTATGGGGACTCCCTGCTCAGCCCATCGACCACCAATGCTTGATGCGGTGGAAGGGAACAGGCAGTATTTTCTACATTCAAATGAGATATTCAGCACATCCAATAAAGTAGGCTAGCATCCATAGAAGCTCGTGGCATGATAGCTCCAACAGAGAGTCTACTTCATTTTGTCCAAACCCCAGAGAACAAAAAATAAAATAAAAAAGGAACAAAACCTTCAGAAAGCCATGAGATACAAGCGGTAGCTTAGCAACCATTCAGTCCTGCACACTGAGCTTCTGAAACAAACTGCCTTTTAAACAGTACAGCCAAGTGCCCATATAGAAAAAGAGTTTATCTGGTGAAAATGGGAAATGAAAAGAGCCTGGAAAAGCAACAATAGCAGCATTCCACCTGGAAAAATAAGGAGTTAAGTCATGCTATACCTGTTTAACTACGAACATCAGATTTCCAAACAGGTTCCTGGTGGAAAGGATAAGCTAAGATAAAACATCTTAGGCCAATGCTGGCAAACCTTCGGCACTCCAGATGTTTCAGACCACAACTCCCACAGTCTTTTGTCATTGGCAATCTAGGCTCAGGATTCTGGGAGTTGTGGTCCAAAACAGCTGGAGTGCCAACGGTTTACCACCCCTGTCTTAGGCCATATTGTTGAGAAGAGCCAGAATGAAAGTTAGTCAGTCAAGATACCAGTTCTTAATACTGCCATCAAGTAGCCTCTGACTTACAGGGACACTAAAAGTTGTGGCTTTCTTTAGTGCAGTAATTCCCAATATTGTGTCCCTACATCTTCTTGGACTACATCTTCCAGAAATCCTGGCCAGCACAATTAGTGGTAAAGGCTTCTGGGAATTTCAGTCCACGAAGATTTGGGGATCCAAGTTTGAGAACCACTGCTTCAGGGAATCAACTCATCTCATATCTGTTCTTCCTCTTTTCCTGCTGCCCTCAACTTTTCCCAGCGTTATTTTTTCCAGAGATGCATGCCTTTTCATGATGTACCCAAAGTAGGACAAACTAAGTTTTGTCAATTTTTTTCCTCCAGAGATAATCTAGGGTTTATTTGATCTTGGACCCACATGATCATCTTTCTAGCATTCCAGGGCATCCACAAGGTTTTCCTCCAGCACCACATTTCAAATGAAACTTTGTTTTTCCTGTCGGCCTTTTTCACAGTCTAACTTTTACATTCTTACAGTGACATAGTGACTGGAAATAGACAAATGTCAAGGGTGTTGGTTGGTTTCCAATGACAGATCCTTACACTTGATCATCAGTTCTAACCATCTCATTGATGTTCTCCCGGGTCTCATTTTGCCTGCTGTTTCAGTTCGGATTGATGATTGAACCGAGGTATACAAAATATTCAATTTTAATTTTTTTATGGCCAGCACTAAAATTCTGAAGTTCTGTAGTCATGTCTGGAAGTTGAGTCATGGCTACTGGACTTCTTTTTTGAGAGATAGATACGTTTCACTGCTCATCCAAACAGCTTCATCAGTCTGAATACAGCTAGTGCGAGTCCTCCATCTTATAGTCAGCTTTGGCCTCTTGTCACCCTGATCTGAATTAGGCTCATAAGATGAACAATGGCCTGAATAGGCTCGTTAGAGAGAAAATAGTATCCATAGCCTTAAGGTGAACAATGGCCTAAGGTGCTGAAACACATCAAGAATGGGTCATCAACCTATCAACCTATCAAGAATGTAGTCATGATTTTGGCAAATTGTTCACTTTCATCAGAAAGTAATTGTTCCTTACTGGAAGTAGAAACTCAGTCCCTTACCTCTAGTATTAATTCACTCTGCTCACCACATTATTTTCACACACACCCCTTTCGACAAGACTTGTGTTATTTTCACAAGTTATTAAACCCAAATACGAGGCATGCCTTTATGTTAGGTAGACTTAATATCTTTCCTTCTTCAGTTTTTGTCTGGAAGATACCACAATATCCCTCTTGCTCAGAGGATTTATAACTTTTGCCACTTAGAACCCAACACAGTCTCCCACATCTTGTGTCACTGTCCGGCACACAATAAGCTACGTAAACTCTTCTTTAGCAAATCCTCCTTGATTTCCCAGGCCCTCCTGAAGGATATGGGGGGGGGGGCTTTCTTCTTCAGGACAATTCCGAACTAGTCACTGCTCAGGTAGCTGAATTTCTAACAGCTGTATTTAAAAAAAGAGCAACCCTCTGTTAACTTTAGTTAGACCATAGATGAGATTTATTTTATAATGTTCTGTGTCACTGTTTGGTCTTTATATGTGTACTTCCTTTGTTTTAATGCCAATAAAGGTTTATGGAATGGAATGGAATTGTTCCTTCCTGTCAATATGATGGTGTAATTTGCATATCTTAAATTATCAGTATTTCTTCCACAAATGTTCTTTCCACTTTCGTCTAAAACTAGTACATCTTTCATATTCTGCCTATAGACTGAAGAGATTTGAAGATACCGCGCACCCTTGTCTGACACCGTTGACTAAAGGAAACTGTTCTCTTTCCCTATTCTTGTCCTGCTGAGTAACATACAAGTCCACAGTATAGGATCTCATGATCCACACAGTCAAAGCCTTTGCTGTAGTCATTGAAGCCTAAAGTGATCTTTTTCTGAATTGTTTTTGTGTGTGCAGTCCAGAAAACAGTGGATATTTGCAATATGATCTTGAGTGCCTCTTCTTTTTCAGATTCGAGCTTGAACATCAGGCATTTCTTGTTCCATCTATGCAAGTATCCAAGTATTTGTGCAATGAACAGAGTAGATTTTATTTAAATGAAATTTCTAAAATTATGACTTAAATCAAAAAATAAGATTGTTTAAATCAAAAATTTAAAGATTAAATTATTATTTAACTATTATTTAAATCAACTTATTTATTTTTAAAAGCACTGACTTTTATCAGTCTTGACTATGGTATTCATTCAATTATATATACATAACATTATTGTCTCTTCAATGTGTATTTTCCTCTTCAACCAAGTCAAAAGACTTTACTTTGCGAAACAGAGGCAAATCACATATTGGAAACAAGTCCCTGAAAAGTATTTGAAGTTGGTCACCACTAAAGAAAGGTTGCTAATAGACATGGTCCTAGATTCATACATACATCAAAAATGGGAAGTGACTTCAATGTGTACAACAACAATACAGTGGTCGTAAGCCTGGTGAGTGGTATAAAAAAGGAATGAATGAATGAATGAATGAATGAATGAATGAATGAATGAATGAATGAATGAATTTGTTTGACTCAGTAAAACTATTTTTATCCAAAATACATACTAGCCAGTTCTAAAGCTTCCTCACCATGTAGCCAATCTATAAAAGGTAGAAACTGTACATTTTCCTGATCTAATTATTTTTCAAGAACAGGTGAACATGTTGTGGAATTGAACTCCTACCACAGAGTTAGAAGGATTTGTTTTTAAGCTTAGAAATTCCCTTATTGTTGAAGGTGATTCAAATAACAATTTTGTATCCACCATTACAGTATATAGTATTCCTGCAGAATGATTTCTTGTTTTTCTGTGACTCGGAACTTATGATGGGAAAAGTCCCCCAAACACCAATGTTGTGCAAGCTCTATCTATTTCAATTTCATGTACCAGAGTTTGTTCAGATATATAATAAGACAGTGTTGGAGAACCTATGGCACGGGTGCCAAAGGTGGCACTCGGAGCCCTTTCTGTGGGCACCTGACATTGCCCCTTCATAGCCACCTGTATTCAGGTTAAATGGCTGTATTGGCACTTTGTGAAAAATTAGTGGGTTTGAATCACAATTTGGGCACTTGGTCTCTAAAAGGTTCACCATGACTGTCATAAGATATATGGTTACATCTTGTTAACTAGAGTACTGTATTTTGTATGCTGGTAATCTTCAATCAATCGAAAGTAACAAGATATTCCATAAAAGAACAAACACTTTTAACTAATGGTGCTACAATTGATAGACATGTCAAAATACTAGTCAACATCCTGTAGAAAAACCCACAAACCATCACCATTGTGGAGAAGTACAATATCACAACAAAGTGTAGACAAGAAACAGTGCTGCAACAAACAGAAGAACTTACAGACTATCTAGCACATCATTGGCACTTAGGCTGCAGTTCTATGCATACTTAAGGTTGTAACATAAATAAGTGCTATGGCTGAACGCAATGGGATTTAACTCAGAATAAAGTAGCCCAGTGTAAGTCCTCTATGTAGCTTCCTTGTCAAATCTTTCAATCCACACATTCTAAGAGTTTGAGAGACTTCATCTCAGATATCACTCAACAAGTAGCTAGTTACTATTTTCTACCAAGGTAATAATTCAAGAGCAAATGCAGAATACAGTGGTTCTTCCTAATTAATATGTATCATTGGAATAGCTGTCTTAATGTCAAAATCTTCTTTTCTTAGAACTACACCAAGACAGTGACCGATCTCCCCTACAAGCTCTCTTGCAGAACTGTGAGGTACAGTAGTATGAGACAGTTGAGTGATTATATTGTTCACTCAATATAAAAGCAAATTCTGGGGTGGGGGGGACTGGGACAGCATTTATACTGCTAAAAAGGTACATGCAGTCAGCAGAAGAGTCAAGCCACGGGTATAACAATGTAGAAGTAGAAAGCTAAACAGTCAAGGGATAATAGCTGCAAATCCTTCTAAAAACAAATGTTGCATTTTCACTTTTAAACATTCTTCCCAGTTATCACCTGTGTAGTTTATGGAATTATACAATCATATAATTATTCTTCCTGGTTATCACTTGTGTAATTCACACAATTATATAATAATAGCACAGAGTTGCAAAGGATCCCAAGAAGTATCAACCTCTGTCAGTGCAGGAATCCTCAGCAAAAGCTCCCCTGACAGATGGCCATGCTACCTCTCTTTAAACCCTTCATGAGAAAGAGATTCCACCACCTTCCAAGTAGTCTGTTTCACTGTCAAACATCTGTCACTAGCAAGACATTATTCCTAGTATTTATTCAGAAGCTACTTATGCACAATTTGAATCTACTTGTTCAGGTCCTGCTGGCTGCAGCAGCAGAAAACAAGCTTTCTCTATGAATCATGTGACAGCCCTTCAAAGATTTGAAGACGGCTATTACACCTGTGCACCTTATTCAGCTGAATGCAAAAACTCTAGCTGTGTTAGGGTTACCTTTGTGGCTTCTATTTTCTTGTTGGTATTGTAATGTTGTTCAAAATCTTACTCCTGCTTATTTTTGTTCTCATGTTGTCCAAGTTGGCGATGGACAAATAATTTTTCCAGAAATACATTTGGTGGAGCAGCAGAACCTCTCTTCCATGGTAGCTATTTGTTTTTCCCCATGTGCAATTCAGGACCACCACCACCACCCTGAAGATTCAATAACATATAGATACCAGCACAGTCGTGAATATATTGCAAGTATCTCTAAAAAGGTATAGAGCAAATTGAGTCTCGTTATGTATTCCTTTATTTGGATGCCAGGATCAAAGGATGAGGACACAGCCATTAATAATTATCACATCACCTCTCACTCTTACCTTCTCCAGGCTAAATACTCCAAGCCCCCTCAATTGGTTTTCTACCGCAGAACATATCTCAGTTTGTCAGTATCATTCTTTAACTGGTATGCTCAGAACTGAAAAGAGTATTCCACATGAGGCCTGACCATAGCAAGATTAGAGTGGTACTACTATACTGAACATTATGCTTCCACTGATGTAGCCTAAACTGTATTCTTTTCTTTTCTTCTTTTCTCTTTGGCTTCTGCATTACACTATTCACTCATGTTTATCATGTGGCTTACTAAGCGTCCTAGATACATTTCACACATACTAATGCCAAGATAGCTGCCACCTATCTTCCATTTGTGCATCTGATTTTTCCTACTTAAATGTAGAACTTTAGATTTATCCCTAATGAAATTAATTTTACTTCTCTTGGCCAAGTTCTTCAGCCTATCAAAGTCATCTGGAATCCTGGATTTTATCTTCTGAAATATTAACATTCCTTCCCAATTTGCTGTCCTCTGCAAATCTAATGAGCATCCATTCCTCTATCTGAGCCATTTATGAGAACATTGAACAATGGTTGGCCCAGGACAGAACCTTGTGGGACTCCTTTTCTCACTTCTGTCCAAGATGTGATGGAAACATTGGTGAGCATTCCTTGGATGTGGTCTGTTAAGTACAAGTGAGAAGGATATCCGATGTGTTGTAAATCATAAGATGAATATGAGCCAGCAGTATGATCTGGCCATCAAAACGGCAAAGGATATTTTAGGCTGCCGTAAAAGAAACAGAATTTTCAAATCACACGAGGTGCTCACCCCCCTCTATTTAGTACTGGTTAGGTCTCATCTTGTGTATTATGTCCTCTTCTGTACACTGCACTTCAATAAAAATGTTGACAAACTGGAACAACTTCAGAGGAGGGTGACAAGGATGATTAGGAGACTGGAAACCAAGCCCTATGAGGAAAGACTGGAAGAATTGGGCATGTTTAGTGTGTAGAAAAGAAGACTGAGCGGCAATATAATAGCACTTTTCAAATATTTGAAGGGCTTTCATACAGAGGAGAGGCAGGATCTGTTTTCGATAATTCCAGAATGGAGGACATACAACAATGGACACAAGTTACAGGAACCCAGCTTTCAGCTGAGTATCAAGAAACACTTTCTAACTGTTAGAGCAGTATGGCAATGGAGCCAATTACCTCAAGAGATGGTAAATACCCCAACAATGGAGGCAGTCAAGAGAAATTTGAACAACCACTTTGCCGATATCCTGCAATGAGCAGGGGTTGGATTTGATTGCCTTGTAGGCCTCTTCAAGCTTCATTATTCTATGATTCCATCATTTAGAACAAATCCATAACACTGTACTATCACTTCAGCACATCTAAAACTCCCTTACACATCTTCTTAAGTTGTCTCTTACTTTTCCACTCATTTGGTCATTCATTTGTTTGTTCGTGGTATCAAAATACAGAGATCGTGGTTGGTTGGTTAAAAGGTCAATGTGTATTTAATAGTGGAGTGATAGCCTCCTTGATATACAGGTATATTCCATTGAATCCCATACTGTAAAAGATGTAAGAAACTCTTGAAACTCTTATTATGAATAACAGTGGTGGAATAGCATGAATGTTTATTATACTGTGGAGCGTGGCCTTTTCCATTTGTTAATGACCTTTTTCTTTATAGGAGGTTGTCTGGGGTAATTCACACTCACAATATTTTGATGCCATGTATAAATATTTGCCATGTTATATATTTATCGTATTATGTCTGAAGATATGGACTTGTTCATGAAAGCTCACATTAAAATACTGTGTAACAGTCTTTGTGGTGCTACCACATTTTTGACTTTTTTATTTGTACTTTTAAGAAAACTTTTATTATAATATTTGTACAAAGTAACACAACTACCTCTTATACAACAAATTATAGTAAAACCAACCACAGCAAAATGATATTAAACTAAATCAATGACATATTTCACAAAGCCATTCCAGCCTCAACAAAATTACTTAATGAAATCCAAAAGTCCTGTTAAACAAGTGGTATTTTATATTGCTGTCTTCCATTAATTTATTTTATAGATACATTCAATACAGTACTTATATTTCCTTCACCATTGCCTGGCTAGGTCTGCTGCATATTGTGGACCAAAAAAGGAAAAGAAGAAGAAAATTGACTAGCCACAGTGGCCCTCCTTACTAGATAAGGCATGATAACCCCAGTACATGGGCAGGATGATATTAGAAATATTAAGTCATACGACTGTCCTTAGGGCAAAATATATATTATACCTCATCCATAGCAAATGGCATGGCTTCACTCCAGGAATTCAGGTTCTGTGTCTGAGCATAGCTAAGATAAAAAGTTAAAACTTTTTTTCTTAAAGCAGCTCTGCTTCAAATGATGACTAACTCTATCATATATTTTGACCTCTACACCCTTCTATTTAGGACTTAAATGGCATTACTGACTAATGACAGTGTTAAAAATTGGGTTCAGAAATTACATTCCAATCCAGTCAAGATCAAAACAGAATTTTGAAAGCAGTACCTCTCTGTGCTTAGTCCATAAACTACCTATTGTTCCTTATTGAGGAATTTGTTGTCTAGGGTGCCACGGTAATTTTACCAGCTATGAATATGACACACTTTACCAGCTATGAGTATGACACACTTTGCCGTTCTACCTCAAAAATGTCTTAGACCAGCCCTGTATAACAGCATCTCAAGCACTATACTCTGTAAGTCTCCAAATGCTTTCCAAAAATATGTCCAACACATGGAATGTGTTGCTATAATCTACTCCAGTCATGATGCTGCAAAGATGTCTACTGCTTTAGCAAGGTCAGAGCTGACACTATACTCATTAATTCAGCTGTTTTAATCAGCAACTTCCTAGGACAAGACAATATTGCTATCTCTATGCTGGCTGCAGGAGGAGATGATGCTGAGCAAATACACCCAACTGATATGAAATCTGAACTGAGGACTTTCTCACCCTCATACACCTGTTCAGTCATAACATTAGCTCTCACTGTTATCCTACACAGTATGCTTCAGTTCAACTAGAGCTGTGTGCTTCTTCCATTTGTGGGGCTGTTGTTTAAAGATGGACACTTTTATTCCTTCTTGGAAGTGGGGAACTAACAGGGAGCATGATTCCACTTATAGGTCTATCATGTGAATACATCCCACTCTGAAAACTCAATCCTTCTTGTTCCTATGACAACCCACATGTGATTTCATTGATTCCCCAAGGCCCCTTTCCTGTATGTTTTATTTCTGTCCCTACACTTGACACTGATACCGTTTTCTTCTCTTTTTTTTATCCCACTATCTCCACAGTATTTAAATATTCGCTCTCACACTCATTTAACATTCATCATGCTGGCATCCTGATGGGACCCCAAAGGTAGCATTCTCAGAAGTCAGGCCGGTGGAGCTCAGGGATCTTAACATGTGAATGAGACTGTGGCGTAAGGGGGAAGGGTTAGATTCATGAAGCAGTGGGAAACATTTTAGGTACAAAAGGAAAAGGCTCCACGTAAACCAAAATGGAACCTGACTGCTGGCACATAATATTAAAAATGTGGCAGAGCAGCTTTTAAACTGAATCCTGGGGGGAAGCCAACAAGAGCCAAACAGCATCTGTTTCTTGACACTGCATTTGTATTTGCCTTCCTTCCAGGAAAATCAAAGTAGGACATGTGGTTCTCTCCATATCTTTGATTCTCACAGCAACCCTTTGAGATAGGTTAAGAAAAAATGTAACTAACTCAAAGACAAGCACAGAATGCACGAGCAAGGTTTTAAACCGTGTGACCATTCATGAATCAAAATCAACTTCCTCATTAAAAAGACATGCTTTTAAGGTGCCCCAACATTTTTACTTTCCAACTTTTTTCTTCTTTTCCCTTTCAGAGAACTGCTGGATGTCTCAGAGGATCAGGTATCTGGCTGGGAGCTGGATTCCCCACTGGGCCCTTTCATCAGAGGCTGGATGCAATGATTCACTGGGTCGCTTCCAAGATTATTATTATCTTAGCAAAATTCTGATGCAGACTAGCATGGTTACTTCTTAGGAAACTGCACTCCTAATCAGATATTCTCTCTATGACTTTTTTTTACAGAATTGCCAAGTATTTTCTGATAAAACATTTGCACTTTAAAAAGTGTTAATAATGGACACAATCTCATATCTGCATCACCTCTGCATTTAGTTGGAAGATGGTTTTGGAGAGTTGTTTGTGTGTTGTTCTCAGAGCAATTCTTTCTCAGTTTCTATTTGGTTTAACAGTGGAACTAAATTGTAATTGGGGAGGAAAAGGCTTGAGATGGCTGGATGGCATTCCGGTATCCTGTCAGACTGCACAGAGGACTTCCAATATAAGAACATAAATTAAAACAATAGTAGAGGAGCTTAGTGTGGTGAGCTTATCCCACCCAAAGTGAGATCCATTGGCTAGAACCATATAAATTATAAAACATTTCCATCTCAGAACAGCCACCAGGTTCTTGGTTAGTTTGCAGTGGAACAGAAGAACGGGGTGGTGCCTCCATTTCTCCTCTGAAGTGAAATCGAAAGACCAAAAATAAATAAATAAATAATTTTTAAAAAAAAATCACCGAGAAGGACTCTGGAAAGCCAATACCTTCACTTGCGAAAGAGAAAGCTTTTTTGTGCGCGCAGAGGCTGCAAGGCTAGGGTGGGGCTGGAAGCGCCCTCTGCACATGTCCCGGACAGGTGTCTCGTTCGGAATCCCTGTCGTCCCGCTCCTCAGCCCAAACGGGCAGGGCTAAGCAAATCTGGGATGGAACCCCCCCCCCCAATGCCCCGATATCTCAGGGGCGGAGAGCCAGTTCCACCAGCAGGTTACCTGCGCCCCGACTACGCCCGCACCCCACCCGCCCAGTCTCGGGAGCCACCTGCTCGCCCGTCCCCGTCCCCCCCCAGGCAGCTTCGCCTCAAGAAGTTGGCCGAGGCAGGGCGATACCCACGCCGCCTCCCCGCGCCTCTGCCGTGGGGGGGAGAGAGAGAGAGAGAGAGAGAGAGACTTCCCGGAACCGCGCGCCTCCGGCTCGTCCGCGGCACCTGCCTGGCGCGGGCTCCGCCTCAGCTCCCCCTCCTCGGCCCCGGGTTGGGCGCCGGCCGGCGGCCGGGCTTGGGCGTGGAAGGAGAAAGCGAGCGAGCGAGAGAGCAAGCGAGCGGGGGGGGGGGGGGACGGGGACGGCGGAGGGGAGGAGCGGAGCTGAGGGCGGTCGCCCGCGCCGAGCTGAGGCGCGCTGCCTGCCAGGGAGCCTGGGCATTCGTCGCGGGGGTCGCAGCGCAGCGCTCAGCGGGAGCCGGAGCCCGAGCAGCGGAAGGCGGCGGCGGCGGCGAGTTCGACCCGGGCGTGTCCCGCTCCCCCTGAATGACGGGCGGCAGGTTCGACTTCGACGATGGCGGCACGTACTGCGGCGGCTGGGAGGACGGCAAAGCCCACGGGCACGGCATTTGCACCGGGCCGAAAGGGCAGGGCGAGTACGCGGGCTCGTGGGCGCACGGCTTCGAGGTGGTGGGCACCTACACCTGGCCCAGCGGCAACACCTACCACGGCTACTGGGCGCAGGGCAAGCGCCACGGGCTGGGCGTGGAGACGAAGGGCAAGTGGATGTACCGCGGCGAGTGGTCGCACGGCTTCAAGGGCCGCTACGGGGTCCGCCAGAGCCTCACCACCCCGGCCCGCTACGAGGGCACCTGGAGCAACGGGCTCCAGGACGGCTACGGCGTCGAGACCTACGGCGACGGAGGTGAGCGGAGGGGCCCGGGGAGCGGCGGAGGGGGTGGGGGGGTGGGGGGGGCAGCCGACCAGCAGCGGCCGCTGGGGGGCGCCCGGGCACGGTGGGCGTGTAATTGCGCCGCGCTGCCATCCACACGTGCGCGCTTGAAGTCGCCGGGCGCGGGAAGACGCCCTTGTGGGAGGCAGCTCTTCCGATGGGTTCTCCCTTGCCGGAGAGGCGCCGAGAAGTGGTTTCTTGAAACGATCTTCCTCGTGAAACAAGTGGCCCGCCTTCGACGAAGAACCAGATCGAGCCATTCTTTTCCAGCGATAAATAAACCCCAATAGGAGTTGCATCTGGGAGCTGCAAAGTTCGCACACTTCTGGCTGCTGAAAGAATCCAGCTTTCCCCCTTTTTTCCTCCCTAATTCTCCGGGCAGGTTGTAACTTCATGCCAAAGAACCAATATCCTGCCTTCTGCGGTAATGCCACGTTTGCTGATCTCACACGCCCCTCTTATCTCCTGTGCAAGCACACACTTTTAATCAGCCACATTATATGACATGTTTGAAAGGCGGGATGATTCTACGCATTATTAATAATCGGCATTAAGCCATCTGTTACTATCTCATTACCGTTTTGAGGATGTGTTGCGAAGATAATCAGGACTGAAGGAGTATGGCTAGGCTGACTTAAATGTGGAAGGTTGCCTCCTAAAATCATTTTTCCAGCTCAGCATTCCTAGGTTAGCTGTGTAGAGAGCTCTCTTGAAAATACTTGAAACTGAAAGTGTTTTTTTAAGACGTGTAAAGGATCTTCCCAGCTGAACTATACATTTCCCTCTCCTTTTTAAAAAAAATCTTCGCTAGCTGAAAGGTAAAACTTGAAAATGCATTCTTGTCTGGGCTGACATTGTTATAACATATCTGAATTTTTTCATTCCCTAAAAGGTAGCTCACAGAGTGATATTGTTATTCTAGCTGGCATTCACACTGTTGCAAGCTTGTTATTTGGGAGGTCTCATTAATGCAAATTCTGTTGAAATCATTGTTGAGTTCCCATAGATGAGACTTTCCCAGGATTAGATTTCAAAGATAATTATGTGTGTATGTAGTTTTGCACCAGTATCTATATGAAAAGCTCTGATGAGAATACCAGCAACAACCGTATTTCAGTATAAACATGTATGTTAAACAGCACCCATTAAATTATCAAAATATAACAGATTTGTCTTTTAAAATTAAAATCAGTTATGAAACATGCAAGAATGCTTCTGGCTGAACGTATTGTAAGCTTTGTACTATGCACACTTTCCTGAAGGGACCAATGCTGAATTAGGGTGCCAAAACTAAAAAGGCCCCATTTCTTTGGGTGGTGAGGAGACCCAGAGAAGGCCCTCAAATGAAGACTGTGGAGGAAGGTAGAGCAAGTAGGCAGGGCCTGAGCTATTTTGGGCTTATAGATAGCAACCGGCACTTCACATTCTGCTGTGAAAAGGAATTACAGCCAGCATGTCTGTTGAAGTATTCGTAAGTTGTGTTCTCTACTGTAGATGTCCCCTATTAGGAACTGTGAAAAAAACCGAAGCCTTCAAGAATACTTCAGAGAGACCATTCCATATACAAAAACAATAGGTTGTACATGATTCCACCAGGACATGGAAAGATACTTAGGAGTCAAGTACTATACAGTAGCTCTATCCAGAAGAGTTTGAACGTGAGCTTTCTGACTAGACAAGCAAGGTACTCCAATGAGTGCCTATCAGCTTCTTCCAGGCACTGGTTTGACTCTTTCACAGCCTCATCTGACTATGTGAAGTTTAGGAGACAACACAGAACCCTGAGAGATCCCATGGCATGAATGCAGTGAAGCTGAGCAATAGTCCTCCAGCACAGTTTTCTATAGATACATTGAAACTAAATGTTAGACAGGAAATCAGCCTCTCTAGAATGGGATCCCTGTCAGTGCAATTGACATTCCAGAATATTACACTGGAAAATCCTGGAGAATGAACAAGGTGCCATCATGCCATCAGTCATTCATCTGGGTGACCAAGGCTGTTTCCATTTCGAACTGAGGCCTAAAAATGGGTGAAATTGATTCAGAAAATCGTGGGCTCAGTCCAGCACTGTGCTTCAAGCAATATTGGCATTTTCTTCTCTCTTTTCCCCTGCAACCATCTGCCTAAAATGTGTCCCAAAAGGCTGGGAAACTCTCCAGAGGTAGTTTTTGTAGCGTTGCTGGAGATCAGCAGGAAGGCTGGGAATCCTTCCTTCACTCCTACTGGCAGAACTGTGGCTTCTGCCACACTGGAAGTACAACTTTGGCCATACCACATATCAGATAGATAGACAGACAGACAGACAGACAGACAGACCATTATTAGCATGAGTGGATAATTATCATTCTTAGCATGAGTGGATAACAATTCTGAGTGTCCGTATTTTCATTTAAATATTAAACCTATGCATATACTTGGAAAGGTTGAAAGGTCTAGAGAGCTTTGAAATGCTGCCTCTGGGAACTAAAATTTCCCATGTTGCACTGTTACTGGCCATACAGCCTGCTGGATTTTGTGGTTTGCAGAACAAAACAGTAAACTTTCCAATCGGCAAAGAAGCTTACTTCAGGAGCCATACATATTGCTGTAATTCTGAAAAGTAATCAAAGTGTCTATCGTATGCTAGAGTTGTGATTCTGTTTGTAAAGAAAGTTTTTCTTAGCAATGAATACCTGAATTTCTTTTGGCATTGGCAGTGGACATTGCAAGACATATATGACAGAAGTTCATTCTGGTCAAGTCAGAGTACATCTTGTCCTGACAAACTGTCTCATTGACATACTAGACAAGTGTTACTGTATAGAAAAATGCATGGGGGGGGCAGATTCCCACTGTTTATAGTAGTGAAACTTACTGGAAGTTGTAGTACTCCTCTTCATTTATTCCAGGAGAAAGATATAAATGGGTTATTTTAAAAATGTGATGTTTTTCTGCCTATTAGTCTCACAGTTATCCCATGCTGTGGGAGAGACAAGATTTTTAAAAATTCCTGCATAAATAAAGCTGCGAGCAAGCTTATTTTGTGTATGTTCAGAATACCTGGAAAAGAGATTTCATCTCTTCTTCAGTGGCTAAGTAGTCTTTCAGTAGCCCTGTCATCCCTCTTTGTTTCAGCCAGCTGGATGTGTTAGTGGTCCTGAAACTTCACAAAGATAAGAGTAGAAAAGTTTAAGGCCAGCTACCTGGGAATTTATCCTTCTCTCTAGTTCTGTTTTGAAATGGTTGTGTTTGCTCTAAAAAGCATTGACAACACAACATTCTTGTTACAGATTTCCAGCCTAATGAGGATCAATCAATCCCAGACTGGTCAAAGGTTGAAGCCAAATGTCTATTTGTAATGATTTGGTCCAAGTGGACTTTCTTGCTGTATAAATAGCCTAAATTGCTTCAGTGTGGGCTTGGGAGTGTAGTCTTCTTACATGTCAGTGATGGTATGTAGAGGTGGGTGTGTTCTGACCATGACAATGGATGGCACCCTCCATCCTATTTTGAAGTGGGGAAAATGCTTTGATTAAAAAAAAATACTTTCACACTATTATGCAGTGTCACTTAAGTACTATAAAGTACAGAGCTGAAGATGATGGCTGTGCAGTTTCACCTTGAAACACATTTATTGCCTGCCAGTTGTGCAAAGTTAATGTTGCTCAACATCTGCCAATGAAGACTGCGTAGCACAATAGTATGATAGGCAGCAATTGTTTTTGTTAAGTAAGAAATGTATTTTGGTCATGAAGAGAGGCAAAGGGCCTCTTGGGATTCGTTAGCAATGAAACAGTTCAGTGCTATGCCACTTACTAAAAATTACTTTGAAAAAATCAGGATATATGCAGGACTGAAATATGGTGTGTTGTACCCTTCCCCTTTGTGTGCATAAAAACTCAACATTAATGCCCACCCACAAGCAAATGGAAGCAGACTGTTTTCTAACTGGCTAACAGCAATTGCAAAAGGCAGAAGGTGGGTAGCAAGAAGGGGAGAGGCATTGCAACCCATGTGACTGACTAGACTAGGCTTTGATTTATAAAACCCTCCATAGCTTGGGACCAGAGTATCTGGCAGAGTGTATCTCCCAAAGATCAGCTCCACCCCAACCCACCAGAGCATTGCAGGCCCTCTCACTTCAGGTCACCACACTGAAGGCAGCCCAAAAACTACTCAGAATAGGACCTTTCCAAGTGAGATAAGGCTTGCAGAATCCCTTCCAGCATTTAAAAACATCTTAAAACTTGGCTATTTAAAGCTGCCTTTCGTCAGCTGCTCAGGTTGTTGTCCTGTCCATATGTTTATTTATTTATTTATTTATTTATTTATTTATTGAATTTCTACCCCACCCATCTTCCTGTGTCTGCTGCTGCCATCTTCTTATTTGCCGGTCTTATTTCTTATCCTTTTATTTGTTTGATTACTTGTCCGTATTATTTTTTGGCTGTTCACCACCCAGAGTTCCTTTGCGAAAGTCAGGCGATATAAAAATGGAAATAATAAATAATAAATAAATAACTACAGGGACTACAGGAGTAATTTCTGTGTGAATGGAAAGCATCGCCTAATCAAATACCATCATTCCAAACCAATCCAAAGAAAACCAGACTACATCATTCCCTCTCACTAATGTAACCATACTCTCTATTGGTGTGTTGTTTTATTATTTATTAATATAAAATATTTCTATCCTGCCTTTCTACCTGGAAGGACCCAAGGCACCGGGATTGTAGCACAGAATTCATTGTGTGCTGCTTCCTTGATCTCGATTTAGTACACTCAAGGTAAAACTATTCCATTGTCTCAAGTCTAGGGAAAGATGAAGACATGTATCCCTTTTGATTGGCCAACACTGAGCTACCTCAAGAGTTTGTACTAACTTCAAGATATCTTACTATGATCAGCAGATTTTGAGCTTTGCCACCATGACCTTCCTCAGCAAGGTATATAATGACAATATCTATCAATGAATCTTTTTTTAAAAAAAAAATTAACATTGTTTCTTTCTTTTTTTGTGTTTTAAAATTTCTTTCAAAAGGTACATACCAGGGACAATGGACAGGAGGGATGAGACATGGCTACGGTATGCGGCAGAGTGTTCCCTATGGCATGGCAACTGTGATCCGTTCTCCCCTCCGGACATCTCTAGCTTCTCTTCGTAGTGAGCAGAGCAACGGCACTGTTCTACATGACATTACTTCAGACAGTCCAGCTGGAACGAGAGGAGGGTTTGTGCTGAATTTTCACAGTGATCTTGATGGCATTGGTAGTAAGAAAAAAGGAGGGTTGTTTAGAAGAGGATCCTTACTTGGTAGTATAAAACTTAGAAAATCTGAATCAAAATCATCTATTTCTAGTAAACGTAGCTCCGTCAGAAGTGATGCTGCTATGAGCAGGATTAGTTCCAGTGATGCCAATTCTACCATTAGTTTTGGAGACGGGGATTGTGATTACTGCCCGGTAGAAGACCACGTTGATGCCACCACAACAGAAACCTACATGGGAGAATGGAAGAATGACAAGCGTAGTGGATTTGGTATTAGTGAGCGTTCAAATGGCATGAAATATGAAGGGGAGTGGCTAAACAACAAGAGACATGGATATGGATGTACCATGTTTCCAGATGGCACAAAGGAAGAAGGAAAATATAAAAACAATATTTTGGTCCGTGGAATTAGGAAACAGCTTATACCAATAAGGAACACAAAAACCAAGGAAAAAGTGGAGCGAGCCCTCGAGGGTGCCCAACGTGCTGCCGCCATGGCAAGAACTAAAGTGGAAATTGCAACCTCAAGGTATGGCATTTCAAAGCCTGTTGTTTATTCCTTGCTTTAGAATTATGAACTGCAAAGCGTTTTTTAGCTGTAGTTTGTTACTTGGACAAAATCATTGTAGACAAGTATAGGTTTCAATTTATTGAAAGATATTCCACTTGCTTCGGTAAAATGGCATATGTGATCTTAATAAGATTGTTTTCAGTGAGATAGCCCTCCTATTCTATTTCTGCATGCATAGCAAAAATAAAAGCATGAGTGACACCTCAAAGACTAACAGAAGTTTCATGGACTACAATCTGCTTCCTTGAAACATGAGGAGCATAATAGTGATACAATCAATCAAGCAATAAACCATGAGTTAATATATACAGGGTAAATGATAGAGGGGGAGGGGACCTACAAGAGATGGGACAAAGCCTAACGATTACTTTGTTATGAATTTTCTGTTAAGGGCATTCTTTGTGCATGTCTTTAGCCAATAAGTTATTTTTCCTTGTTGTAACACTAACCTCAGTATAACTTCCTACAAACAGCTCCCTTTGCACTTCAAAGGCAATAGCCTCCCATTAGTATCAACTAACAAGTAATCTGATTATTTCACGTATTAATAGGGTGTCTGTGTAGTAAATACTGTACATTGAATGCTGATTATTGGTATTAATAATGTCACTTTTGCATGCATAATTGTCATCCTTTTCCCATTTCAGTTGGTATCTACTCCTCTACTATGTAATCTCTATATACTAACTTTTGGGCTCTTAATCTCTGTGCATCAGAAAGTGGAGCCCAATTTACAAATATGCACTGTAAAATCAATTTGTTTTTCTTTAAGCTGCCACAGTACTTTTGTTTGATTCTTTAGCATATATAAATCAAACCCAGGAGCACAGCAATATATTACTTTCCCACCCAGTGGCTTGCATCATGAATGGTTTCTGGTTATAACACCCCCACCCCCACCCCCACCCCGTCATCTTGATCATTGAAAGGGGTGTCTGCCAGCTTGGCAGACCCTTGAGGTCTCCCTAAGGCTTCCATTTAACGTTGAATGAGTCAGAATTTGTAATGGAAGATCTGTGAAAGAATTTATTTGAAATTTGGTTTAGTTTGTTTTGCTCCCCCAGGGATTGTGTGGGATGCATTTGCCATAGGGAAGACAAAGCAAATACATTTTGACTGTCATAATCATCCATTAAAATGTCTTGCATGATTGCATCCATGCAACATTATAATCATTTTTAGTCTTACATTTTGTTTCCTACTTTAGGACCTTAATGCTGAAGGATATGATAAAACTGTTGTCTAAAAAAATATAAAAAAATTGGTTCATTGCAGGTTTAGTCATTGAGTAAAGCATCATAATCATGATAAATCAATGTTCTAGAAAATATTAATGCAAGACCTGTTGAGTTCAATGAATCTGTCAATAAAAATGTTCTTGGATAGAATCCAGAATTTATATATTTGCATATACAATGGTACCTCTTAAGACAAAGGCCTCAAAAGACAAAAAACTCTTAGGAAGAAAAGAATTTCTGGGAGTAGGCATGCTTCGCATGACAAAAAAAACTTCCCTATGGGATGCCTTGCAAGACAAAAATGTTCTGCATGTACCCAGGAAAAAAAACTAGTTATTTTTGTCTTTATTCTAGCCTCCAGAATGGATTAATCTGTCCACAATGCATTCCTATGGGGAACCGAATTTCGTAAGACAATTTTTTTGTAAAACGAAGCAACCTATAACCTCCAGAATGAATTAATCCATTGTCAATGCATTCCTACGGGAAACCATGTTTTGTAAGACACATTTTTCTTAAAACATATTGACCCATGGAACGAATTAAATTTATTCTAAGAGGTACCACTGTAAATTGATACAAAGCTTATTGGATGGTTTTCTGTAATTCAGGTTTTTAGTAAATTCAAAGTTTTCTGCAAATTCAGGTTTTTCACAATTTAGTTGCAACTGCCATTTAACATACTTTTTTAGATTGATGTAAGCCAACTTTGATAATAATGTTAGCATGGATACAGGCCCTATTAAAGGGAAGTCAAAGCTTTTAATCAGTAATATTAAAAAGTACTGTAATAACTATCACTTATCAACTATGAGTTACTTCTTTGGAAAGCTATACAGTCAATGATTTTAAGGAAAACTAATTATGTTGGTATAGTCATAATATATTTCTGGAAGGTATTATAAAATTTTGAACTGCAGCTTCTAAACCATTTGTTGAAAATAATACATGAAATGTTTGAAAGAGAATATTATGGTGCTACAGTCTTAGCAAGAAAATATTCTGCAATATAAATTGGAAGGATGTGTTTGTATTGTACTATTTTAAAAATGACCTTGTGCAACTGACCCTTGACATTTAGATTAAATCAACCTGCTTGCAGACCATAAATCTTAAGTAGTACATTCACTGTACATGCAGTAATGATAATTTTGGGACATCTGATCTATGAAGAAGTTTCACATTTTAATTAGTTGCTTAATATCCATATTTAACAAATGTGCAAAGTGATTGCATATGATACAACTCAGCTTTAGAAGTCTGCACCTAGAAAGGAAATATACTTGATTACGCAATTTGCCCTCCAAGGAATGTTGGGTAGCTTGATTACGAAAAGACGTAAGGAAGAACTTGGGGTGCATTATCAGCTAGCAGAGTGTTGCATCAATAGTCTAGTCTAAAATGCGTTCAAGGAACCATCATATTAAGAACCCAGCTTAGTAGGCAGCAGGTTAAAAGTTTAAACTTTATTTCTCATTTCAGTAAAAAGGGTTCTTAGAAATGTCTGTGTTTCGAACATTAAACAGAGTTTTGAGTCGATATCCCATTACATATTTCAAGACACTTTAGTTATAACAAGGGAAATTTAGGGTTTAAAAAAAAAACAGTGAATCACCAGGAATATGTGAAAGGAGGCTTTAGGAGATCATAAGAAGGATTAACCTGGATCAGATTTATGGCACATCTACTCCAGCATTCTATTGCCCGAGGAAATGTCTATAAGAAGCCCACAAACAGAGCATGAACACCGTTGCACTCTGTGATCCCGAGCAATAGCATGCTGCCTCTGGTACTGAACACAATCATTCACTATTATGAGTAACGCCTGGTCCATTTAGCCAGTACATTCAATTTAATGCTCACATGTTTCATTCAGTGGCATAATTAACTCAAATAATAATAATTGATCATGTGTTGTCACATTGACTCCAGCTTATTGTTAAACTCTCCAGGGTGTCCTGGATATTATAAGGTATTAAAAAGTGCTTCACTCTCACCATTTTCTGGGAGTGCTCTGATACAGCAGCTTCCCCAAGGCTACACAGGTGGCTCTTGTCCTGACCCTCTAGGCCAGGCCTGCACAACAGGTAGACAGCGGGCTACCGGTAGCCCGCAAAGGGTTCAAAAGTAGCCCTCCAGCCATCAGTTAAAAATGTGAGGGGATAAGTTCTCCACCCCTCCCTCCCCCATCCCAAGGACCACCACTGCCCCTGCAAAGTTCTGGGTCTGCCAGCCCACTGTTTCAGCTGAGCGGGGTCAGTTCAAGGGCCATGGCACATTGAAATCCATTCCCTCAGATTAATTGGTTTTCAATGCATTCCTATGGGAAACCGCTGCTCTATTTACATTTTTTATTTATGATCATGTGCTTGGAATGGATAATATTCGTAAGTAGAGGTTTTAGTGTAGTAGCCTTCAGGCACTTGGGGCCGGAAAAAGTAGTTCTCAGCCTGTTCAAAGTTGAACAGCCCTGCTCTAGGCCACTTACTAAGCTACCCAAGTAGCATTCTGCTTTCCATCCTGTCAATTAGAAAATTCAGGGATCAAGCAGAGGATCTGCAACAGTGATGGCTTCTGGCCAAAGAGTTCCTTTTAAGCCACTTTGGGGAGGACCATGGCTTCTACATGCAGCCTTTGGAATCTCTCCTTGGCTTTCCAGATCCGTCCCACCCACTCTCTAATAAAAATATTCAAGACAAAAAGAATTCTACCACTCAGGACTGGTCAGAGGCATAACTCATAGCTAAAATAAGGCAGAGTCCCTCATGGCTTCTTTTAGCCATCAAAACACTTTTTCTAATGCTCTATATTCTGGTTTTGTTGAAAACTAAAGGGTTATCCTATGTTGCATTGAAAGGTATGCCAAAACTCAGGTGTATGAGAATGTGGATAATGCTGATGGGTTGAACTGAGGTAGAATAATTAAAAATGAAATGCAGAAATATTGAAGCATGGGCCGTGGTGTACATACTCAACTTGTGTTTGTTTAGTTACATGAATAGCAGGTGTGGGGTGCTGATTCTTTGGCTAAAGGCATGGCAGGAGACCTGCTACAGAACTAGTATTTTGCTCAAACTTCCTTGTGGAAGAAATGGCATGAGTACCAATGGAAGCTGCTTTTCCAACTGTTATCTTTTCTCCCACAGCTGGAAAAGCAGCTTTGGAAAAGCAGAGTTGGATTTCAGATGAGTGGGCAAAGGTATGAGCAATTCCTTTCTTCTCCCCACCCACTTGGGGCCATTCCTCTAATCAGAGTTCACGTCTGCTGAAGCTGATTTGTATAACAGTTGGGAGATTCTTACATTTATCTGCCATGCAATAGCTGTGTTTGACCCTAAACCTGAGCAAGATAGGATAGTGATTTTAGTAGATGTTCTGCCCTAATGTAAGCAAGAACATTGAGCTTTCTGTGTCTTTTTTTACTGTTTTCTTCACTAACTCAAAAAGAAGCTATTCTCAACTTTTTGGTCCATTTGCTGCAAATAGGCAGCTGCTGGAAGTGAAAGGTGCTACATGTGGCAGTTGTTCATGCAGTCTGTTATCACAATGATCCATAGCTTTTTAGTATGTACCTTCCAACCCACTTCCGCAGTAGTGGACACAGTCATATACAACTCCTGGCTTACTATTAGAAACAGTCTCCCCATATCAGCTTTACTAAGACGGTGGAGAGTACATGTAGTAGTTAATGCTTATAAACAGCGTTTGTGTAGAATTATACAATTGTAATAAGGGTCAGGAAGGAGGTTTATACCATGTGTATTTACATGGACATACACTGATCTAGGAGCTGCTAAACACAAGTGGCATAGGAGCTGTGCAGATGACGTGGGTTGAGATGAGGAATGTAAGATATACCAATTTAGATGATGTACTAAGTATATTGGTGTTCAAAACAAGGATTTGCGGGATATATGTATTCTACATAGATGTCAGGGATTCCAATAGAGCAGATGTCTCATTTTCAGATCTGGACATGTTTGTGCTGTATTTTTGCACAGCTGCTGACATTCAGATTTAGTTATGCACACATGCCATGCAATTTGGAGCTTGTCTAGTGATAGATGTCCCAGCAGTGCAGAGAGACAAGCCAGTTCATGATCACAGTGATATACCTGATACTGGAAGTGGCTATGCTGTGCCTGTTCCAGGTTGCCACTTGGTTAGCTGCAATTAGCAGCATGAAAGCTGCTGATGCTCTCCAGAGTATCCATGTACCCAGAACTGTGCTTATATCCTTTATAATTCCTATTCCTATATTTTTATCTCTAGTATCTGTCTGAGATGTATGGCCTGAGAAGGGAATCTACAGTATTAAGATATTCTTTAAGGTCGAAATTTGAAAGCCTTGCTTCTTTTCCAATTGCCTAAATTATCAGAAAATACAAAGACGTGTAAAATTCAAAAATACAAAGCTAGTACATAAGGCACACACCTAGACAAAAAATCTCAAGCTTCAAGATCTTGTAGCCTAGTTAAGCCTGGCTCCACTCAGGCTTCCTGTTTAGAAAGAAGCTGACAAATTGCTGGCATGTGGTGAAGCAGAAGTAATATATTGTCAGTATGTTGACACCATGTCTTCCATGACATGCTAGAAATTTATTCCCATTGTCCCTTGCCATAAGCCTAGACAACCTTCAATACAATGTATTTCTCACTAGAGTAAAAAAAAGAGTCAAAAATTGCTCGAATACTGTATTTGAATCCTAGTGAATCTTTGAATACCAAGTGTCATCTAGTAGATCTGATGATAAATCAAGACTCTTGACATTTAGATTTGAATCCCCATTTGGGCATGGAAACGTACTGGGGAATGGAGCTGGGAAAACTGTTCCTTAAATATCTCCAGGTCTGACTTTATACCACCTGACTAACTAAATACTGTAGTCCATCTTTATTTCCACCATGTCTCAAGTTTGACATCAAATTTTATGGATTGTAGGTCTTTGTCTGAAAGGCTTTTATTGTGAATTTTTTGTTAACACAGTAGTTAGTCCTATCTAGTGTAGACCTACTCAAGGACTATGATATGTTGAGTCAATACAGCTCTTGATTGCGTATCAACTGGAGGATTGTACTGGATTATAGGATACAACTACCCTAAATAAATAAAGTATAAAAATAACAACTTCTACTGAGTTGTGGTTTGTATTCATTAATATACATAATTAAAAGTGTTATATCGCCCTTTTTAAGTTATACACAAGATACCCAATGTGGTATCTTGTGAACAGGGTGATAGACTAGGACTCCGAAGACCTGGGTTGGGATCCTCACTTGGCCATGGAAACTCATGGCAGGAAACCATGCAACTGGCAGAACTACTGTATTCATTAAGCATTCTGTTACGTAAAGTTCTTTGAAGATCTGGATCTAATCTCCACATTTATGCTGTCAAGTTGTTATCTAATCATAATTGGCAATTGTTTCAGACCTTGAAGGATGCTGATGCAGTCTAGTAAAACTTTACAATGACCCCAGAAAACCAGTTAGGGTCACTATAAGTTAGTTTTAACTTGGCATCACTTAAGAATAAGATATACACAACTAGCGTTTCCAGGAAGGAGCTGTAGCTTAGGAATAGTCCACACCTTAGTGGTACAGTGCATGCATTGTGTGCAAAAGATTCCATGCTGAAATCTAAGTATTTATTTATTTATTTATTTATTTATTTATTTGATTTATTTATTAAAAGACTAACAAATTTGTTTCACTATACTAAGCACATCTGATCTCGCCTGATTTTGGAAACTAAGCAGGGTCAACCCTGGTTAGTACTTGGATGGGAGACCACCAGGGAATACCAGGCACTGTAGGTGCCTGGAGTAGGAACTGGCAAACCACTCCAGTATTCCTGCCAAGAAAACTCCATGGACATGGGGTCACAAAGAGTCGGTCACGACTGTAATGACACAGCACATACACTTCTGTGGATTCAAACCCACATCATGTGTTCAAAAATTATTTTATCTGTGCTTCTAAGAGTCCTTTTGTGTTGAATATTGTAGGGAAGGAATTCCATAATTAAATCAGTGTTACTGAAAGGCACCAACTTCCTCAGTGAGAAAGGGGGGGGGGAATCCAGGCAAGCATCTGTGATCATTTATCTGATGACCAGGCATATTTTCCTTAACATTGGGATGGCCAGTGGTTGCATGTCCTCTTCTAGAGAGGATCGTCCTCCATTTGTAGGACTGCCAGAACACAATCTTTGTTTTGGATTTGTCACCATTTGAATAATTGTCCAGGCTGATTCAGACATTAAAAGAGGGAAATCAGAGACTTGATGTTAGCCACACATAATTAGTGCTGCACCACTGGTCATCACAATCAGCAAAGACATATCCTGTTGCACTGTGTGGACCGGGAAAGGAGGCTTCCCCAATGCGGTGCAATGGTTTTGGACTAAATGAATATAACTCCATTCATAATAATAAGGTCTCTTTTTTCCTGATTTTGTTTGGAATGAGATTTATTTTATTTGCCCACCTTCAACCATTGCTGACTCCAGACACCTGTTCAGAATGCCTAATGTCTCACCTGAATTAATGCAAAGGAGAAATAGAGCTGGGAATCAGCCGTGTACTTAATTCCAAATCCCCAATCATATAGCTCTTAAACAGTATGGAAGCAAGGCTGGAAACTTGCAGAACCCCATAGCATAAATGCCATGGAGCAGAGCAGCTGTCATCCAGCATTATTATTTGGAACTGCATTGGGTAGAAGCAGAACTTCCGAAATCCCACTGCTTCCAGTTTTGTAGTTCTCCATATTCAAAACATGGTATGCTATAATGTCAGCTGCATGTGGTATTTAGCTTGTTTTGGCAATAAACAACAAGCATGCACAATAGAGCTTGTGATGCTTGTAATGACCTGTGAAAAGGGCCTGATATTTTTGATACACTTCTACACATCAGGACTCCTGTTTTGTCAGCTATTTTCGGCTTGCGATCATGGTAGCTAACAGTGTTATGAGCATTCTTTTCTTATTTTTTCATGTATACTGTACTGTAGAGCTATATCAGAACTCCTAAGAAATACATCTCTTCCCTTAATTTCATCACAAGTGTATTATATTTCAAAAGACAATAGGATGTAGAATGGTGTTGGTCATTAGTCAATTTCAACACTATTTTTCTTTTTTCTTTTTTACTTTTTGTTGAGGGAATTAGGTTTCTATTTGAGTTTTTTATTTCATATTCTGCTTCTAATTAACTCTGCCAAACTGTGTGGAATTATATGCAGGGCAAACAACTTTCCACTCTGGATTAAGCTGACGTTACCAGTGTCACTTTACGCAAGACACTAAACTGGGCACTTACAAGACTACTGCCTTGCAAATCTTCAACATGCTTTGCTTATTATAGATGCAGTATGAACATTGTGTTTAGGAATAGAATTCAGCTGATGTTGGTGGTATTAATATAGCTTTGCTAGGTTTTGTATTTAACATGATTGCACTTTTAAATACAATGCAGGTAGGACAGTAAAAACGTTTAAGCTTAACAGGCCAAAAACAAACTATATGAGATAGATCCCTTATGGTTGACATTAGTTGTGGCCAAGTCAACACACACATTCACTAGCTAAGTCTTCTCCTTGGATTAGTGATTATTAAACAAATCTGTTTGAAATTCTGTTTCCAAAATTCCATTTGAATCACAGAACAGAAAAAAATGATCCCACAAAGGTCATTTTTGTACAATATTTAGTGCAGAAATAAATTGCCACTTTTCACTGAAATTCTAATGTATGAATTCATGCTAATTTAGAAACATGAGATTATTAATTTAAGCTAACAATATTATTCACTTTGCATGCATTCAGTAGACAAATGCATACATTTCTTGTGTATCTTACGTTTCTAGTTCTGTGATTTGAATTTAAGAAGGAAAATCTTATTTTTAAAACTATTTTAATTTATTTGCTGTGTTTCAGTGGCTTTCAAATATACATACTAGGACAGAATAAAATGCACAGCCCCATTGGCTCCCACCAATCATTTGTTTTTTGTTTTTGTTTCCTGTCCTATCTTCTCCACATCATAAAGGATTACGAGACAACTTACGAATGATTCAAAAACACAAAAATCAAAACAAATCCAAGTGCAATAAATTATACAAGTAAAATATATAAACATATATATTATTAGAGCGCTAAAGAAAATCTTTTAAAAACATTTTAAAAACAGATTTAAAAAGATTAAAATCCCTTAAAATCTCTTCCTGAATAGCTGTTTACGTACAAAAAGCCTGCCTGAATTAGGGCAAAAGGACACCAGAGAGGGAGAACAGCCTGGTCTCCATGGGAGAAAGTTCCACAGCCTGGGAGCAGCCACTGAAAAGTTTTTAAACAAGCCAAGAGCCTTGCATCTATGTTTTGTGTGTTGTGACTTCCAAACTGGAGCTTCTGACATGTCTTTGTCTCAACTAGTAGAATTTGGTTTTTCATTTCTTTTTGCCTCACCAGTCATGCTATCCACAATCTGGATCTACCACCAAAAAAGGCTTATTTTTCCAATGAGAGCTTTTATATCCTTAATGGGCATTTTATTATCATTTATGGTAAATTGGTGGACAGAGGTAACAAACGGATTAGGAAAAACATGGAGTGACCAAAGTTGTTACTAGTGTGAAGTAACAGGTGGATAATTCATGGTAAGTAGGGTCAGTAGGAGATGAAACATTGTACAGTGGTACCTTGTATAAAGGAATTAATTCATTCCAAATGAAATTATGTTAAGCAAATTTTCCTTTATACAAATTTCCAAAGGAATGCATTGAAAATGGAGTGATCCCATTTTTATGTTGTATGGATTCTCCCCATAGGCAATTATGTTATGCAAATTTCCCCTATCTCCAGAATTTTTTATGTTGTACAAATTTTATGTTATACAAGCTGTTTGTTATACAAGGGTCCACTGTACTTGCAAGAGAACACAGGGGAGATGGAGAATATTTCTTATTAAATGAACATCTGTGTTTCACCTCAGGTTCTCTGTGGCTGAAAACAATTTAACTGTAAATGAGGCAGACTAATAAAGTACCCCAGCACATTGGTCATGATGAATGAGCTAGGATTCTTCAAAAACTTGGTTTATTGTTGTGTGCCAATGTAACAATGAAAATCTTAGTATAGCTAACATCTAATTGGCAAACCTTGAGGGAAAGGGTTTTTCAGCAGGGGAAAATGGCTTACTGCGCAGGTTTGGTTATACATGTTGATTCTGAGTCTTTAAGCCTTAATGGGTTTGCCTACAAATCTGGATAAAACAAATCTGTGATATAAAGTGTATTAGGTGTTACTGTAGTCTGTATCTTGAACTCCGTATGATTTCATGTCCAGTATGTTTGCTTAGCTTACAGGTGGAAAGTTCAGGTATTAGTGCTGTAAATGGTAGAGGCTGGGGAAATCTGAAGAGCGTATAGTTCATTTTATGAGCTCGCCTGGAACAGCCAGTACCTCGGTCTTAAAGGTCCACACAGTTTCTTGAGGGGAAATATGAATCAGTGTAATTATGACAGCATCCTATGTAAAGTTTTATTTATTTATTTATTTATTTATTTATTTATTTATTTATTTATTTATTTATTTATTTACCACCCATCTTGGAAGCCGCTCTGGTCATAATAGTCATAATAAAAACAAAAAATAATAGAAGTGAAAATATAATTAAGTCATCACACATAAAAATCAGATAGATAAAATAGGCTAAGGGCAGACGAGAACAAGTCAAAAACAGTGGAGCAGCGAAACAGTCAATAACCAGGGAAAGCAGATTGGAATAACCAAGTCTTCAATTGTTTGTTGAAGGTCAGCAATGTGGGGGCCTGGCAGATCTCTGAGGAGAGTTGATTCCACAGTAGGGGCTGCCATCGAAAAGGCCCAATTCCTTGTTGTTGTCTTGCAAGCCTCTATTGGTGTCTGCACCCTCTGGTGACCTGCTTGCAACGCATGAGTGACCCAGGCCATACTCTGGGATAGGAGCCGTTCTGACAGAAAGCGATGTAACAGATGATTATCATTATTATTGTTTCAACATATATCTTACCCTATAATGCTAGAGCGCTTTCTGAGCAGTTTACAACATAATTTTGCAAACAACAGCTATTCTTGGACTGCAACTCTCAGAAGCCTCAGCCAGTGGGTGGGAACCACTGTTCTAGATGAGGGTTTGTTTGTTTGTTTGTTTGTTTTGTTTTTGGCCTAAAATATCTGTCAGTCCTAGCCGCAATATGAGAAGAGTGTAGAATATGTTGGAGGACTGTGGTTTATTTTGTTACTCTGTAGGTAATTCCTTGCTTGTAGTTTGGGGAAGGTTTTGTTTTCTTGATTTTTGTAACTTTGCTATCCTATACAGTTGCTTTCATCTTATAAAATGGTTTTATTTTATTGTAGATCTCATAGTAAAACTCTTAATATAATAATTGAACTCAAGGACCTTTGGGCCCCTTTTAGCATATGGGTCCCTTCTGCAGTTTTATGATTCTGTAGGTATCCCGTTTACTGCTTTGGGGGTGTAACAATAAAGTGTTCCGCTTATATACCACCCCATAGCACTTCAAGCACTCTCTGGGCGGTTTACAATTTTAATTATACAGGTTACACATTGCCCCCTCCCAGAAAGCTGGCTACTCATTTTACCGACCTTGGAAGGATAGAAGTCTGAGTCAACCATAAGCCGGCTACCTGTGATTGAACCCCGGGTCATGAACACAGTTTTAGTTGCAGTACAGGCATTTAACCACTGCGCTAAGA
Organism: Phrynocephalus guinanensis; assembly: GCA_037367245.1. Classification (NCBI taxonomy): domain Eukaryota; kingdom Metazoa; phylum Chordata; class Lepidosauria; order Squamata; family Agamidae; genus Phrynocephalus; species Phrynocephalus guinanensis. Next base: position 41,876,092 of record CM074739.1, read on the forward strand.
GGCTCAATACTAAGTAGTTGCCCAAGAACACTGCACTGCACACAAAACATCCCAGATGCAGTAGCATTGTTTCATGATTCTGCTGTGAACTATATCTGTCTAGTATTGCTGTTTGACTGCACTCCCTTTCTACATTCCCTGCAGGAACAGGAGAAAAGGAATGCCAAACAAAGCTTTGTGTATGTGAAAAATAAACACTTCATAGATCATGTGCTACTGGGAATGTACATCTGTGCCAACTGGAAGCTTAGAAATGATTTCTTTTTTAGAAGAAGGGTTAGGTTTTTTTTATTATGGTGATGACTGCAGTTTTCTTCAGGTTTACGTATTAACATATTGGAAAAAACACAAAATAACATTACTTCAGTGACTCTTCACAGGCTTGCAGTTGAATTAGGTAAATATATAGTTGATGATATTATTTTAAAAAACATATTTAAAAAGTATTCTTTCTATCTACATTCCCAAGAAAAATATCACAGCTGTAACAAAGCACTGTATGTTGAAGTAAGCCAGTCACAGGAAATGAGCCATGGATTGTAGGTGACAAGGAAATGCAAAGTTAAAGAAGAATTGGGAGATGGAGCAAGAGTGAAAATTATCCAAGAGGGACATGGCTGAACACCTGTTGAGAAGTATAGTATAACATAGAAGTAAGGGACATAACATTTCTTTTGCAGTTTCTGCCAGTATTTTCTTCTTTAATCTAGATAGGAAATAATGACCTTGTGTTCTCGAAAAGCTTTGGGATATGGCTGTTATAAGCTGTGCTGTTTGGAACCTTTAGGAGATATAATCCAAAATATCACAATACTAGGCTGTCTACTTCAGTAAGACCACAGTGTTGTTGTTGTTGTTGTTGTATGACCCTACAGTCCTGAAATACCAAATCTTCAGCTACAAGCCAAAGCTTAGAGAATGAGCCCATGCTCCTTTGCCCACCCAGCCCGGAAATAGACAAGGCACATTTGTGGGATTAAAACTGGGCCATAATTTATTAATGTAAATTCACTCTATTATAATACTCATTGACATTCAAGCAAGGAGGCTTGGGAAAAGTGCAAGTGGCTCTGTAATATATTCCTGATTATAATTAGCAGGGTGCTCCCCACTTGTTCAGAACCCTCCCAAAGATTTAGTGGTCTGGGCAGCCCTGATCTGTCACTTGGACATATTTTATACATAACCCTACTATACTATGCCTCAATTACTAATCCATTCCTAATTAGCATTGAAGGCTGCAGGTCTAATACATCTTATTCTTCCTAACTTTATTCTGACTTCAACTTACCACTTGCACTGCCCGCTAATTGTGACGGGAGTTAATAAAACTCCCACAGCCTTAAAGAGAATGGGATGGGCGAAAACACACTGCCTCTCCTGGCCTATCTGAGTGACAGTCAAAAATTCCCATCCAGCTCTTAGCATGACTAGCTACTCTCATTCTTTTAATTGGGTGGGAGAGCGGGAAGACAGCCATGATCGAAAGAGGTACAGTGGAACCTTGACTTACATGCTGCTTGACTTGCAGCAAGAAGGGGTCTGTTTGACTTGAGTTGCAGGCTTTGACTTACAGTTCGGAGGCCCGGCGCAAGGCACCAGAATCTGGCGGCAGCCATGACCCAGCATCGCGGCTGCCACCTCCAAACTGCTCCTGCCTTCTTCCGGTAGCAGCAGCTTCGGCGAGGCCAGCTCCAAGCACCTGGAGCTGGTCCTTGGCCTCGCCAAAGCTGCCGCTGCTGCCGGAAGAGAAGAAGGGCCGGGAGCTCGGGGCTGGCCTCGCTGGTTAGACAGTCGGCTCAGTCTTGTAAAAAAATCTGGCTTCAGAATTCTGGTCCACAATGGAAGCATTTTAGTTGGGGAGCTGCACAGTTGTGGGACTCTTGTTCAGAACTTGGAATGTCAGGTTAAAAATCAGTAAAACTTAAATGTTAGACATTGTTGCTATGAACATTAAAAAGTGGAGGCGTATAACTTGTGGACTATAATTCTACTGCCTCCTCCTCTCTTTGAAGAGACATTTCATTTACATCCCCAAAGGAATCTCCTATCCCAGTCAAATTTGTGTTAAATTGCTGTTTTCGGGGGTCCTTTTCATCATCTGGAACGGATTAATCCATTTTCCCATTACTTTATGTGGGAAAAGTTTGTTTGACTTAAGGCATGTTTGACTTATGTCTAGACCTCCGGAACAGATTAATGACGTAAGTCAAGGTTCCACTGTACTGTGCTACATGGGTCTCCCTTAAATAACCTCTGGCCCCAGCCAGACAGCGACGTGGTCTTTCATTTCTTTTCCAAACGTGCCTGCTTCCGAACGGGTGGGCAGAGTGACCCCTCCCAGCACTAATGGCTGTTAGGAGCAGCCATTCAGCTCTGAAACAGCTTATATTTGGACATCTGCTCTCTAATACGCCAGCAGAGCTATCTGGCTAAACAAGGAAATGAATTAAATTAACTTATCAGCTTTTGATGACAATATAGCACAGTGCTCCCCAACCTTTTTGTCCCCACGGACCGGTAAATATTTGATTATTTTTCCGTGGCCCGGGGGTGGGGGTGGGGGTGGGGAGGGGGGAGATGGGTGCGGGAGGGGAGTCGGGCGGGGGGGCAGAAGAGGGTGTGTGGGGGGGCGGGGGATGGGGGGGAGGGAGGAGGGGGAGCGGGGGGGCTTGGCGTGTGTGCCTTGCGGGGGGGCACGGGAGCGGCGGCGGCAGCGGCGGCGCTCGCCGGCTGGGGGCATCGGGCGTGCCGCTCCCCCCCACGCACGGGCGGCAGTCCCGGTGGCGCCCTCGGGCCAGAGCCGCCGCCGCATCGCCTTGCCTCCAGCTGCGGCCTTAGGGCAGGCGAGCGGGAGGGGGTAGGGGAGGGAGGCCGGTGGTGGGTGGCGTCTCTGCGCTGGCCGGACGGACGGCCAGCGCACGCACACTCCGGTTGGGGGGGGGCTCGGGGGGCCTGGCCTCTCTCTCTCTCTCTGTGGGGGGGGGCGGGGGGCAGGAGCGGCTGCTCCTTCCTTCCTTCTCCCTCTCCCAGCGGAGCGGTGGTGGCGGCGGTGGTGTTCCGCTCCCGGCCCCCCACCCCGGCCTCTCCTCTCCTCTCCTCTCCTCCAGTGGGCCTGGCGAGGGCTTCCCTCGTCCCTCCCCCATTCCTCGCACTTCCCCCGCGCGCCCCCTCCTCCCCGCCGGCCCCCGCACGCCCTCCAGCCTTCTTCTTCCATTGGCTGCCCATGAGAGAGAAGAGGAGGAGGAGGAGGGCGGAGGAGGAGGAGGAGGACGCGCCGCCGCCGCCGTGGCTGCTGCTGCTGCTGCTGCTGCTGCTGGTGGAGGGCGAGGAGGAGGAGGGCGGAGGAGGAGAAGGATGCGCCGCCGCCACCGGCGGCGGGCAGAGAAGGGAGACAAAGGCAAAGGCAAAGGCAAAGGCGGCGGCTCCTCCTGCGCTCCTCCAGCCTTCCTCCTCCACCGGCCACCCGCGGGAGAGAAGAGGAGGAGGAGGAGGGCGGCGGAGGAAAAGGGGAGGAGCCTCCCCGGCCTCCCCAGGCGGCCCGGTGCCGACCAGTCCACGGACCGGCACCGGTCCGCGGACCGGGGGTTGGGGACCACCGATATAGCATACTCAGACTGATAAAGTAGCCCATATATTTTCTACTCTCACCAGTGGTCTTCATCATACTCTGTGCTTACTTACTGCGTTGCTAGCTGAAACCTCTTAAAAGATTGGCCCGTGGCAAGAAAATATTGGCCTGGTTGGAGTTTTGTTGATTTCTTTTTTGATATTTACTACTGGAATTCATACATGACCAGTATATTTCCAATAAAAGAATTTGCATGGTCCATGATACAGTGGACCCTTGTATAACAAACGGTTTGTATAACATAAAATCTGTACAACATAAAAAATTCACAGATAGGGGAAATTTCCTTAACATAATCATCTATGGGACAAATAAATACAACATAAAAATAGTCACAATCAGGGATTACTCTGTTTTTAATGCATCCCTATGGGACATTTGTATAAAGGAAAATTTGCTTAACATAATTTTATTTGGAATGAATTAATTCCTTTATACAAGGTACCACTGCACCTCTTTTCCCTTTTCTTTTTTAAGTTATCTATATTTCTACTGAAAACTGGAGGAAATAACATACTTCAAAGGTATAGCTGGAAATAGCAGCAGCACCATGTTCTAGAATATATAATAGAGGCTATTGTAATACAAAGCAAGTTCAGCAACAAGGAGCAATCTAATGCTCTTCATTCCATCATATCTTGTTCTCTGGCCAGCACCTTCAACTGAAATCAGTGATAGTATTTTTATAAGACTTCCCTTTGTTCACTTAGTTGAGCACATTTTTGTTTCAACTTATTGTTTAAGGCCAAACTATGTTACACAGGCCCATCTGATTAAGTACCTTGTGCTCCTTAGTTCAAGGACTAAGGTCTAGTTGCATAACCTCTCTCTTTGTATTCCACAAGGTTATAAAGTTCTGAGGTTTAATATTAAAATTACATTTGTGGGCTGTATTTTGGTAATATGTACTCAAAATCATGCATGACCATTATTAATTTCAGATAATATTACAGATATACTGTATTTGGGTTCGGATCAAGTGAGAAATTATGAAATGGATGCAAAGCTCTTGGAAATAATAACTGGAGAAACTGCAACAGTTATCCACTGCAAGATCAAACCAAATCTGATTTTCAAAGCATTTTGAATAATTACTTTTCCCATGTTTCTCATGGGAAAAGTAACTTTACAGATAAGTGATTCGATCTACCCCTTTTTAATAAGGATATTGTGTAGACAGAGACATATTATTCAGACTTCTGAAAAGTTGGAGCAATTTAACTATTTGGAAAATTAAAAATTTACTGATTTAAGACACGGATCTGATGCTGCTCACACATAATAGAAGAGTGGTTTAGAAGAGGGAAAGCACTCTACTTGAATCCTTGATGATGGTTTTCTTTCTTCCAGCTCATTCATGGAACTTATAGTTTTAGATTTGGAAAAAAGAGGGAAATTTTATGACACCTGCTGCGATCTATCCCAGAAATGGAACCGTAGCATGGATCCTCACGTATCTACCTGATTTTTATCCAGGATCACCCAAACCACTCTCCTCTCGTAGGGCCCATCTCTCCCTACAGACTGAATGCCAGGAATCATGGGTTCATCCTCACCTGGCTCCACAGTGGCACACAAAAAGATGGTCCAAGGCATGGATCCACACAGCTTTATATTTATCATCAAATGTTGTGTTATATTAACAACCACAGACATCATTTTGACATTCTACTAGCACCAGCATTACCCTTCTGCAAGCATCACAGAGTCCCAGAGCATATGAGAGGCAAATCACCTGTACAACATGGCCAGATTTAATGCTTCCTTAGGGATCCATGACATTACTTTTTGTCACCATCACAGAAGAACCGCTAAATAATTTGTCAGCAAAATGCATTAATACCTAATTTCTAAAGAACTGCATGATACCTTAATATCATTTTTAAGTGCAGTGGTGCAAAAACATGGATCCGCAGTATGGATCCACTTGATTTTATATTATTTTTACATTGTATCACACTAAATCCACTCTTACATCATAGGCCCTACCCATCTCTATACACAGATTGCACATGGCCCCACAATGATTCTGCATAAAAATCCGTTAGATCCGTGTGGATCTGTGCCTTCCATTCATGTTATTGCGGCATGGATCCATGTGCTGATGGACCTATGATTTTTGGTATGCAATCTATGGACAGAGATAGGCTGTATATGTGATAGTGGTTTTATCATGATCCAATGTAAAAATCATATGAAATCAGATGGATGAGTGCAATTGATCCATGTTTTTGTATCAATGTGGAGCCATATGCTGGAGGACGCATTATTATTGTAGTGTAATATTTGGACATGAATGAGATGTGTGATTTGATGGTGATTTCGGAAGGATCCCATGCAAAAATATGAAATCAAGAGGATCTGTCATGATCTGCCTTTTACTTTCTTCCAAGATGGACCACCCACTATGTGATTTTATATGGATTACCATGTGTGATTACATTGGCTGGTTTCATAGGAACACCAGTGTTTTCCATGTTAGTTTCCACCCCTCATGATGGATTTTTTTTCTTTTTCCATGCTCTTTGTAGCATTAATGTTACCTTTTAATGTTCTAAGATACCTCTTCTAATTCCCTGTTCTTAACTTGGATATGTCTTAATGTTTTGGGCTGTATATTGTCCCTTATTATTGTAAGCCACCTTGGGTCCTTTTCCATGGAGAAAGATGGGATAAAAATATTCAAAATAAATAAATAAATTTTACTTTCTTCCATTTGGTACTTAGTATTTGTCCATGTCCAGGCAAGAATCTGCAAACTTCTTCTTTTGTTTTGGTAAGCAAAGGGTAAATGTTTACAACTTTTATTTCCCTTTGTCTTGGCTTCTTGACTTTTGGTTGATAATTATTCCCTGGATTTTTTCAAGCCCCTTCTGAGGAGAAGCTATAGATCAGGCCTGCCCAACAGGTAGACCGGGGCTACCGGTAGCCCGTGAAGGGTTCCAAAGTAGCCCGCCAGCCATCAGTTTTAAAAGTGAGGGGATAAGTTCTCCACCCCTCCCTCCCCCATCCCAAGGACCACCACTGCCCCAGCAAAATTATGGGTCTGCCAGCCCATTCTCTCAGCTGAGCAGGGTAGTTCAAGAGCCATGGCGCATTGAAATCGGTTCCCTCCAGAACGGATTAATTGGTTTTCAATGCATTCCTATGGGAAACCGCTGCTCTACTTACTAAAGTATTTACTTATGAGCATGTGCTCGGAATGGATAAAATTCATCAGTAGAGGTTTTAGTGTAGTAGCCCTCAGGCACTTTGGGCCGGAAAAAGTAGACCTCGGCCTGTTCAAAGTTGGACAGCCCTGCTATAGATCTTTAAATTTTCCCATTCACAACACTCTAGTTATGTCTTCACCACCATTGTCAAAATAAATAAATAAATTTTACTTTCTTCCATTTGGTACTTAGTATTTGTCCATGTCCAGGCAAGAATCTGCAAACTTCTTCTTTTGTTTTGGTAAGCAAAGGGTTAATGTTTACAACTTTTATTTCCCTTTGTCTTGGCTTCTTGACTTTTGGTTGATAATTACTCCCTGGATTTTTTCAAGCCCCCTTCTGAGGAGAACCTATAGATCTTTAAATTTTCCCATTCACAACACTCTAGTTATGTCTTCACCACCATTGTTAGCAATGATCTGTACTCGGTTTGTTTTCTTTCACTTGCCTTTTCACTAATGTCTTTTTGTAAAACAAAACAAAAAAAACTGGCTGCAAAGCTTGGTTTCTTCCTCAAAGGAGGCTGCCTGTTCCTGTAAGGTTCTTGCGGTCATATAACATCAATTTGATGCTCCCAGATCACTTGGGGGGGGGGGACTCCTGCCCACTTGCCCCCTCCATAGCTATGCTACTGCTTCTCTGGCAAAGGCATCCAGAGATCTGCATTTCTAAAGCTGTTTTCCAGGTTTTGGGAGCTAATCTTTACAAAAACTAAGGAATTAGTCTGCCCACTATGAATGGCCTGCCTGGTGGTTACCAGATTTTAAAAAAATTATGGGACATTTCTGGGAAAATAATAATCCAGAAAGACAGAGGGAAAGAAGGGCAAAAACAGGAGTTTCACGGGCAATATGGGACACTTGACAGGTATGTAGAGGGTAGCCAACCTACAATAGAGTAGACTCTTCCGAGCATGGTCACTTTTGCATCTTGAAAGCAACAATGGAGGAAGGGTGGAATGAGTCCAATCAGATGTCCAAGCATCTGCTGTTTCAGAGTTGAAAGGAGCATGGCTCATTCTTCCACATCATATTGAAGAAGTACATTTTAACAATTGAATAGGGCTTCCAGACCAGGGATGGTTCTAATGCACAGGGTTTAAGTGTGCTGAAAAAATTGATGTATAGCTCTAGTCCACAGAAGCTAATATGCTATTTTAAAGACTTAGTGTGTTTTTGCTGCAACATACTAACACAAGTACACTTTGGGAAATTACAATGCATGGTGCTTGGCTTTGAGAAAGTTTTATACTGTATTTCTGTTTCTATAATGCATTTTCATGATGTGAGCCTCAAGGGAAATGTGGATTATAATATTTTAATTTTTTGTGTTGAAACTGCAGTATGGATTCAAAGTTGAAAAATCCCCATGTGTCTCATTGCTGATAGTGAGTTTCAGCTTTATTCTTGTTTTGTTGCTATTTCCAAAGATGAATGCCAAATCACACTGTGATCATTCAGGTTCTAGGACTGTAGTGCTAGGTGCATTTTCTTTTCTCCTATATTTTTCTTTCCCGAGGTATAAGTCTGTTCCTGAAGCGTCTTGTGTGTGTTATGGAGAAGTGAATTTTCTGCTGTTTTCACAACAGAATCCACAAATATTTATATTTGTATTTTTAAGCTTTCATATCTTGTTTTATTTTGATTTTGTATCATTATTAGCTACCTTTTCTCTTTACCAGAAAAGTAGAATGAAACAAGGTATTAATTACAGCATATTATATTTATAGTTGCAAGGACTTCACTGTGCATTATTATTTGTATTATTCTCTTTTTTTTCCCTTTTTTTTTCTTCTCTCCTATTTGTATTATTCTCAGCAGTATAACAACCTTGTGTTGGTCCCCTTTTTTGTTCCTCTGAGACCAGTATAGTGACCAAGTCATGACAATAGGGCATGTGTCCCAGTGTTCAGAGCCATTTGCTGTGTACTGAACACAGAAATGCATAGTTGTGCTTCTGAGTTTTTCAGATTATAACATTTTGACATAGTACTTAAATCCTACTAAACTTAAAAACCTCTTTTAAAATTACTCCAGAACTTCCAAAAGCAAGATTAGTTTTCTAGTTGTTTATACCAGAGACTTTTAGGGAGAATTTATGTGCTGCTGAGTAACAATAGTGAAGTCATTGAAGTCTTATTCAAAATAACGTCACCCAAGCACCACATTTTTATAAAAATCTAGTTGCTGTAGATATTTCTCTTAACATCTCAAGAATATGTGCCCAACTGGTAACACGTGGCTATCTTTAGAATGATTACAATATGTTAATCTGCCATGACTCGTATTGCCATAAAAACTCTTGAAGAGCTTCATGACATACAAGTTTCTTTCCCCCAAAAGAGAAACAAAATCTTAGCTGTGTGTTGACATCTGGAAGAGAAAATGTGTTTAAATTCATCCTGTTTATCATACATTTGTTTTGCTGCTGTCGTTCCTTCTGTGCTGTCCAGGGCTACTATTGTTTGTATTAGTTGTTGTTCTGAAGTTGAAGAAACACTTGGATAAAAACAAAAGTAATTGTTCTTGTTTTATATCTTGGTTTGTATTACTGCAGTTTTTGAAGTTTGTCCACACACATTTTCGTCTTAATGAATGCCCTCAGTTTTGATGTGTGTATACTGATGTCTGTTTATGTAACAAGCCTTTATCGATAAACAAGGCAATGTTGTGTATTAATATTCCTATGACCACCAAGTTTCCTTGATGCAGATCTGTATACAAAAGCAGAAGGGTACTACTGTGTAGTTTGATTGGAGTGTGAGCATGAGCCTGAGGAGGAGGAGGAGGATGCACTATCAGGTTATCTCTGGTATATAGTGAGCATTCTCAGGGTCGCCTTGAAATACGATATGAATAAACCGTGATAAGCTGAGACTGGAAAGCATTTTCTGTACCCCAGTTTGTAAATGGAAAGCAGGCTGAGCACACCATACCTGGGCTGTAATTATTTAGTGTAGAAGGTGAATGCAGAGATGCTTCATTCCCAAGATTCCCTGATGCTCGTGTAGCTGCTTATTAGTTGAAGAAGAATCTAAAAATGATAAACCAGACCCAAAGCTTCACCCATCTACACCTATCAGAATTTATAAGGTATTTGGGGGGGGATCTCTTTTTGATTACTTTCTGAAAGATAACTTTAGATTTTGTTTTAGCATCCTTGATAATTGCATTAATGTTATCTAATATAACTTATTACATTTGGCTTGAAGTAAGGCTTTACTTCTATGCTGTTTCGTGTACACTGTTCCTTACATTACTCATTGTGTTAAGTGCTGTGAATACCCGTGAATAATTTACTTGGGCTGAGAATGTGTCTTTGTGGCAGCTCAGAGAACCCTATGATTTATGTCTGAAACATGGCATAAGATCAAAATGCAATGCAGTCAGTATATAATTGGCAAAATTCAATCAAAGCACTAAGCTAGAGTTAAAACCACCCAAAAGTCATTCAGTAGTTGAAACTCAGGTCCAATTCAGACATTACGTTCTTTCTGTTTGGCACTGAAGTCAGCCATGGAACAAGACCTGAGCATGGGAAATTGTGAACTTTGCTCCCTTCATTCAGTCCAGATCAGCAACCCCACCATAAGTGTCAGAAGTTTATTTTGCAGAATAGGGATCGGTCAGAGCAAACAAGGTAATCAACTACAGCAAATGATTGTGATCCACTGAGCTAAATTTTGTTATGTGAGGTGAGAGGGATTTAGATTAAAATGAACAAACAATAAGTCTGCTTTAGTCCTCACTCCATAATAAAAATGAAGATCTGAGTTCTCAGTAGTGTTATTACTGTAACTGTAGAAGTGTTGCTTCACATTCAGTCAGAGAGAGAGAGAGAAGCTGTTGTAGAACATAGTAAACACCTGTATTATAATGCAAGCTTCCTTATTTTAGCTGGACCTGATCTCTCCACTATAATATTTCTAGCTTAGTGTTACGTTAGAACTGGACTTCCATTTGCAGTGGTGATTCTCGGAATTTAGTAAAACCTTCTGCATAAACACATAGAAAAATTAGCTGCCAGAAAACATCAAGCCTTTCTCTTTCTCGTTGAGCAAATGGCAATTACAGTAATTAAGGTGATTTTTTGGTATGTACGCATGCTGAGATATGGTTTGTTTGTATGGATATGTTTTCTCATTATAGACTGACTAGACATTTGGTGTTGTGCTAAATAAGCAGAGGGCTGTTCATCTACTCAACTACGTAAACAATTCTTTTGCACCAAGTCAAACTGTCCATGTAATCTAATGTTGTCTATTATGTTCTTGGGTTGCCAGGGTTACCTGGCAGAGGTCTTTCCCACCAACCAGTACTCTATTCTTTTGAAGGTAAATGGCAGAAATTGAACCTGGAACTTTCTGTATGCAAAGCAGATATTCTGTTACTGAACGATGATACCTACAGTGTGGATCAAATAAACCTATAGTACAGTGGAAATCTCAGTGTAGCAGCTTTGTTATACAACCCAATCAAACTAGATTAATTTTAGTGTTCTCTGACTATTAGAAAAGCAAATTGTCATAAATATTTGGAGCCTGAACAGAGAACAACAATATTTGTACATTTCATTTCCAGAAGATTTGATCAGCATTTGTTAAATATGTAATGAGCTTAATCTGAGTTTCCAGCACAGCTTTAGAAGTTAGTTTGCGCATTGTAACATCTTTTTTTTTTAACATAACAGCTGTTTTAAAATTAAAGAAGTCCAAATGCAACTTTATAATCTGGTCTATAATTGCACCAAAATTATTGAGCTGCTGGGTAATTAAAGCAATTTTAAATATGCCTTGCTGTGTGGTGTCTCGTGTAATTATGTTGTCATCAAAGTATAATGTACACTGTGTGTGACTGCATGCATGCAAACACCCATGCCTTTATAAATTGCAAAGGTGTTTTTTGTAGTTTTAGCACATCAACTTGTATATGTCCTGTGGCTACAGTTTGTTGCTCTATATTATTGTTGGCGAATCTATGGCATGGGTGCCAAAGGTAGCACTCGGAGACCTTTCTGTGGGCACCCGACATTGCCCCTTCACAGCCACCTGTATTCAGGTCAAATTCCTGTATTGGCACTTTACGGAAAATTAGCAGGTTTTGAATCGCTATTTGTGCACTTGGTCTCTAAAATGTTCACTATCACTACTCTACACAGTAAGTCACAATGCGGTAGACCCACTGAATCACTGAGGATTTAGTCAGCCAACTCCTATTGATGTTCCTTTGATTCCATTGACTTGAGCTCAAATAGGTTACAAGTAAATTAGGTCCATTTGAACCAATGAAACATATGGAGGACTTGACTCACCCAGGCACTGAGAGGGGACTCAGCTGATGCGAGTTAACACCATAAATACAAGCATGCATCTTAACTGGATGCCCAGTCTTTTTAGCTGTTATTGCATAAGTATAAGTTACTTTTAGCTGCCTTAAGTCCTTTAGGGGAGAAAGGTGGGATAGAAATATTGGAAGGAAGGAAGGAAATAAAGTTTTTCTTATAATCCTACATATAGTTCATTATCTCTGTTTTTCACTATTCAAAAGTTTCTAATAATTCCCCCTAAAATAAATTTGGAAAACTTGCTTTTGAAATTAATTGTCCTGACCCAAATATTTGTCCTAATTCTCTCCAAGATTTGCTGTTGTTCTTTTTGTGTTGCTGTTATTGAACGTTGCCCGTATACATCTTGACTATAGTAACAAGCAGGGATATTTTAAGGGGCATGGTAGTCCAGTTTGCTATGTATTTCTCAGCTTACAAGACAGTTCAAAAATCTTCATTTCCTCATGTAAACAAATAAACATTGTTAATTTGGAAATGTGCAATCCCAAGTATAACTAAATTTATTTATAAGAAATATAAATCAGCTAGAAATTATTCAGTTCAGACTAGTATATCCAGTCCTGCTACAAGTGAAGACATATTTCTATTTGCTGGTTAAGCTATATAAAGTACCCAACCGTTGTTGAAGTCCTTACAGTGACTGTTTTCTAGTAGCCTGCATTACTGTAATTAAAACTGCAAACCACCCAGAGACTAATTGAAGTGGTATGGGGCAGTATATAAGCAGAACACTTTGCTTTGCTTTGCTTTCTAATCTAGTCTAATTAATTAATGATAATGCTGTTTCTAAAAACTTTTCTTTTTCACTATGTTGTGTGCTGAAGATAATTTTTTACAGAGTGGACCTCATCGGGTTCAGTACAGTATAAGTTTAGTCCAGTGATGACGAATCTTTTAGAGACTGAGCACCCAAACTGCGATTCAAAACCCACTTATTTTTTGCAAAGTGCCAACATGGCAATTTAACCTGAATACAGTGGTACCCCGGGTTACAAATGCTTCGGGTACTACCCTTTGCAAAAGTGAGGATCAAAGATCAGGCTTTTGAATTTCCCACGGCCACAGCACCCTCACTGTGGCGGCAGGAAATGCAAAAAGCTGCTCTCCAATCTTTGCTTTCCCAAAGAGTAGCACCCCTGCTCTTCAAACCTCACTTTCTCAAAGGGTAGCACCTTCAAGAAAGCGAGTATCAAACAGCAGGCTTTTGAATCTCCTGTGGCCACAGCATCCTCATTGTGGCTGCAGAAAATTCAAAACTGTGCTCTTTGATCCTTGCTTTCACAAAGGGTAGCTCCCCTGCTATTTGATTCTCGCTTTCCCAAAGGATAGCACACTTCGGGAAAGCAAGAATTGAAGAGCAGGGTTTTGAATATCTGTAGCCACACCACCCTCGCTGTAGTTGTGGGAAATTTAAAAGTCTGCTCTTCGATACTCACTTTCCTGAAAAGTAGGACCCCATCCGATTCTCTGCAGGTGGGGTGCTACACCATTGAGAAAGCCACAGGGATTGGTGGTGGATTGTAGGCTTGTTCGTAGCCCCAGTTTGCTCTCCAGCCATATTGCTCTGGGAATCTCAAAAGCAGCATGGCTGGAGAGTAAACTGAGGCTATGAATGAGCCCCAAAACTGCTGCCTCCCCTTCACCTGGATGTCTGCACAGAGCCGTTTGGGTGGTCTTGAAACAGCTCTGTGCAGAGCGCCGGGCAAAGAGAGGCATCAGTTTGTGGGCTCCTTCATATCCCCAGTTTACTCTCCAGCCATGCCATCATACCAAAGGCCCTGTGCCTGGAATCAATTGGATCATGTCCAGCATATGCTAAAATATTGGCTATTGAGAATGTTATGAAATGGGATCCTAACATCAGAGCTTTCTTCTGTGGCATTGTATTGCTGGGCCTTCACTGCTAACAATTTTAAGCCTGTTTCTGAGCAGTATTCTTGATGTACATCTTGATGATCTTGCAATGGGTATAAGACTGTACTGGTGAAAACATGACACTAATTTTCTGACTTGGTTCTTGTCATTCTGACTGGCAATTCACTGTCTGTTCTTGGATTCTGACAGAGTATAAAATTTTGTGGATCTGTAAAGGCTTGGATTATTTAAACCTGGGTTATTTAACTTGATGGTAGAATTCCCATTTGGCATCATCTTACTGTGGCACACTTACAATTGACTTCAGCATGTCATTGTATTAATTCTTTTTAAAAGTAATTCTCAAGCTATGAAAATATTCTGTTCCATTTGAACAGTGCAGTTCCTATGTAGACCAGATGCTAAATTACTGGTTAATCTATTCTGATAGTTCTTCTCTGTGGTTTTAGATTACCCATTTATAATATGCAATACTCCTTTCTGAAAAACAAGGATAGCACTTATACTTTCTCACCAGACATGTGTGGTGGGGATAATGTGTTCAGGCCTCCCAAGAGGACTGTGTGATGATGAAATATTTAGAAATACTTTTGAACTTTTTTATGCCTTTCAATTTTTAAATGCAAAATTATTTTAAAAGAACATGATCAAACATGACGGATTTTCTACAACTTTGTGCCTGGATATGTATTTGTTTTTGTATGAATACTAACACCTCCGAATACTGAATATTTAGTACCTCAGTGTGCATTACGTAGTGACCTTCCAAAAGTTTTTTCCCAGTGTCTTTTATTCTAACAAAACCATCTACCTTTAGTTTATCTATTTTTAATTTCACATAGTGTATTTTTTTAACTTGAATTACAGTGGAACCTTGACTTACATGCTGCTTGACTTGCATCATATTTGACTTGCAGCAAGAAGGGGCCTGTTTGACTTGAGTTGCAGGCTTTGACTTACATCTCGGAGCCCCGGCGCGGCTGCTGTCTCCAAACTGCTCCTGCCTTCTTCCTCTCCTCCGGCAGCAGCAGCGGCGGCTTCAGCGAGGCCAGCTCCGAGCACCTGGAGCTGGTCCTCGGCCTCGCTGAAGCCGCCATTGCCACCAGAGGAGAAGGGCCGGGAGCTCGGGGCTGGCCTCGCTGGTTAGACAGTCAGCTCAGTCTTGTAAAAAACCTGGCTGCAGAAGTCTGGTCCACAATGGAAGCATTTTAGTTGGGGAGCTGTACAGTTGTGGGACTCTAATGGTAAGCATAGGGTTGTTCAGAACTTGGAACGTCAGGTTTAAAATCAGTAAAACTTAAATGTTAGACATTGTTGCTATGAACATTAAAAAGTGGAGGCATATAACTTGTGGACTATAATTCCACTGCCTCCTCCTCTCTTTGAAGAGACATTTCATTTACATCCCTGGAAGGAATCTCCTATCCCAGCCAAATTTGTGTTAAATTGCTGTTTTCGGGGGTCTTTTTCATCATCTGGAATGGATTAATCCACTTTCCCATTACTTTCTATGGGAAAAGTTTGTTTGACTTAAGTCATGTTTGACTTAAGTCTAGAACTCTGGAACGGATTAAGGACGTAAGTCAAAGTTCCACTGTACTTGTTAGTTTTTATTTTTATTTTTGACACATAACAAGAGATGCTATGGTGCTATACAGAAATGTCCTGAGTTGAATCCACACTAAATTTTTCATTCTGCAGATCACTGCTTCCCAATCTTGGATTCTACAGTTCTTGTGCACTATAATTGTCATATCGCTTCTTGGCCTTTTGGCTAAGATCAAGTGCAGTGTCTGTCTGTCTGTTATTACCCCCAGCAGTATAGTCAGATTGCAGAGACAGATTAAACATAAGTAAAATAAGAATGTATTACATCAGCATTTGGAAAATAGTTATCCTAAACACAAAATCAATTTTACATCATATAAAAAAACATATTCAGAATTTCTTTTGACTGGAGCAATTTTGTGAATCTATTTTTTCTGCTCAATATGTTGCCTTTTACCCGTGATCGTCAAACTAGACAATATAGCAGCTTCACACTTACTTGACAAGATAAGGGAAATGAGAAAATCTGGTGCTATTTATTTCTTACCCTTCAACATAAATATAAGAAAACCCTACTTCGGACAATGCACTAACCAGCCAGAATGGCCAATTTCCCTTTTAGTCTACATTGAACTCAGCTACGCTATTAGTACTTTCTACTAATTTTCTGTTATCAAACATATGTACAGTATTTGGAAATAGGGTGCGGGGGGGATCCCTCATCTTTCAGGAAAAAATATTCTTTTCTTTGTAAAATATGCTTCTAAAACAGCCAATTTTTATTATGAGACTTCACTGCCTAACTTTACAAAAAGTCAAAAAAAATCTGAAGCAGCTTGACTGCTAACAGATCTGAAAAATGATGGAAAGCAGCCTGATGTCCTGCAAGAATGAGGGAACACAACTCTTGGCATTGGTAAGACTGGCTAAAGACTATGGGTGTTGTGAATAAAGCTACCTTTCAGGAAAAGGGAATTCTTAATCAGTTTGAAGGCACCAGGTTGAAAAAGATGTTTAGAAAGAAGTATACTTCTTCTACATGTAGATGATTTTTTTCTGAGGCACATAGGGACAGAAATTATGATGCATGATACTAAGGGTGTCACAGATTTGTTCAGTTTTTTAAAAAGATACTGGATGAATAGTAATATAAGATCCCTAATTTTTGAATCAAAATTAAGCTGTTTACATGAACAAGGAGCAAAGATGGTACAGTGACCTTCCATCCCACTCCCTCCCTCTTAAGAGATGGATTGTTGCTATGGTGATTGCTCTTTCCATCTCATCAACTATAACCTGGTTTTCCACATCAGCTGAATTGCTGGAAGCAAAACATTATCTTCATTCAATCATTAAAAATAATTCGGCTTTACTGTTCTCTTGGGAATCAAGATGTTTAGTCTACATATTATTTATCATAAATATAATTCTCATATAGAGCATATTCTACAGTTTATAATAATCTAGTATAGTAAATTATTCTACATTACCATGCAAGCAATGTAGAATAATTTACATTGCAGCTTCTGAAGAGGGGTTGATTAAAACAAATGGACAATACACTCTTTAAAAATAACATCTTTTGAAAAACTGCAAAGCAAGCATGTTTTTGATTCCTTTTAGTCCAACCCCTGTCTTTTTAATGTTTGTTATAGATAAACAAATAGCTGTCTTTGTGCCAGATCAGCATCTTTAACTCAGGTATCCTATATCACAGATTATTGCCAGCTCCCCTGTGCTCCCAGCAGTATTTCACAAGAGTTCAAAAAGGCCTGAACTTGCTGCAGTACAGTCAGTGTGCCTTAATGTGACATACTGATCATAAGATGACTCTTTGTAGTGGCATGCTTAATTAAATCCTAGCAATATGGTGTAAATCAGATATAATTGAATCAAGTAAAATTATTTTTAAATGTAGAAGTGCCTGGCCTGCATTGAGAGCTGCTAGGAGCCACTCTCCTCCTTAAATATCTAAGAAGGCTCTGTGCCTCCACATTTGGATTACCATGTTTGAGCAACCCTGTCCTTAGCTGTTGGACTATCTGGGTACTCATTTCAGCCGAGTAATGACCGTGAGCTCTTCTTTCTTTTACTAATTGCCACTGGCTGAGCACAAGAGGAGAATTGTTATTTCAGGGCATATAGGCAATATGTATGCCTGACTACATTCATCCAGCTGTATGTGTGGTCTGTGGCTGACAGCTTTTATCTATTGCATAACTTTTGATTTTAAGTGGACCATGTCTGATACTGTGATCTAAAGAATCTCAAATCCTTCATGTTGCTTATATGTATCCTCACTTTATTAGAAGTTAAAGATGGAAACCTTTATCTCTGTGAACTAAAATGAAAATCCACTTTAGGTAATATCACAAGCCCTTACCCTTAAAACAATCCCCCATTAAAACGTCTCTCTCTCTCTCTCTCTCTCTCTCACACACACACACACACACACACACACACACACACACACACACAGAGAGAGAGAGAGAGAGAGAGAGAGAGAGAGAGAGAGAGAGTAGAATTTATGTTTTCTTTGTGTGTTTATATAGTTTGCTTTTGGACGATTTTGCTCTAGCAGAAATTCACCACTCAAACCCAAATAATCATCTACAGCAGTGATTCCCAACCTTGGTTATTCTGGGTTTTCTTGGACTGCAATTCCCAGAAATCTCTGGTCATCATCACTGGTGATCACTGGTGTTGAAGGCTTCCATGAGCCACTGATTTAAAGTTGTCTCCTTAGGTTCTGCAAAATATCCATTTATTTCCAGCAAATAATTTTTTTTTACAAATACAGTTAGGTTTCTATACTTTTGATGTATTTTTAGACCCAAATCAGTTAGATATATTAATTGTTGAAATCTCTTTCGGTGGAATGTCCACAATCACACTGGATTTTTAAAAAGAACCAGATAGTAACAAATATTATTACTTTTTTTCTAAAATTTATGCCTTTTCTAAAATATATGCCTACATATAATTCCTTGATAGTGAGAGCCAACTTGTTGCTATGGTTAAATTGTTAGACAGGGACTAGAGAAAGTTGTCGAATCACCACTGAAGCATGAACCTCAGTGAGTAACGTGTCAGTCATTATCTCTTCTTTTCTTTTTTCTTTTTTGACTTTATTTTTTATTGTTATAGATAAAGAATAAATAGGGGAGAATAACTTGGGGTACAGAAAAAAGGGGCTGCAGATTGGGCAGAACACTTAAAATATCAGTGTCATCTTACAATTATAGACAGTTCGATTCAGGCATATATGTACATATCAATAACCAAATTGTTTTGGCTTTTGTCATATTTTCAATTTAACTTTGTATTTTTTTTCTAACAACTTATAAAACTTGTTCCAACATTCCTGGTGTTTCACCTTCTGGTGTACCTCTTTAACTATTCTGATAGTTTGTCCATTAATGCAGTCTCAAGGATTTTAGTTATCAACTCCTGTTCATTTGGTATTCCTGATTCTTTCCAATGTTCTGCAAAGCCAATTCTCACTACTGATATGATATGAATTACTAAATACTGTATACACTTTGCTGATCCATTGTGTCTGGCATTATGTTTAGCAAAAAGAATTCAAATTTTGGATCTATTGGGCTCACTAGAACATCTTGCAATAGCTGTCTAATCTTACTCCAATATTTTTGTGCTTTTTAACACAGCCACCACATATGGAATAGTAAACCTTTTTGTTTGCATTTCCAACAGACATTCAATATCTGAGTGTTCATTTTAGCTAAAATTGTTGGTGTTATATACCATCTATAGAACATTTTGTAGATGTTTTCTTTGAATACAGCTGATTTAGTGAGTTTTAATATTGTTTTTCCATACCTTTTCCCATTGTTCTAACTCAATATTATAGCCTGTATCAGTGTTGGTGAACCTATGGCACAGGTGCCAAAGGTGGCACTCGGAGCCCTTTCTGTGGGCACCCAACATCGCCCTTTCACAGTCACCTGCATTCAGGTTAAATTGCTGTATTGGCACTTTGTAACAAAAATTAGTGGGTTTTGAATCACAGTTTGGGCACTCTGACTCTAAAAGGTTCGCCATCACTGGCCTATATCTTGAGCCCATTTCACCATACAATCTTTTACCATCTCATCTTTTGTATCAAAATCTAACAGAAAATTGTATAGTTGCTTAATATGTTTCTCCTTTACTTCTAACAAAATTCTGTCACAAGGTGTATTCTCCAAGTAAAACCCTTGTTGTTTATCTTTGGAATACCTAGAGGAGATCTGGGAGCGAGCCCACCATTCCAACTCAGCAGTCATTATCTCTTCTTCACAGAATTCTTATGAAGAATAAAACGGAAATACAGGAGCTCAGTGGTTTAGGTACTTGGCTCTGGAGCCAGAGGTTGGGAGCTCAATTCCCCTCTGTGCCTCATTGATGGGCTGGACTTGATGGTCCCTAATGTCTCTTTCTGCTTTGCAGTTTTAAGAGTATAATTGTGATCATCATGGCTGCTGGCTCTTTAAAGGAAAGGGGAGCATATAAATATAACAAAGAAACTAATAATGATGCGTTTCAGAGCTGTGTTTTGTACTGCAGTCTGAAATGAGACCATCAACTAATGTTTGTAAACTTCACACAGTATTTATATAGTGTTGCTGCATTTTGCTGCCTGTGTCAAATCCGATGGAATCTAGTCCATCGTCACACCTAACAGTATTACACTGGTAATTGTTGTGAGTTTTTCGGGCTGTTTGGCCATGTTCTGGAAGTTTTTCTTTCTAAAGCTTCACCAGACTCTGTGGCTAGGGCAAGGAGCTCATGGAACAAGGAGTTTCTCTAGAAAAACTCTGTTCCCTGAGATCCTTGGCCTCTGAATACAAAACACAGCTCTCAAACGCATCATTATTAGTTTCTTTGGTATATTTATATGCTACCTTTCCTTTAAACAGCCAGCAGCCATGATGATCACAATTATATCTTAAAACGGCAAAGCAGGAAGAGACATTAGGGATAATCAAATCCAGCCCCTCTAGAGAGGCCCCCCTCTCTATTTTTCTTGTTTTATTTTGCAGTGGATAGTCATCTTAGAGCCGAAACTACTTATTAAATGGTTAACCAATGTGGGAAATCTGTCCTGAAGGCATAACAGTGCATAGAATAATGGAGCCAGTAGGGGCCCATAACACCACCAAGTTCAACACTCTGCTCAATGCCTGACAGGTGGTTGTCAAACTTTCTCTTGAATGCCTACGCTACAGTGTTGGAGTACTCACCACCTCCTGAGTTAATTGTTGTAGCTATGACTTACTTTAGCATACTAAGTCACAACCAGAGTAAGCCATTTGAATCAGTGAAACTAAAGATGGAATTAACTCACTCAATCTCTATTGATTCAATGGACCTCTTCTAGTGCAATTTACAACATCCCTTACTCTAGCTTTGAAATTTTGCAAGTTAGATGCCTTCATTGGTCTCTGCACTGGAAGTAAATGTTAGCTCATGGGTTCTTGTGTGGAACTGAGGTTCATTATTCAAATTCAAAACATACCTATTAGCTTTTCTCAGGCTTTCAACTTTGTGTTTCTTTTTAAACCAGCTGGACTCTGAGAGCTTTTATCCTTTTCAGGAATCAAATTATCTGGTCTTTTTCAGGTAGCTGTAATTACTTTGTACAAATCTTTAAAGCTTAAGCTTTATTCATTGAAAATGAATGCTTTCCACAGCTATTGTGCAGTCATTTTAATATCTTCCTTTCCTTTCCTTCCTTTGCCTTTCAGAGTCTTAATTTTAACAAAGTCTTACTTGAGTTTCTAAAGTTGTTACCTCAGAGCTCACAAAAACTTTCACAGATTTGCTTACAGGAGAAAACTTGGCCAATATGGAAGCTGTAACCCTTCCATCTAGCAGTTTTAAATTTCTGTGTTGTTGTAGCCATTTAAGTTTCATATGGAGGAGAAGTTCTCTGTGAAAAGAGGATAAAAGGGAAGCTGAAATTGAGGCAACTAAATACAAAGATCTTTATTTCACACTGAAATCTTGAATTGTCCTGACTAACTCCGCAGGGTAAAACGAGACAAGAGAACAAGAAATGCAGCAATAATCAAACGATAATTAAATTGATCATTGGATAAAATCAAATATATAAAACATACAAAATTACCAGAACAGATTATTTGTTTCAACAATGATTAATAAACCAGTTTTAGGAATATATATTATGAGAGAGTAAAACCTCCCCTCTGAAAGGCTGGTCTAATACATTTGGAACCAAAAATGTCAACAAATAATCTATTTCAAGCAGTATAAATACAGCTTTGTTTAAAATATGTTATCTCCAATATTAGCAAACAGAGGGTCAAGATACGTAGTTTTTATCTCTAGGAATAATAGTCTTTCTAAACAGAAATGAGAATGTCCTTCACCTACCAGCAACTAATAGCACAGTATATATTCATCTTACATTGGCTGTTGATTATGATATCCCTTGACCTGTAACAGCTGTAAGGTGTTAAATCTTTGTTGTTATGAGCCATCAAGGAGCTGCTAAGGCCTGACAACCCTATGAATTAATAGGCTCCAAAGGAATATCACAACAGTATTTGCTCAGGTCTTAAACTGTGTTTGCTTTTATTATGTAAATCCTATCTCATGTTATGTCTTTTTATTTTTTAAATCACTCAACATTTAGTTATAATGTAGTCTAACAAGTAGGAATAAATGAAAGTTGAACATAAGACAGATTTCCAAAAAGAGATCAGAACACATTTCTACAATTAGTTCTAGACACAGAATCCTTTGGGATATGAGACTGGAACTCTGAACAGGATCACTCACCCCTGCAACATTTTGTTGGAGATCTCCCGCACATCTTCATGCAGTCTTTTTCATAGTATATAGTTTATTGAATTTATATGCCACTGTATATATTAAATAAGTACTGGACTATAAATGATATAGATCCAATGTAATATAGCAATGTTACAACACCAGACTTTTACTGAATTGTTGGGGAAACAAGATAGAGAAATTATTCATGCTATGGAGAAGTCAGACTGAAATGAGTTTTTCTCTCTTTTTCCATTATATCGTAACTCTGAGTCCAATGAAACTGAATGGTGGAAGTTGAGGACAGATTAAAGGAAATATTTTTCACACAATACAATAGCTAAACAGTGGAATCACAGTTACAGGATATGGTGATGTCTGCTAACTTAAACAGCTTTGGCAGGGATAGACTAATGAGTAAGGTTAAGGCTGTTTATGGTTCCTGGCAGTATGCCTCTAAATACCAGATGCTAAGGAATAAAAAGATGAGATAGTTGGCCTTCATGACCTACTTCTGGTGTTCAGTGAGGTTTCCATGGGCAATCAGTTGACCATTGTAGGAAAATGAATGGACTAGATCAGTGTTGGTGAATCTACAGCACTGGTGCCAAAAGTGGCGTGTGGATCCCTTTCTGTGGGCATGTGACATCGCCGCCTCACAGCCACAGCACTTCCCCCTCCACTTGAAGTATGCCACTATTCTCTGTGCAGAGAGCTAGACGAAGGAGAGACAGCAGTTTGTGGGCTCCTTCATAGCCCCAGTTTACTCTCCAGCCACACCACTCTGGGCATCCCAAAAGCATCGTGGCTGGAGAGTAAACTGGAGCTATGAAGGAGCCCACAACCCACTGCCTCCCCTTCACCTGGCTTTCTGCATGGAGCCATTTTGGTAGTCTCGAAAAAGCTCTGTGCGGAGAGCCGGGCAAAGGGGAGGCAGCGGTTTATGGGTTCCTTCATAGTCCCCGTTTACTCTCCAGCCACACCACTTTTGGGATGCCCAGAGAGGCGTGGCTGGAAAATAAACAGGGGCTACAAAGGAGGCCAAAAGCCATTGCCTCCCCTTTGCCCAGCTCTCTACACAGAGCCATTTTGGCGGTCTTGAAACAGCTCCATGCAGAGAGCCAGACAAAGGGGTGCAGTGGTTTATGGGTGCATTTGTACCCCTAGTTAAGTCTCCAGCCACGTCAGAGAGTTTAGTCTCTCAGCCCTGGGCAGAGAGGTGAATGGGGTGCTACCCTTCAGGAAAGTGAGTATCGAAGAACAGGGTTTTGAATTTCCCACAGATTCAGCAAGGGTGCTGTGGCCATGGGAAATTCAAAAGCCTGATCTTTGATCCTCACT
Organism: Phrynocephalus guinanensis; assembly: GCA_037367245.1. Classification (NCBI taxonomy): domain Eukaryota; kingdom Metazoa; phylum Chordata; class Lepidosauria; order Squamata; family Agamidae; genus Phrynocephalus; species Phrynocephalus guinanensis. The sequence goes on from CM074739.1 coordinate 41,899,843, forward strand.
TTCCCAAAGGGTAGCACCCAAAGCATTTGTAAACCAGAATACCAGTGTATTCTGGTTAAATTGCTATATTGCCACTTTGCTGTATTAAGGCTCTTGTATTCTTGTTGGCGGGTACCCAGTGTGACATAGGGTGGTGGGTTCAAACATCCAAGCTCATGGGGAGGGGGTAAAACTTGGGAACGGATTAAACTTGTAAGTAGACGTACTACTGTGTGTGGTTCTGACTTACCAACATATAACATAATGTAACATAACATGCTTATGGTAAATACAGATTAAGTTCCATTAGCCACAATTATGAAACAGGACTAATTCAGCAAAAGACCCTGCTAATCTTTTTATTTGAGTGTGCCAGAATAGGCAGGAGTTCAACTCCACAACCAAGGATGGGCACATTTGTCCATAGAGCCTGTGGCTGTTGGCGTTACATGTCCTGCCAACTGCAAAGCCTTGTGCAAACTTCCCAGAGAGTTCTTTGAGCTCTATGAAGCAATATACAGCATAAGCACCATGCTTTTTGCTTTGCTCCTGGAGACTTATGGAATACAGTGAGTTCCCAAATACTTTGGAGGAATTTCTAGCTAATAAACCTGGTGATTCCAGTGAGGTCTTTATCTCACTATGGAATGGTGCAATGGAAAAGCCTGTCCATACAATTGCTCCCAAGTATTCATTTGAGACTCAGATCAGTACAGTGTTTTAAAGTGTCTGAGTCCATCTTCTGTTGCTTCACCAGCTGTAACCATTCCAAAACAGGTACAGCCTAGATATAGTAGTTCATCCACTGGCAGCTTCTAAGTTACTGTAATGCAGTCTATGAAGTACTGGCCTTGATGATTACACAGATGCTGCAGTAAGTGAGATATGCAGAAGCTAGACTGATAGTAGGAAGACCTTTCATGACATATATTATACCAGTTCTGAAAGAATTGTTGTAGTTGCCAATACAGTGGAACCTTGACTTACGTCATTAATCTGTTCCAGAGGTCTAGACTTAAGTCAAACATGACTTAAGTCAAACAAACTTTTCCCATAGAAAGTAATGGGAAAGTGGATTAATCCGTTCCATATGATGAAAAAGACCCCCGAAAACAGCAATTTAACACAAATTTGACTGGGATAGGAGATTCCTTCCGGGGATATAAATGAAATGTTTCTTCAAAGAGAGGAGGAGGCAGTGGAATTATAGTCCACAAGTTATATGCCTCCACTTTTTAATGATCATAGCAACAATGTCTAACATTTAAGTTTTACTTATTTTTAACCTGACGTTCCATTTCTGAACAACTCTATGCTTACCATTAGAGTCCCACAACTGTACAGCTCCCCAACTAAAATGCTTCCATTGTGGACCAGACTTCTGCAGCCAGATTTTTTACAAGACTGAGCCGACTGTCTAACCAGCGAGGCCAGCCCCAAGCTCCAGGCCCTTCTTCTCCTCCGGCAGCAGCGGCGGCTTCGGCAAGGCCGAGGACCAGCTCCAGGTGCTCGGAGCTGGCCTCGCCGAAGCTGCCACTGCCGCTGCTGGAGGAGAGGAAGAAGGCAGGAGCAGTTTGGAGGCGGCAGCCGCGATGCTGGGTTGTGGCTGCCACCCAATTGAAGTGCCTTATGCCGGGGCTCCAAGCTGTAAGTCAAAGCCTGCAACTCAAGTCAAACAGGCCCCTTTTTGCTGCAAGTCAAATTTGGTGCAAGTCAAGCAGCATGTAAGTCAAGTTTCCACTGTATACTAATGCTTCAAGTTCAAGTTGATGATGATTACTTACAAAGACCCTAATGGTTTATGATCTATAAACATGAGGAATATGATTTTCTCTGATCTGCTGGGCAGCCTCTTGCATGTCCTACCATAGAGAATAAAGCACTATGCAGAGACATAGAGAAGACTTTACTGACTGTAGCACTTCAGTTATGTAATGCTTTCCCCTTTCAGGCTTGACTGGTGCCAACACTAAGCTTATTCCAGGACCAAGTTAAAACACAGTTTATTCACCAGGGCGTTTGGGAATTAACCTTCATAGCTTTAATAAACAAACTCTTTTTTAAAATTAAAGTCCTACACAACACCTGAATTATATTCCGTAAGTTCTGTTGATTAGTGGTGCCACTAAGTCAGGCAGGATATATGTTTGTAATTAATTCTTGCCAGTTTCCTGTGCCAGATGAAGTTTGTTGGTCATATGCTGTTTATGCCTCTCTCTTTTGCCACTCATCAATTTTCTAATCAATTTCAAGTGGTTGCATTATTCAGTGAAGGAGTTGGTTGTCCACAACCATTTGAAATTGACCATGAGGTCATGACATTGATCAGAGCAACAAAGAGAAAAATCATTCAGAGTACGACTTCAGGTACAAGCAGCACAGAAGCAGTAGGTAAGATTTACCTTATCACAAATCATGTAGAGAATGGCATCAGTTCCTGTGTAGAGTCTAAGAAATTAGGTGGTGGATTTCACAGAAGGCATTTTGCTGCTGTAGAAATCTGAAGGAGGGTAAAAAATTTCAGAAAAACCCATAGAAAACTGTGGGAAGGAAGAGCATCTAGATACACAAAACTCAGCAAAATATTTCAAAATCAGTGTGCCGACCTGATATAAGCACTTGCTTAGCTCTGAATATTAGAGGCTGCTTAAAAGGATCCTGTGGGAATGTATTTGGATTTGTGACAAATGTTCCATTTGTTGAATGGTACCTAATCTCCTGTGTGTTTGTAGTTTCACTTGACTTGCTGGTAAAACTTTTTCCATTAGCCTCTCCAAACGTACAGGGTGGATATTTAAATATGTGGAAATTATATACTTGTAAACAAAGGATGATCATGCAAAATGCCATTCAAAAATATGTATCTTTGGAACATGATACCAACAGCCTTGATTCATTTGTATCAACATGAGAAAGCATGCTAAATACCTAGCAAACTTGATACATCAGTAGATGGGGATTCTTCACTCTGTAGATCAGGCTAATCTCTTTGAATTTTTAAAATCTAAGGCTTTTCATATTATTTTTCTGATTAAGATTGCAGTCCTTTGGTCATTTATAAATGGTGACGAAAATCCTGTTGTGTTTTTATGCCAGTGTAGTGCAGTCAGTATTAGATGCACTGGGGAATTACTGCAAGCTAAGGAACCAATACAGGCATTTTCGGTTACACACCATGGCACAAGATATGTCTACAGTAATTCCTTAACTTGCTGCAATTGATTGCTAAGATTGACACTAATTATGTTACACTGGTGGGCAAAACTTGTAAGATTTTGGCCATTAACACAGTTGGCTGTTAAGTGTTCCCCCTGCATTGTGCCATGTCAGCCGTTGTTTATTACTTGACAAATACTATGGTATTATTGGAGGAAAATTACCTTGAGTTAAGGACTTTCCATAAACATTGTCAGTGTCCCACTGAGCCATCCAGCTCAGTATGTAACAGAGAATGTCTAGAGTAGTGATGGCGAACCTTTTAGAGAACAAGCACCCAAACTGCAATTCAAAACCCACTAATTTTTCGCAAAGTGCCAATACAGCAATTTAACATCAGGTGGCTGTGAATGGGCACCCATGCCATAGATTTGCCAACACTGGTCTAGAGTGATTTCTTAACTTGGGACAGGTTTCCATATTTCCCAAAATTGTGCTCTGTTTCTCACAGCACTGTAACTAGGAAAGAAGATTTTGACCAGAGCTTTCTGACTCTGGGTCCGCATATGATTGGACCTCAACAACAGGCTCAGTTAATTTAATGTTTTATGGTGTCAGTTTCTAACACACATTATTCTTCCACACAGTTCTTTGCCCCAACTGATCTCAGATTGTTCTGTTTACTGTATCATTTCAGACCACTTTCTCTTGCAAGTTTGCTCGATCTCTTTGGCATCATTCCATGTTTACATTACAAAATGCACCTGTTTCTAGTATAACTATTTCAGTGGTCTCTATTTGTGAGTATTACTTCTGTTAGAGAGTTTTCAATATGATGTTTGGTTAATTCTTTTTTATGATAAAATAATTAATTGTTTTAACATTGATGCTATTCATTTTGTAACCCACTTTGGATCCTTTTTAGGAGAAAGACAAAAATATTGTAAATAAATAAATAGGTAAGCTTGTCTAGTGAGATGAGAAATTGCCCATCTCTCACCTTGTGGCATCAACTGACACATGTAAGACATTCATGAGTTTGGCTACCGTTTTTATCAGAAAAAACAGTCTGTCATAGTCAGCTCTTCATTTACTTTCTTGTTTGTCATTTTACTTTACAGTATCTTGTAACCAGCATTTGGGAAAATAATGCCTGGAGGACAACAAAAATGTTATTGTTTAATAAAATGCAATAGTGGAATACGCTTCAGCATTCCTTAACTACTTTTGCCTTCAGTTGATTCCTAGAATGTAGCTAATGTTATATGTTGGTTCTTGTCCCAATAATAGATGGGGAGGTGAAGATTTTGGTTCTTCTTCGTGGACTCTGTGAATCCACACATAGGGTCTTCGTGCGCCTGCGCGCGATTCTCCGGTCCTTCCAAGCTGAAAAGGCAAGGCCCCTCCCCTCCATTGCGCATGCTCCCCACTCTTCCCACCTTACCGCTCAGTTCCTTTTTGCCGCCGCTGCGATCTGACTTGTCCATTCCAGCTCCTGCAACGAGAAAAGGAAAGTGTTTTAGACTTTTTCTTTCCCCTTTTATTTCTTTGAGTTAATTTCCCCCCTCCCCTCCCTCTCTTATTGTTAGTGTAGTTCTTTTCGCTCCCGCCCACGGGGCGGGAACACCAGTTGCTTAGGCGGCCCAGCCCCCGGTTTATGGCAGCAGCGCCCGTTTTTAAACGGTGCACGGCGTGTCCGAACAAAATCCCAATTGTCGACGGACACAGCCTCTGCCTATATTGTCTGGGCGAATCTCACCAGACAGAGACTTGCCAGAACTGCAGAAAATTCACTAAACCGGCGCTGAAACATCGCCTGGGCCACCTTAAAGTTTATCTTTGGGAAAAGTCCCTACAGCCCATGGACAATCAAACCGCCGCAGAGGCTTCTAAGCCTTCAACCTCCTCCAAATCTACGGCTAAGCCTCTTGAAAAGCGCAAAAAGAAAAAGCAGCCCCCCGCCGCTATGTCCTCGGAAAGGCTCCAAGACACAGGCTTAGGAGCAACCACCTTATGCTCCTCTGCTCCGACGGCGCCCTCCACTCAGCAATCTCAGCTAATGGCTGCGGACTTTCACGAGGTCGACAATACCTTGTCCTCGGCTCAGATGGAAATCCCATCTCGGCACGCCCGGCATGAGGAGGAGTGGCTTGCACGCTTGGCACAGTCCAGCACCTTCCACAATCACCCCTCTAGCCCAGGATTGTCATCGGGCTTGCCGGCGGGGCAAATGGTCTTGAACTCAGACCTCGCCCACACTAGCTACGACCCGCTGGCGCGCATTCAATCTCTGCAGGCGGTCGCTTCCAGCTCGAACCACCTCCGTTCCAACACGGATGATAGAAGGCTCCCATGCCATCTCGGAGAGCGGCAGGCTACGCTTCCATCGCTATCCGCCCTCGATGAGCGTACCCAGGCTACACGCGGTGGGCGAGCTCAGCAGGACGACGCGCCACCGCGCCGTGGTAGGAAGAGGGGACGCATGGAACCATCCGATTCCTCCCCCTCGACCTCGCCTGCCAGACGAGGCAAACCACGTCACCGCCGTCAAAAACACCGACGACGTCATTCTTCCTCCACCTCATCTTCGCCCCCACGACAAGCATAGGACGAAGAAGCACCATAAGCGGGCGAGAACAGCTTCATCCTCCACGTCACCGGGTTCCTCCTCCTCCCCCTCGACGCCATCGCCCAGGCCAAAGAAACGTCGGCCTCGTCCGAAATTGTTTCAAGGGCGCCCTCTGCTGGCTGAAAATTGCAATGACGCCGTCGCCCTCCATGCTGTAGCTGGTGCTCCAGACCTCACACCCCACACCATACAGAAGCAAGGGCATCAACTCCACTCACCAGACTCTCCCGCTACTATGGATCGTCCGTTGACGGAAGAGTCTCAAATGGATGTCGACTCTCAAGTCTCACATCGCTCCACAGCCTCAAAGTCTAGGCATTCGGAGGTGGATATCACGGACCAACTGCCTACCACTCCTACTGAGGATTTTAAGCATTATGCTCAAATGGTCCACAAAATTGCCCATGTTATGGGCCTACAAGTCCAGCTGCCATCGACGAGCGAGTCATGCAAGTTCTTTGGTCATCTGCATAAGTCTCGGCAGCCGCCACTCAGAATGGGCTTCATCCCATCAATGCTGGACAAAGCTAAGGAAGCCTGGTCCAAGCCTTCCTCTAATCCCCTGATGCCTAGACGGGTCGATAATTTCTACAAGACCCGTGGTCAAGGCACAGAATTTCTAGCAAAGCACCCACTACCGAACTCTGTCATAGTGGATGCTACACAAAATAGGGGGAAATCGCATACTGCTACTACCCCTAGCGATAAGGAAGCACGAAAGTTGGATCTCATCGGGAGACGCCACTACTCTCTGGCCTCATTCTCCCTTCGAGCTCTGAATTACTTATGTGCCATGGAGGCATACACCCGGCACTTGTTGTTAGCCTTTCCGTCGTTCATCCACATGCTTCCTGAGGACCACAGAGCTCAGGCCCAAGCCTCCCTCTCAGAAGTGCTTTCCTTGGTCGACTACCAGATGATCACATCCCTCCACCTGACCGAGGCCTCCTCCAAACAGCTGACCACAGCAGTCCACCTTCGCCGCCATGCCTGGCTAAGGACGGCAAACATTACGGATGATGCTAGGAACCGTATAGAAGATTCCCCCTTTGTCGGAGAGGGCCTGTTCGCGACCACCACCGACGCCTCTCTCGACAATATTCAAAAGATGAGAAGAGCCGCCCGTTCATACACCTACCAGGGCGCCTCATCTCGCTCATCATCCAGGCCTCCTTACCAGCCGTGGAGACGCCAATACACTCCCAACCGTCAGCGACCCCAAGGGAGGTATAGATCGCCATATCCCTCCGCACCTTACCAGCGCCCGTCGCAACCGCCCAGGCAACGAGCACAACACTCTGCCAGGCGCTACGACCGAAAGCCAAAGCAGTTGTCCTGACCCCCTTATGTACCCACGGACATCCGACTCTGGCCTTTCCGACATGCATGGCAACGTCTCACGACTGACGCTTGGGTATTGTCCACCATAGAGAGCGATTACCATATTCATCACCACTCCGGCCTCGCCAATCCTCACGGCCGAGGTTGCTGCGCTACTCCAAAAGGATGCCATCGAGCCAGTACCATCAGGAGAGCGTTCAGGGTTCTACTCTCGGTACTTCGCTATACCCAAAAGAGATGGAGGTCTGCGACCCATCCTGGATCTAAGGAATCTAAACACTTACATCAAACCGAAAAAGTTCCGCATGGCAACCCTGGACACCATCATTCCCATGCTATGAAGGAACGACTGGTTTGTCATCCTTGACCTTCAGGACGCCTACTTCCACATTTCCATCGCGCCTCAAGATCGGAAGTACTTACGGTTCAGGATTGGGGGCTCCACTTACCAGTTCAAAGCCCTGCCCTTCGGGCTCTCCGCTGCCCCCCGGGTGTTTACGAAGTGCATGGCCCCGGTGGCAGCTTTCTTCAGACTTCGAGGGGTCCACCTTTACCCCTATCTCGACGACTGGCTACTGGTGGCGCCTACGAGACAACAAGCAGAACAGCAGAGAGACCTTACCATCCGGATACTTACCTCTCTGGGCCTTCGACTCAACGAGGCAAAGTCGGTTTTGACACCCTGCCGTTCCGTACCATACATAGGAGCCCTACTCAATGCCACAGCAGCCAAGGCCTTCCTTGCGCCAGACCGTCTTACAAAGATCAGGGCGGCGCTCCATCCCTTCTGGCACCTCTCTGCTGTCTCCGCACGACAAGCACAGCACCTCCTAGGTCTTATGGCCTCAACCACAGCCATCTTGCCCCACGCCCGACTGCGCCTCTGCCCACTACAAGCTTGGCTCCTGGAGCGCTTCCGACCCCACAGCGACCCGCCTCACAAACGCCTGCGGGTCTCCGCTTCGCTGCTTCGCAGGCTCAAATGGTGGTATTCCCGCTCCAACCTGAGAATAGGCAGACCGTTCAAGCCTCGCTATCCGTCTATTCAGGTTACAACGGATGCCAGCCTGACAGGATGGGGCGCCACGTGCAAACACCTTTCGATTCGCCAACGGTGGACCTCTGTGGAGCAACACCACCACATCAACTACCTCGAATTGTTGGCCATATTCAAAGCTCTCAAGGCCTTCGAGACTCTACTGGCACATCGTATGGTCCAAGTTACCACCAACAATACTACATCGATGTACTTCCTCAACAAGCAAGGAGGCACCCACTCAAAGTCCTTGCTCCGACTCACCATCCGGATCTGGCACTGGTGTATCCGCAGACAGATTCATCCCGTGGCGATTCGCATCTCCTCGCACGACAATACTCGGGCGGACCACCTCAGTCGACTGCATCACGACAACCACGAGTGGGCCCTCTCCCCCACAATCTTTCGCCGCCTCTGCGCCAAGTGGGGAACCCCGAAGTTGGACCTATTTGCCACCCAAGAAAACTCCAAATGCCAGCACTACTGCTCCAGGGCCGGACTAGGTGCTCGCTCCAGGGGAGACGCCCTCTCAACCCAATGGCCACGGGCCCTTCTCTATGCCTTTCCGCCGATACCACTAATCCAGCGGACTCTCCTCCGAATCAGACACCTGCGGGCCCAAGTCATACTTCTTGCGCCGTGGTGGCCCAGGCAGCCCTGGTTTACAGTGCTCCAGGCCATGGCCCAGGACTGCCTCAGGCTGCCCTTACACCCCAACCTGCTCACCCAGAGCAAGAGCCTGATCAGACACCCGACCGTCGCCACTCTCCAGCTCACCGCCTGGTACATCAGCTCTCGGTAGATGAGGTCCTGGCCCATGCCCGGAAACCTTCCACATTGACTCTCTATGCTAGAAAATGGGCCTCGTTCGTCTCCTTCGCCCATCGTCACTCCTACCCGTACCAGCCTACTGACATCTCAGTAGTCCTGGACTTCCTCCTCCTTCTCTTCCAAAGGGGCTTGTCTGTAGCCACCATCCGAGTCTACGCCGCAGCTGTGGTGGCTCACCAGCCCCCAACATCCGCTGCTGCTGGTATCTTCCGACACACCCGGTTTAAGAATTTCTTGAAGGCCTTGGGGAACATACGGCCTTGTGGCAGGCCTCCCACTCCACAATGGTCCTTGACCGTGGTGCTCAACGCACTTACAGGGCCCCCCTTCGAGCCCTTAGCAGTGACGTCCCTCTATCTCTTGACCATCAAGACAGCATTCCTGGTGGCGATTACCTCTGCTAGGAGGGCTTCTGAACTTGCGGCCCTCCGGGCCGATCCTCCCTTTCTCAAATTCCACCACGACAAAGTGGTGCTCCACACTGATGTCTCCTTCCTACCGAAAGTAACCTCTACTTTTCATGCCTCCCAACCCATTGTACTACCCACCTTCTTTCCTAACCCGTCTACTCACCTAGAACGGCGACTGCACGCCCTTGATGTCAGGAGGGCCCTCCTCTTCTACACCAAGAGGACTGCACCTGTGAGAAAAACACAAAGACTTTTTGTGAGGACCTGTGCTCCCTCCAAGGGTTCACAGGTGTCACCCCAATCCATCTCCAGATGGATTGTCACCACAATCAAGATGGCGTATGATCTGGCGCATGTTCCACTCCCAGCGATTCCCAAGGCACACTCTGCGAGAGCCATCTCCACATCCACAGCGTTCCTCAAAGGGGTACCGTTGGATGAAATCTGCCGTGCAGCGACCTGGTCTCGTCCGTCCACGTTCCTCAAACACTACAGGCTGGATGTACGCTCGGCCCGATCGGCTGCCTTTGGGAAAGCGGTTCTTACTGCTGTCACGCCATGACTGCCCTCCACCGGTAAGTCGGCTTGTTAATCACCCTATGTGTGGATTCACAGAGTCCACAAAGAAGAACTGCAGGTTACTTACCTGTAGGTGGAGTTCTTCGAGTGGACATCTGTGAATACACACTTCCCGCCCTCATCCCCTCTCTCCGTCATGGCCTGCTCGCTTATCGAACGGCAGCGGCGGACGGAGGGGAACTGAGCGGTAAGGCGGGAAGAGTGGGGAGCATGCGCAATGGAGGGGAGGGGCCTTGCCTTTTCAGCTTGGAAGGACCGGAGAATCGCGCGCAGGCGCACGAAGACCCTATGTGTGTATTCACAGATGTCCACTCGAAGAACTCCACCTACAGGTAAGTAACCTGCAGTTCTTTGGGGAGAGGAATTCCATGTGTGCTGAGTGCTGGAGATGAAGTAAAAATTTTAGACAGGCAGTACAGATCTCAGAATTTTAGCTGCATGATGCCTCTTAGGTTTGGGTGCACAGAAAGACACCCAAGTTCATAGGGAGGGGAGAGAGGAAGCCATATTTGTTTAGCTTGTCTCTTATGCTTCTCTTACTCCATGTAAGGGATGTACTTTGGTTAATATTTCTTTTATGCTTCCTTTGCTACATATTGCAGGATAACTCATTTAGAGCAGGCCTGCCCAAGAAGTTGACCGGGGGCGACCCACAAAGTCCCTGTGTTGGGGGGAAATCCCCCCCACTCACTCACCTTCTCCAGTGGCCGCAACCCATTTGGGTTTTCCGGCAGCGTGTGTGGTGCCGCAGACACCCCGCACGGGCCCAGCAAGACGGCCTGGGCCCACTTCTGTGGCCACCACCCGCTACTGGAGCCACGGCCGCAATTGCCGCCCTAGCGATGCCGCCGTCACCCCCACAGCCCCTGCAGCCAGCGCCCCTGCTTCTCTCATGAAGGGACCAAGAGGCATTGACAATTAAGAAAATTAGTCTGGAATTCTTGATATTTATGCTTGCATGTTCATCCTTTGACTATCAGCTAGGCATGGTAAATATTTTAATGATTAAAATTCCCATATTACATTCAGTTTGGATGTTTAAAGCACATTGACTAAAGGAACTTAAGCACATATCCTGTAATATAAATGTCCTCCAAATCAAAAGTCTGCTGCTTATATACCACTCCATAGCTCTTAAAGCAATCCCTGGGTGGTTTACAATTTAATTATGTAGGCTATACATCCCTTCCCCCTCCCCCGGCAAGCTTTTACTGATCTTGGAATGATGAGAGGCTGACTAAACCTTGAGCCTGTTACCTGGGATTGAACCAAGGGTCATGAACACAATTATGGCTGTGGCACAACAGTTTGTGTCAAGAGGCTCCAGGCATTAATGGACTGTCATCCCTAGAATGGCCAACCATATCGAGATTCAACAGATGAGAGTTGCAGTCCAGCAGCATCACAAGTTGAATGTTTCTGTCATGGCTGTATGATACACATGTATGTATTGTACACACTTTATTGCCGGTCCTTTTGATTTAAGGTTAAGTACTAATGAGCATGGTGGCTCAGTGGTCTAGACTCTAGAGCGCTGAAACTGTCAGCTGCAAAGTTGGCAGCTCAGTAGTTCAAATCCTGGGTGGCACACAGCGGAGTTATCTCCCATTGTTAACCCCAGCTACTGCCATCCTAGCCATTTGAAAGCATGTAAATACAATTAGATAAATAGGTACCACTGTAAAAAGCGGTAAGGTAAACAGTGTTCTGTGTACAGAAATGTGTTCAGCCATGGCCACAGACTTGCAGAACACTGGCTCTTTGTCTTAGAAATGGAGATGAGCACCGCCCCTAGAGTCAGACACAACTAGCATGTGTGGAGGGGAACTTTTACTAGAATAGAATAGAATAGAATAGAATAGAATAGAATAGAATAGAAATTTATCAATATGTACAACGAAATTAAGTGCTGTTCCAGCACTACACAAACAAAAAACAAAAAAACAAACAACTACATAAACACCATCCTGCTTAAAATGACCTAAAATGCTTTAAATCTGCTTGAAGACTTAAAATGCTTAAAAACTTAAAATGCTTGGAATGAGTTTAATATAGACACTAAACCACAGCATTTAACAGATACAGCTCCAAGATAAAAACTGTTCTTCAATCTATTTGTTTTTGTCCTGATAGTCCTGTATCTCCTGCCAGATGGCAATAATTAAAAAAAAAATGATATCCAGGATGTGATGGGTCCCTCAAGATTCTAGAGGTCTTCCTTGAACATCTTGAGCTATACAGTTTTTCCAAAGAGGGAAGAGGACAACCAGTTATCCTCTGGGAAGTATTTATTACCCTCTGGAGTGCTTTTCTGTCTGCCACTTTGCAACTGACAAACCAACCACAGAGGCAATAAGTCAAAGTACTTTCTATGTAGCCACAGTAGAGGGTCACCAGCAGTTTCTCAGTCAGTTGTTGCCTCTTCAGAATTATGAGAAGACTTCTGCAATGATATCAATAACCCCTCTTTTTTCCATTCCTGACTGGAAGCTTTAACTATGAAGAAAAAATATTCAAGAGCAGCATCTTCTGCTTCTTCCAACTATTATCTATAATAGTATTGGGTCATGTAATACATCTTTAGATGTGTTTATTTAAAAAAAAATGGCAATGAGAAACTCAACATGTTCTCAATGACAATGGTTCTCTGGGTCAATCTACTTAGGGACTTCCCTTTCCACATCATGTTTTTTCTTATACTGAGCATCCCTCATTGATTAACCAGCCCTTTCCACAAATCTCCTTCCTAAAATTAGGTTTTGTAACCATTCGCGTTGCTACAAGCTTCTAGGACGTTCCCATTCTAAACTTTCATGCTTGTTCTATTGCTTGAAAAAGGTTTGTTGCAAATAGAGTTAAGGCTTCATAATGTATACATAAATTGAATTATCAATTGACTTTCTCCTGGTCTTATGCAGTAGTTAGGCTGAGTGAGGCAGTTGCCTGAAGTGAGAGAAGTTGAGAGCAGCAAGAAGAATCCATCCCACCTTTTTCTTCTCATAGAGGATAGAGATGGGTGTGAGATGTCACTTCTCCCTCTAAACTAGCCAGGTGCTTGCAGTTGTGGCAGATAACACAATTTAGGTGCCAGTGCTTTCACTTCTATAGCATGGAAAGAAAAGAATGGTCTTTTCTCCTTTGCTTGATTTTTTTAACATTTTGTAGTTTGCCCATCTTTTGGTCAGTTTTTCTGTTAGCATATTTACTGGAACTTATATTTCAGTGTTAAACTCTGGAGTACAGTCGTATAATTTCAGGGACCAATCTTGTAGAGCAGTGTCAGGTAGAGAGTAAATAGAGAACAGTGTTCAAAGATGTGGCAAAAGCAGTTTGAGTTCATCTTTACTGTGTTTCAAAACATGCATCTCTAGAGCATTTTCAGAGCATTTCCACCACATATGAAGTTTATTGCTGCACCCTCTGTCATCTTAGTTCAGGTGGGAAGGGGCCTTCTGTAATATATTTTGTAAAGGAGGTTGTTACAAGCCAGACCAGATAGCAAGATCTTTTTAGTGCTCAAATCCTTGTAGCATCTTAAAAGACTGTCATGGTACCTTTATGTTGTAGTTTGGCCTTTCTTAGTGATCCATGCAAACTAGTTTGACATAGTGAAAATGATCTTTTGATTTTAACATATTTTAATTTCAGCACTACTTTAAAAAGTAAAAGCTGGAGAGGTTTGTTTTATAAGAAGTGTAGTTACATTCCTAACAGTGATGACAGAAACAGCTCATTCTTATTCCATCTGTCAGTACTTTCTGTACAAAGATGTGACGCACAAGAGTTCTGATAAATGTTCTGATGTGTAGGAGTTTGCACTTATCAGAAGGATGAAACTGCAGCAGAGTGAAGTGTGAGGAGTATCTTCTCTGCAGCTGCTAGGCTTAGAATAGAAGGCCTTTGTCATACCTAGTGCTGTACTGTTGAAGGATGGACTGAGAGTGTAAGTTTGCTTACTTGATGTGACTCCTTCCAGCCTGAATCTGCTCTAGAAGATTTCCCAATCCTATGGAACAGATTCTGAAGGAACAGTTTGCTCCTGACAGAAGCACTTATATCTGTAGACTGACCTCACTGGACTTCATTCCAAATGATTATCTCCCAGAATTGCCTGTTTCCAGAGGGCTTGCACAGACCCCAGATAGAGACAAATCAAGACATAGCAGCAGTTTTGTATGAGATGAGTGATGGCCATTTCACCTTCCTTTTTACAACAACACTTGGCAAAGTCCTTCTTTCTTCTTGATATCTAGTATAGCATTGAGAACTTCCTGTGTGGGAATATTTTTGGCTCTTACTGCGTTTTAGGGTTGTTTGTTTGTAATCCACCTTCAACTACATGAGGAAACATAGCATGGAATAAATATTTTAAATAAAATAAATAAATGGCTTGAAGGGTGTAGAAAGCGATGTACCATATGTACACACACCACATTGTGCATATATACAGTTCACACAGTTAACTGTCTTTTTACTTAACAATAATGTGTTGAAGGAGCTCTAAGATGGAAATAGGTGCAGAAGGAATGCAAACGAAAATTATGGTGTATGTATAGCAGAGTTGGTTCACACTGGGAATGGGGAGGGGCAAAGATGAAAAAGGGCAAGCAGGGGAACAACACTTGTCAGGCACTACTCACTGTGTGCTGGTTTGACAGAGAGTGATAGACAAAATGTCAGGTAGAATAGGAGGGAGCCAAGAGCACTAGGGGAAAGAAGTTGAGGATAAGGCAGCATGAAATAAATGGTGGGGTTAAAGACAAACTGACTGGCATATCCAGAACTTAGAGTTTTACACGTGCTGAATTAAAGTAAATAATTCAGCAGCCAGAAAGACAGACAGATGGGAAAAGAAAAATTAAAACGTCCTAGATCAACACTGGGAAACTTCTTTTAGCCTATAGGCTGAGTTCAGTTTTGGAGAAGTTCTGACAAGGGTCTGTGTTTTAGTAGTGAGAAGATCAAAAGGCATTTGTAGTACCAAATATTCAAGGTTAATGATTTTAATGCCAGTAACTGAGCCTTAGTGGGGGCATTTCAGCCCTTTAGCATGTGGTTGGGGGAGGCAAGTACACTAATACCTCGTAAGGTGTTTTTAATTCATTCTAAGAGTAAATTTGTCTTACGAAAAAAGTCTTACGAGGCATGGTTTCCCATAGGAATGCATTGAAAACCAATTAACCCATTCCGGAGGGAAAGGATTAATAGACTATCAATGCATTCCTATGGGAAATTGAAGGGGCAGCCACCAGCATCTCGGGGAACCACACCATGGCACTTACCTTGCAGGAGGTTGGGCTCTCCCGGGCCGTGCGGTTGCCTCCTCCTCCGCTGCCACTGCCACCGATCTTGAGCTTGGGGAGCGGGCGGGCAAGCCTCTTCTGCAGCCTCTTCCACCACCGAGAAGCATGGGGGGATGGGTGAGCCTTCACTGCTACCGCCAAGGAACTTGGGGGAGTGGGCAGGTGAGCCTCCACTGCTGCCGCCGCCAGAGAGCTTGGGGGGTAGGTGCAAGGAAGGCACAAGAGCAATCCGGGCAAGTAGCAGTAGTGAATTTGAACCGCCACCGCTGCTTGCCTGGACTGCTCGAAGCCACCGCCACTTGCCCAGGCTCCTCAAATACTTTTTTAAAAGTCATAAGGGACATTCGTCTTATGAGGTATTACTGTACAGGGAGATCATACAGTAGTGGAATGGGGAATGACACGTGGCCTTCTGAGAGATTATAGTGAACCAGATTGCGATCCTAGAAGGACCAGATGTAGCTCCAGTGTTTGAGGCTCCCCTCTTTGTCAGTCAAACTGTTGCCATAATCTGTATAAACAGGAGTTCAGCACTCCAAAAAGGATAACCAAAAGATGTCTATGTGTGAGAGATAGGGAAGGTGAAAGACCAACCTAACTAACAACAATTGTACAGTATGTCCTTTTTGATGCCATTCTACTTTGGCACAGATGTTTCCAACAGGAGATGAAAAATCAAGGCAAGTTGAGTGGTCAGCCAGAGGCTAATGTTTAAGCATATCTGATTTCATCCAATGTGCCATGAAAAAGTGTTATTCTTTTAAGATGACTCAGTATGTGGATAGGAAATGAAAAGCTTTTGTTTCTCTTTGTGGAACAGGATATGGAAGACAAACATCTTCTGTTCTATATGAAAGAAGGGTTGTTGGTACCTTCTGAGTGACCTCTGTTTATACTGACCTGGAAACTGTGTTGAATCTTCATTCTGGTTTGGATAATAATGTGGTGATGAAAAGCAATAATGTATGATAAATGGAGGATTAGTTACCCTTTAAAAAGTAGGTACTAAAATTAATAACTGTAAAGTGTAATAAGCGCGTATGTTGTAGTGCAGTGTTGGCGAACCTATGGCACGGGTGCCAAAGGTGGCACTCGGAGCCCTTTCTGTGGGCACCCAACATTGCCCCTTCACAGCCATCTGTATTCAGGTTAAATTGCTGTATTGGCAGGTTCGCCATCACTGTTGTAGTGGGTAGAGTGTTGGATTAGGATTCAGGAGATCTGGGTTCAGGTCCCCTTTTGGCCATGGAAACTCAGGCAGGGCAGCAGTGGTAAACCAGTCCCCAAACATACCATACTTTGAAAACCCTATCAGAGTCATTATACATCTTAAGTAGTTTGACTACACATAACAAGTAATAGTCATCATGATCATTGTTGTTCTGTGAAAGTGTTATTTGATTAACCTGAATTTTAACATGAATGGTACACAAAGTTATGTACAAAAATCCCTACAGTTTTTCTCCTGTGTCTAATGACGATTGCGTAGCAGAGTTCTCCAGCCCAGCCAATGATAATTGCCTCTTCTGTTTGTCTGTCTGTCCTCTGTACCTATCTTTCATCTGTCTTTTCTCATGTTAGTGGGATGCCTCCTCTTACCTTTGTAGATTAGGATTAGCCTTCCTTTTGGATAAATGTCCAAAATGTTATTTAATTTTGCTTGTATCATCAGTTACCTCGGTCGGTTTGAAACTTTTAACTAACCTTCCCTAACCTGAGGTCTGCTATATATTTTGGACTGTAACTCCAGAATTTTGACTATTTTCCATGCTGGCTTGGGTGGATGGAAATTTAAGTCTAAAAATGCATGTTAGACATCAGGTTGGGGAGAACCTTTGAAGAGATTACCTGAAGTAATAGTAAATGCAAGAAGGTTCAATGTATCTTCAAATATTCATCCTTATTGTGCTTATTTACTATTATATATCTATATGTCTGTCTGTCTGTCTGTCAGTCTCTCTTAATTATAGGCCACCCAATGAGGGTACTCAAGGCTCATGGTGTTAAAAATAGTTTCATTTAATAAAATTTAAACACAATAAATTGCACATTTAAAAGAAAACTATAAAAATTAAAATACATTAACATACATCAACATGATTAACACATTTAAAACTTTAAAAACAAACTTTAAAAAACAAAAAATAGCATCTACAGAAGTGGTGGTGAACCTTTGGAACTCCCAGAATTCCATGCCTGTATTGCCAATGACAAAGGACTGTTGGAGTTGTGGTCCAGAGCATCTGGAGTGCTGAAGATTCACCACCACTGATCTAGAGTCTCAATCATAGTTATAAAAAGCCTGCCTGAAGAGGTGGATTTTCAGCTGTCAGTGGAGAATAAATGGGAGGAGGCCAGCCTAATCTCCCAAGGCAGAACAATCCACAGATGGGCCACCTCTGAAGATCTTAAAAACCATGAAAGCTCATATGGGGAAACAAGGTCCATCACACTGATTGGGCCCAAACCATATAGGGCTTTGTAGGTAATTATCAAACCTTTGAATCAGGCCCGGAAACGTATAGCCATCACAGCTGTAGCAGGGTCATTGTGTTCTTCCTATAACTGATCCCAGTCAGCAGTCTGGCAGCTGCATTTTGAACCAGCTGAAGTTAAGAACATAAGAACATAAGAACAGCCATGCTGGATCAGGCCAAAGGCCCATCTAGTCCAGCTTCCTGTATCTCACAGTGGCCCCACCAGATGCGTTTGGGAGCGCATGAGACCAGATATCTGTCTCCTGGTACCACTCCCCTGCATCTGGCCCTTGACATACCCTGGTTTTAAGCCTGGAGATTACACCTCTCCATCATGGTTTGTAACCTGTGATGGACTTTTCCTCCAGGAATCTGTCCAATCCCCTTTTGAAGGCATCCAGGCCAGATGCCATCCCCACATCCTGTGGCAGGGAGTTCCATAGACTAACAACGCGCTGGGTGAAAAAATATTTTCTTTTGTCTGTTCTTACTCTCCCAGCCCTCAATTTGAGTGTATGTCCCCTAGTTCTGGTATTTTGTGAGAGGAAGAAGAGCTTCCCTCTATCAACTTTACTCATGCCCTGCATTATTTTGTACGTCTCAATCATATCCCCCCTCAGGTGCCTTTTTTCCAGACTAAAGAGGCCCAAATGTTTTAGCCTTTCCTCATAAGGGAGGTGGCCCAGCCCAGTAATCATTTTAGTCGCTCTCTTCTGCACCTTTTCCAGTTCCACTATGTCTTTCTTGAGATGCGGTGACCAGAATTGTACACAATACTCCAGGTGTGGCCTTACTATTGCTTTGTATAATGGCATTATAATGTTGGCTGTTTTATTTTCAATCCCCTTTTTGATAATTCCTAGCATGGAATTGGCCTTCTTCACCGCTGCCACACATTGCGGAGACACCTTCATGGAGCTGTCCACCAACACACCAAGATCTCTTTCCTGGTCCGTCACGGATAATTCAGAGCCCATGAGTTGATAGATAAAGTTTTGATTTTTTGCCCCAATATGCATTACTTTACATTTGGCTACATTAAAATGCATTTGCCATTTCGTAGCCCATTCCCCCAGTTTGGAGAGATCCTCGAGATCACTAGGGCCTGCACTACTGCCCTCAGGGAGGACTCATCGAGGTACTGGTGGATCTGGGCGATTCTGCGGAGATGGATAAAAGCGGATAAAATTGGTGTGACATCCGCTATCCTCCAGTCCTCCGGCACTGTGGCCGTTTGAAGAGTTTCTGAATCATCTTCTAAGGCAACCCCATGTACAGTTTCTGAATCATCTTCTAAGGCAACCCCATGTACAGCATGTTACAGTAATCCAAGTGGGCTGTTATTAAGGCATATGCCACTGTAACCAAATCAAACATCTCAAGGTATGGGCACAGCTGACATACCAGTTTTAACTGTGTAGCTGCATTGCTGGCCACTGCCAAAATCTGAGCATCCTGAATCCAAGAGAACACTCTAACAGTGGATTTCCCAAGCAGTGCTCCAAGTTCCAACCCAGAAGGATATCATGGTACAGCAGAAGCAACAGAGAGACATTCCCCCTGTCCAGCTCTCAATTCAATTCAGATCTTTATTACGGTCATAGACCAGCAGAGGAAAACAAAATACAAATAAATAAAATATAATACAAACAGCCAACAGGCCCATCACAGACCAACACAAGGCCAAATCCCAATGGTGCATCCCACTAAAGGCAATTTAACATTCTAGTAAGTCAGAGTAGGGGATATGACAGCAGGAAGAATAGAAGTGCAAGTTATTCCATGGAATCATTAAAGAGCATATATAATACATCCATATAGACCTATGAAAGGAATATACTACACATAATGACAGATAAAGGGCATTAGACCACAGCAGACCTAAGGTAATATATTCGTTACTTAGAATTAGTTAGTGGTGCTAATCATCATCCTGCGGATTTTAATCGCTGCTGCACAGAACCTGGCAACATTATATGTTATGGCAGAATTGGTGTCTGACAACAGCAAATAAGTGTAAAAGTGGCCTGAACGTCCTGGGTATTTATAAAGAATTGGTGATATAAGATTTGTATGGATATCTCTGTAAAAGGAGCAGCAAAGAAGTACATGTTCTGTTGTTTCCGTGTCACTGGAGTCGCAGGGGCATTGCCTCTCTGCATAGGGAGACCTCCAATACCGTCCCTCAAAGATAGCTGAAGGGAGGGCATGGCATCGTGCCAAAGTAAAGGCCCTCCGATGCTTAGGTACCTCAAGTTTAGTTAAGTAACCCATTGTAAAGGATAGATGCCCGAAGGAATCATTAATAATAAAAGCAGGGGAGCTAGCTATATTCATTTGGTGCTCTGAGTCTATTATCTGCCGCTTGATAAGCGCTTTGGCCTGATCAAAATTCATGGTAAGGAGGAGGTCTTGAGAATGGCCTAGAGTTGAAATTTTAGTTATTATTAGCCCCTTTCCATTTGGATTTAAAGTCATCTTTTCTGACTAAGGAGGCTAAACCCATGGGGGGGGGGGGAGGATAATCTAAGCCAATAGAGAAGAATGGCCACCCACACTCTAGCTTCCATTCTCATAAGGCCTAACTGTAATCGGAGAGTAGCACTGGGGACACATTTGGGAACTTGTAAGGCTGAGCTTATAAATTTAGATAGCACCCATTCCAATGGAGCAAAGTTGGAAAGGGGACCTAGCTGGGCTCCATAGAAAAGTTGGGGGTTGACTTGTTTCCAGCTCTCAATGTTGGTCATCAACCAAGGTGACCAAAACTGTCCGTCCCATAGCCAGACCTGAAATCCAACTGAAAAGGGTCTAGATAACCTACTTCAGTGTGCAATCCATCAAATGTTCCAGTAACCTGTCCAGAAATTATATATTTGAGACTGGCCTATAATTGTGCAGTAGAGTGATATTCAAGGAGAGCTTTTTCAATAAAGATCTTACTATTGCCTCTTTTAAACACACTGGGATTTTGGAGCAAGGAGACATTCAAAACTCCTCTAACCCACTCAGCTATTCCACTTCTGCCTGCTTTTATAGGCCAAGAAAGATCTAGCATATGTGTGGTGGATTTCACTTCTCAAATAATCTTGCCACATTCTCAGGCTGCACCAATTGAAACTTTCCCATTATAATGGAGCAACCAGGGGGGCAATGTTACATCCACAGGTCCTGTATCAACCACAGCTTCCAAGTCATAGCAAATTTAAGTGGCTTTGCCTGCAAAGTTTCAGGCAGATTCCTCACAATAGATTGTTCAGTGGTCAGCAGCTTCTTCTTTTGTATTAAACCACTCCCAGAGACCTTGTCTGGCTCTACTTCATGAAAAGAGACATTAGGAGCAACTGTACTCATAGCCATGGCCATTTCCTCATTCCAGAAGTCAATCAGGGCCTGGACAGAATCAACTGCCAAAGCCACAGCCCCAAGAATTGTCAGGAAAGTAGACATATCAGTTTCTTGGGATGGACCATCCTTACGCTGCCTAGGTTGCAATTCCAGTACTGTATGTTTAATCTCCACCTGGTGGTGATCTGACCATGACAACAAGGCAACTGAAAGTTACTCCACATTCAGATCACCCTCATTCTGGCCAGCACAAAGTCTAAGACTTAAGTCCAAAAACCACCCTGAATTGGGCCAAGTACCACTTGAGACAGACCCATGGTCAAATAGTACTATGTATTGAAACTGAAGGTTGCATGCAGCCATAAGGATTTGCAGATATTGCCTAGTGTTGCCACATTAGCAGTGACCCATTCCCTGAGATTACAGGGTGAAATCTGAGAATTGGAAGTATCCACCTCAGTGTCACAGTGGTGAGACAGTTGGGGTAATGGGTTTACCAACTTTGCACGCCTGCTGCCAGAGTGAATGCCTAAGAAGTTTCATGAATTGCATGATCCCGGATGGCATGATAGGTCCAATGTCAGCACACCAGAAAAGGCAGGAGTGAGCGGAGAGGACTGGCTAGAGAGCCATTGGGCACAGGCTCTTGAGCCCATCCTACACTTTGGAGCAGTGTGCACATAGTGAGCTAGTGACCCTTGCCCCAGCTGGGAAGGGTTTGAAAGAGATGCCCAGGCTTTTCAGATCCTCACACACAAAAGCCAGACTGTTTCCTCCTTACTTACTGCTCACCCTGGGCCTCTCTTCTGTCCTATAGACTTAGAAAAACATAAGAATTCAGCTGGTGCCCTGAGACCTGGCAACGCTCCTGCGGATGAACATATCCTCCCTGACCTTGTCTAGGAGCCATCACAGTGTCATGTGGCCATAAACTCTACCAATTAACAATAGTTTTTGTCTCTCTTGCCTCTGAGGAAACTTCATTGGATGGCCCCAGGATATTACTAGAGAGGAAGGAAATTCTTCTTCCTATCTGCCTTCTGCATAACACGCATACTTTTCCAAGCCTCTTTTGCACTTTCCCACCCCAACTTGAACTAAAAACCTGGCTGGGTTTCTGTATAGGAAAATACTCTGTCCTCCTAGTTGTTCTGACAACGGGTATGCATATTCCATCATATCAGGAAGTTGAAGAGGTAACTTGATGCTGGTGCTTTGTAACATTATCTTGGTTAATTGCCACCGCTATGAATCATACTTTCATCTAAGCATTGTATTCAAAGCTTCTTTTCCAGAAAGGGGGCTAGTTATACAAATTATTTGCATTTTAAAAAGAAGAAGAAAACCTGTATTAATAAACACCCTTTTTTTGCATCCCTTACAGAACTGCACATGCAAGAGCGAAAGCAGATGCTGCAGATCAGTCTGCCCAATCTGCCCGCCAGGAGTGTGACATTGCCCGATCAGTGGCCAGAGAACTTTCTCCAACATTTTACCAACCAGGTAACATGGGGGATGTTTAATAGAAAAGAGATGATTGGATGTGCATAATAAGTTTGTGGCTTTTGAAGTAGGACCATTGAATCATTGAGCTCAAGTTAGTAAGAAGGAGAATTTTGACCTACAGCTCCCATACTTCCCGAGGTGTCATGGCTCACGGCTTGTTCACCAGGATTTCTGGGACACATCATCCAGAAAATAACTTCAAGGGGGGGATTATCATATTTATATCTATAAAAACTGATCATATATCATTAATGACAGATTTTGCACCTTATATGTGCACTAGTGTTTATGTGAGAAAGCACTGATCAGTTTAGCTGTGTTTTTGCTGCTTTTAAAAAAATGAATTCCGGGATGTGTTGCCTGAGGGCTCATCCCTACAGTAGTATTCTCCTGGGTCAGTTTGCTGTTTGAATAGATCAGTCCAGTATTTGCATTCATACTTCCTGAATTGATTCTGGTCCAGTAGAGTGCAGGCGCCTGTAATTCTCTCACTAGGAATGAGACCAACATTTGAGATTAAACTTGGTTGTCCCTACTTTTCTTTACAACAACCTACATAGAGATTCCCTTCAGATTCATGTAAGAAAATCCAAACAAATTTTTTTTTTTGCCAGAAGGGAGGACCGAAAAATAAGCACCTCATTTTTATTTTTTTTGGTCTAAGTGAAAACCTTTATCCTCTTCTGCATAATCTTTATAGTCCCATTCCTTGTAACATGACTACTGTTAACGGGGCAATGTTCCCATGCAAGAGGACAGGTTGCATGTTCCACACAGTCTGGGTAATACTGCACACATATGCCTTCTTCCTTCCAGAAGTTGATATTCTGTTCCATCATAGTCAGGACATTGTGGCTCATATTATCTGGCAATATCACCCATCGTATCTAGCAATGCCATCCTCATGTTGGAGGAGGTGGGGGCAGCTTGAGTCTGAGCAACAGCAGTTTGCCTAAGGCCATTCAGAGTTCGTAACTGATCTGCAGACGTGGTGCTATTCATAATGTTCAGCTGCCTTAATGTATATCAGTCTGTATATATGAGAAGACACATGAGCCAGTAATATTCCCACAGGAAAACCATTCCAGTGGTATTTATTAATAGAAGAATGTTAATGTACTTTCTGTTAAAAGTCTGAAATATTGACTCTCTTTTTTCCAAAACTGACCTGTCAATATATTCTACTAATATACTGTATTTCTAATATAGGGTTTTTATTATTGAAGTCTGGAGTTAAGTAACTATTGGAATGGGCTTATTAGACCAATAGAAGTTATGTAGGATTTGACTCAACAACTCCCTACTAATTCAGTGGGTCTGCTCTAACTGCAACTTATACTTGGATTTCAGCCACTTGGTGTAAACTCGTAATTACAATAAAATAAAATAAACAGACATTTAAAGTTCTTCTAAAATACAGTAAATCTTTGGGGAAAACATAATAGAATTGATAAAGACTGAAAGAAAAACTCAAGAGAGGTGTCTGGGGACATGTACAAATATGTGTAAAGTGACTGAATGAATGGCATTTGTACAATTTGATGCTACCATGGGGGAGAGCAAATAGCTGCTGGTTGCCTACGAGTAGAGCAGGACTACCCCATCCATTTATGCTCAATCTGGCATTCATCAGGTTAATTTAAAAAAAAGATATGCTACAGTTCAGTGCAAAGCTGAAAAAATCAAAATCAATAGGCACTTACTATACCTGGGAAAATAAAGTGGAGGGATAGTTGAATGCTCGATAAACCCCAAGAGCTTTCCTGGGCACATCAACCACTGAGATGCTGGTAGGCCTCAGGGCCTGTCCACACTGTAAAGTTTGGTGCCATTATTTATTTATTTATTCATTTATTCATTCATTCATTTATTTATTTATTATATTTCTATACCGCACATCTTCTGTACGGAACTCTGGGCGGTTTACAATTAAAACAAGACAGCAAAAGACAAAAAACACACACGCAAGTAATAGTAAAGTAAGAGGGACAATACCCTCTACAGCAGATGACATGGGCAGCAAAAAAGAAAGAAAGAAAGAAAAAGATAAAACAAAAAGGTTGCCATATGCGTCTTTGAAGAGGTGGGTTTTCAAGGCCCTTTTAAAGGCGGGCAGGGACTCTGGTAGCCGCAGCTCGCTAGGGAGATGATTCCACAGCTTAGGGCCCACCACAGAGAAGGCGCGGTTACGTGTGAGCGATTTCCGTGCCTCCCTGGGTGTGGCCACCCTTAGTGAACGCGCCTGCACCATTCTCGTGGGCCTGACCCCAGTTGACCTCTGGGAGATACACTCTGACAGGTACTCTGGTTGCAAGCCGTGGAGGGTTTTGAAAATCAAAACCAGGACCTTGAACCTTATCCGGAGGACAACGGGTAGCCAATGCACTAGCCAATGCCATCCAGCTAGTGCATAAAAAGTCATCTGGGAAGGCAGAACAAAGAACTATTATGTAGTCTTTGGGCTAGATGATGTGATTTAAAAATCAAATGGAATGAATGAATGAGTGAATGCCCTAGTCACGTGCCAGAAAGATATGAGCCAGGTGTGAATTGGGAAGGATGGATCATTTTAAGTAGAAACACAAGCAGACATTGTCTTTTTTTCTGTGCCAAACAGTGCTGGCAGGACACCATACACTATATAAGGCACTGCTGAATGAGAGCCAACATGGCTTTTGCAAGGGCAAAAACTAAACTCGGAATTCTTTGAGAGTGTCAACAAGCATGTGGATAAGGGAGATCCACTTGACATTGTTTATCTGGACTTTCAGAAAGCTTTTGACAAAGTCCCGCACCAAAGGCTCATGAATCAAGGGACAGGTCTTGTCCTGAATCAGCAACTGGCTAAGGGACAGGAAACAGAGTGTCACTAAATGGACCAAGTGGAGGGAAGTAAAGAGTGGGGTCCCCCAAGGTTCTGTACTGGGACCCCTGCTTCTCAACCTCTTCATAAATGATCTAGAAGTAGGAGTGAATAGCAAGGTAGCCAAATTTGCGAATGACACTAAATTATGCAGGGTAGTAAAAACTGAGAGATTGTGAGGAGCTCCAGGGGGATCTCTTGACACTGGGGGAGTGGGCAAACCAGTGGCAAATGAGTTGCAGCATTAGTAAGTGCAGAGTAAGATGCATGTTGGGGCAAAAAAACCCCAATTACATTTATAAATTGATGGGGTCAGAACTCTCTGCAACAAACCAGGAAAGGGACCCTTGGTGTCCTGGTGCACAGCTCAATGAAGGTGTCAACGAGTGTGCTGCAGCAGTGAAAAAAAGCAAACTCAATGCTAGGGATCATTAGGAAGGGTATAGAAAATAAGTCAGCAAGTGCCATTTTGCCTCTTTATAAATCTATGATGAGGCCCCATCTGGAGTATTGTGTACAGTTCTGGTCACCATAAGTCCAGAAGGATATTGTGGAAATGGAAAAAGTTCAGAGGAGGGCAACCAGAATGATTAGGGGACTGGAACACCTTCCTTACCATCTGAGGCTGCAACAGCTCTTCACTCTTGAACGATGGTGCCTAAGAGGTGACTTGATTGAAGTTTATAAAATCCTAGATAAGGAAAAGCTGTTTTCCTTATTAGACAACACCAGAATTGGGGGCACTCCATGAAACTTTTGGGTGCTAGATCTCAAACAAATACAAGAAAGTACTTTTTCACCCATAGGATCACTGGTCTCTGGAACTCCCTGCCAGAAGAAGTAGTGACAGCTGTCAGAAAGAAAGGATTAGACAAGTTCATGGAGAACAAGGGTATCAATGGCTATCATTATGGATGCCTAAGGACAACCTCCGGGTTGGAGATATAGGCAGGATATCTCTCAATGCCATTTGCAGGGAATCATAAGCAGGTAAAGACATCTGCTTGGGAATACCCTGAAGCAAATGGTGAACAACTGTGTGAGACAGAATGCTGGACTGGACGGGCTGTGGCCTGTTTCAGCAAGGCTGTTCTTATATACCAGAGTGGTTTCTTTCATTTACTTTTGCTTCAGGTTCCCTGATTGAAGTCACCAGTCACTACGTATCCCCTCACAGATGCTTGGCATAGCTATAAGATGGTGTAAAAGATGTGCATCATCATTGTTAGCTAGGATTCATGTCCTTGAATTCTTTCCTTCAGTTTACATCATTTATCTATCTTTTTTTCCAAACTTTTACACTATTAGGAGCGTGTACGTATATGCCCATGTGCGCAACAACACAACTGTAGATAAATGCCTGCATTTTTCTTATATGGGCTCTAAGTGGCTAGGTCAAGCTTAGTGCATTTGCATCCCTACTCCCCCCTTCTTTTTCTTTTTGATGTGGTGGTACAAATATCAGTGCCTACTGGTCTTCCGGTCGTAGCCAGAAGGGTTCTTGTGAGGTGAGTGAAATTTTGCTACACTCTCTGGGGGCTTGAAGTGTAAGGCATGTCCCCATTAAAGGAAATTGGATTTTTTTAATAGAAATCAAAAAATTGCAAATGCTAACACAGACAATAATATGTTAGAAAGTCAGTGGAGCACAGGGGGCAGGTAAGGCACCAATCTTGGCTCCATTATTGGAGCAGAATGTAGGGTGACTGGAGAGAGTGCACATCCCTACTACTACTGGGCACAATAGTCCACTTGTCTTTGTTAAGCTAATTCATTTCTAGCAACTCCAGAATCTGCAGTTAGGTGGATATAATGATGCTCTCAATTTCCATGTTATATAAGATGATAAATGCTGAGCTATTACTAGATTACCTCTTCTTTCCAAGAGAGTGCCAGGAGGGCTGTACAGATCTCTGTTTCCTAGAAATGGTAGAAGAAACCAAAGCCATGGTTATTGCTTGCTCTTGTGTCATCTAGGAAGCTGCAGAACAAGAAACTGTGAGCCACAAGTCAGAAGCAAAGCCCTGCAGCTCTAAAAGCATGAGGGAGACAGTTGTTGGCCTCAGAAAATCAAAGTATAACCTGGATCTCTCTGTAGTTCTTCTAGGCCAGGGGGAAAACAGTGGTTTCCTTGAAGGCTAGAATTCCCTGGAGCCTGAAGACACACCTCACCAGCTCACTCTACAACCTGCAGTACAACAATCTTCTAGTTCTTTTTTCTAGCTGTGGCAGCTACCCTGTGCTTCATGGCTGTAGCTAGGCAACATCCCTGTTGTATCAAATTATTCTGAAATGTAATATTGTGAGGAAATGTATTTTTATCTTTTTTGTTGTTGTTTTGTTGTTGCTGTAAATGAGCTTGCTGTAAAAAGTTAACATGTGTGGCCTTCATTAGACTCCAAATAGTGAAATCTATAAAGCTGCTAGAAAGAAAGAAAGAAAGAAAGAAAGAAAGAAAGAAAGAAAGAAAGAAAGAAAGAAAGAAAGAAAGAAAGGAAGGAAGGAAAGAAAGAAAGAAGGAAGGAAAGAAAGGAAGGGCTTCCTTAGTAACTTTTTATTTCTTGTTTTTATTCAGGTTTACATTAATGGGAGCAAGATTGAGTATTTATACTGGCCTTCATCCCTCAGAGATGGAGGGAGTTGTGCTTCAGCATATATGGAGGGCAATAGGTGTGCAGAGGGTGTTAACTATTCCATCAGGTTTTTTAAAAACACATTCTACAGATTTCAAAATCACTTCCTTTATTCAGTTTATGTTGAGCACAGACTACAATTAGCTAGTCACCAAACAAACATGCTTATTGCAAATGAATTTGAAACATCTCTGCCAGCTATTTGTGGGGAAAACATGTGCAAATGGAACCATTTGCTGTTTTTCCCGCCTGAGAGCTGGTTCAATGTTTACTAACTGTTCTCTGTAATATCTCTTTGTAACCACTTTGAATTGATTCAGTTAAAGAAATTCAGAACAATCCAGAATTTGTTGTCTAACTGAAATTACTAAGGCGACATTTTATTGGTGGGTACTTGTTTGAATATGAGAATACATATACCTATATCCTTCAGCTGCCCTATAATGACAATAAATGCTTATATGTGCTGGAAAAAGCAGAATGTTTTAATGACATCTAATATTTATTTTATTGTTCATAAGCACATGCACTTTTACACTCTCCAGTATGATACAATTATTCGTTTCTTAGCTTTTTTTAAAGCAAAAGCTGCAAAACGAAAACTACATTAAACAAAAGAAAACAACCCCAAACCAGCAAAACATACAACAATTAGTAATGTGATCTGGATTAATCAGTACTATTATTGAATCACTAAAATTGCAAATAAGGTGATGTTTTGAGTTCTACAGAATTCTTCGTAAGTATTAAAAACTTGTTTTGAATACAAAGTCAAAAAACCTGGCCAGATAAGATGGCCATAGCTCAAGAAGTCAAGCTACAAGGTAGTAAACGTAAAATTTTAGACTCATCCGAACCTAAATTGATTCTTCTTTTTTTCTGATATACACGCTGGCACCCATTCCACGTTTTAATGCTGGCAACCTACTACAGAGGCCTGGGACAAGGCAATTGGAGGGCTAAACCAGACCTTTATCTTCAGTGAGGTTGAGGAGCCTGTACATGAATAGTTTTTTTTATCTCTGGCTCATGTAGATTCTCAGTTATATAAGGACTCATACATGGCTATGGTTTTCAAAGAGCTTAGAAGGTTGCCAGGATTCCCATTGGATAATTAAACAAACAAGCAACCAAACACACTTTCCTGAGCATTCAGTTTCATTATTCACATACTCCTGAAACTCAGGAAAGTCTCTGAGAAGCTATATTATGGCTTAAAAGCCAGAATACAGTACTTACATTAAGAACTTAACATTTCAAAATTACTTCTTGTTCAGTAAGGCTCAAGGTGTGTCACTCACTATTGACCAATGCTAACACCATATTTTTTCTATTTAAATTATTTTACCCTGCCTTTCTTCTTTTAAAACATTACATAACTAAAAGCACAGTATTAAAAACTATAATGGATACAGTATTCAAATATTAAAGAAGAATTTAGAATATTAAAGAAGAATTGAAAGAAGCATATGTGCTTTCCAACTGCTAGTTTAGCAGGAGGTGGAACAAAGGACGGGGGAACTCATCCAGTCATGCAGATTCAAATTAAGGACCTTTTAGATCAACAACCCAAGGGTTCAGCAGTAGTGCCACCTGCATCCCTTAAAGAGTAAATGATAATAATATATTAAAATGTTAGGAAAAGCATGACTAAAAACAGATTAAGAAGCAAGAAATATAAACCATCCCATTTATAGCCTCCTAGACCAGTGTTAGCAAATCAGTGGCATGGGTGCCAAAGGTGGCATGTGGAGCCCTTTCTGTGGGCACATGACATAACTCCCTCACTGCCATGGCACTTCCCCCTCCGCTCGGAGCACCACTGTGCTCCATGCAGAGAGCCGGACAATGGGGAGGCAGTGGCTTGTGGCTTGCTTGAAGCCCCAGTTTACTCTCCAACCATGCTGCTCTGGGCATCCCAAAAATGGCATCGCTGGAGAGTAAACTGGGGCTTTGAAGGAACCCACAAACCCCTGCCTCCTCTTCGCCCATCTCTCCGCACAGAGCCGTTTCGTGACCACCAAAATGGATCCATGAAGAGAGCCGGGCGAAGGGGAGGCAGTGGTTTGTGGGCTCCTTCATAGCTCCAGTTTACTCTCCAGCCATGGCACTTTTGGGATGCCCAGAGTGGCGTGGCTGGAGAGTAAACGGGGGCTGCCAACGAGCCCACAAGCCACCGCCACTCCTCCTGGCTTTCCTGACGGTGTAGAACCCCATCCATCTCTCTGCCTAGGCAGACAGGCAGATGGGGTGACAAGGACCACAGAGGAGGTTTTTGAATTTCCCATGACCACAGTGAAGTTCCTGTTGCTGAAGGAAATCGAAAAGCCTGCTCTCAATCCTCGCTTTCTCAAAGGGTAGCACCCTTCAGGAAAGTGGGGATCAAAGAGCAGGTTTTTGAATTTCCCATGGCCACAGGGAGGGTGCTGTGGCCACGGCAAATTCAAAAGCCTGCTCTTCGATCCTTGCTTTTCTGAAGGGTAGCACCCAAAGCATTCATGACCTGGGGTCCCTCTTTTTTCAGGTTAAATTGCTTTATTGGCACTTTGTAAAAAATAAGTGGGTTTTGAATCGCAGTTTGGGCACTCAGTCTCTAAAAGGTTCACCATCACTGTCCTAGACAGTCACCAAGGAAAATTACTATCCACAAAATTCTTCCTGCCTCTTTTCCTGTGTTAATTTGCTGCTAAGATTTAGTGCAGTAGAGTTGGCATAAATACCTAATAGGATTCTGGCCACTGTGTCTTATATAAATGTACATTTTGAAACAGCATTGATTTCACTAGTGAATTCTCAGCTCTTCAAATATAGTTTTCTGTAGGTTTCTGTGAAAATACAAAAGTAGAAACTACATCTTTGGGGAGGGTGATAAATTACCAAAATGCATGTTTCAAACACAGTGCGTGATCACTACTTTCCAGTTCTTTGTATGGTTTATCCCTAGAAATGCCTATGGGCCAGAGACATGAATTAGAATCTTCTGCACAGACTATTGCCAGAATCTTTTCCTGGGAGGTTTATTATACATCTCTGCTTATGAGCTGTCATAAATATTTGTCCTAAGTTGAAGCCTTGCTTACAAAATATGTTTGTGAAAAGAGTTCTTCTGTTTATATACATTTCTTTTAAGGACACTGTTTTATTTGCTTCTGTTTCCAATGAGTAATCCATGTTTTAACGAAGAAAAGTTTTCTGTCATTTTGTTAAGGCATCCGCTTTAATTAACTAACGTCTATTCTGGTGTATGGAAGTTTATGTCGTAATTAAATTGAGCAGAGCAATCCAGATCTAGGTTATTATTATTATTATTATTATTATTATTATTATTATTATTATTATTATTATTATTATTATTATTATTATTAGGATGATTTGAAATACTTTTAACATACCTTACTCCTTTAAAAGGACTCAAGGGAGCTTACATCATTAAAAGACCATTTTTAGAGCTAAAATAGTAAGTATACAAATACCAAAAAGGGTACCACATTAAAAAAAATGAGCAAAGAGCACACACAAAAAAAGATTCTAAGCAGTAAATTACAAAAATCCATTTAAAAATCCCACTCAAGTCCCTAAGTGAAACCTTGCCTTTATCAGCTTGTGGAAGAGCAGCAAAAATGGGGCAAATCTGGCCTCCCATGAGAGGAAGTTCCAAAATCGGAGAACAGTGACAGAGAAGGCCCTCTCCCATGTCCCAACCAAACACACCAGGTGGAGGTTGTGAGACCAAGAAAAAGGCTTCGTTCTAAACACGTTTTCAAGGAAGGTTTAGATTAGACCAAGTGGCCCTTCTACCAGTAGAAAAGAAGGAACACTCCACAGAAAGTTCTAGGGTCAAAAATGTGCCTATTTATTTATTTATTTATTTATTTATTTATTTTGGCACTTCTATACCGCCCATCTTCCCAAGGGAACTCTGGGCGGTTTACAAAGGGCTGAAGAAAGTCAGCCTGAATACAAGTAATAGTCAATACAAACAATTAAAAACAAGTAGCACCCCTAACAATAAGCTTCAATGCCAAACAATGCTAAAACAGATGGCGGGGAAAAAAACAAAAAACAAAAAAACTAATTTATTATTTATTTATTTATTTATTCATTATGGTGCTTATATACCGCCCGTCTTCCTGGGGGGGAACTCCGGGCGGTTTACAACAAGTTAAAAGAAAACAAATTAGAAGTTACAAAACTAATAGGATAAGCAGATAAACAACAGTTGCAGGAGATGGCGATGGCGGGGAAGAAAGAATTAAAAGAATACATTAAAAAAAACTCATCCAAATGCCTCCCGGAACAGAAGAGTTTTCAAAGCCTTCCGGAAGGCAGGCAGGGACTCTGCTAGGCGCACGTCTGCTGGAAGATGATTCCATAGCGTTGGGCCAGCCACAGAGAAGGCTCGAGAGCGAGTGGAAGTTCTCCGAGCCTCCCTGGGCGTGGCCACGCGCAGCATGTGCGCCCGCGACGACCTAGTCGGACGGGCCAAAGTTGACCGCTGGTCGATTTGCTTTGCCAGGTAGCCAGGTCCTAGGCCATGGAGAGTTTTGTAAACCAAAACCAGGACCTTGAATCTAATTCGGGCTGCAACGGGTAGCCAATGCAGGCGGGACAGAACTGGGGTGATGTGCTCAAACCGGTGCACACCCGCCACCAGTCTGGCCGCCGCATTTTGGACCCGCTGCAGGCGCCGAATGAGAGTCAAGGGCAGCCCCATGTAGAGCGCGTTGCAATAGTCCAGTCTCGAGATCACCAGCGCCTGGACCACTGATCTAAGGGAGTCCCCATCCAGGTACGGGCGAATCTGGGCGATTCGGCGAAGGTGGAAAAAGGCAGCCCTGGACACGGCGGACACCTGAGCCTTCATGGTGAGCGCCGGGTCCAGGACTACTCCCAGATTCCGGACAGAGTCCGATGGCCTGAGGGAAACACCCTCCAAGGTGGGAAATGGCCCACCGTAGCTGGATGGGGAAGCCCCAAAGAACATGACCTCGGTCTTATCGGGGTTGTGTTTGAGCCTGTTAACCCTGGTCCATTCCATGACTGCGCCCAGGCACCGATCGAGGGTCCAGACAGCCTCATCTGCAGCGGTTGAAAAGGAGACATAGAGCTGCGTGTCATCAGCGTACTGATGGCAGCAGACTCCATGTCCCCTAATGACCTCCGCCAGCGGCCTGATGTAAATGTTGAACAGCATGGGAGAGAGAGACGACCCCTGTGGAACCCCACAAGGGAGTGTCCAAGGGGCCGACACCTCGCCCCCATGCTAAACCTGCTGGGGACGGTCCCCGAGGAAGGACCGGAACCAACTGTGAACAGCGCCTCCGATCCCAGCCTCGGAGAGCCGATCCAGCAGGATACCGTGGTCGACGGTATCAAAGGCCGCTGACAGATCCAGGAGGACCAACAAGGAGGAACACCCCCTGTCGGCCCCCCGGAGGAGGTCATCTTGCAGAGCGACCAAGACTGTCTCGGTCCCCCGGCCGGGCCTGAACCCAGACTGGAACGGACCCAGGATATGTTCACCCTCCAGATGTGTTTGAAGCCGGATCGCGGCCACCCTCTCGATCACCTTGCCCATAAAGGGAACATTAGCGATCGGGCGATAGTTGGTTAAATCGCCCGATGCTAGATTGGGTTTCTTCAAAATGGGCCTTAGCACAGTCTCCTTCAGGCGAGAGGGAAAGATCCCCTGCCTGAAGGAGGCTGTGGCGATGGTAGATGCCCATTCGGACATGTTCCCGCCAACGGCTTTCATGAGCCATGATGGGCAAGGGTCGAAGGGGGTGGATGCGGGCCGGCAGTGGGCAATAGCCCTGGAGGCCTCAAGTGAGGTGACAGGCCCAAACTCCACCATGCGAGGAGACCGAGGGGGCACAGCCGTCGGGGGTGCCGAGAGTGGGCTAGAGCAACAGGGTTCAAAACCGGTACGGATGGCCTCAATTTTTGGTCAAAAAAAGGCTGCAAAATGCTCACTACTAAAATCAGTAGGAGGAGGCCTAGAGTCTAGACCCTAGACAGTCCAGGATTAGTGAGGTCACGAACGGAATAACTCCGCTTGACGGTTCGAGGCCTCACTAATTCTCAGGGTGATATAAGATCTAAATCACCAAAGGCCTCGCGGAACAACAGGGTCTTTAATGCTCTGCGAAAGGCCGGCAGGGACTCTGCAAGGCGCACTTCGCTAGGAAGGTGGTTCCATAGAGTCTGGAAGGCTTGCTGGGGGGGGCAATGTGTAGCACACTGTAATCAAAATTGTAAACCGCCCAGACACTACTTGTAGTGGTATGGGGCGGTATATAAGCAGAACACTTTGCTTTTGCTTTGCTTTACGAGTCGAAGTTTTCCGGGCCTCTCTAGGGGTGGCCACCCAAAGCAAGTGCGCCCACGACATCCACATTGGACGGGCCGAGGTTGATTGCTGGGCGATTCGCTCTGCCAGGTAGTCGGGTCCCAGGCCATAGAGGGTTTTATAAACTAAAACCAGTACCTTGATTCTGATCCGGGACGCAACGGGTAGCCAATGCAGATGAGCCAGAACTGGGGTGATGTGGTCATAACGACACACACCCGCCACCAGCCTGGCCGCTGCATTTTGGACCCACTGCAGACGCCGGAGAAGATTCAAGGGCAACCCCATGTAGAGCGCATTGCAATAATCTAGCCTCAAGATCACCAACGCTTGCACAACAGTTCTCAGAGAGTCCCCGTCCAGGTACGGGTGAATCTGGGCGATTTGACGAAGGTGGAAAAAAACGGTTCTGGACGCGGCCGCCACCTAGGCCTCCATGGTGAGGGACGGGTCCAAGACCATGCCCAGATTCTGAAGACTGTCCGCCAACTGGAGGGAAACACCCTCCAAGCTGGGGAGAGGGCCTCCATATCCGGATGGGGAGCTCCCGAAGAACATCACCTCAGTCTTCTCGGGCTGAGTTTGAGTCTGTTGGCCTTGGTCCATGCCATGACTGCATCCAGGCACTGGTCGAGGGTCTGGACAGCTTCAACTGCAGAGGTGGAAAAGGAGAGATAGAGCTGCATGTCATAAGCGTACTGATGACAGCAGACTCCAAATATCCTAATGACCCCTGCCAGCGGCCTCACATAGATGTTAAACAGCATGGGGGAGAGAGACGAGCCCTGCGGAACCCCACAAGGGAGTGTCCACGGGGCTGACAACTCTCCCCCATGTTGCACATACTGGGGACGGCCCTCCAAGAAGGACCGGAGCCAACTGCGAACAGAGCCCCCAATACCCACCTTGGAGAGCCGGTCCAGTAAGTTACTGTGGTTGACGGTATCAAAAGCCGCTGACAAATCCAAGAGAACCAACAATGTAGAGCAACCCCTGTCGGCCCCCTGGATGAGGTCATCTTGCAGCGTGACCAAAGCTGTCTCAGTCCCCCGGCCCAGCCTGAACCCAGACTGGCATGGGTCAAGGAGCTGGTGTTCCTCCAAAAAGGTCTGAAGTCAGATTGCGGCCACCCTCTCGATAACCTTGCCCATAAAGGGGACGTTGGCGATCGGACGGTAATTAGCCAATTGGTCTGATGCCATGCCAGGTTTCTTAAGAATGGGCTTTACCACAGTCTCCTTCAGGCGTGAGGGAAAAACCCCCTCCCCGAAGGAGGCTGTGGCAATGGCCAAGGCCCATTCTGGCATGCTCCCTCCGACTGCTTTTATTAGCCAAGCACGGCAAGGATCAAAGGGGGTGGATGTGGGCCAACAATGGGCAATAGCCCTGGAGGCCTCTGAAGAAGAGACAGGCCCAAACTCAACCATAGGAGGAGAGCGAGGGGGTGCTGCATCAGGGGATGGCGGGGGTAGATTAGAGCAACCAGAGTCGAAGCCGGTCCGGATGGCCTCTATCTTAGATCTAAAGAAGGCTGCGAACATCTCGCTACTGAACTCAGTAGGAGGAGGCCTCGCCAGACTAGGATTGGTGAGGTCCCAAACCACCCGGAAGAGTTCCGCCTGGCGGTACGAGGTCCCACCAATTATCAGGGAGTAGTATGATGTTTTGGCCTCCCTGATCGCACGGATGTAGCGCCTAGTCTGGATAACAACAGCAGCCTCATTGAACACCGTCTGGTCCCTTCTCCAGCTGCATTCCAGTCTCCTCTGCTCCTGCTTCATCGCTCGCAACTCCACCGTGAACCACGGCGAAGGGCGAGCTCTGCAACGGAGGAGACGCCTAGGGGCGATCCAGTTGACGGCGTGGGATGCTGATTTGAACCATTGGTCTACCGCTACCTCAGCCGGATCGTCAGCCAGACCGCCAGGATGCTCCCCGAAGGCTTCACGGAACCGAATTGGGTCCAGCAGCCTCCGGGGGCGGGCCCAAACAAAAGGGCGGGGGTCCCCATGGGGAGGGGCCGCAACTGATAGGGAAAAAGAAAGCAGGTGGTGATCTGACCATGACACTGTCCCCTACCTCCAGATTGAAATACCCTGACATGGAGGTAAAAACCAAGTCTAGGGTATGCCCTGATCTGTGGGTGGGGCAAGAAACATGCTGGGTCAAACTCATGGAGGCCATGGACTCCATGAATTCCAGGGCCACACTGGAAAGTCCATCGCCGGGGTGCACATTGAAGTCCCCAACCACCAACAGGCGGGGGGACCTCAGCAGCGCCGCCGCGATGAACTCCGTGAGCTCTGATAGGGATTGTGCTGGGTTGCGGGGAGCTCAGTAACCCAGCACAATGCCAAATCTGTCCTGCTGTCCCACTAACAAGTGAAGGCATTCTAACCCCGGGCTAACCAATGTCGAGGCCCTGCTAACATGAACGGATTCCCTATAGACGATGGCGACCCCTCCCCCCGTCTGACCCTCCGACCTGCCCACAGCCTGAACCTGAAACCCAGGTGGGCACAGCTGGGTGACAGTGACTCTGTAAACAGAAGCCAACAGAAAATGCCAAAATAAGCTATTGCGGTGGGGATGCAGGCCTGCAACCCATGTAGCACATCCAAACAGCTTCAATTTCTCCGAGGAATCCCAAAATCAGGACTGTCATCTATATCACCCTGGACCTGGAGCCAATGGAATTTTTCCCCTTTGTAACCCACCAGAGGGTCTCTGTGCTATCTTCCCATATCCCATCTTAAAGAGCACTGCTAGTCTCCAAGGTGGCACAAGACTATTCTCTTTTATTTTGGCTGTTAACAAAATATATCATTTGGCATAACTTAGCCTTTGATGAGGAGTTGTGTGCATTTGTGTTTTCCTGCAGATTATGTGGTGCGACAGGGTTAGAACGTGGTCCTGTGTACACAGTACACAGCTTCTGCAATCTGTCAGTATTGTCTACACATGAAAGTGACTCACTTTCAGGAAGCCAGCTGTTCTTGTCAAACATCCAATTCAATTAACTGCCCATTTACAAGGTTTTATATTTTCCCTGGTATGACTAAAAGGTAAGTACAGTAGGAAGCTGTCCAGGTTCTTTAAGTAGTTATACAAAGGGAAAAGAAAGATGAGAAGTACAAAATTAAATATCTGGAGTTTGCACAGTCGCAAAGGAGGTGTAGCTGATGAGTAACTGATTTCTCAGATCTGTCAGTGGCAATTCTGCTGAAGCGTGGGGTTTATGAAATGACATGCCTTCTAATGATAAATTGTGGGACTATTAATATCTGCTTCATTTTGTAGTTTTCATGAATTCTATCATTTAGTTTTTAATATTTATTAACATCTTGTTTAATGACATAAAACAGAACAATAATTCCAACTAAAGATTATCAATCTATGCATGATTTCTTTTGAAATTTTTGCTTTGGACTCTTGTATGAGAAACTCTTGTTTCGCAAAAGGTTTAAAACAATCAGTGTTCCCCACTTTTTTTGCTGTTGTTGCCCAACTATTTTATCTTATCACATCCGAGTAACAGTGTAACATTGATCTTCCATTGTCATTTTAGTGTTTTTTAACCAGTGTTGAGTCATAGTTATGCAGACTGCTCAGTCAAAGACTGATCCATCCTGTTTCAAACTCTGTATTAGGAAATATCAAACATTTTATTTGAGATGCTACATATTGTTATTTATTGTGCTTAAACATTTTGCAACAGATAACAAAATGCTATGGGAATCTGTTCTCATTAAATCTACCAGAGAACATAACATGTCTAAACTTATAGTACACATATACAATTTGTAAGAAATTGGGAAAATTAGACATTTTCTAGCTTTTTTACAAAATAGCTTCAAATACTCTTTGCAAACAAAACAATAGGATGCAGGGAGCCACACATAGTCTTTTTAGCAAGCCACAGATAAAATAGTTGGCCAGACATACAACCGCATGTTAACTTAAAGCAACCTCAAATTGAGTTTTAAAACCCGGCTATTCTGAGGTGCAATATCCCTTTATATCAAACAAAGCAGAGCAAAAGGTATCCTATCCAAATTATCTTTGTGTAAGAAAAAGCTACAGTGCATTCCACACTAGGCCTTTACAATGGAAAGGAGCAATGTGGAGTCTTGGTTTGAAAGCGTGGGCTGGGTTTTCTCCCATTTCTTACAGATGGGACTTAGAAAGAGGTACCTGTTTTTTCCCCAGGTATGTTTACCATGTTTCCAGTTCTTTACCACAGTGACAAAGCAGGAGATATTCTACTGATAATCCTTGAGTTTATTTTAATTATGTAGAAGTCTCTTCTATAGAAATAGTGCTTTTCCTTCGGCTTACATTCTAGGCCTAAATCTGACCTAATGCTAACTGAGTGAAAACTCCTTTCTAGTATAGTTGCACTTAGGGATGGGCAGGAAACGAAAAACAAATGCTGTTTCATTGTTTTATTACATAACAAAACAAGGAAGAAGCATTTCATTATAGACAAAATGAAACGGTCCTTTTTGCATTGAAATGAACCATTTCACTCCATTGTTTTCGGGCTCCTGCCAAGCTTTAAACCTGGCCCAATTGGCACCAGGGGGACCTCCTGGTACCAACTGGACCAGGCTTAAAGGGATCCAGCCATTGACAGCTCAGCAGGAGCCCTCAGAAAATGTTGTGTAGGGCAGTTCTGGCAATCGTGCTGCCCTCCACACCATTTTCTGAGGGCTTCTGCCGATCTGTCAATGTAACACCCAGTGCGTGGCCAGCAACCAGACCAACAGCAGGAAGCCAGGACCAAGGTTTATTCAGAGGCATTGACACACTAGAGTCAAGAAACACTGAGCAAGTGGTCAGCCAGTCCAAAATCATATGCTAAAAAGCACAGTCCCACAAAGAGGCAGCAAGCCAACTAGACAGACTTGCAGAACAGCAAGAGCTTCAGAGTCCCAAGTCTCACATTGCTGAGGCAAAGAACAGGGAGTGGCAGCTTCTAGTTTTAAGCTAGTAGCAAGCCCCACCAGCTGCACTCCCTGATTGCCTCAGCTCCAGCAGGCCCTGATTCTGTAAAGACTCAGAGCCAAACAGACCGAAACCTGACAGTCAATGGCTAGAGCCCTTTAAACCTGGCCCAGTCGGTACCAGGGGGTCCCCCTGGTGCCGACTGGGCCAGGTTTAAAGGGGTCCGGCCATTGACAGCTTGGCAGAAACCCTCTGAAAATGCTCGGGAGGGAAGCGCAATTGCCGGAACTGCCTTCCTGACCATTTTCAGAGGGCGTCTGGTGCCAACTAGGCCAGTTTTAAATGGGTCCATCCAATAACAGCTCAGCAGGAGCCCTTTAAAAAAATGGCTCCTGAAGTCCGGGGCACCAAATCTGGTGCCTCTAGGACCCAGGGGAGCCGTTTTGTTTTGTTTTGTTTCGTTTTGTATTAATTTTTTAAAACAAATTCATAAGAAATGAAACAAAACAAAATGGGGGTGAGCACAAAACATTATTTTACCATTTCATGCCCACCCCTAGTTGCACTGGCTTAAATGAAGACCTTGCTAAAGCTTAAGAACCCGCACTTCCTCCCAACTATTTCTGAGTACTGTACCATTGGAAAGGCTTGCATGATTCAGGATTTGAGAATCCAAGCAATAATACTGTTATGTGCCATGAAAACTCCTTGAAGTGTTCTAGTTAGTGTTTAAATGAATGGTGATTAGGTATAGGATTGTATCAGCTATGTTGTCTCCAGTATGGGCTGATTATTATTACTCAGTTTGTACTTCTTTAGAGTGGAGAGAAATTTTGCAAGCCTTTCCCATCTAAAAAGTGTATAGGTAGTTGAAGACGGGACTGTTTGAGATTGGAGAAGAATCAGATCAATACAGC
Organism: Phrynocephalus guinanensis; assembly: GCA_037367245.1. Taxonomy (NCBI): domain Eukaryota; kingdom Metazoa; phylum Chordata; class Lepidosauria; order Squamata; family Agamidae; genus Phrynocephalus; species Phrynocephalus guinanensis. Next base: position 41,940,147 of record CM074739.1, read on the forward strand.
ATTATGTAAAAAGTAATGTTTACTTAAACAATTCATAGAATCATAGAGTTGAAAGAGACCTCAAGGGCCATCTAGTCCAACCCCCTGCCATGCAGGAACCCCATCACAATACTTCTGACAGATGGCCATCCAGCCTCTGCTTAAAAACCTCCAAAGAAGGAGACTCCACCACCCTTTGTGGCAGCATATTCCACTGCCGAACAGCTCTAACTGTCATGAAGTTCTTCCTATCAAATATCTCTTTTCTTGTGTATTGAAACCCCCAGTCCTAGTCTCTTTTAGAGAGGAAAACAAATTCCCTCCAGTTGCCTCAAAGCCGTTCCTCATAAGACATTTCCTTCAGACCCTCAACCATCCAGTTCCCTAAGCCGTTCCTCATGCATTTCCTTCAGACTCTCTCTCTCTCTCTCTCTCTCTCTCTCTCTCTCTCTCTCTCTCTCTCTCTCTCTCTCTCTCTCTCTCTCTCTGTGTGTGTGTGTGTGTGTGTGTGTTATTAAGAAACCAAAAATGCTTAGCAAATAATTGGATCAAAAATGAAATTGGGTTGTGTTATAAGTTGTGCTTTCCTCATTTTGGGATGCCATGCCCTCCCCTGTCTTAATCCAGGAGCAATTCCTAGATTAGGGTTGTCCTCAAGAGTTAGTTATACTGGACAGTTGCCAGACTTGCCATGCGGTGAATGAGAAGAAGTACTAGAAAGAAGAACTTTAAATGTCCTGGTTAGTTTTTTTAAGCATTTAGGAGAGATAGCTCCTTTTGCAAAAGTTCCTCATTTTAAGTAAGGAAACACTACACAGTCCAGCATAAAATGGCAAACTAATAGAAGAGAACGAAGTAATCATCAAATGGATGAAAGAAACATGATCAAAAGTAATGCTGTGAAACAAACTTAGAGGTGATGGGAGTCAGCAAATTAGATGAGAGACGTGATCCTACACCCATTGAGGTGAACTGCCAAACACTGCAGGTTCAGCCCATGTATTTGAAACGTGATACAGCTGCAAAAGTGTTAAGGCTATTTTAGGCTGTGTATGCAAAAGCAGGACGTCATGGAGAAGCAAGGTGATAGTCCCTTCTTTTCATATGTCTGTTGGCACTGCCTTGAGGTGGTGGATGTTGCAGGAAAGCTGGAGTGGATTCAGGAAGAATAGTAATGGCAGGAATGATGTTATTCTGGAGAAATGATCTTGCAATTTCTCTTGCCTTGCATTTATTACTGTGACAGTTGCTTCAGATGTTGGAAAGTTGTGATTTAAAAGCACTGGAAAGATGACACACAGCAGTTCTGTTTTAGGGCTGTCCTCATTTAACTACTTTGACGGCTTCTCCTTGTGCCAGGACCACACATGACATTTAGTATTCATGGACTCGCTTTTTCAAATGATGTCATGAAAATATGCAAATAGTAGTATCAGGTTAGAATTTGTTGCTGCATTGCCTTTCTAGGTGAAAATGTCAGCAGAATCCTTAGTCTGTCTCTGATTGTTCTCACACATTGAGTTTCAGAACATGCCAATGACTTCCAAAGCAAAGCAGAAATGTGGTGCTTATATACTGCCCCATAGCATTTAAACCACTCTCTGGGTGGTATACAATTTAATTATGCAGGTGACACATTGCCCCCCTTCCAGTAAGCAGATTACTTAACATACCAGATCCAACAAGATGAAATGAGAAGCTGAAGTTCTGAAGGCTTGCTGATGATGAAGACCACAGTTGAACCGTGTTGAGTCTGAGCTGTTTAGATAAGAATAAAATCTATATTGACAATATTTTCAAACATCTTGAGACTCTGTCTCCCTTTTCTGTTTTAGCCACCAGTGGATGTACCAGTTCCTTCTGCTTTGTTTTACTTAATTTGCCAACTTCATAAGGATATAAGGCTGAGTCAACCTGAACCCACTGGGATCAAACTCAGGTTGTGAGGAGAGTCTTGATTGCAGTATTGCAGTTTAGCCACTGCTCCACAACCCTCCTAGTATGTTTACTGGCATAGATCAGAAACAATAGAATTTAAAATACGTACCTGTGAATATTAGTAGAAAATCATTTAGTTTGGGAAGGAAAAAACACTCAGGTAAAATCTATGGTTGTAATTAAGACTAACATCAGAGGTGGGCAATGGTATCCCCTCTAGACATCTTGTTTTCTGCAGCTCCCATCTGTTTTAGTTACAATAGTAAATAGCTGGGGATTGTGGGGCTCACAGTCCAAAAACATCTAGTGGGCCACATTTCCCACACAGAGCTTACATTCGTTGCCATGCCAGCAGCAAGTGCTAGTGAATGTTCCTCTCCTGCCCTCCTCAGTGATGCATCCATGCTGCCCAAAAAAGAAAGAAAAAGAAAGAAAACAAGTTCCAAAGGCAAGCTTGGGGCATTCACAGTGGGACAGCAGTGGGAATAGAGGAATAATATTGACTATCTGCCTTTACCCAGGTGGGATTTAATTAATTAATTAAATGGTCTGTTGTGTTTTACTGAATGTGCTTTTGAAGTTTCTTTTGTTTCCCATTTTTAGTGTGGCATTTCTTTGATCTGCTTACAGTTTTTAGCTTTAAATGTTGCATGGGTCTGGGGTAGAAATGTCTTAAACAAAGGTGAAATAAAAATATCTCAAATTAATAAATAATACTGTGCCAGCTCCATTGAGAGGATGAACTTGCTTCAGCTCAGTTTCCTCATTTTATACTAGCTTTGTTTCCTAAGAATAAAATGAAAGAGAATAAGCCTTTCTAAAACAAAATAGGAACAGAACAGAACTTGGAAACAGATGCAGTTGGTGTGTCACATGGGACATTGACTTCCTCCTCTCCTTTTTTAAAAAAAATATTATTAAAATTTCAGGTCCAGATTATATCAAGCAACGATTTCAAGAGGGTGCAGAGGTTAAGGGAAACGCTGAAGAAAAGGTTCAAGAACCACCGGCTTCACCAAAAGAGTCTCCTCATTTTTACCGAAAAGGCACCACACCTCCTGGAACCCCGGAACGGAGCCCGAGGCACAGCCCGCTGCCACCCGCTGAGCCTTCCCCTGCAAAAAAAGGCAAAAGGGCAAACTCCACCTCAGAGATAAGACTTATTCAAAAAAAAAAGAATTTAACCAGTGAAAGTTTAACACCCACAATGAGCAGCAAACCTCTTTATCCAAAAGTACCTGTGAAGGAGGAGATGATTGTCAAGCTGGAGCCAAAGCCGTCACCCCATAATAATCCAAGCAGCACAAAGAATGGGGAGTTGCATGATCATTACCATGGCTATTATGTGAAAATGAATCCATCGGTGTATCCAATGGAGATTGAGGAAGACGAGGACCATACCAACCCATCATCTTCAGCACTTGCACTAGTAGCATCGGTCAGGAAATCAAGCCCAGCCAAAGCTGGGCTTTTGTTAGATGCCAAAGAATCATTAAGGAAACCTGAATCTGCTGCACCAAAGAATCCCACAAATAACAACTTCTATTCAGTGGAATCAGAATTCAGTTCGGTAGGTACTAGAAACTCACAGCTGAAGCCTGGGCTTATTTTGTTTTCCTGCTGGATTTCATATTTTCTTTAGTTTATATCTGCATCAGAGGTTTGCTATCTGACATTAGCTCTTTAGGTATAAATGGCAGGCAGACAGACAGACAAAACAAGAGTGGACCTCTTTTTGACATTCTGTTCTTTAGGATTTATATGATCCTTACATGATTCCAGGAAAACTGTCCTTACAATTAAGGCATCCCATGCTTTGAAAAAGTATCATAGGGAGATCTGTTTCACTGCATGGAAGACCTAAATCCAGTAGATATTCCTAGCTATAATAAAGCCATCAAAGGTGAAGCAAAACTTATACAAATCCCACTGACTCAGTGGTTCTACTTTAGTCAGGACTACCAGCTGATTCAGACTGACTGTAACAGCATTCTCTTGGAATTCAGCATTCAAGTTGTTCACACTGTTGGCATCAAATGATTATGTCTATCAGTGGTTCCCAACCTTAGATAAATCAGGTGTCCTTGGACTGTAACTCCAAGGAACCCCAGTCAGCACAACTAGCAATGAAGGCTTATGAGAATTATACTACAAGAACATCTGGGTTACCCAAGGTTGGGAATCGCTAATCTATATAAAATGCATTTATGAAATATTTGGTAAGTGGGGGAATTTTTGTACATATAAATAATAAACCCAATGGGATTAACTTGTATTTATTTATTTATTTATTTATTTATTTATTTATTTATTTATTTTGAATATGTTCCCCCCCCCTTTCTCCTTGGAAAAGGACCCAAGGTGGCTTACAGTAATGAGGGACAATATACAGTGGTACCTTGTATAAAGGAATTAATTCGTTGCAAATGAAATTATGTTAAGCAAATTTTCCTTTATACAAATTCCCATAGGAATGCATTGAAAATGGAGTAGTCCCATTTTTATGTTGTACGGTTTCTCCCCATAGGCGATTATGTTAAGCAGATTTCCCCTATCTCCAGAATTTTTTATGTTGTACAAATTTTATGTTATACAAGCTGTTTGTTATACAAGGGTCCACTGTACAGCCCATAACATATAAGACATATTCAAGTTAAAAACAGGGAATTAGAGGAGGCATCTTAGAACATTAAAGGGTAACAGTAGAGCTGCACACAAAACTAAAATAAAAAGGAAAGTAACATGGAAAACACTCAAACAATCAATCAATGCAATCATGTATGGTAATCCATATAAAGTTATATAGTTCTGCTAATGAAACATTTAATATAGTTATGCTAATAAAATATTTTTGGTCAGATTCAGAGGAATAGTACTGCTGAAAAATATCTTTCCATCAGCAGGACTGGGAGTGAGTGGTAAGAGTCTTCCTTATAGCCTTTCATGCATCCCCCAAACCACCTCTGGAGTGTTACAATACCTAACACTTCAGAAGCTGTTGAGGAATGGGGAGTACTATCATACTGACAAGAACCATGTTGGTTCTAGGCCCGTGCTTTTCATACATGAAGAAATGTGAGATCTATCCAATCAATATAATCATTATGCTATCATTTCCAAAATCAGTTGAGCAGCTACTCTTTTTTAATTGGGAAGTTTCTCTCAAGCAAACAAAACTTTTCACACCTTGAAAGTGTAGTGTATTGTAACCACCAATCAAAGCTCAAAAATCCAATGGGCATAAATCCGCCTGACACTGGTAAAAGTTTAGTTTAATTTAAGTAATTGCCACCCATTTACTTATTTGGATTTTGACCAATATATGAATTCAACCAGTGCATCCTTCTAAGCATGTGTAGTATTCAGATAATACTAGCCAGAAGGCAGTGATTGACATCACTCCCTGGTGGCCCATATTTGCCAACAAGCATAATATTTACAGAATGCAGTATGAGGAAAGGCATTTATTTCATGATAAGGGAAAGAAAACTCCAAACTCTATAATCTTTCTAGGAATTGTTTTCCCTTTGAATTGTAGTACAACTTTATATTAACCTATTAAATGAGTACAGATGGTTACAATAAAGACTAACAAACAAGTACTGTGACACCTTAAGAGCTGAAATATTTAAGATGCCAAAGAACTATTGTTTTTGCTATAACTGAATGTCCCAACCACCTTTTGGAAAGTGGTCAGTGCTTTGGAGAAGAGCTAACCCCGTGTAGCCTTGGGTAAGTTGCACAGTGCCAGGGTGTCCCCCAGAAGAAGAGAATAGTAATCACTTTTGAGTACCCTATATCTGCAAACCCCCGGGAAGTGTTGCATTAGTCAGAATAGACTTGACAGCACATTGCTAATATATGAACATTAAGCACATCTCTTTCAAGGTAGACATAATGTTCAGCAGACACACTGGCCAAAATTGTGTTGTTTAACATACTAAATCTCACTAGAGTAGGTTCATTGAATCAATCAATTACTCTGCCAGTTCCATTGTTTCAAATGGGCCTACTGTAACTGAAATTTACTATGCTAAAGTGTGGTGGCCCTGGTTACCGATTTAATGAAAGTATCATAACAATTCCTCTCCTCTCTGGAACACTATAATTGCATTTGCCTTGATAACACTAGCACAACTGAGGATGATGAAGAAATAAAACACTAGAGTGTAAACATTTTGCTACACGGTTTTTAAATTTATTTTCTAGTAGACAATTGTTTTTAGGTTTTTTTGCTTTACAAAGTTAAAAGATGATGTGTGATACACATGTAATTCTTTTTCTCACTTTTTACTTATTTCAAAGCAAGACAGGATCTTTCCGTTTCAGAGTTTCTTGAGAATATCTTCAGTTAAAATACTTTCAGCAGCAGAAATGGTTCCAAGTGGATTCATGCCCTTTGAGTCCATCTGAAACTGAGTTTTCCTTTAATATTGCTTGCATTTTTCCCTCTCATCTTCAGCATTATTTCACCTGAAAGGAGGAAATGTATCTTCTTTTGCCCTTTTTAAGGAAAAGAGAATATTCAATGAGCTATTCCACATAAATGAGAAATGCAAAGCTACTGGAGATATGATTTTATTTGACAGTCTATGTTACGCTCATATGACAAACTATGTTTTATACTGAATTGTACTAGATGTAGATTATGTGATACCCACATTTACAGTAGTCCTAATGTGAGAATCAAATTTGGAAGAATTTATATACATTATTAAAATGGTACAATATGTTTCATATTTTAAATACTTCATATTAAGCTGTTTAATGCAAGAATTAATTGTCATTTCTTGTCTGGCATAAACTGCATTAGAAGGTCAGTAGGACTGGGATATAAGAAGAAATTGCCTTGCATTGATTCTGTCTCAGCTGACCTGATGGCTAGATTCCATTTCAGAGGTGTTTTCGGGCTCCATTACAGTGGTGAGAAAAGACAAGAGAAAAATTATTGGACAAAAAGTGAGGGATTGTTAAGTTTTAGTTTAAAGCTTCTCCAGCAATTGATGAGCCTTAGGAGAATAATTTCAGCATTTTAAAATGAAAAAATACAGTAATACCTCAGATAAAGAATGCCTCGGATAACAAATTTTTCGGATAACAAATGGAAATTTCTGGGTATAGGGCTGCCTCAGAAAACAAATGTTCCCTATGGGCTGCCTCAGATAACAAATGTTTCATAATGCCTTGCAAAAAAGTGTATCCAGGATGTATTGCAACCCCTGTAGTTTGTGGAGGGGTGGGAGGAGTTAGAGCGTGTTTTTTCATGTTTTTTTGAGCCATTCTGTTTTGCTGAGGGATTTGGACCTTTCGAATTTGGAAAGGTAGGGAGATAGCTTTTATTAATCTTTGCACTGCTTTTCTTTGCATTTTTGACAGGAAAAGGCTGGGGTAATCATGCTGCTTTTTTCTGTCCATGTTTACAATCTTTTTCATTGCTCTGCAGGCAAGAACAGGCTGGATTTCTCTTGCTGCTTATGTTTGTCTGTTTGCATTTTTCCCCATTGCACCTTGGGTAGGAATAGGCTGGGCTAGTCTTGCTAGTTTCTCTTGTCCATGTTTGCATTGCACTGCAGGGGAGGTGTTCTGGAGGGGGTGTTCCAGCTCTGCAGGCCTTTAAAGTGCACTTTTTAAAGAGGTTTGGAAACACCACCAACACCAACACCCAGCTTTTTTGCCTTTTCTCGGACCTCTGTAATGGATTAATTGGTTTCCCATTCATTTCAAGGGGGAACCATGTTTTGGATAACAAATTTTTCAGATAACAAATTGCCTCTGAGAACGAATTAAATTCGTTCTTAGAGGCACCACTGTATATAGAAATTCAGAAACCCCTAAATGGTGATGTTATACAGTTGAAAGGCAATACTTCAGAGCAACACACTAGGACTTTATTGAGGTCTCTGGAGGGCTGCATTCAGCTTGCGTTTCCCCCATCCAAATTTTAGGTTAGAATTGCCAGCTTCCACTGGGAAACAGCTCTTCAAGGAATCAGACTGGGGCCTTTCCTATCCCTCACATCTTTGAACTGAAGGAAGCAAGGGCCGAACATGGCACCAAGGATACAGCTGTTTCCTTTGCCATGTTTCATAAACAAGGGATCTATGCATCAAGCATAACAATTGCTACTGAAAGAGAGACTTTTTCTAAATCACTTTCTTTTGCTGGGTTAGTCTTATAGGTGACATTTTACAATATTGCTCAGCTGTACTGGGTGTTGTTACATTTAGACAGACAGACAGACACATTTTATATATTTGTGCAAATCTCTTCATGAGATTCATGGCTCTCCACTCTATTCAGGCAGAACTAGTCCCTTCTACAGTCGTCATTTTCAGAGTTGTTGCCGTGTTAGTCTGTGGAAGCATTATATAGTTTTTCTCTTTGGTATGCCTAAAACTTGCTGTTATATAAGGACAATTCCGGGCATGCATAAAGCTCTTCTGTTACAGCTTCTTTGTAACACCTGTTCAAGTCAGTCATGGAAGGCAGAGACTAATTTTGCCTTTATCTATTTTAAGCCGCTGCAGCGCACTGAGGCCTTATTTTTGGTACTTCGCCCTAAAGCATTTTGGAGTCACACTGTTAATGTTTTAAAAGCTGGATTTAGAGTCACATTTGTGAGTTCCATGGTAGAGTAGAGGTCTCTGGAATTTTATTGGTCATTCGTACCACAGTTAAGAATCCTTAAGAATCATTTGGTAGTTCTTAATGGAACACATTTATCTCATTCTGTCCTTGTTATATAGCTGATTGAGAAGAGAGCAAAGCATATTTGAGCTACTTTCATTACAGCTGAATTAATTAATGTAATTCTATTATATTAACATAATGGGATTTTATTGTATTAGAAAAATAATGACAGTGCCACCTTTGCCGCTACTTACTGATTGTATGAAACAGATGGCTTTTTGGAGAACAATACAGAGATACTGCAGAGAGGTCTTTTCCATACTTCCTCATCACCCACTGAAGCCATAATATTTAGCACTGTTGATCAAGTAATTTTGCTGCTGTTTACGTTTTTGAGGAGACATCCTATGCTAGGGTGTAAACTGTCTTCTCGAAGAGTATTGGAGCATTTTGTGTCATATACTGTCCACTGTCATTTTCTGCACCATCTGAAGGCTGCCTCTAAATGTGGGATTTGAGAGTACACATTGGGAAGTCACCTCCTTCCTGGTTCAGCTGGTGGAAGCAGTTCCACCAGCAGAACAATCCTACTGGATCCCACCACCAAAATGTACTACATTGGGTACATGATCCCGCTGTGGCTATTGCCAAAAGTTCATGCTTGTTTAATGCCTGTGCTCCAGTTCCTTAATGGGAAATGGAATATATGCCAGTTCACTTATCTGAGAAGAAACTCTAATCATAAACTCAGGCCTTCCATCTGAGTGACAACATCATCCTTTCTTTTGAGGGTAATACAGTTACATATTGTGTCTGTTCACTTGCAGAACTGAAGGTGTGGTAAGTATATTTCTTGGCTATTCATGGTTTAATGAACACCCAGTAGTCTTGCTGAATATTAAGCTCATGCCGGCCTAGCCTTGTTTAATCAGCTTGCTTTTCAGTTAGACCTACTGCAGCCCACTGCCATTCAAGTTAGGAGGAGTACTTCTTTATGATCCAGATAAGGATGTTACGGGAATCAGAGAACTGACATGTTCACATGTACCAATACTTTTCCATTTCCTTTTAATGAAATCTCAAACATTTTAAAATAAAGGCTTTTTGGGCTTAGTTTTCTTTTGTTGTGTTTGTACCCTGTTTATGAGCTAAATATGACATGCAGGTTTTTTCCGTTTTAGCGCTTTCATTAGAGTGGTGTTTAAACCATTTCAGCCTAAGGTGCATATCAAGATTTCCATTTTTAAACGTGTTTGTATTACAGTAGAATATTAAAATGTAAGATTCAGATGAGGGGAGGGTAAAGATGGGTAGCATTCTAGAAACCAGCATTTTGCTATAATTGCCAAAAAAGGGGAAAATGTTTTCTTCCAAACTGTCATATTATAGTATTTGTGGCACAGATAACTGGGTCAAACAGGGCTCTTTTTTAAAAAATAATAATCTTAAATTACTCTCCTAAGAACTTATATGCTGTCGGAACTTTTAAAACTATTCAGTTTTTCATTAAATAACATTAAATAGCTTGTTCCATATGTTATACTGCACCCCTTCATTGCATATTAGAAGTTGAATGTCTCTAGAAATAAAATTAAAGATACAATTTTTGCTATTTTCAAAATAATTAATATTTTATTTAATCATTAATATTTGAATGCAGTCAAACCTGTGAAGAAGTGTTCTATCTTGATATTACGATCTAATTTGGAAACAAGTGAACATTTGCAGCATATTTATTGAGAGTCAACTATTGTGAGTGTAATCAAAATCCCTTTTATTTCATTTTCAGGGTCCTAATTCAATCATGATTGTTCTGGTAATGCTGTTGAATATTGGTTTAGCCATTCTTTTTGTCCATTTTCTAACTTGATTGGAATTAGGAAAGGTAAGAGTGGTCTTATTTTTACGTTAAACATTATATCCTCTCCTCCATTCTCATTTTTAATCTTTCCCATTTAAAATGGCAAACTCATTATTATTTGCAAACCTTAATGTTTTGTCACTTTAATTTTTGGCTACGCCTGAATGTGATTCAACATTGTTACTTAATGATATAACTGTTTTGATCCTTCAGTGAAGTCATGACAACTAGTGGCGTAAGCCCACAATTCTCGGCAGTTGTGTCATCAGCCTTTTAAATGGCACGAGTCATGTTCAGACACAGGGAAGGAGGCATGGAATTAGGATGGGACACAAGAGAGATGAAACTTGGAAAACTCAGCCAGGGGCTTTGGGGTCCTCTGAAAGCTGAAGCAAGCATCCATGTTGGGGGAAAATATGTGCACCTACACACACAAGCTTGCTGAAGCAACCCAAAGTGTGTTGGTTACTCCATCTGTTCCAGCAGAGAGTGTGACTAAACTGGAAATGTACGGAGCTGCACTTTTGTTGATGGAAGTTAACAGCTGCCTTACTATTTTGCCGTCTGATGTTTTTGGTGGGGGAGATGGGAAAACGACTGCCAGAGGAATGTGGTCAGAGGATTCTGTTGCTGTGGAAGCGATTCCAGTATTCACTCCTATCTCATTAGAAGAAATAGTTAGCAGCATCACTCACCAGTCTTATTCCATTACCTGCAGCTTTTAAAATCTCCTTGCGATTTTCTGGGAGATTGTGTTTCATTGCTTATGCATGGTTCTGTTCCTGTACTATTTATTTAAAACCTATGTGTACAGCCATAATATAGTAATGTAGACCAGCCTGGAAAACGTCACACTAGTTTTTTTCACCCTTCATTAGAAAAACAAAATTAAAGCCTGTAGCGTAGGTGCAGCATAGATATTTTCTTGGAAGGATCAATTTCTCCATACCACCACTACTTCTTTTTTAAACAAAACTGGTAAATCATCTTTCTGTTAAAGGTTCGGCTGTATGCAGCAGTGTTTTATGCCATCACTTATATCTTCCTTGTGAAAGTGGCAAGAAGATTTATTTTAAATGCTGTAAGATTAATTGGGCTGGATCAGTGTGGTGGACAAGCAAGGGAAAATATTTTGGGAAGTGTGCCATTCAGTGGTTTGGTTCTTATCTCGATATTGCAATTTTACTGGCATTTAAAAGTCTTGCCTGCTTGCACAATGGTAACTGCTATTAAATTTATGATAAATAATTATTTTTAAAGTTCGAGCTTCATGTTGAATACATTCAGGTAGAGCATTCAAGTCTGTTAACAATGATTTGAGTATCAGCAGGATGCCTTTTAATGTTGTTAAATGAGTCTGTAATCTTACCTCAGCTAGTAAAAACAAGCCTCAAACTTTTGTTTGGACTCTTTGTCTTAACTAGATTACCATCCTGTGTTTTGGTGATGCAATCCATGTATTATTATTTTTTCCCTTTCTTCCTGGTGTTAGTTTACTCTATTCCATATTATTCAATTGCATGCTTGTTTTATTTATAGGAAAATTGTACATGGTGTGGTCATTTTGAAAGTCAACATTTTAATTAGAAATTACAAAGTTAAGGGCTTAGATTTTATTTTATTTTTACCTCTTAGAAGACAACACTATTCAGGGTTTTAATCCTGTTTGTAAATTTATTATTATTATTATTATTATTATTATTATTATTATTATTATTATTATTATTATTATTATTATTATTATTATTATTATTATTATTATTATTATTAGCATGTTTTCACTGAGAGGTTTTCTTATAATTATGTGAGCTACTGTATGAGGCAGCCGATGAAGTGGACATGAGTATGGAGTTATTACTGTAGCCTGGAGCAACTCAATGCAGGGCAGTAACGCAGTGGCATTTTTTGCAGAAGTGGGTTGAGGATCCTGTGTTTTGACCAGTGTGGAAACAAGAAGAAAGCAGAAAGGCAGCAAAAGAAAATTTTATACCTTATATTTATCTGTTAAGGAAGGAGAACATGTTTTACTTATAAATTTAGAAAAATAATCAATTCAGAATCAGGTTTTTAAAAATGTAATAAGCCATGATGTCCTGTATAAACACCCTTTCACAGATCAACCCTGGGTAATTTATTGATTAAACTGGTTTTATAACTGACATTTAAATAATACATGTGTATTTAAAAATATAAATAATATGGCTTTTGGAAACATTTATAAATCTAAGCATGTTAGTTCCGTTTATAATATAAATATGTATGATTTATAAGCTTTTTTAAAAACAAAGCTTCAATCAAGAATTGCTGGTATTTTTCTAAAATGTGCACAGCTGTATTTTACATAAAAGGCTATTTATAGTTGGTTGTATACAGTACACTACATTTTGGACAGCTTATAAGTCTGCCAATGTACTTAATGGTATGTCACTTTGTCTATTTAAAATTTCTTGCTGTGAACAAACTCTTTATCTATGAGCTTCTTTATTTATATTTCTGGAACTCGACATAGATAATGTACAGTTTTCATAACTGTATTTGCTCTAATAAAAAAGAATTGGTTAAATTGTGTAGATGAGTTTTCTCTTCATATAAATAAAGCCAATTCACATTCCTCATTTCAAGAGAAACTAGGTTGGTGTTGTCTGAAAATTTAGCCATCAAAGGAAGACTTAACCTCTTAAAACAACCTCCTCTATTGCCTTCTGTAAAGTGATAGAATACATAAAACAGAAACTGCAAGATATCTCCACAGTTTCTGTTTTATGTGTTCTATAGACTTATGGAAGCAGGTGTTGTTATTAACACTTTAATTAAACTGTTTGTAGAATAACCTGTCCCTTAACTCTTTCTTTTTCTGGAATTGCTAGAAGTTTGGACATTAACAAAGCCACTTGATTGTTGAAAGGACATAAACCATTTTATTTATCAACATCTCTTTTGCCTTTCCAGCGTGAGAGTAGAATGAAATACACTGATAATATTGCAAGTGTTTTATCAAATAAACAAGGAATTTGCATAGATTGAAGTATGATTGTGCAGAACATGTTTGTTTCCCAAGTGTGATTCCATTTTCTATCCACTTTCTGATTTCTTTTGAAAAATCCACCATGTCTTTTGAACAGAAAGAGAAAAAATAAGTTCTGCAGCCCTTGAACAAATGATTGAAGCTTTAATAATTATAGCTATACTGAAGACTTTCGAAGCCAAATACCAGTCCCCAGCACTCATTTGGTTTTTGCTTACTATTACTATTAATTCCATTATTCAGATACAGATCTAGGAACACATACATGTACTGTATGTCATTCACTAGTCCAGAATGATGAGTATGCAAAGATTTCTAATGACTGATTCTGGCTGTAGCCTGGATGCACTGTAACATGCCTGGAGTTATTAGATTGCTTCTTATTATATACAGCCACCTTAATATATAGCTGCAACGAGCAGCAGAAGGGGAATACAATATTGAATCTTCAGCACATAAATAAACAAGACAAATACGTGTCATGTATAAATAACTAGAGCGATTTGCTCTAATTTAACCAAAAAGATTCTATAGTATGAACTTAAAATGTTAGAATCAATTTTAACATTTCTGTTTTTAACTAAGTGGTCTGTGATATGTAGAATTTTAAAACACCCACACACCCCAGTGTTTTAAGGGATTTACTCTTGCTGATGCATTACACATTTTCTCCTATAATCAAAATGTGATAGAGCTGAAATGCTATTAAAGTTCATATATTCTAAAGTCATAATAATTGTGGTTGTTTTTCAGAGTAATGTTACAGATCTGGGATATTCTCCAGTTCAAAATGTATTCTTAACCACCACCTTTTGTTTATCACAGTCAGCAGTCAGAGTTGGTTGAGTCCCCTTCTTTTCCTTCCCAGCCTCACCAGCATGTGAAAACTGTTGATACATCATGAACAGGGATCCTTGAATAGACAGCGATGGTGGGAAAATAACAAGAGGTGACATGACCAAGTACCACACAAACCTTAGAACAGCTGACCTAGGTAGCACCAAGCGTAGCAAGGCTATGAGCAAGTGAGTCAAAGTGTTACACATTGGGATTTATTGGTTTTCTGGGAGTACAAAGGTGGTGTATCTGCAGGTAGATTGAAACTAGTGGATAAAGTCCCTATAATACATTGTGGAATTTTCTGCTCAGAAGTTCAGATTGTTATACTGTCAGAAGATCTAAAGCTGGTAAAAGTTGCTTCTATGGATTTTGATGCTTACACTCCCCCAGCCGTAGCTGTGGCATCAGGGATATTATGTAGATTGGAATCCAGAAGTAACTCCTCCAGGCTCTAATCATTTCTGACACATCCTGGCTAGATCTAGTATTCCCCGTGCGTCCTTTTCCAGCACCATTTCGCGCAGCAAGAAATGAGCAGAGAGGAACAAAAGATGCCACCCACACAGGTTTTCTGGTGACACTTGCAGCCCAATTGAGATATCTTGTGGTGGGAGGTGGGCGTTTTCTCGTGTTCTCCATTTTTTTTTCTTTTTGTTTGTGGGCCCAGTCCAAATGAAGCATGGAGCAAGAGAATCGCCTCTGTCTAAAATTCCGTTCCAGCATGTCTGCTCTAGTCAGTTGTCAAATAGGTATTTGCAGCCACCATTAGAAGCATGTACTAAAAGATAATAGTACCATCTTTCACACTAGCCTAGTCACAATTTGTCGTGTTTAAGAGGCAGCTCAGTTGAAACTGTGTAGGATTGTTTGCATTGACAGTAATACAATGGTTCATTTTTCATGTTGCATTGCAAACAGCATAAGAAAATTTCCCTATACAGATGGACCTTGCTAAAAGATTTCTCTATGGCATAGCATCTCCATGACATACATTCTGGAGTTACACCAAGACTGTCTTGCTTTCACACACAATGTGGATACATTCAGAAATAAAATACTGTAGGGAGCTGTTCTGTTCACAAGCCTACTTTCACAAAGCCCTGAACCACTTGCTTATTAACATTTCTCTGTACTTTTGAGATGCCTTGTGTCTGGCTGAAAAACTTGTGACATGGGTGTGGAAAAATCTGAAAACTCTTGGAACTTCATTGTAATAACAACTTGACAAGCCTTGAACCACAGCTCAGCATTTATCTGGAGTGCTGTATCAACAATAGTTCATCAGTTTGTTTACTTTAATCAGGTAAGGAATGCCTTCAGATTACCAAAATTAAACCAAATTGTCTGTGTTTACCCTCTGTAGTTTTAGGTTCAAAACTGGTCTGTATTTCAGCTTCAGAATGGGCCTGTTTCTGATTAAGGACATTTGCTTAAGACATGGCATTGTGGGAGACAAAAATGGCCTGAATCCAATATTGTGCTGACACCTCACCACCAACACTGGAACTTTTTCCCCATCCTCTGCCCTGCCCCATGCATTCTTCCATGTTCCCCAAAACGAATAGCTCTGGAGGGTTTTTCGGGTCTCATGGAAACAGCAAGGTCCAGAAGAAATACACTACCAGATCCTGACAAAAGTGTGAAGAGGAAGTCATTCCCAATCACTGCCAGTTTTACCCCCCCAAAAAAGAGTACATCTCAGAATACCTCACAGACTACTGACTGATTTACTCACTGCTCTACAAGTGGTCACATATACAGTACAGGGGTCCTGGCAGGGCATAAGACTCTTCTGTATATGCAAGCCTCCCATGTGAAAGATCCCTCATTTTCCCCATGTTGTAGCTCACACCTATTGAATTTAGATACAATA
This sequence comes from Phrynocephalus guinanensis, assembly GCA_037367245.1. NCBI lineage: Eukaryota > Metazoa > Chordata > Lepidosauria > Squamata > Agamidae > Phrynocephalus > Phrynocephalus guinanensis. The sequence continues at coordinate 41,956,293 of CM074739.1, forward strand.
TGAAAGTCTGACACTAGGGCACTGAATATAGAGGGTGCATTCCTTCCTTAATGCTTTGCTTTGCCCATCAGCCTGGTTTAACACTATAGGAAAGAAAGCTATAGAGGAGCCCTCTCCCCCACCCCCCACACAGAGTGAACTTGCAAGTGGTCCTGGGCAAACCACATGGCCAGCAGAGAGCCAAAGAAATGTAATCAGTATGCTATTTATTTATTTATTTATTTATTTATTTATTGAATTTCTACCCCGCCCATCTTCCCGTGGGAACTCTGGGCAGCTTATATTGGGCTGATAAATTCAGCTAATATACAATACAAAAACAGACAAGACAAATTTAACAAATATAACAAATATGACAAATAGCACCCTTGCCATAAAAAACGTATGAGGCTCAATAACAGAGCACTCACTAACTGAACTGATAAGCGGATGGCGGGCCAAAAAAAAACCAAAAACTAAACTGGGTTACCAAAGGCCTCGCAGAAGAGCAGGGTCTTCAACGCTCTTCTCTTCAGTGCATCTCGCATCTAGCCTGGGTCTGGAAGAGGAGGCATGTCACATGATAGGTTGGACTAATGAGATGATGCGTAGATCAGGCCTCAACTGTTGGAAGACGTTTCTATTCAGTTCTTGGAAGATAAGGCCTCCGAATTGAACAGTGCAGAACATCAGCTGATAAAATATATGGTATGCCAAACAATGACCAGAATCCTATTGGTCCTGATTTAATGTTTGTGTCACTTGCTGCAGCTAATTGTGGTTAACTGACAAGTTGCTAGGATGCCTATGAAAAATATTGATATTAAAAATGAAGACATGTCAAAACAAGGTTACAAAAAATATTACTTTAAATTTGAGGCCCAGAGCTTCCCTCAGGGTGAGACATGGACCAAATGCTCCTTTCCCCCCCACAAACATACAAGTGATATAGCTATACCCCACAGCACAGAGAGAACTAGTTCTCTAAGCAAGTTGCCCTCTGAAGATGCCGGCCACAGAGACTGGTGAAACGTCAGGAAGAAAAACTTCAAGAACATGCCCAAACAACCCCAAAAAACTCACAAGAGATAACACAGGTGATAGATCCCCTATCCAAAATATCCCAATAGCCCCTGCCCAATGTCTTTTAATTGTGATCTATTGTGTAGACCTCAAAGACCAGCTGTTTGAAGTCCTGCAATTTTGGGCCTTTTTACACGACCCCTAAGATCCGCTGGCCACTTAAATTCGGACCAGAGATCTTAGGGGTTTGTCGCTCTTCCTCTGTCCCCACCCCCCTCCGCACTTCCTGGTTGCTGGCTGCGTGAGGGAGGGAGAAAAAGAGAAAGAAAAGCATGCCGCTCACCTCGTTCTGCCTTTCGTCTCTGTAAAAGTAGCTCTTAAGGGGCGGGAGCCAAAAAGCAGCAAACAGAAGGGAGGAGAGCCCCGCACTCACTATCGTTGCACCGCATCAAAGATTTTTCACCTCCAAAGAGAAGGTACAAGAAAAGTGCGCTGGGTCGCGCTAAAGTGGGCGGGGTCGCACTTAATTGTCTGCAAACTCTGGAGCCTGGTGGGTTAACATTTTTAAGCTCCGGAGCTTGCAGCCATTTGCAGCGGAGCTTAGGGGTCGTGTATAAACACCCTTTGTTTCACACAGACTGTTGTTCTTAAAGAGGATTGTGTTTTGATTCATTGAAAACAACTGTGTTTATGCCAGTCACTTCACGCACACGCACGCACACACATACACCACAAACACGTTTTGGTCCCAAGGGCTATCCTTGAGGATAATGCGGAGATTGCAGCTAGTGCAGAATACAGCTGCCAGACTTCTAACAGGGGAAAAGAAGGCATCAACATGTTACCCCCGTATTGGCAGCTCTGCACTGGTTGCTGGTACACTACCACAATGACTTAAAGGTTTTTATGTTAACATGCAAAGCCCTAAAATGGTTTGGGACCTCAGTATCTCACAGAGTGGCTCCTCCCAAGAAGAACTGCCAGGATCACCCTTGCTAGCCAGGCAGGACACTGGGAGTCCCAATCTCCAGGGAGGCCCGGAAAGTTGTAACAAGGAGTAGGGCCTTCTTGGTGGTTGCTCCCCAGTTATGGAGCTATCTACCCCTGAAATTTGGCTGGCCACCTTGCTTCAAATTTTTTTAAAAAAACTATTGAAGACCTGGCTGTATAGAATGGCCTTTCCTGATTTCTCAAAAATCCAGTCAGACACCATTCATTTAACTCTCTCTTCTCCCCCCCCCCCCCCCGTTTTATCAATCTCCTGCTATTTTTATCTTTATTTTATCTTAATTTTGGTTTAATGATGTTGGTTTATGTATATTTTGTTTTATTATGCTCCTTGTATTTTGTTTTTGTAATGTATTCCTTTGTTAGCTTATCATGTGATTCCATGTTGTAAACTGCCCAGAGTAGCCCTAGGGCTAGATGGGTGGTATAAAAGTCAAATAAATAAATAAATAAATAAATAAATTCTCTAAATAAATAAAATAAATATTTGTAAGCAGGAACATAAGAACTTCTCTTCTGCTGGGTTAACCATTGGTCCCCTGAGGTGCAGTGTTATCTACAGTTTCTGTTGTGTCTCTCGCAAGATTTAACATGTTTCTTGACCTGCCTAGTTGAAGATACCAGGAGTTGACCTAAGTATGATTTACAGGGAAAGCATGTGCTTTCACTCTGTGCCCAAATATTTCATGAGGCAAAAAGGAATTCAAGTGTAATGTAGGTGTGAGTTACGCTGCACCTTTTCCTGCACAGACCAGAATGCAGAAATATATACTGCTGAACTCGCTCTGGGAATTCTTGTCTTACTGTGACCTGATGACATGATCATTATTTTAGCACTTGATATATAGACCTTGGTCACCAGGGGGAAGAAGCAGCAGATGTGGTCTATCGTTCTGGCTATGGAAAAGGAATCATGTTATGCTTTAAGCTTAGTCAGTGAAAGGAATTACTATGGGAAGGTACAATTGGGAGTAAATGCATCATTTTAAAAACAAATCCCTGGTTTTGAATGGGTAAATGACAATTAAATGTTTAGGAAAAGCTCACTGTAGTATTCCTGGGAGCGCCACAATTTCAGAAGGCAGTTACATGCTTCATACAACAAAAGTCCTGCAGTAAAAAATTGACACATCAGGAATGAAGACCACCCCCCTGCCCCCCTACTTGAATTTGTTGTCCCCGTGTTGCAAACTGTAGAATAGCATTCCTGTGTCTACATCCTGTTCTTTGTCTTAATTATTCAGTTAAATCCAAGTCTAAACATTAGATAGCTGGTTGAGGTCTTAAATTCATCTCTTTCATGGAAAGATTTCCATGAGATTTCTTCTTGATGTTATAATTGAGAAACAATCTCACCATGTAGAGTTTTGCAAAATTTCTTAAGAATCCAGTAGTGATGGAGTTTCTGACCTTGTTTGCCCTCAGGTGCCAGAGAAGTACAATAAACAAAAATGTTCATGGAGGGAGAGATTTATCATACTTGCAAATAATACGCATATCTGTGAGTGTGATTTCTGTATGTGTTTGCAGTTGTGTACACCTTTTTTTAAAAAAAAGTGCTTCTGTGTTGCAGAGACGTTTTCAAAAACAGGAGCATCAGATGGGTTATTTGTTTACTTGAGCATTCAGCCTGCCCTTTATGATTGCTGTGTGATTGCATAGCTTCAGAAGGGGGGAATGCTTCGCCCATTTTATGTAAACTGTGGAAACCATGACATGAGAGGGAATCTGGTGTGTCACTCTTGAACTGGAGGCAAACACTATCATAGTTAGTGACCAGACCCTGCAGCCCCTTCCATGAAGATGCCGGAAATGTTAACTGAAACACTTTTATTGGATTAACTCAAATAAATCAGAGCCATTGTGGCTCAACAGCAAAACCTAGGCAGTTCTATGGGAGCCAGGGAGTTAATTACTCCCAAAAAATTCACATCAATGAGTCTGCTCCATAACAGCCTTTGTGACAGGCAAGAGCAGAGCCCCATTTCCTCTACCAGCTCTAAGACACCCCTCAGATATCACAACAGGGGTGCCAAATTCAGGCATTCAACTGTCCCTGGAGTAGGAGTAACTGGGCACCTTTCCCAACTACTCCCATGTAGTTGCCACTAGTAGCAGCTGTCCCACATGTGTGCTACTCCTCCTTGGAGTCTTGGCCAAACTCTATACAGACATGGTTGGTCTTGCCCACGTAACGTGTTGCAGAAGGAGGCTGGATAGGAGGAGAGGGTGAGGATTTTCTGGAGCATGAATAGTGCCCTCAGAAGCCAGGTGATGAATGGGAGAGCTTCCCCCAGCTGCTTCCTCGGCTGACAGCATGCTCTGTGCTGGTTCTCCAGTCAACATTCCTCCCACCATCTTACCTTGTCTCGGCGGACTCAGTCTGTTTCTTCCAGAACTCCTCCCAGTGCCTAGTGTTGGGTTTGTGGCAATGTCTCCTATCCAGCTGTTGAGCATTTCAGCTGCACTGGCACTTCCTGGGCCCAATGGTCCTTCTCTCTTCCCTCACTCTCTTCCTTTAATCCCCAGCCTTCCATGGTCACATATGCGGCTTCTAGGGCGTTGTCTGCATCACTGCCCCCTGTCCACAAGTGAACTGCAGGACAGGAATCTCACCATTAGAGATGGGCACAACTAGGGAAAATGACGTTTTTGAGTTGTCGTGTGTCGGAGGCAGTCCGTTTCGGCTCGTTTCCGTTTTTCACGAAATTTCGCAAAAATTAGTCGGTTCGTTTTTTCGTTGTCGTTAGTACTGGTTTGGGGGGGTAGCGGGCTCCTGGAGGGAGCTGCAGGAGTCACAGCCAGAGCCACAAGTGACGGACTGGCATACTCTTTGCACCCGCTGTGTCTCACGTACTTGCATGTAGTGCAATGCAAGTAGATCTGGCTTAGGGTTAAGACGGGTTAGCGCAAGGGCTAGGGTTAGGCTAGTTACGGGTGAGGTTAGGGTGAGTATTGGGGTGCACCTCTGGGTGCCTCTCTGACCCACTTAGAAGGACAGTGTACTGGCGTATGGGTTAGGCTTAGGGTTAGGGTTTGGGCTACGATTGCTGTTTATGCCCGATTGGCACATCCCAGAAGTCTCTGTGGTCAATCTGGCCAAGTGGCCATGTGATTGGTGGAAAATTTGCATGGTCTACTCCCATGGGAGAGCCCATCATTGCAAATGTGCAGGTGTAAAAAAATAAAATAAAATAAAATAAAATCAACGGAGACTTTTTTTTTTGCAAGAAAAACCCACTGCTCTACTGTAAAAATTCAAGCATTTAAAATAGCTAATTTTCGCATGTTTCTGTGGTGCTTTGGTGGGGTTTTGGGCAACGATTTCAAAAAAAATATTGCGGTTGCCATTTTGGATCCCCCGCACTGCATGGCAAATGGATGCGCCCTCCCAGCCTGGTACAGTCAGCAAAACCTGGCCATGCGATTGGTGGAATGGCTCCAAAACTTTGCATGGTCCACTCCCATGGGCGAGCCCATCATTGCGAATGCGCAGGTGTAAAAAAATAAAATAAAATAAAATCAACGGAGACTTTTTTTGCAAGAAAAACCCACTGCTGCTACTGTAAAAATTCAAGCATTTAAAATAGCTAATTTTCGCATGTTTCTGTGGTGCTTTGGTGGGGTTTTGGGCAACGATTTCAAAAAAAATATTGCGGTCGTGATTTTGGATCCCCCGCACTGCATGGCAAATGGATGCGCCCTCCCAGCCTGGTACCAGCAGCGCAGCAGTAGCAATAGCCAAGGAGAGGGGGGCGGGGAACCCCCCCCCCCGCCCAAATAAAACACCCTTCTGGCCTGGTAGGTGCCCTCAGACAGTTTTCGCCTACTTTTAGGGCCGGGAATCGGTTTTTTTTTTAACGTTTAAAAACTTTTTTCTGTGCCGCTTGGCATTGCGCGATCGCCGCGATGCAAGTAACGAGCATGACAAATCAGACCAAATTGTTCTTTCGTCGGTTCGAGCTCGAATTCTGGTGGAGTAATTCCCGTTTCCGTTTCCGTAGAGTAACGGATACAAGTAACGGAAACGGAAATGGGAATACCGCTAAGTCGTGCCCATCTCTACTCACCATTATTCTCTTGGCGGTGGCAAGCCTGCTCTCTCCTGTAGGGGTCCCACAAATTCTCATGAGGGACCACATCAAGACAGATTGTCTTGACCATAAACAAGAGAAGGGACTAAGCTTCTTCATCTCCCAATAATCTAATTGACATTCTGATCTACATAATAGTAATGTGGAAGCATCTAACCTTTTTTAAGAGCACCCATTCTAGTCTTTTTTACATATATTGTCAGCATATTATCACAGCTGAACTATACAGTAGAGAATCAATTTAATCACATACTGCTGCGATTGTTTATATTGACTGATGGCATAAATCACTGGGAGAAAATGGCTTTCCATTCATGGCATCATCCTGCTATTAATATATTTGTGCAGGCAGCTTCTGAAGGAGAAAATAAAATCGTCTTCTGGAAAAGAGCTTCTTAAATTCACAGTTGTCATGTTCCAGTTTCCCAATTTATTACCTCAGAAATGACACAGAAATACATGTATTTGGCTTTTCAGCCAATGAGCCACATGAGGAAGTATGTCAAGTTGAGGCCTATGCTCTAAGAATGGCTTGTAATACAATGGCAAATTTGCTCTCCCTGACCCCACCCACCTATTTCTCTTATTATTCTTTCTTGTTTCCATGTGGCTGACTTGCTGATGATGATTCAGAGCTATAGTTTATTCAGTGCTTCAAGGCACCAAATGGCCATTTATCTAGGGGATCCAGAACTGTCAGATACTATGTAAGGATTCATTAACCCATCAGAAGAAGGCCATTTTTGAGACAGAAACAGTAGTGCTTTGCCCTAGAACTCTCCAGCTGGTTATTTCATACAGCTAAAAGAAGGCTAAATATTATTGTAGGTGCAGTAAACAGACTGGAGCATTTAGCTGCCATAAACAATTTTACCTGTAAGTAATTTATAGGGGTAGAATTTGAGTTTATTCACATTACATAGATCACATCATTAGTGCATGATGCTTTTACCAATTATTTCAGTACAACTCCAGTCATTTTGTTCTCAGATTAGTAAGCAAGTGACAGCTACAACTGTAAACATTGAAAGCCAGCAGATTGCAAAACCCAGTTTCACGGCTCTATTTTTAAGTGCACCTTGGAGGTAAAATTTCAGGAAATGTCACTAATAGCTTTTATCTATGACTAGTAGCTTATTGGCTTCTACATTTAATAATAGTTATGATGGCATCCTTGACTTATTATTGTATGATTTTAACTGTTGTGAGCTGCCTATGGGGAGAAAGGTGGCATATAAATAATATAAGATAAATAAATGCATCCTCAAAGAAAAAGTGGTTCCCACATGGCAAAAAGAAAATTCAGAATAATTTTCCCTCTTTGCCAGATGGTCTGTCCTATATCTTCTAGCTGTCCTGTAGATATCTAAAATGTTATTTTGATTTGTGTCAGAAGAATGTACTTAACATAATAACATGAGCATAATAAAATAGGAAAATGGATAAAACTAACATATACAATTTTGATTTTATAGTTTGTCACCAAAAAAGGAATAGGACATATCTATAACAAAAAAAATCTGTTTTCCTAAAACACCTAAGAAACTGTAGTCTTCATACATGCTGAGAATTCTGTCAAAAGTATTTCTAGCACATGCTGCATAAACAGATCTGTAGTTATTAAAATAACAGTGACTACTAAACTAAATTGAATTTATAATTTAGATCAGCAAGGCATCATATATTTTTGTTTCGTTTTATGGTGAATAGCTTTATAATAACTATGTGTAAATATTATATTTATATTTATACAAGTACTTATAAAAACTATTTTCTTTAATCATAAACCCTGATAACATAAATATCTCTATAGATCATTAGTTCAGTGTGATTTTAAAAGTGGCAAGTATAAAAAGATCACAACAAAGCAGTAAGATCCTACAAAATTGACAGATATATTTACAAATTATAAAACATGCTTACAGAACAAATAAAAAAAGAATAACACAGCATTTAGTCGCATATTATTCAAAAGGGGTGTTCGAAGCAAACCCACTCCAGATGCACAGGAGTAATAATATACGCATGGGGCATATATAAGACTTCAGCCTGCAGAGGTCAGTGATGCACATACAGACAGTAGTGGGCCCACCATCTCTAAGCAGCTGCAGTCTTCAGAAACTAGTGATATCTGTCACAGACCCTTCCACATGCTGAAGGCAGTTTTTGTATCTGTACTCGCAAGTTATTTTCAATTATTCTAACATACGCTGCTAAAGCTCTATTTACAGACTTGCATTGGGAGGAGGAGGGGGGACTGTCATCAAAAAGTTGCAAGGTGTCAGGGTTGGGGGAGGATGAGATAAACCTTGGAAGTACCTGCAGAATTAGAGGTGCCTCTTGTCCAGGCTTGTAGGGAACAGCTAATGGGAAATTATGTGGTACAGCTGCAGGCCCTGGAGATCCATATAGACAGGCTACTAAAGTGCTGCCTTTGTCCACAGTAACAAAAGCTGTCCTCTGCTGCTAAAAGCTTTTTCCTACCTTGCTCTTGAAGAGTCCTGTGTCTTCCATTGGTGCCTGCCTGTCTCTTGTATGTTTCTTTCTTGCTCCTGAAGATCCCTATGTGCGCCAGTGGTGCCTCCCTTGCTTCTGTATTTTCCTGCCTGCTCCATTGGTTCTGGCCCTGCCTTATTGTGCTGTAGTTCTCTTGCCTCATAGACCTCATTCTGATGCTCTGTTTGTTTGTTTGTTTGTTTTTTGTTTTACAGCTTATATGCCACCCACTTCCCAAAAGGTCTCTGGGTGGCTTAAAATCAAAAGAATTAAAACAGTTAATTCTTGTGGTTATTCAGATCATCCTAACCACTGTAAAGGTATAAAAGACTCAATTCATACATTACAGCAGAAGCACAAATTGTTTTTTTTCTTTTGCATTACTCACTTCCTGTTTACCTCTGAGCAAAAGTTCACATACTCACCTTGATTGCTTGATTATTGTAGCATCACTTGGTCATTTCCATTTAGGGATGAAAAACTGCAGAACAAACACTGCCATTAAAGTTTTCAAGTCACCTCACAGTCTTTTACATTCTTTTTCCAGCAAACTCAAGCCTGCAGGAAGAAACAAAGGGCGTTTATACACGACCCCTAAACTCCGGGGCAAATGGCTCCCAGCTCTGGAGCTTAAAAATGTTTCCCCACCAGCTCCGGAGTTAACAGGAAATTAAGTGCGACCCCGGCCACTTTAGCGCGTCCCAGCGCACCTTTCAGGTACCTGCTCTTTGGAGGTGAAAATTATTTGATCTGGTGTAACGATAGTGAGTGCGGGGCTCTCCTTGCTTCTGTTTGTTGTTTTTTGGCTCCCGCCCCTTTAAGAGCTACTTTTACAGAGACGAGAGGCAGAACGAGGTGAGCGGCATGCTTTTCTTTCTCTTTTTCTCCCTCCCCTCATGCAGCCAGGAAGTGCGGAGGGGGTGGGAACGCAGGAAGAGCGACGAACCCCTAAGATCTCTGGTCTGAATTTAAGTGGCCAGCGGATCTTAGGGGTCGTGTAAAAAGGCCCAAAGAAAACAGAAGAAAATGCCCGTTGTTGCCCCCTCTCATCTTTTCTGCATTTAGGGAGGAAGTTTTTTAAAATTTCTTCTCAAAGATACAATGCAATAGCACTGCCTTAACAGGCTAAACAAATCACCTTGCCTTCCTCTCAGTGTCCTTTCATGGAGAAGTAAAGGTAGTTTCTAACTTGTCAATAACATTAAGTGGCTAAACTTAATGATATTGGGAATGTGAAACTAGAAAGTAAATTTAAAACAGAATCATTGGTTTGGTGGCAATGATTGCACATGCTGAAAATTAACCAAATGGAGCACCTAAAAAGGATAACATGGTGCCAGAAAGATACAGATAGGAATGCTCTAAGAATGGGCTAATTTGCACTGGCACTTATGTCATCTAGTGGCCAACTAAAACAAGTGAACCAGCACATCCCCACAATGGACAAATGCTTGTGTAATCAAACACGCACACACCAAGTTTTTAAATTGAATTTAACAGATTACAGAGAGCAATTCATACTGATTAAGTGTAGGAACTGGCAAACCACTCCAGTATTCCTGCCAAGGAAACTCCATGGACATGGGGTCACGAAGAGTCGGTCACAACTGTAACAACGCAAACACACACACACACACACACACACACACATAATTGAATTAGAGGTCTCCGCACAGCTATTGAGCCTGGCACTCACATGGTCTCTTCAAAAGTGGATTAAGTCTCTGCTTAGGTGAATTAAGCAAGTGCCTAAATATTTTCAGTTGAAACTGGTTGAAAGTTAAAGTAGATATATGGATCATGCTTTGTTTCAGTGATCATTTGGGTCTTCCCCACAGATGGAAAAGATGGAAATACACCAGAAACACTAATGGACCTCAAGCCAGTTCATGGGACTTCATTTCAATTTTCTTCATTAGCAATTTGAAACTTACACACTTACACAACAAACCTCCAGCCTCTCCTTCAGCTCTCAACACTTCCTTTTATCTAGTAAGCTGCCGCTCCATTCAGAAATCTCTGATATTTGACAAAATGTGTGGGTTGTTTAAGGACATGGCAATGCTAGGCATTATTTCTCCATGACTTAATCATAGGCAGCGCTCCTCTCAGGATCATATGACACCTGGCTGAATACCAGTCTATTCGGAAAGTTCAAGCAGAACAACATTGAGGTGGCTCATTCCCTCCCACTGAGAACTTTATAGGCACCATTAGAAATGTGGTAACATATCATCTGGTTGAAGCACAAATTAGCATCCTGATTGCTTCTTGTTGAACTCAAGGGCCAGGCTTTTCCATTTATTAGAAAAACATATGATATCACATTAGGAAATATAATACAATGTATGAAGCAAAGTACTAATGATCATTACTGAATAACTAAGGCTATTCACATAGTCCAAAAGTAATCCCAAACCTGCAGATTAATTTCAACCAAATTAAGAAATCATTTAATTTCTCTCACAATTCTCTTCTTATGAGGGGAATATTTTTCATCTCAAAATGCCATCTTCCAAAGGATCTAAGAAACAACAATACCTGAAGATTTCTTTTGTTAACATATCCATTCACAAGTCGGGGTTTTTTCAAGGTGGCCTGAAATTAATGTGAAATATTTAAAACAAATGATTATTACTTGGATCAATGTCCTATGATGATTGATTAAGACTGGTGAAGGTTGGATTAAAATCTCTGCTCCCCCCCCCATAAACTTTTGCTATAAACTCCCTCCCTTTGCTAGAAGCAATTTTTTTGTCTGTCAGTTCAAGAAAGTACTAGCTCAACTGCAGGACTAAAAAGGTTCCAGCTTGGGCACAGACTGGGGTCGGGTTGGAGCACTAGTTCCTGTTTGTTGTGTCACCACTACCCATATATTGCATTTATTTATTTTAAATATATTTAAAATATTTCTCTCCCGCCATTCTCCCCAAAAGGACTGACGGCTGCTGGGAAAATAGGCGGCATATTCAGACCATAAGAAGAGCCATGCTGGATCAGGCCAACGGCCCATCTAGTCCAGCTAGTCTCACAGTGGCCCCACCAGATGCATTTGGGAGCGCATGAGACTAGATATCTGTCTCCTAATACCATTCCCCTGCATCTGGCCCTTGAAGTACCCCGGTTTTAAGCCTGGAGATTACACATCTCCATCATGGTTTGTAACCTGTGATGGACTTTCCCCCCAGGAATCTGTCCAATCCCCTTTTGAAGGCATCCAGGCCAGATGCCATCACCACATCCTGTGGCAGGGAGTTCCACAGAATAACAACGCGCTGGGTGAAAAAATATTTTCTTTTGTCTTTTCATACTCTCCTAGCCCTCAATTTGAGTGTATGTCCCCTAGTTCTGGTATTTTGTGAGAGGGAGAAGAGTCTCCCTCTAGTCTATCCACTTTACTCATGCCCTGCATTATTTTGTACATCTCAGTCATATCCCCCCTCAGGCACATTTTTTCCAGACTAAAGAGCCCCAAATGTTTAGGCCACAAGTGGTCCAAAATGTGTGCAATATGCCCATGTGATTGCTCCCTAAGTTGCTGGTAACACAATACTTCCTAGTTCAGGCTTCTAGCTGTAGACTAGAATCCTCAGGTTTCCCAGTGGCCATCTTGCTTCAGGGATCAGGGCCACTGTAGTGCAGGATAGTAATTTTTTCCTAGCATCAGGAAAAAAACAAATGTCTAAAATCCAAGTGCACCCATTTGGCACTTTGAAAGTGTGCTTGTATCCCTTTCAGTTAAGGAGGAAAAAATGGGTTCCTTAGAGAAACAAGAAACAGGGAAACTGGTGAATAAAGAAAACACTCATTTAATCTCATTGTTGCCTGGGTTCACTTATGGCCTCATCATCGAAATTGTAAATTATGGGAAGAACGGGCAACCAAATATTTGTTGTTGCCCTGTCTTCCCATAATCAAAGTGGAAACAGTTGGACAGTGCAATGTAGCCACTCAAGTGCATCTCACACAAAGCCAAGAAAGACAGATCTCTGTTTTCATTCTCTTTTCAAGTTATGTCTGGCATCAAACATCTTGCTATTTATAGCTTTCCATGCAACCAAATATGTATTCCAACCTCCAAAAGGAGTGGTTATTCTAAATGTCAGTGGATTACTTACTACAGCCAACGAATAACTTGTATAAATACCACTTTGGGGGGGAAGGGAAGAATTTTAAGAGCGGTAGGATTACGGGGATATTAAGATCCTTTTTGAACTGTATTGTTATTGTTTCATTGTTTTACTAGAAGGTTGAAACTATGAAGAAAGAGGTCTCCGCCCCGCACCCCTGCCCCTGCTTATTGCCTGAATAAAGGATGCATAAAGCAGGGCCAACCTACTCTGTGCCTGTTAGGAGAACTTCTGACTTGATGCTCATCTGGTTCCATGATGGTGTTTGTATGTTTCTGGTTTTCGAGGAAGATCCCATTTCCAAAAGTTGAGGAACACCAACCTCAAAGAGAGGTCATATAGATTGAAGGGTGCATGCAAGACAGGAGGGCTCTTGATCGGGATGGCAACAGTTGCAAAGCTGGGTATTTTGTTCTGTTTTTACTTATTTTATTTTATTTATTTATTTATTTGACTTTTATACCACCCATCTAGACCTAGGGCTACTCTGGGTGGTTTACAACATGAATAACATGACAATTAACAAAGGAATACCAAACTACAAGGTGCATAATAAAATAAAGTATACATAAATCAACAACAATAAACTAAAATTAAGCTAAAACGAAGATAACAATGGCCAGAGATTGATAAAATGGGAGGGGGGGGTAAGAGAAGAAAAGTGTTGTTTTTTTTAAAATAGTGCCTTGCTAAATGTTTTAAAAATCAGGGAAGAGCATTCTGACTAACCAGGTCTTCAATAGTTCTTTAACATTTTGAAGTGAGGGTGCCAGCCGAATTTCAGGGGAGCAACCACCGAGAAGGCCCTACTCCTTGTTACAACTTTCCAGGCCTCCCTCGTGGTTGGGACTGCCAGATGTCCTGCCTGGCTGGCACGGGTGACCCTGACAGTTCTTCTTGGGTGGAGCCGCTTTGTCAGATACTGAGGTCCCAAACCATTTAGGGCTTTGTATGTTAACATCAAAACCTTGAAGTCAATGCAGTAGCGTACCAGCAACTAGTGCAGGGCTGCCAGCATGGGAGTAATATGGTTGGTAATAGGAACTTGCATTGTTCCTATTTTTGAAGCTGTCAGGAGAAGGCCCCCAGTATTTTTCCGAAGGCAGTCACCAAAAAGGGTGTAAGTGGGCTGGGAGTCAGATGTGGCAGCCTCCAAGATGTTCATCCTGTAATCCCAAATTGTTTCTCTCTGTCCTAGGGCAGAGCTGTCTCTGCCAAACAACCCGCCCTGCCTCCCACTCCAAACTAGCCTTCTGCTTCAAATGTAAGGGGCGTCTGAACATGAACTTGAGGGGGGGACCACCTTGTCCTTTGCCACTGGCAACAAAAATTTATCAGGGGTGTCCAAACTTTTTGCAAGGAGGGCCAGATTTGGCAAGGTGAAAATGTGTGGGGGCCGACCATTCAGCCATATTTGGCCCCCAGGCCAAAGTTTAGACAAGTCTCTATAACATGCAAGGAGGAAGGGAGGATGCTGCAGCAATGGAGCTGGGGGCGAGTAGGCTGGGAAGGTGGCTAGGTGGTGGTGGACAGAGGCGGGGTGGGGAGGGGAGGCAAAACATAAAACTGCAAGCTGATGCCTCCATCCAGTATGGGGAAGGGCCAGCTGTCGGGGATGCATGACAGGCTGAGCTGGTGAGGAGAAGAGGCCGCGGGCCACTCAAAATTTGTAAACAGGCCACATTTGGCCCCCAGGCCTGACTTTGGACATGCCTGATTTACAGAGATAATATTAGGCAAAGAACACATGGGGGACTCATGGACTGATGGGATGCTCCCCTCTCACCCATTTATGAATCATAAGTAAAAGCAAGTAAGTATGGAACATCTTTTGTATATAGATGGTTATTGAGAACAACAACATATCCAGAGAGGTTTGTATAGCTCCATCTTTTATTAATGAAACCAATAGTTTTAAGCAGGAAACATTTTAGTGATGCTCAGCATGGAAGCAATTCATTTACCCAGTACTTTCCTCTTATTAATACTTGTCAAACATAATGCATTGCACCCAGAGTGATATGATTGCAAGGCTGCCTTTTTCAACAAGAAAATGAACCATCCCAATTACCTAACTAGAGGTATTCCTGGGATATTAACTTTTGCAACCACCCACATGCTGAATGCTTTCCTGAAACAGGCCTTATGAAATGCTGGTGACAAGAGCGTCAATGTGGTTCATTCATTCATGCATGTCTCTCCTTTCAGCTAAAATGAAGGTGCTTGGTTTAACAGTGAAGAGCTTGCTGCATACAATACACCAGCTTGACTCATGCCAAGATTTCCAAATATATACGCAGCATTTGGCATATACTGAACAGTTCCCAAAGGAGGAGTTGTGTTTGGCTGCTAAAGGAAATCCTAAACCAAATAAAAATATTAAATAGAAATAAAAGGAAGAAATAAAAGAAAAAGAAACATTGACCTGTGCCACCTTACAAGTCTACAAATTCAAAATAGTATGAATTTTCCATAGACTATCCTCCACTTCCCCCCTGAAATATTATCCAGGATGTCACCATAATATAGTTGTGGATGAGATCCTAGATAAACCATCTCAATGTGTTCATTAAAATACCAGATTCAGAAACTGGGAAGCAAACACTTTTCCTTGCATGCCTAAAGACATCCATGGAAGCCACACAGAACAAGATTTACAGCCTATGCATTCTATGATGCTTCATCTTTATGGCTGTAAAATATTTCCCCAGATTTCGGCTGTTTGATGTGTACTGTTTCTTTAGCAAACAAACAGTAAAAAAATAAAACATGTAAACCGAAAAATCTCCCTGTAGTAGCGTGGGTTTTAGTGTTTTCAGCAGTGATTTCAGCTCTTAGACATAGCAGGCTGGAGACAGCTTC
This sequence comes from Phrynocephalus guinanensis, assembly GCA_037367245.1. NCBI lineage: Eukaryota > Metazoa > Chordata > Lepidosauria > Squamata > Agamidae > Phrynocephalus > Phrynocephalus guinanensis. Next base: position 41,971,885 of record CM074739.1, read on the forward strand.
TAGTGTAACAGCTCTTTATTCAGGGAGAGAACAAGACTGGGGACTGGGGAGAGGGAGCTACTTTTATAGGAGCCAGGACTGGCTAGGAAAAGATACATTTTGGAGGGAACAATTACAACCAATCACAAAGCTGCCTTTTGGCAGAGACCAATAGGATTGAGGATCCAAATGCAGCAACTTGAATAAACCAATAGGCCTGTTCCCTTTGGAACAGGAAGGCAGTTACTTCAACAAAAGCAAGTACAGATAATAGGAATACAGATCAATATACAACACTCCCAGAAAATCTACTGAGCTAAATCCAGTTCTTAATCATAGTTAGAGTGGAGCCACTGACTGAACGCCGAACAGCAGAATAAGTCATTCAATGGCTCTGCTACAGTTGGAATTGACACCTGGATTTTGCCTTTAGGATACTTAGTTATTCTAGCCCATGCCCTGTGCTGTTTTACAGCTAAACATGATGCAGCAAAGCACAAACTGGGATTTCCTTTGTCTGGGGAACATTGGCATTCCCTTACTGGGATCAGGCAATACAATTGATGGGAACTCACCATAGCCCCCCACCCCCACCCTGATCCCAACCCTCAAGAAACTGCAATTTTCAGTAGAGACAGAAAAAAATCTGACAAAATACAAGATTATAAAACTTGGTATTTGGGTGTCAAACTGTCATAAGACTCTGTTTCAGTTTCCTGAGAATAATATCGGGCTAGAGCAGTGTTGGTGAACCTATGGCACGGGTGCCAAAGGTGGCACTTAGAGCCCTTTCTTTGGGCACCCAGCATTGCCCCTATCGTGGGGGGTTAGGGACCCGACCTGCGATAATCGAAAATCTGTGCTCTGTGGATGCAGGTTGGGTTGGGCCTGGGGGGGGCTAGCTGGGGGCTTTTGTACTTACCCCCAGGACTGGTGCTGCCCCGAGCTGGCTTGCAAGGGCATTCCCAGGACTTCTGGAGGTCCCAAAAGGGCCTCCCTGCAAACAAAGTGACTTCCGGTAAACCAGAAGTGACTTCTGGATCGCCAAAAATCATTTCTGAGGCCCCTGACAGCCCTCAGAGGCCTCAGAAATGATTTTTGGCAATCCAGAAGTCACTTCTGGTTTACCGGAAGTCACTTTGTTTGCAGGGAGGCCCTTTTGGGACCTCCAGAAGTCCTGGGAATGCCCTTGCAAGCCAGTTCCAGGCAGCACCAGTCCTGGGGTAAGTACAGGAGGCCTGAAAAAGGCCTTTCCCCCCTTACCCCAGGGGGCCTTTTTTCATATACTGTGGTCCCGTGTTATAGCGGGACCATAGTATATGAACTATGAAAGGGTGGGAGACCACTGTATTGGCACTTTTGTGAAAAATTAGTGGGTTCTGAATCACAGTTTAGGCATTCAATCTTTAAAAGTTTCGCCATCACTGGTCTAGAGCCTTTTGGAGGGAAATTGAGCCCAAGAGGCAAAATCTGAGTGTAAGTTCACAGAGCTGTCTGTTTCTGCTTCCATTTCAAACCCACACACTCACTTTTTCCACAGCCCTTGATTTGGCAGCAGAATGATGGATCACACACCTTCCTGTGGTACATCATCAGATAGCATTTCACAGCATGCAAGCATACCAGAGTGTAATATCTCTGCAAGCCTAAGATCTTTGAAGATTTATGGTTCTGTTTTCCAGGCACCAAAGGTAGTTTTACTTCCTTCTTAAAGAGATATGCCCTTAGGGGGTGAAATCACACTTTCCTCCCCAGTTTTTTTAAAAAAAAGATATTGTTATATCATGCCACTGGGTCATTTGGGGTGTGTGTTTTTCACAGTGTAACTCATCTTATAGTTTCTGAAAGTATAGTGGTGGATACTTTTCAAAGCAGTATGTCCCTTACACAAACCGTAAGAACAAATGTATTGTGGCACCTTTAAGACTAACATTCAGAAATATGAGTTTTCGTGAATTATAATCCATGCCCTCAGATATATGAAGTATAAAGCAGCTTGCCTCACAAAGGCTTTTCCTGAAGTTTCTACATGCTGGTTTTTCTTAATGGACTAATAATAATAATAATAATAATATAATAAGTGTTGTCAAGTCAATTTTGGTAACATTATGGTGACATTTTTTTCAAAGTTTTCCAAGGACAGAATACAGTAGGCCCTTGTATAACAAACGGTTTGTATAACATAAAATCTGTACAACATAAAAAAATTCCAGAGACAGGGGAAATTTGCTTAACAGAATCCCCTATGAGCAAATCTGTACAACATAAAAATGGTCGCAATTAGGGATTACTCCATTTTCAATGCAGTCCTATGGGAAATTTGCATAAAGGAAAATTTGCTTAACATAATTTCATTTGGAACAAATTAATTCCGTTTTACAAGGTACCACTGTACTTAGAAGTGTTCTTCTTCTAGGGGCATTGCAACAGTGCAGCTTGCCCAAGGCCACACAAGCTGCCTCTCCTCCCAGGAGGCAGAGAGGAATCAAACTCCAAACCTCTGGCTTAATACCTAGATACCTAAACCACTGAGCTATCCCACGAGGAATAATGAACTGAATTATTCATTTGTTGCTGGGCTGCTTGGTGTGTTTTATCAGGGTGATGTCTTTGTGGTGGGCTGTGTGGAATGTTGTCATGGCCTAAGACCACCATGAAATACCAGGGCTGTAGGCAGGTCAAATTCTTCTCAATGTGGACTCCCAACAAATGGAAGTCTGTCATGCTTTCTAAACAGACTCCACTAATGAATAGTGGTTGAATGCCCACTTTCTTCTTCCTGTAGTCTATTATAAGCTCCTTAGTATTCAATGTGTTCAGGAACAGGTTGTTCTCTCTGCACCACACATCAACCGCTCCACCTCATCTCTATAAGAAGATTCATCTCCCTCCAGGATAAGCCCTACTATCGTGATGTCGTCTGTAAACTTAACTATGATGGTACTATAATAGGTGGGAATACAATCATAAGTATATTGGATATAGAGCAGGAGACTTAGCACACAGCCCTGCGGAGAGCCAGTATTAAGACTAAGATCTGTGGATGTATGCTGACCTACTCTAACCCTCTGACTTCATCTGGACAAAAAACTGTTTATCCACATACACAAAGAATTTGGTAAACCCAAGTCCCCCAATCTAACCACCAGTCTGCAAGGGAGGATGGTATTAAATACTAAGGTAAAGTCCACAAAAAGCAGCTGTACATAACCTCCCTGCTGCTCCAGATGCGACAGTGCAGTGTGAAGGACAGTAGCTACAGCATCCTCTGTAGACCTGTTTGCTTGATATGCAAACTGGTGGGGATCAAAACTCTGGGGAAGAAATGATGTAATATACTCCTGTAAGTCTGTGAAGATTCTCAGTCATCCAGGTGCGTTTATCTGGGAGTTGAGTCATGGCTACTGGACTTCTTTTTTTGAGAGAGAGATAGAAACGTTTCGCTGTTCATCCAAACAGCTTCATCGGTCTGAATACAGCTAGTGCAAGAGACCTTCTTATAGTCAGCTTGACCTCTTGTCCCCTTGTCTGATTGGCTCATAAGATGAACAAAGCCTGAATAGGCTCGTTAGGGAGACATTAGTGTCCATGGCCTTAAGGTAAACAATGGCCTAAGGTGCTGAAACCCATCAAGAATGGGTCGTTAGCTGTCAAGAATGGGTCGTTAGCTGTGACCTGGTGGTGAAGGCTCCTTGATTTGCCTGGGTACTGTGGAAAGTACAGCCTGATACGTAGCAGCTAGACTATGCAGGAAATGGCTGGAAAACGCAATTGACAGGGTGACCTACCACCGGTTATATCCTGGAGAGACAGTCCCCTGCTTTTATGGACTTCCCAAGATCCACAAGCAAGGAATCCCCCTCAGACCTATTGTCAGCAGTATAAATTCAGTGACTTATAACATCGCAAAATACCTGGCAACTATCCTAGCCCCACTGGTTGGACACACGGACCACCATGTACACAACTCAGAAGAGTTTGTTTCTAAAGCCAGGGAGCTCAAACTGGATACAGAGGAAACCATGGTATCCTTTGATGTTACATCACTCTTTACCAGCATACCCACCACTGATGCGCTAATAATGGTAAAGAGAAGATTAAGAGAAGACAGCACCCTCACCTCCAGAAGCCGCCTCAACCCAGACCAGATAGGCCTGCTCCTGGACCTGTGTCTGAACACCACATATTTCATGTACAGAGGGGACTTCTACAGACAGAAGCATGGCTGTGCCATGGGTTCCCCAGTGTCACCAATTGTAGCAAACCTATACATGGAAGAAGTGGAGAAGAAGGCACTCAACACCTTCCCAGGGACAACACCATCCCATTGGTTCAGGTATGTAGATGATACCTGGGTTAAAATAAAGACGCAGGAAGTACAGGCCTTTACAGACCACATCAACGCAGTGGATCCTAATATTAAGTTCACTAGGGAAGACACCCAAGACAACAGGCTGGCTTTCCTGGATTGTGCAGTCATCATCAGACCTGACCGTGGCCTAGGAGTAGAAGTTTACAGGAAACCCACCCACACAGATCAATACTTACTGTTTGACTCCCACCATCCATTACAACACAAACTAGGAGTCATCAGGACCCTAAGCCACAGAGCAGAGAGCATCCCCACCTCCTCAGAAGCCAAGAAGAAGGAAGACAGGCACCTGAAGACAGCACTTAAGGCCTGTGGATATCCAAGGTGGGCCTTCAACAAAGCAGTGGGCCATCCCAGAAGAACAAGGGATCAGTCTGAGACCCAGACCCGACGGAAGAACCTGGTCATTCCCTACATGGCGGGAGTGTCGGAGAAGCTTAAAAGGATTTTTGGCAAACACCACATCCCTGTTTATTTCAAACCCATGAACACACTAAGGCAGAGACTTGTCCACCCAAAGGATCCGATACCAAACCATAAAAGGAGCAATATAGTATATGCAGTCCAATGCAGTGAAGAGTGTTCAGACCTCTACATTGGAGAAACTAAACATCCATTAAACAGAAGAATGGCCCAACATAGGAGAGGTAACAGCTCAGGACCAGAATCAGCAGTACACCTCCATTTGAAGGAAAAAGGCCACTCTTTCAAAGATGAGGATGTACACATATTAGACAAAGAAGAGAGGTGGTTTGAGAGAGGAGTAAGGGAAGCCATTCATGTCAGCATTGAAAATCCCTCCCTCAACAGAGGTGGGGGGCTCCGGCATAGTCTAGCTGCTACGTATCAGGCTGTACTTTCCACAGTACCCAGGCAAATCAAGGAGCCTTCACCACCAGGTCACAGCTAACGACCCATTCTTGACAGCTAATGACCCATTCTTGATGGGTTTCAGCACCTTAGGCCATTGTTTACCTTAAGGCCATGGACACTAATGTCTCCCTAACGAGCCTATTCAGGCTTTGTTCATCTTATGAGCCAATCAGACAAGGGGACAAGAGGTCAAGCTGACTATAAGAAGGTCTCTTGCACTAGCTGTATTCAGACCGATGAAGCTGTTTGGATGAACAGCGAAACGTTTCTATCTCTCAAAAAAGAAGTCCAGTAGCCATGACTCAACTCCCAGATACTCCTGTACCAGTTTTTCAAAACATTTCATCACCACTGGAGTGAGTGCAACTGGTCGGTAGCCGTTAAGACTAGTGATGTGAGATTTCGTAGGTATAGGAACTATAGTGGAGGACTTCAAACAGGATGGAACCCTAGATTGAGACAAGGGCTGGTTAAAGATTTTAGTACAGACTCCAGCTAGTTGGTGTGCACAGTCTTTCAACACACACCCAGGAATGCCATTGGGTCCAGCAACCTTCTTTGGGTTGACAGCCCACAGCATGTGCCTCACCTCATGCTCCACTTTAAGGATAGAGCTGCTGTGGGCTGGGGACTGTAGTGCAGCCTCTTTTGGTGCTTCCACCTCAAAACAGGCAAAGAAGATATTCAGCTCCTCTGCCAATGCTGCATCGCCCGCTACAACTCCATTACTGGTCTTGTAATTGGTAAGATGATGGAATCCTTTCCCCACTTGCCTGTTGTTGCTACTGTCCGGGTAGCACTCAATCCTATGCTTATAATCTAATTTGGCCTCTCTGATTCCTCTCTTCAGGTTCGCTCAGGCCGTACCATAATGAACCCTATCTCCAGACCTGAAAGTGATGTCCCTTTTTTTCAATAGTCTCTGGACTTTCCAAGTCAACCAGGGCTTCTGCTTAGGGTAGACCTGCATACATTTGTTCACAGTAACAGTGTCTATGCAGTTTCTAACGTAACACATAACACTGTCTGCAAACATCTCCAAGTCTTGATTTTCATAAACATCCCAGGTAGTCCTATCAAAGCAGTACTGCAGCTGCTGGGATGCACCAGCCAACCAGCTTCTTGCAGATAAAGACAAGAAGGCACCTACCAACCACACCCCATTTCACTTAGGAAGACAGCAAGGGTTCCCATTAAGTCTTATTTCAATGCAGGTAATAGAATAACATTATTCATCACATCTGAGGATAGTAGGCCAGATCAGACCCTACAAGACAGGTTACTCCATCCAGCTGAACTTCCCAGCAAAGATAAACAGCCAAGAGCCTCAGGAGGAACAGTCAGGTAGCTATCTCTTCTATTGTCCAATAACTACCACTTGAAGAAGTTACCTCATTTCACCTAATGGTAGGGCCGGCCCCACCTGTTTTCTAGATTTGCCTACATATTCTGCTCTTCCCAGAGCAAGCATTTCAGAGGTACAACAATTTCCTAACACAGAGGAAACATATCAAAGAATTGCATTTGGACTCCTATGGTATTACTACATATCTCAACTAAAAATGAAAAGCCAGTTTCAAATTACTCCATCCAACAAATTACTTATGATCAGGAAACGTTTCCTACTCTGTAGTATTTTCTTTTTTAAGAATATGGAACACTTCAATGAACTCTGAGAGGTGTAGGAGATGGACAGATGGCTGCAGTTCATATTTTGAGGCCTAACCTTTTACCTCATTATTTATGTTTTATTTATGATGCATGGGACAATCCACCAATTGAACCTCTTTGATGTCCAGACAACTGGGGAACTGTATACGAAATAAAAGTACTGTACATAGAATACATGGGAGTAGCTGCTGAAACTAGTGATGCTCTTTACACACATGATATAAAAGGTAACATTTTTAAACCTCCATTGTGATCAAGGACAATTAGTTTAGTCAGCATCAACTAGAATTAGATTCTAGGCTTTCTGCAGAGAACAAATGCAGCAAAGCCGCATCTCCTAATTGCCACTTGCCACAGCTGCTGAAAGACATACCTTGTGCTTTTTAAAACAATAATATACACTTTTGACATTCCTGAAATAATACATAGTGACAACCAATTGCCAAACCAATTGTTTGGTGAAGTTCTATTCTGACTTCTCAGGCTGGCCCATTCAGCTGTAGCAAACTTGGCTTCCTGCCTGGTAAAAGTGGGTGGTTTCTTTTTAAGTACTACAGGTTACTACAACATACCAGATTCCTTAAAGCTACAATGTCAGGAAAGAAAAAGCTTTCATGGATCACCACCCCCCACTTCATCAGATTTGTACTAGTGTGAAGAACTTAAAGTCCCAAAGAGTTTCTTTTCTAGTTCACTTGTTTTAGGAGAAGCAGATCTTGATGGGTGTTTTATTGCTCTGATCACTGCAGATCATTGAATATTCTGTATCAATCATCCAAAGGGGAGAAATGTACTTTCCATGTACAGGGATAAAGAGAAGGATTATTTTTAACTCAGTAACAGAAAGCAATGGGAAGCTATGTATTTCTTAGACACAATTCGAAGTAGAATAATAACAGTTATTTTCAGAGTGTACACTATTATGACAAATATTCAGTGAAATGTCCAGCTCATCCTCTTTTCCTTTTTGACTATGGACCAGCTCCACCCATTATTTTGGTGTATTTTTTAATTTTTATAATTTTTTCCATGGCAGAACTCTGCATTATTGTCCTGCTTTGTTCCTGATAACCCAGATCAAACTTTCCGACAACATTTGGTTCTTCTTTGTTTCCTACTTTTGCATTCCAGTCACTTATGATGATAAGCATGTCTTGTTTGGGTGTGTAATCAATTTCCTACTGTATAGATTAAAAAGAAATTTCATTTCCTGCATTCCTAGTTGAAGCACAGGCTTGAATGATATTTATGTTGATAGGTTTTATGTGGAGTCTCATTGATATCATTCAGAAATTACATTATAGGCTTTAACTGTCTGTGTTACATCATACCTTTGTTTACCACCCCAGGTATTGAGATTCTTCATGGCCAAATGATATCAGCCAGGCGCTCTTCTGATGGGGCAGAAAGTGAGGCTGGTGTTAAAACTGCATCAAAGTCCAGGATTGGGTTTCAAACCTGAGCTCTCCAAACAAAGGGACAAGGCCATGCCCCATCAGAAGAACACCTTGCTGATATCGTCTGGCCATGAAGAATTTCAACTCCTGGCAAACTACATCGTTTGCTGAGAATGGTACAATGTTTTGATAAAGATGGCCTGCCATTGAAAGCTCAGCTTGCTTTTTTTTTGCTTTATTAGTTACCTATAAAAGTATCACCTAGCCTAGTTTTTCTATTTGAGATTGTAAGTACCAGCTGATAAGAAAAAAAAGGGTGGATTAATATGTAGAACGTGAAGCTATCCTGTTCTGTGAATCCCTGCACCTACTTGCAAGTAGAAAAATGTAACCAAAATGTAAAACTCTGCAACCCTTTTGTGAATGGACATAAGAACCAGTCATAACAACCTCTCAAGTCCTTCGCGAAAGGAGAATGTTTGTGCTTGTTATAGGACCAATGTAGGCCTGCAGCTATTTTGTGGACATGGCTGAAGAACAGAAGGGCTTGGGATTCTTTCATTTAACAGCTTATCCGGGCATACATACAGTACTTCACACAACTCCCTTTCCACTCTCTCTGTCACAGGAGAAGAACCAGCCAGGAAGACTTCCACCATGGCAGGGGGAGAAGTTGCAGAGTTGGACCTTCCCCCTGGAGGCACATTGGAATTATGGCAAATGCTCACATATAAAACCTTCTATAATAGAGGACAAAAAAACTCTGAGATATAAAGATCTGTTAACAGAAAAATTACAACTAAAATCAAAAGAAGAATTACAGTTACAAGGAATTAGAATAGATTGGTGGTTGGAAATGCAAATGAAATCTTGGTTTAGGAATGATAAAAAACAATATAGCTTCTCAAATCAAGAAGTTGAATTGGACAAAATTGTAGGGATATCATTGCCCATATTTCTGAGCCCCAAGATTGGTCAAGCACAAAGGAAACTGAAGGCCAAGGAGGGCTGCTTGACATATATTTCCCGGCAGCCCCAGGACCGAAGCAGATACCAGAATGTGCTGAAGAAGGCCAGAGTAAACAGGACGGCAGATAACCAGGATATCAGAATACATCTGCTCAGGCCCAAGGAAGCCTCTTATCAGTAATGCCTCACTAGCTAGGGAGCATTTCCCCCCACCTGTGAAACCTATTTCCCCTGCTTTGTTTACCTGTTTACTGAACAGATAACGCTTGCATTCTTTCCCCCCACCGAGGAATGTTTCTCTGTATGTGCTTACCCTCTAATAAAAGGCTGGGCTCAGGCAGCAGTAGGACGGACACAATCATCAACACACAATCATCATCATCACCACACAATCTCACATGCACGCAGCCAATGCAGACACAGAGAGACACTCAGACATCCATGGAACCCTGACAGACAGACGAACAGGAATGCTGCCCTGAGCGCCAGATGTTGCACCCCGAAACTCTGTGTCCCGTGTGATTCGTAACGCAACACAAAATCATTTTTTCTTCTAATGAAAAGTTAATTTAAAAAAATTATAGCTGGTTATTAGCTAGACACGTGGAAGATGAGATAGTAAAAGAATGTATGATAAGATGGGCATAGGATCTAAAGTCAGAAATTCAGTTAGATGAATGGGAAAAATTATGGAAGGTTAATATAAAGATGACTAAGTCAATAGCATTTAAAGATAATCTTTATAAAATGTTTTATAGGTGGTATTTAACACCTGATAAGTTGGTTAAAATGTATAAAAAATCTGATGTTTGTTGGAAATGTAACAAAGGACGGGGATCTTTTTTCATATGTGGTGGGTGTGCAAGAGGGCAAAAAAATACTGTTGTATGGTACAAAAATTTATTTTACAAACTATCTTAATTAATCTTGAGCTAAAACCAGATATTTTTTTATTATCTATGATAAAACAAAATATTAGTGATAGCAAAAAAATTGTAATAATCCATATTATCACAGCAGCTAGAATGTTGTATGCACAACTATGGGAGATAAACAAGATTCCAGACAAAAAACAATTAATTATGAAGGTGTTAAACTGTGCAGAAATGGACAAGATCTCAGCATTAATGAAACCAGATGGATACTATGAAGGCTTTGAAGAAAGATGGCATGATTTCTACAAATTTTTAGATCAATATTATAAGACAATTAAGTTTCCTGTTTAATTTATAAGTAATTGAGATAGTTATTATCATACTATGATCATATGATGAGGTGCAAATTTTGTTTGAGAAGATCAGAATCGCTCCAATTTTTTTCTTTTTCTTTTTTGATTGACAACTTTTTTGTTTGAAAACCATAAATAAATTGCAAAAAAAAGGAATTATGGCCAATGCTAAATAATCATGTTGAGAAACAAAATATACACATAGCTTTGGTTTGCTTTTTAGCTCTAGGGGTTTGGCTTGATTGAATTTTGTTTATAGTGTAGTGTGATTAATGTTTTTGGAAGTCCTCAAAACTCAAGTGATCAAAACTAAAGTACTACTAGAACTAAAGAATTAAACATGTTTGCATCCAAGTGAAGTAATTCTTCATAGCATACAGACACAATGAAATGTATAACTGCTGCTCAAATATTGGGTGGTTGAGTGTTCTACTTCACCTTAGATTGGACTTTACTTAAAGGTCTGTCAGAAACACTCTAAGTCTATTTTGAAGAGCATTATTTATTTATTTATTTATTATCTATCTATCTATCTATCTATTTATTTATTTATTTTCAAACTTGTATACCGCAACCTATTTCCCGAGGGGAACTCAGGGCGGTTTACACAAAATCAAAAACAATAGCAATTATAACAGATAAAACAATATTGGCAAGAGGTGGGGGGGGGAAGGAACTCCCCTAGCAATTGCCGAAGGTGTCCCTGAATAGCCAGGTCTTCAGTGCTTTTCTAAAAGACACCAACGAGGGTGCCTGCTGTATCTCGCTCGGCAGAGAATTCCAGATTGCAGGGCCAGCCACCGAGAAGGCCCGTTTGCGAGTTGACACCTTGCGGGCCTCCTTCAGAGTGGCGACCCAGAGGGAGAGGGCCAAGGAGGATCGGGTGGGTCTGGCCAGGTCTAGTTGTCGGGAAATGCGCTCTGCCAGATAATCAGGGGCCAAGCCATGGTGGGTTTTGTAAATCAAAACCAACACCTTGAACCTTATTCAGGAGGCAACAGGCAGCCAGTGCAGGCGGGCCAGGATGGGAGTGATGCGGTCAAATCTACGCGCACCAACCACCAACCTGGCCACCGCATTCTGGACCCGCTGCAATCGCCGAACAAGGTTCAAGGGGAGCCCCATGTAGAGAGCATTGCAGTAATCCAACCTCAATATGACCAGCACCTGCACCACTGTCCTCAGAGAGTCCCCATCAAGGTACGGGAGAATCTGGGCGATAAGCCTAAGATGGTAAAAGGCCGACCTGGTCACGGCTGCCACCATGAACTGTACAAAAGGAGAAGTATTTGGTGTTCCCCCATCAGCACTTAGCATCTGGACAGCAGCCTTACCAAGTCATCAACTCAAGGATTTCCCCACCTTGGTGAGATGTATTGTATTTAGAGTGGACCCTCATATAACAAATGGTTTGTATAACATAAAATTTGTACAACATAAAAAATTCCAGAGATAGGGGAAGTTTGCCTATGGGGCGAATCTGTACAACATAAAAATGGTCATGATTAGGGATTACTCTGTTTTCAATGCATTCCTATGGGAAACTTGTATAAAGGAAATTTTGCTTAACATAATTTCATTTGGAACGAATTAATTCCTTTATAGAAGGTACCGCTGTAATTACATTTCTAAGAATTCTTCACATTGACAGATTAGGATACACAAATTCTATGCAAATCAGTATACTCTTTCACACTCTGCTTTTCAAGCGGCCACCAACTTGAAGGAAGGAAAGTGGACATTTCAGATTATGCTTAGTGAACTGATATTATCCTTATAACGTTCCACTAGACGTCCTGTCCAACTCCTGCCTCCATTGTGGAAAGCCTGGGGGGGGAGGTCAGTTGCATGATTGCCTTCTGACTCAGGCCATTAGACTGCTGTGGTTCACCAATGAAAATTGCTCCCAAACAGTCAAAAGGTCTTGATGTGAAGCTCAATACCATGATGCATGTCTCAGGGGAATGGCTTTTGTCCTCCTAAGTTTTTTTTTGTCACTCTTCATCTTCTGTATGAACAACCTGTATATCTCTGTGGAAGCTCTTTGGTTAACCCTTAGTTCATCTCTTACCCTGTCAAATGTAAATCAATAGCCCCAGGAATCATCTTTCCAAGGTTAATCAGCACAGCAGCCACCTGTTCTTGCCCATCACGTTTGACTCGACAGAGTGCTGAATTGCTTAGTAAGGTATGTCATTTGCAGATGGATCTACACTACAAAGTGTGGCCTGAAGTTTAGATTTCCATCTTGCAACATATGTGGTGGTTATCTTTATGGTTTTCTTGAAGAAGCTGTAATACTGAGAAATATAAGGAGCACATAGGAACCTGTCTTAATTATCTTGGATCTTGTGTGATATCTGAAAGCAATTCCTCATATAGGGAATTATTACCATACATTATACCAAGGCTAACCAATCACTAGATTAGGAGCTACCAGCAGGTCACTGGAAGACATGTAGTAGATACGCTTCGGAGCGTATCTCCCAGAGGTCATCTGAGGCCAGACCCACTCGGATGTCGCAGGCGCACTCACTCAGGGTGCCCACTCCCAGGGAGGCACGGAGGTTGGCCACGTGCAACCGCGCCTTCTCTGTTGTGGGCCCCTCACTATGGAACCACCTTCTGAGTGAGCTTCAGAAAGGCTTAAAAACTTTGCTTTTCAGGGAGGCATATGGCGACCTATTTTATTTTATTTTATTTTATTTTATTTTAATTTATCTATTTTAGTTTATTTAGTTTCCCTCTCTTTTTTTTGTCTACCGCCCATTGACCCATCTTGTTGTATTGCTTTGAACTGTATTTTTAATATTGTAAACTGCCCAGAGTTCCATATTGGAAGATGGGCAGTATAAAAATGAAACAAATAAATAAATAGATCAGCAAGTGTTTCTGACTCGTTTTGTCCAAGACACAATTCTTAGTTATTTTTATCCCAAACCTTAGAAAACAATTGAAAGCTTAAACTTTTGAATCTGGACTTCTTCTGAGTGCAAGCACATGGCAGTACAGTGGTACCTCGGATAATGACTTTAATTCATTCTCCGGAGTTAGTCGTTATCCGAAATACATTGTTATCCGAAACGCAGTTTCCCATAGGAATGAATGGGAAACCTATTAATCCATTCCGGAGCCTAGGAAAAAGGCACAGACACCTGGTTTTTTGCTCAAAACTCTTTATAAAGTGCACTTTAAAGGTACAGGTGCAATGCCACCTGGGATAACTCTTTTTTACTGATGCATGCTGGAAATTTGTTATCGGAGGCAGCCCATAGGGAAAATTCATTATTCGAGGCAGCCCACAGGGAAAATTCGTTATCAGAGGCCTTCGTTATCCAAAAAAATCGTTATCCAGGGTAGTCATTATCTGAGGTACCACTGTACATGACAGAAGCTGAAGAAAGTCAATGTCTTCATTCAGGGAAGCTAATCAAGAGTTATTTTGAGAAAAGCAGGGTGTCTGCAGAAGCGCAGGCTGAAATGTCTTGAAAAATATCTTATGATTTGTCCTATGAGCAGGAAATAGTTTAATTAACATTTGGCTTTCATTTTTGATACCAGAACTCGAATCTTGTAAAAATTCTTCATTCCAACAAGAATGATCGTATTCTAATGCTAAAACTGAAGAGACTAAGTTTTAAAGAGGATACAGATGAGGGCAAGAGCGCATCCCTGCTCATGTTGTTCCTCAAGTGTTATTTAGATTTAGAGGCATACAATGGCTAGAGTCCTTGCTTAGCACAACAAATTACACTAGAGTATGCTCATTGAGTCATTGGAGATTTGGTGTATAAACTCTTTTACAAGTTTAATTGATTCAAATGTGCCTCCTCCAAGTTGCAAGGGATTAGATTTGTACTTCTTGGCAAGGCATCTTCTAAGGAGCCTAATGGACACCAAGACTATGGCTCCCAGAATCCTCTGCTTCCAAGTGGAGTGGTCGTATGACAAGTGGAAGATACTGGAAGTTCATTTATTTATTTTGGAGCATTTTTACCCTACCTTTCTCCTTGGAAAAAGGACCCAAGGCAGCTTACAGCATGAGGGATAATATACAGTCTAGTACAATTAAGACATGTTCAAGTATTTGAGAAAAGGAATTGAGGGACATCTTACAGCATTAATAGACAAACATTACATTAAAGCAACACGGTTATAAGTAGTCATAAACACAAAGTCTATATAAACCCATAGATTCATATAAATGCACATGATAGTCCATCATTCAGGGAAAGCCTGACTGAAGAGAAAGGTCTTTGCCTGTTTCCAGAAGGACAAAAGAGATGAGGCAGTCCTGGCCTCTAGTGGGAGGGAGTTCCAGAGTCTGGAAGCAGCAGTTGAGAAGGCCCTTTCATGGGTTCCCACGAGACGTACCTGTGAGGGTGATGGGATGGAGAGAAGGGCCTCTCCAGATAACGTTAACACCCAAGTCGGTTCATACTGTGAGATTCGAATTTTGAGGTAGCTAAGAACCAGGTCATATAGTGCTTTGTAGGTCAAGGTCAGCACCTTGAATTGTGCCCAGTAGCTTATTGGCAGCCAGTGGAGCTGTTTTAATAGGGGTATAATGTGATCTCTGTACCCCACCCCAGTCAGCAGTCTGGATGCTGCATTTTGGACCCATTGAAGTTTACTGAGACTTTTCATTGGCAGCCCCACATAGAGCGCATTACAGTAGTCTAGCCAGGACGTCACTAGGGCATGTGTCAGTGTGGCGAGAGCTGGTTTCTCAAGAAAGGGGCGTAACTTGCAGACTAGCCATAGTTGTGCAAATGCACTCCTGGCCACAGCCATGACCTATGGATCCAAGCTCAAGGATGAATCCAAGAGCACCCCCAAGCTGCGTACCTGATTTTTCAATAGGAGTTTGATCCCATCCAGTACAGGTTGCATCCCTACCCCTTTTTCACCCTTTCAACTGATCAGGAGCACCTCTGTCTTGTCTGTGTTTAGTTTCATTTTGTTTATCCTCATCCAGTTAATTACTGCAGCTAAACACACAAAGTTGAGATAGTAGCTCCCCTTAGAATCTGGAAGTGACAAGAGGCAGAGCTGGGTATCATTGGCATACTGGTGGCACCTAACCCCAAAAGACCTGATAATCTCCCCCCAGTGGTTTCATATAGATGTTAAATAACACAGGAGACAGAACAGAACCCTGGGGGAACTCCACAGGTCAGTGGCCATGGTGTCGAACATGAATCACCTAACACCACTTTCTGTGTTCTATCCTGCAGGAAGGACCGGAGCCACTTTAGTGCTGTATCCCCAATTCCCATTTCAGAGAGATGAGTGAAGAGGATGCCATGGTCTATAGTGTCAAAAGCAGCCGAGAGGTCTCACAAAACCAAAAGGGAGAGTGATTCCCCTGCGTAAGTCATCTACCAATGCAGCCAGTGCCATCTCAATCCCATAGCCAGGCTTGAAGCCAGATTGAAATGGATCCAGGTAGTTTATCTCATCCAGAAACCTCTGGAGCTGCGAGGCTAACAACCCGCTCTACGACTTTCCCTAAAAATGGGATATTCGATACTGGTCAGAAATTTTCAGTATCATTGGGTATAAGGAGGGCTTTTTTTAACAGCGGTCTTACTATTGCTTCCTTTAAGCGTGCTGGAGTCCTGCCCCGTTGTAAGGAGGCATTCACTACTCTTCCTAACCAGTCTGCCATACCTTCTCTGGAAGCTTTTATGATCCATGAGGGGCAAGGATCCAACACACATCATCCGGCTATAGTAGCTGAAAGTCATCCATTAATACAATACAAGGAAGGCAGGGTGTTTTGTTTACAGGCTCTGGATCAATAGCAACATCCAAATTAGCCCAGATCTGTTCAACTTTGCCTGTAAAGTGTTGTGCAAATTCTTCACAGCAAGATACATAGTGATCTGTGTTATCCACTGGTAGGTCAGTGTGCAGCAGACTTTAGACTATTCTGAAAAGCTGCCCCGGGTGATTTTGTGCAAAATCAATGGAGGTAGAGAAAAATGCTTTCTTTGCTGCTTCCACTGCCTTGGGGTAAGCCTTCCAAAGGCCTTTCACTGTTTCTTTGTCTGTTTCAATTTGGGTTTTCCGCCAATGCCTTTCAGCTCTACGGGCCACCTGCTTCAATTTTGCCAACTCCCCACTAAAGCCAAGCCACCAATTTGGGTCTATTTTGAGGAAGGAGATGTTTAGGGGCTATCCAGTCAATGGCTTTGCTCATTTCCCCAGTCCAGAGTTCAACCAAAGATTCAATAGAATCACCCATCAGAGAGGTAGGGAACTCCCCAAGGGCGGTTAAAAAATCATCTGGATTCATCAATCTTCTGGAACATATTGCTTTTGTCTGACTCCCCCACCACCCCTGGCCAGGCTGTGAGATACAGCAAGCCTAAAGCATACCATATAGTTGTCTGTCCAGGACAATGGGACTACAAAAAGTTGCTTTACCTCAATGTCCCCACTGTCCATATCAGGGCAGAAGACCAGGTCTAAGGTGTGGCCTGCCGGATGGGTTGGGGTAGATACCATTTGGGCCAGACCCATTGTTGACATGGAGGTCACGAAATCTTCAGATACCCCTGACAGAGCCACTTCAGCATGGATGTTAATGTCCCCCAGAACAACAAGCCGAGGGGACTCCAACATTAGCCCAGTTACCAGTTCAGTAAGCTGAAGTAGAGAGTTGTGATCTTGCTTCCTTTCTATGAGTCCTAATTCTTCCTGCCTCCTGAAGAATTAGGACTCATAGAAAGACTCCTAGGAAGGACCACAGCAGTTTCCTTGGTTTTGAAAGTAGACAGGCTGGCAAAACCAATAACAGAGGTAAATAATTGGAAATCTGGTCTGTAGTTGATTGATTTTATATTGATACAATCTTCAGTCTCTCTTTGCTAAACGGAATTCTAAAGCAAATTGTAAATCCCAGGATTCTCACAGAATGGAGTCATCATGACAGCTAAAGTGGCATCAAGCTGACATAACTGCATAATAGACATGCAGCTTTTAGAAGGATGAAATGGTGGTGTCAGTCAGTTTAATCTTAACAGTTGTTTCTGTACAGATTCTAAAGAATCACATCTTTTTAAAAATCCTGTTTTTGAAACTAAAATGTTGCACCGTTTTTCTGGGTGTTTGTCAATATCAGAGAGAAGAATGTTGACAAACATTCTCTGCTTTTTGAACAGATGCCTACTGGTTGCATAGGCATTTCAGCTGTCTTGAAATGTACTGTACATGGCTTCAGTGAAAATCTTGTTCCTGAATCAATGTATACATATATTGTACATGTTTGGAAGCTTCCAGAGTGCAAAGTCATCTCACCGTATTGGTGGCTATTTGGGGTTTACATTAATAGCCATTGAACTGTCACACCTCCTGTAACAAGACAATGACTCTTAAAGCATCGAGAACTTTCTCCCGATTTGTGCACTAACCCAGCTCTCTGTGGCATTGTATCCCTCATTAAATTAATAGCAATGGCTAACTTGTCCACTAATTTCATTGGGACCAACCCCTAACAGGCTTTGTCTAGTTGCAGTGATACACATTACACTTGCAAACCATGGGAGAAGGATGTCTTAAGAGACTGCTTATGCCATTAATCTCTAGTGTGAAAATTGGAGGCTCAGCACCAGAGTATTCTCGAACTCTGAGTCTGGAATTTACTCCTCCTGTTTTTCTTTTATTGCTTTGGGGCCAAAGGCTGTGAAGTTGCCCTTATGACTACCCAAACTTAGTCTAAACCTAGTAGAGTTTCCAATATCAGTTTTTAAAAGGAACCCATGGTTCTTCACTTTATTTTTCTGTTACTTCGTCTTTTCTTTGTGGGGGATTAGAACTGATAAGAAAGTGGCATAAAATATGAAAAATTAACTGCCCAGGGTCCCTTCGGAACAATTGGTGTGATATACAAATATAAACTTAAATAAATAAATAAAATTCTTGCAAGATGCCTCTAAAAGTAATATTGAAAGGAATTTTTGGAAGGAACTGGGAAACACTACTTGTTACACCAATTAAGTAACTTTAAACCTGCTTTTGAAATGTAACTTCCTTATGCCCTTATTATTTTTCAGTTCTATGTGTATTCTATATGGGTTCTTATGCGTAGATTTTATAAAAACAAAAATGTCTGAGTCTCAGCCTGCAGCCTGATTTGCTGCTTATCTTCTGCCCTTCATCTGAACATCTGGCATGGACAACTGTATATGCCCACACACTCTCATCCTTGATCGCCACACACACTGCCAGCCACTGCCAGTGTGTTCAGAAAGATGTGCTCCTGTCAAAAGCCCAGAGAACCGTGCGGGTCAAAATCTGGGAATTATTCAAATCAGTGGATGCCTAAAGAGAGAAAAGCCCTGCTTCAGATCAAAAGAGATAAGAGGCAGCCCACGGTTGGTTCTCCGAAGCTGGTTGCTGCTGCCAAGTACAGACCAGCGGGTGAAAAGAGCAATTTAGCTGCGGACATGAACCATGTCATGTTTGCTCATTCGCCCTCTCTCTCACCACCCTTTTCCATTTAGGAAGGTAGCCAGTAATCTCTGGACATAGAGCTCTGCTAATCTGATAGCTAAATCTGGATGCCAGCCAGCTCAGAGATATAAAGTAATAGAAGCAAAAGATCAATGAGGACAATATTGATCCTGTCAAAGCTCTTTGGAGGCAATTACAACACACCCTGGCTCCTGGCTGCTCACCACAGACACATAATAAGGTCACTAGGTTGTAATAAAGTGCAGCTTTGGGCTCAGATCTCTCCTTGCAGACTTCTGAGTGCCATTAAGCTAGCTGACCACCTCAGTATCTGGTTGACAGGGGACATTCTGCAGAGCTATCTTAGTTTCAACTAGAAGAAAACCACAGAATGAATGGGATTTCGATAAGTGTTGACTTAACCAAGTCCCATTGATTCAGCACATCCACTGTAGTTGGGGCAAGCAGTGGAATGTGTCTTTTATTACAGTGCTGAAAATACAAAGGGCTTACAAACTTCATATTAGGGCTGCGCCAAGATATTTTGGATGTGACCCAGTAAATGGCATTCCTTATATGGTTGATGCAAAGTACGGTGTATCTAAAACCAGGAAAATGGCATGTGAGACAAGAAATTCCAGAAATGCCTCTCCCCATCTGTGACAGGAAACGTCAATAAGAAATTAAATAGTTAACAATTTGCTTCCCCACAAACTCTGCTGTCTGAGGCAATCACCTTTCTCTAATGGTACAGCTGGACGTGCTTCATATACAGTAGGATTCCAGTATCCGCTGGGGATTAGTTCCAAGCCTTCCCGTGGATAATGAAAACTGTGCGTAAGAGAGAACGTCTGCCCACCCACCCCCAAACTGCTGTTTCCTGACAGTAGCTTGCTTTATGGCTGCTGTTTGTGACAGTAGCTTGCTTTACAGATGCTATTTGTGACAGTAGCTTGCTTTACAGCTGCTGTTTGTGACAACAGCTTGCTTTACAGCTTGCTTTGTGGCTGCTGAATCATTTGATTTTTTTCCTCTGCCAACCGTGGATAACTGAATCAGTGGATAATGAATCAGTGGATACAGGGGGCCTACTGTATGCACCTCCAAAGTTTACATAGGATATTATTGTTTTTGTTGAGTTGTTTATTCATTGATTTAATTTATATACTTCTTTTATTCCCAAACCTGCTCTTTAATATGTGCAATTCTGACAAAACTATACATGATAACTGGTTTAATTACATTTGAATGATCATAATATATTAAAGCCAAGTGCAATTAAAAGCCATCTGAGAGCCTGGGACAGGGGGGGGGGGGAATAGGGCGTCCTTCCATAAAGTCTTATGCAACAGAGTGAACAAAAGAAAACAAAAGCTTTTTAAAAGACATTATATGCAGGATGGGTTAGAGTCCAAAAGGAGGGGGATGGACCTCTTGAAATGGCGCAATGAGATAGCCCCATCTTAGACCAAGGGATTCTGGTGTATTACTAATATATTCCAAATCGCACTCCACAGGATTATCCGAAGAGCCTTTAATACCCCTAGCTTTCCCCAGTGGTGTGCTGATGATATTGGTAGTTTCCAATTGGGACAAATGAAATCCAAGTAGTTGCCAGTGGCCTCCAGATGCTCTTAGATGATTTTCTCTGTCCTTTTCAGTGAGGATTCATGCTTTGCACAGAAACTGCCCACATTAACCTCTGTTGGTAGAGAGAGATGTCACCCTATAGGTTCTCCTTCATCTCTAAGCAGCTTTCACTTTGATGTTCAATGCTGGTGGGGTGGCAGTGTGAGGGTGTGATTACACAGCAGGGAAAATGTGAATGGATCTGCTGTGAGATTACACCTGGAAAGCCAGGTTTCCCTGTAGGAATTGGATTTCACAGACCACACAGCCAAGTGAGAAAAGGATGAAAATTGCAAATTAGCCATTGTTTGCTGCTTGTTAAGGTAGCTCTGCTGTGGCCATCCAGATTTTCATGCACCCCAGGCCATTGTCCACCTAATGGGCCTATTAAGGCAACTGTCCATGTAATGATCTATTCAGACCAAGGTGATGTGGAAACCAAGGTGAACCATAAACTGGAGACCTTGCCATTAACTTTCCTCAGACCAACGAAGCTGCTTGGATGAGTAGTGAGACATTTCAGTCTCACAAGAAAAGACGTCCAGTAGCCATGACTCATCTTCCACGGAGCCTCACCTGGATGACTAGAGAATCTTCACAGCCTTTGGAAACAGTCACAAAAGGTAGCTGGTGCAGCAAGTAGCAGTCAGATGGAGAACCAGAGGTTCTGATAGTATAACAAGTATTCTGGCCCATCAGTACCAACTGCTTATTCAACATGCCAATTTAAATCTAACAAGTCTCATGTAGCATGAGACCCCTCTATCTGACAGAATGCTTCCTGTTCCTCATGACCTTAAGCCAGCCTGAGATCAACAGTTCTTCCAAGTATCTTTTCCAGGACAGACTTGGATGATCCTTCTCTATTTTGGCCTCACCCAATTTATGAAATACTTTTCCTATGGGATTGGCTCTACCATAATAATTTTTTCAGTACCAGGTTAAGGCATCCCTCTACTCTCATGCTTTTGATGGGATAAATGATTGCACTTAAAACACACACACACAACAACACCATTCTCCAGCCAGTTGACTATCTAGTGTACTATTGAGTTGAGGTGTTGTTTTACGCTGCATACTGTTTTGACTGTTTTACCTTTTGACTGTTTTCATTCCCTCCTTTCTTGAGCCTTTTGTAATAAAAATGCACCCCAGGAATTTCTTGTTGTCATTGTTGCTGCTGTTTAAGGCATGAAGTCAAGTTCGTGTTCTTTCTCGGAGTGGCAGAGATTTCCTTGCAGCTCGCTCAGATGGCTGGCTCAGTGGCCTCAGGCAGCTTGGTGCAGCTGGCACTACAGCTTGCAAAGGCTTTGGCTGCCTTACAAGTGTCAGATTTTTCTCACAGACAAATTGTACTCAAATAGCATTGCCAGTATAAAATTTTTTTTTAAAAAAATCCTCAGGACCTCCAGCACTATTTGATCAGTATAATATTGCTTCTCTTCATTTTACCACCCCTTTTTAAGATGGCAAAATGACATTAATGGTAGTTGTCACAAAGATACACACATGCAGAGAGAGAGAGAGAGAGAGCACTAAGGTTTTTGCTTGTCTCTCTCTTGCCGTGTCCTAAGGAGCTGGTGGCATATAGGATCAGGTTCCACCCTTGCATCTTTTTTTAACTTCCTTTTATGAGAGCCCAGCACTGCAACATAATGAGCAGAGCTTAGTAACCAGTTGTTAGCATTTACTGAAAGAAAATGTATTCCCTATTATGTTGAGACACCAGATATGATTATATAAACTGCACGTGGAATGACCAATGAAAAATTACATATTAAGCTGAACAATTAGCAAATGGGCGCCAAGCCCATGATTTGACTGCCAGAAGCCTACATTCTATGTTCAGAAGCTGGCTGAACCAAAGAAGCCCTTTTGGCACCCATCGCACATAGCATCATCTTGCACCAAGGCTTTGGGGACTTATGAAAAAGGAATAGTCAAATATTGGTATCCCCACAAAACAAAAGGATTACACCCATTTAACAAAAAAGGAAGGGAAAAAGCCACAAGTTGTTTGCTTTCTACTCACTAATAGATTCATTTTTGAACATATTTAAATTTCAGTGCCATGGGGCAAAGCTCCACTTGCTTCACCCTAGTCACAGCCCTACAGTTGGATCTTACTTCAGTCCTGGTGATGTGATAAGATCCTGCATCATGCTTGAAGACAACAGGCTAGTTAAGGGAGAAAAGAGCAGGCCGTGTGGTACACAACTGGGTTTTCCAAGAAAGGACAGCAAGACGAATGAGGAATAGCCAAGAGAAAACAAATTTCAACTCCTCAATGCCAGCTGACTTGGAGCACTTGCCAGTTTGCAGAAAAGCATTTCTGAGTCCTCCAGCATGCCTAGAAAGGCCCTTGGAGGCACCAAAAGTGCTTTCAAGCACTCCAGAGGTCACTTCCTGTTTTCCGGAAGTCACTTACAGTTCACAGGAAAACCCTTTTGGAACCTCTGATGGGCCCGGGAAGGCCCTTGCAGGCCCATTCAGGGCAGTGCCAGGCCGGGGCAAGTACAAGAACCCCAGCTAGGCCCCCCAGGCCCGACCCAACCTGAATCCACATATCACGGATGGTACTGGTACAGGGGGGGTACTGTAGTCAAAAGTCTGTTATATGCTGACTCACAGGTGAATGACACAGACCACTCTGTAACTTGCTGCAAAGAATTTGCACAACACTTACAGCCTGGGTCCTAGCTACCTCAAAGATTGAATGTCACAGTATGAACCAACTTGGGTGATAAGGTCATCAGGAGAGGCCTTTCTCTCTGTCCCGTCTTCCTCACAGGTACATCTTCTGGGAACACATGAAAGGGCCTTCTCGGCTTCTGCGCCCAGACTCTGAAACTCCCTCCCAGTGGAGGCCAGGACTGCCCCATCTCTGCTGTCTTTCCAGAAACAAAGATCTTTCTCCTCAGGCAAGCTTTCCCTGAATAATGGTCTACCCATTGTGTCTTTTTTTATATTTACCATACATGGCTACACAGACTTTGTGTTTATAACCACTTACAACTTTGTGTTTATATCGCTCCCTGTGTGATTGCATTGACACTATGTTATCAATAGTTAGTTTTAATGTTGCCTTCTAATGCAAGCAAATGTGTCTTAATTGTAATGGACTGTATATTGTCTCTCCTTACTGTAAGCTGCCTTGGGTCCTTTTCCAAGGAGAAAGGCAGGGTAAAAATACTGAAAAATAAATAAATAAAATAAATCTTTTTGCTATATTGGATTGGCTTGAATTAGGGAGAGGCTGGTGAACAAATTTTGTGCCCCTTAAAGAATTTGCACCTGGGGCAACCACCCCTGAGGCACACACCCCAATGCTACTCCACGGGACAGCATACAAAGGTAAAGAAGGCATAGTGAGAGGGTCTCATAAGCCTGGTACAGGCTTTTCAAGTTGTGGTAAGTCCTTGCCTTGATGCAAATGGCATGATGGGCCCACATGCTCACACCCCCTGCCTCTCTCTCCTCCTTGCTTCCTGATTTTATGGCACACCAATATTTTGAAAGCACACTCTGTATAAAACCATAGGTGCCCCAAATTAGTGAATCCTGGAAACAACTGGAAATGTATGAAGATAAATTTTAAAACAACTTCATACATATTTCTCCCCCTTTTTCTGAGATTTATCTCTCAGCCTGGAAACCCAGAGAATAGCTGTGCACTCTTGTGGCCCTGCCACTACCCCAGTGTGCATGCTGCTGCTGCTGCTGCTGCTGCTGCTGCTGCTGCTGCTACTACTACTACTACTACTACTACTACTACTACTACTACTACTGTTTACATGTGTGATGTGAAGATGATGACAACAGAGGCTCCCACCACCATGCATTGTGCAAGGCATTTCTTTCCTGCTTCACAGAAAGCCAGGGTGGATGCAGATGACAGCATTTAAAGGCGATAGCAGCAAGGACCTGACATGACTTTTAGTAAAAGAGAAATAAAAAAAAATGGTAAAGCAGGATTCCAGCTGAACCTCAAGAGGATCAAGATAATAACTACAGGAGAAGTGCATAACTCGTGCATTGACAATAAAGAAAATGTTATACCATCATTCAGTTATCAATCCAAAGGGAGACTGCAGTCAAGAAGTTAGACAAAGACCGGAAGGGCAGCAATGAAGAAACTAGAAAAAGACCATCAAGTATAAGGATGTGTCACTGGAGACCAAGACCATCCACACTCTGATATTTGTAATTATCATATATGGGTGGGAAAGTTGAACAGTAAAAAAAGCTGACGGGGGGAAATGATTTGTTTCTGGAGTAGAGCTTTGCAGAGAACCTGAACTGCTGCAAAGATGAACAAGTGGATCCTAAATCAAATCAAGCCTGAATTATCCCCCTAGAAGCAAAAATGTTGAGGCTGAGGCAGTCCGACATTGGGAGCATTATAAGATGACAGGAGTCACTGGCAAAGTCAAATATAGCTGTGAAAGGCAGAAGGCTTCAGGAAAAGAGGAAGACCCAATGCAAGATGGACTGACTCCCTAAAAGAACCCACAAGGCTGAGTTTACAAAAGCTGAGCAGCGTTGTTGAAGAAGATTGCTCATTCATAGGATTGCCAAGAGTTGTGAATGACTTGACAGCATGTGTCAACAATACAAAGTGAGGGCCTTTGACATAAAAGCATCTTATTTAGCATCTTTTGACATTTGTTTTTCATATTTTTAGCTTGCCAATAGGCCCCAAATCTAAATTCGATCTAAATATGGCATCGCACAAATTGCTGATAAGATGTGTGAAACTCGACTATGTTGGTATGGACATGTCTTGTGTGCTGATAAGGAAACTCTGGCCAAAAAAGGTTCTCAACCTGGAGGTTAGCAGATCCCGACCAAGGGGATGACCTAAACAGTGCTAGATGAACACCCATGACAATGACGTTGTCCCAGATTCACCCAGAGGTACTCCACAACTATGCCAAGTAGAAGGCAAAAACTAGAATAGTGGAACCTCACCACCAGCTGGTGGGGGGGGGAGGAGGAAGAGGAGGAGGAGGGGGAGAGGGAGAGGGAGAGGGAGAGGGAGAGGGAGAGGGAGAAGAAAGAGAAGAAGAGGGAGGAGGAGGAGGAGGAGGAGGAGGAGGAGGAGGAGGAGAAGAGAAGAAGAAGAAGAAGAAGAAGAAGAAGAAGAAGAAGAAGAAGAAGAAGAAGAAGAAGAAGAAGAAGAAGAAGTGTTTCACAAACCCAATATGGAAGCCCACAGGCAGGTGGACTCTTAAGAATGTTTGATAGAAATCTATATCCAGATTTTAGACAGAAAAGAAACAATGACATTTTTTTGCTGCTTTTGCAACCTCAGGTCCTCTAAATGTCATATTATAATTCACCTCCTGTATTTAGAAGCTGTGAGAAATGACAGTATGAATCCTGTTCTTCTAATTAAAACCTATTCTGCCTCTTTCCAAGCTGTTCCTCTGGCAACACAAATCACATGCTGCATGCGGACAGGACAGCAGCAGCAGGCGATGTCATTTCATGCAGATCAGAGGATGGAATAAGAAGAGCATTCATATCCTACCCCCGACCCCAGAAAGTGTGGGGTTCTTAGCAGACATTTTAGCAAAATGTTTTGCATTCTTTGGACATTTTTATTCAGATCTTCTTGGAAAATACCTGAATGTACAGTATCTGAAAATATTTTACAGATATATAAGAAGAAAGATTACCGACTCATTGCATTGCTGTATCCGAGCATTTGTTTTATACAAACCCAACGGGTGGGTCTGATACATAGTTACATAACCAGCAGGTCACAGAAGTTATATCTGAAGATGTGTGAGCATAATTTCCCCAACAATTGATAAAAGGCAGCTGTTTTAGAACACCCATTAACTTCGATACAATTTATTCCTCTTTCATTATTTATTATTTCATTTACCAATTTTATTGGTAGATAGGAATCTTCAGCATTTAGCACTGCCTGTTCTACTATCATTTATCCTGTATAAAATTATTATTAAAAGCAAGACTTGGAAATAACAAGGACTTCTTTAAGTGCAAAAGAAGTAAGAACACAACTAGGAAGGCCATTGGACTATTAGATGATAATGGAAGGCAAGGGATTGTTGAATAATAAACAGAGATTGCTGAGGGACTCAATGAATTCTTTGCTTCAGTATTCACTGAAGAAAACAGAGACCACATGCTCAAAATATAGCCTCCCTCATAGGGAGGGAAAGTAAAGAATTAAGCCAGATAGAAATAACCAGGGAGGAGGTTCTTGTATGTCTTGTTAAACTAAATGCTAACAAATCACCAGGACTAGATGGCAACCATCCACGAGTTCTCAAGTGTGGCGAATCTTTCTCACAGTGCCTCTGTGGCATCCATTTAATGTAAGCTGGAAATCACGTAACTAGCGAGGACAGTTTAACAAAGGCATATTGTACTAAATCAATGCTCAGATACTATGTTTCACTTCTCATCAGGTTCCCAGGCTAATTTCACACATGCGCAGTAGTTTGCATTCCTGCTCATGCTCAGTGTGTTAAGATTTAGACAAAGAAGTAACTTTATTTAGGCATTACGTAGATGTGTAAGTTTCTAATTGGTTAAGAAATTACTGCAAAGTCATATGGGATTTGTAGTCATGTGGTTTTCTATAAAACAGCCTTGCTGGGGTGTGGCAGGGGAAATCAGGAGAGGATCGGGAATCAAGAATCAAGGGGGAATCAAGAATAAAGGAGAGAAGGAGAGCTGCTCCATTTTGCACCAAGAAGAACACTTGTCGGAGTCTTTATTTTTCCAACCCATTGGGGGGGGCTTGCTGGTTAAGCTTTCCTGCTGGGTTCCCACATCTACTCTCAAGCCTTAAACGTTAAGGCTTCCCTGGGTTTAATTCCTACATTTGGCAAGCATCTTTCCAAGCCTCACAGATTGGGGCTTCCCACGGGAGTTATTCCCACATATTGGCCAGCCAGCCAGGAGACTACGGAGTCAACTACCATCGCTCACCATCCTCATCCGGGCAAAAGGATCCCAAGCGCGCTCAAATCACCATCGAAGACGTACCTTCGATCCCGTTGGTGAGTGATCCCGTACTTTAAGACTACCGATACTGTTTCAACATGGGCGGGAATGCTGTTTCCTCCCCGCAACAAAAGTTCTGCCAGGAACTGCATTATCTGCTCACTAAGAATAGTTACGAAACTCCTCTAAAGGAGGTGGAAGATCTTACCAAAGAAATTGCTGAAATATGTCCTTGGTTCCCACTAGCTGGCATGTTAGATCTTCAAAAATGGGACAAAATTGGCTACTGCCTTCGGAATCATCCCAAAGTTAATTTTAAGGTCCGGCACACATGGTTTCAGGTTCGTGCGTGCCTTCAAGGACCCACTCCAGACAATCCTTTATTGGCAATAAAGTCTCTGCTATCACCATTGCCTATCATCCTGCCTCCCAAACCAGCATCTTGGCTAATTGAGGCTCCTAAAGCTCCACTACCAGCGGGCCCAGCCCTTGAATTCTCAAACCAGCTGCCAGATCCACTGCCTGAGCCCTCTCCAGCCTTATCCATTGCAAATGATGGAAAATTGCTCAGTGCTGGCTTTGTTGACGCTGTTCCAGCAGCAGCCTTGGCCATCGAGCCTGTGCATCTTGCTTCTCCAGTCCTGCAAGCTACTGCCCCTGCTCAGGCTGGAAAAATGCCCCAATTCCCTCTGAAGCACTGAAAGCTGAAGGGCTGCAAGCTCCCTTCACCCATAGCCTGCTGGAAGGTCTCGCCCTTCAAAAGCTGCTTCCCAAGGCATGGAGCCGTATACCTGCCAAAACTGACTCTAATGTTGCCGGGCTTGCTGCCATTCATCAGGGTGCCAAGGAGTTTTTTGCTGAATTTGAGGATCGCTTGATTGTGGCAATTGAAGACCAGGTGGGAAATACGGAGGTTCAACAACTCCTGACTAAACAATTGGCCTTTGAGAACTCTAATGCTGGCTGCAAGCTAGCTGTTGCTACTCTCTCCGGCAGTCCTGCTATCTCCCTGACTGATATTCTGCGTGCGTGCCGATTTGTGAGTACTGACTCTGATAAGGTAGATGACGGTGGTGGCGGTGGAATGGAAGAGGTTAATGAGATGTGGAACAGTAATCACGAAGAGGGGGAGGAATTCCCAGGCCCCCCTTCCTCGGGTGAAGCTGCTTCTATCAACCCCCCATGGGAAAAGCTCTGCTTTCCTTCGTTCCGAAAAGGCGTCTCAACTGATACAGTCGCCATGCCGTGCCTCAACTCCCTTCATTGTTTCCACCCACTGAACGTTGTGGTGGCCTGATTGCTGTGTTACATGGATGAAGTTCGTGGAACAGTTCCAGAGATCAACGGTTCTATCCTTACCAGCTGTGAACTGTGAATTAGCCCTGAAAACACACTTTGTTCTGAAAAGGCACTTTTTTCTAAAACATTCCATTCCTTTGCTGCCAGAAAATCAGCCTCAGAGTGAAACTGCCATGGATCTCTACCTTGTTGCAAGGGAAACATTGAATCAGCGTTTCAGAAGGTCACCTGAGACTGCTTGTCTTGCCATCCTGCCTTCATTTTTATGTCTCTGTCAATGACTGGGGACAATAGGCTGTTTATAACAATTGCCTCTGTTTAATTTTCTTTTTCACAGGTATTTTTTCCTTCTAAGGATCAGAGAAATCATACTTTGCATTTTAATTTCTAGGGTCTTAACAATTTTTCCTTCCTCACAGCAATTTCTTTGGCAAGCAGTTTCTGGGCAAGACTCCAGAAGCTTCTTGGCAGGCGTTGTGTTCCTGATAAGGGGAATCACACAGTTCCTTCACTGGCATTCTGCCTAGCTATCTATATACTGTTAATTGTTCTTTGTTTCAAACGTTCTACAGAAATGCTGCCTTTTGGCCTATTTCAGAGCACACACAAATTTTTTCTCTCTGACAATTTCACAAGCTAGAATTTCATTGCTAGTTATATGAGATTTTTCTGACTTTTGCACTCTCTAGTTTGGGTCAAGCTGGCTCTGCCTGGAACATAATAGCTGGGGTCCAACCATCAAGTGACTTCCTCAATCTGCTTTTACTTTTTCACAACACTAGTACCACACAACTGAATTGTCTTGTTATTATTTTTGAAAATGTGTTGCTTCAACTACATTCCAGCTATCAGATTCTGTTTGCTGTTTCACAATGGTTTAGGAACATAGTGCTAGTTTCAGGGATCACCTATCTTTTGGGGTTTTAGAGCATTTTTGAAAGCTAACAGCTAATTATGGGTAACTGAACACTTCCAAGGCTCATACTGAAATTAGATTACTTTAGATAACAGAGATGACATTGGTTTTATACTGCTGCAATTGCATAAAAGCTATGCTTATTATTGTGGTATGCATTATTATCATAAGTTGCTGCCTTTAATGTATATTTACTATATGTCAGATTTTTTGTTATTGCTAATTGCTACTTCTGGTTTCACGCAAAGACAAGTGTACTGCCACCTTCAGGTTGAAACTGGCTACAGCACAGTCTGAAGGTTGAAAATATAGTTATATTCTCACTTATTCCAATACTATTGTGTTATCGTAGTTAGTTGATTACTACGAACTCAGTGTTCCTATTCTTCAAAAAATTTAAAACAAAAAGAGTGAAATGTGGCGAATCTTTCTCACAGTGCCTCTGTGGCATCCATTTAATGTAAGCTGGAAATCACGTAACTAGCGAGGACAGTTTAACAAAGGCATATTGTACTAAATCAATGCTCAGATACTATGTTTCACTTCTCATCAGGTTCCCAGGCTAATTTCACACATGCGCAGTAGTTTGCATTCCTGCTCATGCTCAGTGTGTTAAGATTTAGACAAAGAAGTAACTTTATTTAGGCATTACGTAGATGTGTAAGTTTCTAATTGGTTAAGAAATTACTGCAAAGTCATATGGGATTTGTAGTCATGTGGTTTTCTATAAAACAGCCTTGCTGGGGTGTGGCAGGGGAAATCAGGAGAGGATCGGGAATCAAGAATCAAGGGGGAATCAAGAATAAAGGAGAGAAGGAGAGCTGCTCCATTTTGCACCAAGAAGAACACTTGTCGGAGTCTTTATTTTTCCAACCCATTGGGGGGGGCTTGCTGGTTAAGCTTTCCTGCTGGGTTCCCACATCTACTCTCAAGCCTTAAACGTTAAGGCTTCCCTGGGTTTAATTCCTACATTTGGCAAGCATCTTTCCAAGCCTCACAGATTGGGGCTTCCCACGGGAGTTATTCCCACACTCAAGGAACTTAAATATGAAATTGCTAAGGTCCTAGCCAAAATATATAATCTTTCCTTCAAATCATGCCTTGTGCCTGATGACTAGAAGGGAATGAATGTAACACCAATCTTCAAACAAAGGACCCAGGGGTGATCCAGGAAATTACTGACCGGTCAGTTTGACATGTGTCCCAGGTAAAGTGATGGAAACCATCCTAAAAGATAAAATTTATAAGCACATAGAAGAGAAGGCACTGCTGAAGGAGAGCCAAGAGCCAACATGGCTTCTGCAAGGGCAAATCATGCCTCACTAATCTGTTGGAATTCTTTGAGAGTGTCAACAAGCATGTGGATAAGAAAGATCCAGTTGACTTTCAGAAGGCTTTTGACAAGGTCCTGCACCAAAGGCTCTTGAATAAACTTGCCAGTCATGGAATCAAGGGACAGATCTTGTCCTGGATCAGCAACTGGCTAAGGGACAGGAAAGAAAGGGTAGTATTAAATGGACAGTTCTCCAAGTGGCAGGAGGTAAAGAGTGAGGTTCCCCCAAGGTTCTATGCTGGGACCCCTGCTTTTCAACTTCTTCATAAATGATCTAGGAGTAAATAGTGAGGTAGCCAAATTTGTCGATGACACTAAATTTTACAGGGTCGTAAAAATTGAGAGAGATTGTGAGGAGCTCCAGAGGGATTTCTTGACACTGGGGGCGTGGGCAAACCAGTGGCAAATGAGCTTCAACATTAATAAGTGCAGAGTGATGCATGTTTGGGGCAAAACCCCAAAACCAATTACATTTATAAACTGATGGAGTCTGAACTCTCTGCAACAAAACCAGAAAAAGGACCTTGGTGTCCTGGTGGACAGTCAATGAAGGTGTCAACCCAGTGTGCTGCAGTGAAAAATGCAAACTCAATGTTAGGGATCTTTAGGAAGGGTATAGAAAATAAGTCAGCAAGTGTCATTTTGCCTCTTTATAAATATATGGTGAGGCTCCATCTGGAGTATTGTGTACAATTCTGGTCACCATACCTCCAGAAAGATATTATGGAAATGGAAAAAGTGCAGAGGAGGGCAACCAGAATGATTAGGGGACTGGAACACCTTCCTTACCATCTGAGGATGCAAAGGCTGGGCCTCTTCACTCTGGAACGACGGAGCCTAAGAGGTGACCTGATTTAAATTTATAAAATCATACACGATGTGGACAAAGTAGATAAGGAAAAACTGTTTTCCCTATTGCACAACACTAGAACTAGCGGGCACTCCATGAAACGTTTTGGTGCTAGATGTCAAATAAATAAGAGAAAGTACTTTTTCACCCAGAGGATCACTGGTGTGTTGAACTCCCTGCCAGAAGAAGTGGTGACAGCTGTCAGCCTTGACAGCTTTAAGAAAGGATTGGACAAGATCATGGGGAACAAGGGTATCAATTGCTACCATTATGGATGCCTAAGGACAACTTCTGGGTTGGAAAGATAGGCAGGATATCTCTCAATACCATTTGCAGGTAATCTTAAGCAGGTGAGGACATCTGCTTGGGAGTACCCTGAGGCAAATGGTGAGCCACTGTGTGAGACAGAATGCCGGACTGGATGTGCTGTGGCATCTTCCAGCAAGGCTGTTTTTATGCTCTTATGTTCCTGATAATTATTTGGCATAAATTTAGAAGAGAAAAGTATTCCTCATTTCAGTCTTGATTCTCTTTTCTATCAGACTCCTTCATTATATTCTATAATTAAATGATACATCACATAATGGTATTAAATTGTTGCATTTATTTTAGCCGTAACCTTTTCAGAAACAAGTCTGCTTTTGAGGATGGCAAAATTGTGGTGGCAGGTCACGGATGCTTATGCTTATGGCATTGTTGGGGGGGGGGGAGAGACCAGATAATCTTAAAAGTGGTTCCTGTTAATAAGTTAAGCATCTTGCTTAAACCAAAAGCCAAAGCTGGATCACAAGTGATTATGTGCAATGTATTTAAAAGATGTTGTTTTATCAACCACTATTCACAAAAGTCAACCTTCTCTAATCTTGAAATGCATCAGGCTTTATTGTATTAATGCAACTGTATTAAAATAGATGTTAAGCTGGAGCATTAATTGGTTTATTAAAAATGTTGTTAAGGAGACTTAGCATTTGATTTACTTATTAGATCATGTAAGATTTGAACTCTAGGTAGCAGCCAAACTAGGGAAGTTACTTTCTAAATGAAATTCATTGCTATTACTGACTATAGTGTCCACTGTTGTTGTTCCTCACTACACTGTTGAAAAAGTAACTTGTTACTTAACTGGATATGCTACTCATTATATTTCATTACTGTTGCTTAAAATATACTGTATAGACTGATAACGAAACAGCACAGAAATAAAAAAAATCCTGCAAAATGTCTCTAAAATACCTTAAAATGCCTACAAAAATATTTAATGTAACTAGAAATAATAATAACAATTGTGTGATGTTAGGTGAATTCTGACTTATGGTCACCCTTTTGGGGAGTTTCCAGGTAGAGAATACTCAGAAGTGGTTTTCCCCACACCTTGGGGCTGTGCAACTTGCCAAGGAAAACAGAAAGATTGATTCTATGTTGATTCTACACAGTGGATCAACATCTTCCAAAGGCAGAAGCAGCATTGCCCTCACCCCATTCACTCCATGATTCAGCTACACACACAAAAAAGATGCATTTCCCTCAAATTTGTAAAGTTCCATCACTTCAGCATGGAGACAGGTAGGCTGAATCTGAAATACGGAAGGAGCCCATTTGCCTGAATGGACCACCTTCTGCTATCTAACAGTCCGAGCAGGCCCTGAGATGGCTACCAACAGCCACAGATCTGAAAGTGAGCTAAGCAATGGTGACATCATAAGCTTCAACGTGCTCCATGAGTTACACATCTGATGCTTTCTGAAAATTCCTGCTGGGTGATTTGTTACTTCCAGAACAAGAGCTCTCTGTTGTTGGGACTTCCATTTGCTTCTGAGAAGAAGCATACGGTAAATTCTCCTCCTCAGTTCCTGCTTCAAGATGCTAGCTGTGACTAAAAATCAGACCTCCACGTTGTAACTTTTTAATGTGCTTCTACAGATATCTCCCTGAAATGCGTGCTTACAAATGCAAAATGAAAGCTCAGCAGCTAAATACTGTACAAGGGCTTCACATAAAAATTAACCAGCGTGAGTTTCTGTAGCCTCAGCAGAAGCCTCAATTTCCAAATGAAAAAATAGCTGAAATCTTGTGGCTTAGAATAGTAAGTCACAAGAATAGTAAGTCACAACTACAATCAATGCAGGAGTTTGACTCACCCAGACACCACGGAGGGCCACTGTAATCACAGCCTACTATGCTAGGCAATGGGATTTCAGTCATTGCCCTCCCCCACCCCTACTGTTGCTGAATTAATTCTTTCTTCAACTCATTGCTAGTGTACTGTGTAGATTCAGCCACCCAGGAAATGCTTCAAATTCACAATTGGGAAAGAAAGCCATTAGCAAGGTGATTGCTGACATCCAGTGAGTAATGACACTTCTCTCTATGAATTTGGGAGGAAGGGCAGTGCCCAGTGCATCCCACCTGCAGATCTCCAAGCCTGCTTTGAATGGAATAGGCCACCCGTGTCCTTCGGGGGATAGAATAGGAGGTGGGATAGTGACAAGAAAGTCAATTATTCCTGCAGTGAGCATAGAGTTGGAGTTGATGACTTTATAGGCCCTTTTCAACGTTTTGATTCTATGATTTTGAGGTTGCTGGGCTGTTGATTTGGAAACCAGCGCAACACCAGATACAGACCTGTGTCTATTCAAAAACAAACTCCATTGTATTAAGAGGGGCATGCTCCTAGTCAAGTGGGTACAAAAGGGAAGCCTAAATAAATGAAACCTATTGCCTATCTCATTTTACGTCTTAGCCGTGATCATTGCTTTCCTTCATATTAAGCTTGACCTGATGCCTCCAAGACGGCAGATGTTGCTCATTTCCTTTTTTACTGAATTATTATTTCCTCTCCTAGAACAAACGACATCGAGGCTTATTAACCGGACATTCGACATTTTCAGGTTTATGTATGGCACCATGATGTACACATATTTTTTCATTATTCTATGGCACATTTTTCCTGTTGTGCATGAAGGGAAAATAGCATTAGATAGGAAGCCTGCAAGATCCTGATTTTAGTTTTGTTCATGTGCTGCATTTTATTTTGAAAGGACTTTGGCCACGAGGGGGGAAATGATGATGCAATTTAAATTTCTATAGCTTTGTGTTGTGGTATAAATTCTAAAGGGAGGAAAAGTGAAAGCAGGCTTAGGAAAGGGCAAAAGTGTGATCAGGCCTTTGTCCTACCTACATCAATTCTTTAGTAAGTTCATTGAGAGCCCAAATAAGTTCATCTTTGCAGCCTTTGTAGGCTGTGAGCATTAAAAGTACAAATTGGGCAGAACAAATACTGTATTGACCTTGGCTTATATGGCAGCTACATAAATGTAGTACATTGCAGGTGAAATTTGGTTGACAAGAGTACTTTATCACAGCTAATTTGTATTAACAAATGAAGAAAATATGCATTCCAGCACTGCCCAGAAATTCTCTTCCAGCCTACAAAAGAGTGGCCTGCCTGAGGATTTCTGGGAAATAGGATCAGTAGAATCCTCTCTCCACCTCCCTGTTTTCTCTGACACTGGTTCATTCTTGACCAGTTGCAAGAATAGTATCAGCAGGAAATCAAGGGGATGAGACTAAAGTTGAGCATAGGCAGCAGGAAGGTGAGGGCATGTATAGGTGCTGTACTTGAGAGGGCAGCATGTGCTCCCCAGTCTACCACTTGCTTGCCCCTATTTTAAAGGAATAGAGTAAGTCCCCAGGTTTCATCCTTGGAAATTTCATGCTTTTGAAAGTAAAACAAGGAAGAGGAAAATGTTTTCCTTCCACTTCCCTCCAATTTCAGATAAAATATACCATGAGAGAGGGGGGGGGGAGGGAGAGGGAGAGAGAGAGAGAGAGAGTTCTGATACAATACAAATGCATTTATTCCTCCCTACAGAGAATTTTTTGCATTTTGTTCTTTCTTGTTGGTCTTTTCTATAGAGATTCCAATATTTCCCTCCAACAGATACAGATTTGCTTTGTTTATGAGTAAGCCAAGAGAGGGGCTTTTTTGGTCCTACCCAAGAAATATACTTTGTAAAGTTTGCATTCATACAAGAGGATTCGTACAAGAGGAGTTTCCATCTAGCATGCAGAAACTCTGATGAAAAAAAGTGCGGGGAGGGAAAGTTTTTTAAATATCACTAGAGGTTTGTTCTGAAATTGAATAAATTGCTTAGAGTAGCACCTGGCTGCAACATCTCGGCTCCCTTTCAAACAACACAAAGAAAGGGGCTGTGAGAAGGAATCATAGGAGGAAACAGGGGCTACGAAGTTCCTTGGGAATGGGTGGCTTTAATTAGGCAGGAAATCCATCATTCTCTCTTCCTCTTGGTAGCTGATGAGAAGTTCAAAGTGTTTGATCAACACATACAGAAAGTGTACAGTCTGGTACTTTCATGATTGCAGTTTGTCTTCACTGTGTTGTTAGTATGTAATCCGAGCTCACCCTGTTCCAATAAAGCATGGTCCCACACCAATACAGCAAAACAGAGTAAATTCTCTCCTTCAGTATGAAAAGCACATACATATACATATATAGTTTTACTGTTTCAAATGAACTGTGTAGCAAATACCTGTACATACATGTAAAGCTATGGTCTTTTGGCAGAATGTTCTGGTGTACCTGTGTCTCTTTCTCTTTCTCCTGCAACCTTCCCATGCATCCTAAAAACATGCTCCAGAGAGCTGCGAGATCCTCCGGAGAAGATTTATGATGAGGTGGAGGGATCCATTAGAAAGGATGAGTTGGAATGATGCCCAAGTTCATTGTTTTCTGATGTCTTGGACTGTGGTCTTTCCATTCAAAGTTTAATGCCAAAACAAAGCTGGTTTTAGGGCAGGTTATTTTTTAGGTTGTTGAGGATGTTATGTGCCATCGAGTCCGTTCTGACTGATGGTGATCATACTAATTAGTGGCCTTCCAGAGATCCTGTTCCAAACGCTGGGCAGAAGCTTCCCTTTGGATAGTCCTACATAATGTACAACACATCAAGACAATTGGGGGGGGGGGGTTTAGTAAGGACTTGATTGCAGGCATCCTAAACAGGTCAAAGCTCTATTTGAAAGATGGTAAAACAGTCCTCTGTTTGAAAGTTTCATCTATTTAAAGGGGTGTCCAGTTCAGTCTAAGTCCATTACAAAGGTTAGGAAAGCAAACCAGAACAACTTGGAGAGCTGACTGAAAAGTCACAGAGGTCACCTCATCTTATTTATTTATTTATTTAGTTAGTTAGTTAGTTAGTTAGTTAGTTATTTATTGACTGACAATCATCTGGCAGCAACCACCACTCTGGGCGTTAACAACAATACAAGTAACAATAAAAATGGGGTGAGAAACAATAAAAAAAGCAACCAAATCAATCAAAATAAACAGCATTTAGCAAAAACATTTAACAAAGCCAGTTAAAACAATAGAGAGAGGCGGTGGTAAAAGCTAAGACATATATGCAACACATATGCAACACTGAAGCTATTGCCTCATCTGAGGAAAGGCCAGTGTAAACAACCAGGTTTTTAAACACTGCTTAAATGTTCCCAGTGAAGGGGGGCAGGCAGATTTCAGAAGAGAGAGTGTTCCACAGGTGCAGGACTGTTGCCAAAAACGCCCAGTCCCTTGGTTTGGTCACCAGTTGAAAGTGTGTTAAAGTCATCAGGCAAAGTGATGCAGAGGACATCTCAGCTTGATCTACTGTCAAACAAGGAACACATTGCTTAGGTCCAAGTGGATGGGCTCCACTTTATACAATACATTAAAAATACCACAAATTGGTTGCACAAGATATTACTCAGAGGCCTATCACTGTGACCAGATAGATTGGCCTGACGGGTTTCACAGTGCTTCACTGATCCAGGCAGCCAAGTGGCGCTATGGTGCTGCAGCAGACCAGGCACCAAGTGGCCGGCTGGCCTTGACTCTGCCAGGCAACATTGGCCTTTGTGGCCTTGGCCGGCTGGGGGTACACAGGAAGGCAGGCGACCACGAAGGGCTCCTCACTGTCATGGAGAGTGCTCCTTTGGGCAGCCCTGGCCTTGGCTTCCTGCCTTGAAAGGGGAAGCCCAGCGGGGGCGAGAGTGGTGTGGAGGTTTGGGGCTCAGAGCGGGGACAACTCGCACGCCCTCCTCAGGCAGGTAGGTGCGGCGCGGTGGCACCATTCACGGCCAAAGCACTTTTTGCAGTCCCCGCTCGGGCGGGCCAAGGGGGAGTGGTGGTGGTGGGGGGGCTCGGTCTGTGTTTTGACTGGTGGGCACAAAAACTGACATTTGCCCCAGGCACTGGAAGCCCTAGCTATGCCTCTGCTTTTAAAAATGGGTGATTTTGGATTATTCCTTTTTTTTTTACTGATCACATGGCACAACGCTGATTTGAACCAGTCCTTTTTTTGCTCCTATTGCATCCTTTCCCTCTGTTATTGACTCTTTCCCATGTGGTCAGTTGGTTTGTTCCTGTACAGATAGGGTTGTGTCTGTGGGTAGTGTTTCTGTTACATAGGCAGCTGAGGTGTGAGGTTCCAAACTTACCGGAACACCTGCCACTGCATTTTTTCCACCTGATCATTCTCCTATTTTTAAAAATGTTTTTATCTCTATGAGATTAGTGCTACAGCTCCTTATTGCCATTGTGATATACTACATCGACTAGTTTAGCACTAGATGACTTCAGGGTGAGGGGGAAAATTACTTACAAACAGAATTTAAAAAAAAAACAATCTAGATGAAACAAAGATGTGACCACGGTATGCTGTGTTTCTGTACGCATTACAAAGAATTTTGTAACACTGCCACCTTTTCTGGAACACTGCACAACCCTTTCAAAACCAAGAGGCTTGGGCACAAATAAACAAACAAACAAAAATCAGTAGAGATGGGACAAGGAAGGAAGGAAGGAAGGAAGGAAGGAAGGAAGGAAGGGGGAGCTGTAGACTGAAATGTGAATCACATCACAAGTGTGAACTCTCAACTGTCAAATCAATTCACAGCCCTAGTGTGATCACTGACTGCAAATTCAGCCACAATACATACAGGCTCTGAATCAGACTGCAGCAAATTG
Source organism: Phrynocephalus guinanensis (assembly GCA_037367245.1). NCBI lineage: Eukaryota > Metazoa > Chordata > Lepidosauria > Squamata > Agamidae > Phrynocephalus > Phrynocephalus guinanensis. The sequence goes on from CM074739.1 coordinate 42,010,869, forward strand.
AATCGGAACCATTTGTCTTGAGTCTATAAAAAGAAACTTCAAGATATAATGCTACAAGGACCCTGTAACTAAAATGTTTATTTGTACCAGTGTTGCACAAGCGGCAGGATGACAGTGCAAATGCTCTTGGAAGTGAAGGTTTGGCATAACTAAAGGACAGGAAAAAGGAAAGAAAAATGTTGTGCCCATTTTTATTGCAATGTTTTGTGTTTCTCCCTCAGTGGCTGGCTGTTTGAAGGGAGGAACCTTTTTATTCTTCTTGTTTTTCTAGGTTTTATTGTTTCTTCCTGTAAGGGAAGTGGTTAGGAGAGAAGGGGAGACTTCCCATCCTAACCACACAGAGCACAGCACACTATGAATGACTCACTGGGAAGTCCTACCGATGCTACCACATAGTACAACTTACAAGGGAGTTAGTCAAATGGAGGTTCAAATAGAAGAAGCAAAGCTTTGTCTAGCCTTTTTCTGTGCTTTACATTAGCCTTCGTACACAAGGTTAAGATGATTTAGTCCCATCAAGCTACATTATATTGCTGAATCCACAAGACAAATGGGTTTGCACTGAAGGTTTCTGTGACATGGTCACGTCCCTTGATATCAACAGTCTCTAAGTTTCAGCCGCTTACCAAACAGAAGTATTTTCTTCCCTATAAATGAAATGTGGTTGGGAGAAAGAAATCTTCATGTACTGCAGTTTCTTCAGCAAAACAAGCAAAACAAAAGCAGTATGCTCTGACTGTCATTTGGCAGGCTGCAGTCAACAAACACCGAAATGTGCTTTTTGGATTTCATTAGGGCCACGAAATACTGCAACATACAATGCAAGGAGTGTACATGTTGCTTAATATGTTTTCATTTTGCTTTCATTCTATCTTTTGTTTTCTTTCTGTGGGTGTCTGAATGGAAGATAAGTCATTCTACATAACACAAACATTCCTTTGGATACAAGGCATTTTTGTCTTATGCAACACACTGCCTTCCAGAAAATATCCTCACTTCTCTAATACATGATTGTCAGTGTTTTAGTCCTAGTACTTGTCTGAATTCCAGATACTGTTCCAAAACCTCGTATCTGTTGTCTCGTCTTATCTTTCTCAAGCTGTCTCTCTTCCAGTCACAAAGCTGTCTCCCAAGAAATGTTTTTCTTATTTTCTGTCCACATGTAGTTTCCTCACCCCTCTAGCTGAAGATATAAGGACAAGGCTTCTTCTTCAGCTGTTTTCTAAACTCATTGTACCCATTTTCTTCTATGTGAATTTCTGTTATAACACAACAGCTTGGAAAAATTACTTTTCAAGATCCTTGTACAAGAAAAGAAGTGGCCATTCCGGATGCAGGAGTCTGGGAGCGGTAGTCCAAAACATGACATTTTACAAGCTCCTGAACTGGCAGTGCCACTATATAGTTTATCATTCTGGTTCACAGCATATCCAGCCATTTAGCATGCATCATAAGAATATTTCAAAAACTCCTATCATTGCCTCTTCAGTTGCACATGGATGATAGGGGAGGGCAGAGGCAGCCATATTCTTATATGTACCAGAGCAAAAGGAAGAATAGAAAGGTGCTACTTAAATGGCCCTTCAATTTTAAATCCAGATGAATTTCAATTGCAAAAAATGAGGTGGGCCTCTCCCTTTCCAGGTTTCTACTGAGTTATCTTCTGTACCACTGTTTATTATCTGCAAGACCTCTGACATTTGTTGTGCTTATCTTAAATGACAGGCTGCACATTTGCTGCTTAGGTTCTTCTACCTGCTTTTTGTGCCATTTAGCACAGAAAGAATGGCTTAGATAGCCATTCTTTTTCTGCTCCATGTGTGTGTGTGTGTGTGTGTGTGTGTGTGTGTGTGTGTGTGTGTGTCTTTGCAACATTTTGCACCTGCACATTGGATCTGTGGTGCTGGCTTCACTTTTTAAAATTGTGGCTACAATTCATCACATTACTAAGGTGCTATGTAAATTTTAAACACCAAAAACTCCTGCACCTTTAATGGCTATGTAGAGGAGACCATTTCAGCATACGGCAACTTTGTCCCCAGAGCCTGGAAATGTTACCTTTGGGACACTACAACACCCAGAATCTGCTTGCCGTTATGACCATCAATCTATTGTATCACATCTTCTGGGAGTTGTGGTCCAGAAATAACCTTTGTAACTTCTGCCTATGTCTTTTGTGCTTATATTCATGTATCTGCAGGCATCTCTTCCCAAACGTACTCCAAGAGTGTGACAGGCAGCACTGGTGCCCACCCTCTCTCAAGCTCAAACTATTACAGCCCTCAGAATGCTGTGGGAGGTGATTAAAGAGTGGAATAGCTGACTGTCAAAATTGTTGCAATGTGGAGGAGAGAGAGAGAGAAAGAGTTGATTGGTGTCATAGAAAGGCAAAGGGAGGCACTGAGAGAGAGCAGGGAAAGGTAAGAAGAAATACGTGTAGCAAACCAGATGGTTGATGATCAGATATTTTGTGTTCAAACATTCAAAAGCAAATAAATAAACTGACTTTTTAAAAATCTCTTCTTTTTTGGTATGGAGAGCTATTAGATTCCAGCCATTTGCTGATAAACCACAGAATCACCAAACCATTTCCTTTGGTGGCTCTCCCTTAGTTCCTTTAGCACAGTGGTTCCCAGCCTTCCCAATGCCGCTACCCTTTAATACAGTTCCTCATCTTGTGGTGACCCCTTACCTTGCCGCAGGTGCCATACGGAACTTCCCTCTACAGCACTCTCAGACAATCGCAGCCTCCACTGCCATTGACTGACATCCCCTCCAACCTATCAAGCGGTAACTCTCTCTTCCCCCCTTCCTCCCCCTCCTCCTCCAGACCCAAGCTGTTTGTGCCTTTTTCTTCACTGGTTCATGGTGACCCCTGTAAAATGGTTGTTCAACCCCCCAAGGGGTCCCAACCCCCAGTTTGGGAACCACTGCTTTAGCAGCTCTGGGATGTGTTCTGAAGAAGAGATATATACCAAGGCACAGGATCTTTCGGTCTAGAAGATGTCAATCAAAGGGACAGATGGTCACAAGGGGTTTTCTGATAAGCTCTTCAGAGTTGCCAGCTCTTGGTTCCTTTCACCCGAAACCTTGCGAATATTGAGCACCATCACCTCACACGACCCACAATTGTGCAAGAGGTATTTTTACCCAGGAGTGAAAGGCACTGAATATATATAGCCAGCTGTCACACAACCATACTCAGAATGCTACAGTGACACAAGACTGCAAGGAGAAGCTTGCGCAGATGAAATTGGCAGCAGCAGATTTCCTTTGCACTTGTTCGTGACAGCAAGCAGTCCAATACAGGAAACCAACTGATGTTTAAGTTACCCCTACAAAAGTGGTACAACACAATTTTTCTCTCAGTGTATATGTAGAGAATAAAGTTTAGGAATATTGAATAACATGCAGATAATAAAGTTAGGAATCATGACTAGTTTGGTCTGAACCTAAAACGAAAAGTTACAGTCCAGATCCATCAATTTGTCTATCCCTTTATGAGCCCGTTACCTTAAGATCTGTGATTTGAATAAATTTAAATGAAAATACATCTGTATATGTTTCAGATGGTGACAATGTAAGCAGAAACATGGATCTTTTCAGCCATGCTTTCAGAAGAGAGACTGAGCAACTGTGGCCCAAACTCTTGGTAGTCAGTTGTTCATTTGCTTTGATCAGTAGTACTACACCATGGAGCACTGCCTAGATGCCCTAAGCACATCCAATCTCGCCTGATTTTGGAAGCTAAGCAGGGTCGGCCCTGGTTAGTACTTGGATGGGCGACCACCAGGGAATACCAGGTGCTGTAGGCGCCTGGAGTACGAACTGGCAAACCACTCCAGTATTCCTGCCAAGAAAACACCATGGATGTGGGGTCACAAAGAGTCGGTCACGACTGTAATGACACACAACACACACTACACCATGGGTCAGATAAGGAAAGATGCCAACTTTCCAATTAGAAGCATAGCTTCTTTAGAAGGTAAAGGTCGTTTGAGTATTCTAGCAGGAGAGGTCCCTAGAGCTCCAAAAGTTACTTATTTGTTTGCTTTAGTTTAGTGATTCGTCATAGATTTCATTTACAAACTGATCACTCAGAGGAATGCTTTGAGCAAATGTATCTTTGAAGGTTTACTATTATGTAGCCTTCTAAATGTGATTCTGGTAATTCAGACTAGAGATGGGCATGAAATGAAATTATTTTTGGTTCCTTTTTCGTTTTTCATTTCATTACAGAACAAAATGAAAAATGAAGTGCCCTTTTTTAAAAAAATGAAATGAAACGGAAATTTTCATTTCGTTCTGTTTTGTTTTTGTTTCTTATTTATTTTGACAAGCACCGACGCTGGTAGGCACTCGGTGAAAAAAAAATAGGGGGCAGCGCCGACCCAGCTGTGGGCCAGCTGGTCAGCACTCGGCAAAAAAAAGGGAAAATAAAAGCGCTGACCAGTTGGTCGGCGCTAGGTGAAAAAAATGCCCATCTCTAATTCAGACAGTTTTGAGCTATGAATCCCCTGTTAATTTTCTAAAATTGTTCCTGCATGATTGCAAGATTTCAAAACAGCAATCAATCAATCAACAGACAAACTTATGTCAGTGCAGTATATCAAAAATAAAAATAAAATCTGGAGAAGTCCTGAACAGTTTATTTATTTATTTATTTTAGAGTATTTTTACCCTACCTTTCTCCTTGGAAAAAGGACCCAAGGCAGTTTACAGCATGAGGGACAATATACAGTCCAGTACAATTAAGACATGTTCAAGTATTGAGAACAGGGAATTGAGGGACATCTTACAGCACTAATAGACAACATTACATTAAAGCTACAAGAGAACATGAGCAGTTTAAAGGGAATAAAGTTCCATGTAAAGTTATGAGTGATGGAAACATTCAAAACATAGTGTCAATATAAACCCATAAGCTATAATTAGTTATAAACACAGTCTATGTCAGGCCTGCCCAACAGGTAGACTGCGGGCTACTGGTAGCCCGTGAAGGGTTCAAAAGTAGCCCGCTGGCCATCAATAAAAAAGTTGTGGAGATAATTTCTCCACCCCCCTCCCCCATCCCAAGGACCACCAATGCCCCAGCAAAGTTCTGGGTCTGCCAGCCCACTGTCTCAGCTGAGTGGGATAGTTCAGGGGCCATGGCGCATTGAAAACTGTTCCTTCCAGAACAGATTAATTGGTTTTCAATACATTCCTATGGGAAACCGCTGCTCTACTTACAAAAGTTTTTACTTATGAGCATGTGCTCGGAACAGATAAAATTTGTAAGTAGAGGTTTTAGTGTAGTAGCCCTCAGGCACTTTGGGCTGGAAAAAGTAGACCTTGACCTGTTCAAAGTTGAACAGCCCTGGTCTATGTGATCCTTAGATTCAAATAAAAGACTCATATTAGGTGTACCATCAATTAGGGAAAGCTTGCCTGAAGAGAAAGGTCTTTGCCTGTTTCCGGAAAGACAACAGAGATGAGGCAGTCCAGGCCTCTAGTGGGAGGGAGTTCCAGAGTCTGGGCGCAGCAGCTGAGAATGCCCTTTCATGTCTTCCCACGAGGGTGGTGGGATGGACAAAAGAGCCTCTACTGATGATCTTAACACCAGAGTCGGTTCATACTGTGAGATTGAGATTCAATCTTTGAGGTAGCTAGGACCCAGGCCATACAGTGCTTTGTAGGTGAAGTTCAGCACCTTGAATTGTGCCCAATAGCTGATTGGCAGCCAGTGGAGCTACTTTAATGGGGGTGTAATGTGATCTCTGTACCCTGCCCAGTCAGCAGTCTGGCTGCTACATTTTGGACCCATTGAAGTTTTCTGAGGCTTTTAATCGGTAGCCCCACATAGAATGCATTACAGTAGTTTAACCAGGATGTGACTAGGGCATGTGTCACTGTGCCCAGAGCTGGTTTCTCAAGAAACTAGCATAACTTGCATACTAGCCTTAATAGTGCAAATGTGCTCCTGGCCAGAGTCGTGACCTGGGCATCAAAGCTCAAGGATGAGTCCAAGAACACCCACAAACTGCATGCCTCTTTTTTCAATTGGAGGGTGACTCCAAACAGCATGGGTTGCATCCCTACCCCTTTTTCTCCCTTTCGACTGACCAGGAGCACCTCTGTCTTGTCTGGGTTTAGTTTCATTTTGTTTATTCTCATCCAGTTAATTACTGCAGCTAAACACACAAAGTTGAGATAGTAGCTCCCCTTAGAATCTGGAAGTGACAAGAGGCATTGCTGGGTATCATTGGCATACTGGTGGCACTTAACCCCAAAAGACCTGATTATCTTCCCGCAGTGGTTTCATATAAATGTTAAATAACATAGGAGACAGAACAGAACCCTGGGCGACTCCACAGCTCAGTGGCCATGGTGTCGAACATGAATCACCTAACACCACCTTCTGCGTTCTTTCCTGCAGGAAGGACCAGAGCCACTTTAATACAGTACCCCCAATTCCCATTTCAGAGAGATGAGTCAGGAGGATGCCATGGTCTATACATATCAAAAGCAGCTGAGAGATCTACTAAAACCAAAAGGGACACAGATCCCCTACCTATTTCCCTGTGCAAGTCATCTACCAATGCAACCAAAGCAAAACAAAACCCACTAATTCAGGCACCAGTGATACCTTTATTAGACCATTAAGAAAATAAAGCAAAAAAGCAAAAACTAAAGCAAGCTTTTGACGATCCTTCATCTTCCTCAGGCTGTGCACAAAGTTGTCATACGAAGTTCCAAAATTATATTCTTGCATTAACGTGTCATGGCTGATACAGAGGCCAGGTTTAGCATCTTATATGAAAATAGTTGCAGTCTACAAGGGGCCTGTGAGGGGAGGATGCAGCTCCAACCCTCCCTCCCTCCCCCAGCCAGTATTTTAGAATTTATCACCCACTTCTTAAACAAAGGGAAGCCAAGCAATATGATTCTCTCCCCATTTCCTCTTCTCCCTTCTTTTGAAAGTCAAAGAATTGTGTGCTTACACCTTACAGTACTTATATCACAACTAATGACTACAGAGCACAGGGAGTCTTTATTGCCTAGGATGAAAATCTAGAGGGGGAGCAGTTTTGTTGAAATTAGTCACCAAAAAGCATTAAGCCAGGGGTGTCCAAACTTTTTGCAAGGAGAGCCAGATTTGGTGAGGTGAAAATGCATAGGGGCCAACCATTCAGCCACATTTGGCACCCAGGCCGAACTTTGGACAACCCTCTACAGCAGGCAAGGAGGTGGGGAGGACGCTGCAGCAATGGAGCCAGGGGTGGGTAGGCTGGGCGGGTGGCTGGGCGGACGGATGAAGGCAGGGAGAGCAGGCAAACCATAAAACTGCAAGCTGACGTCTCCATCCAGCATGGGGAGGGGCTAGCTGGCGGGGATGCATGACAGGCTGAGCCGACGGGGAGAAGAGGCTGCAGGCCACTCAAAATTTGAAAATGGGCTGCATTTGGCCTCTGGGCCAGACTTGGGACATGCCTGCATTCAGCCAAAATCCCAGATATCTGGGCCAGGAAGAAATTCAGGTGCCAGCTCTGATCCCTGTTTCAGTAACATAGCTACAGGATCTAATAGAATTAGTCCTTAGTCCTCTCTTAGTCCACTAGCTACCCCTGCTTTGTGTCTCTTGTGTATCTGCATGCCTTGAAGGCGTCACAAAATGTTTCCTTATCTGTAAAAAACTGCAAAAAGCCTTCATCATTCTTTTAGTGGAAACCACCTGGCTCTGACATAATAGCAAAAAAGAGGAACATCTACAGTTAACAGTGAGTGCTGTTATGTCAGAGGATACAGTGAGAATATCAATATATTCTTGTACTTTGAGACAATGTGCTTTTTTGTTCTTCTTCTTCAAAAAGTATGACAAATGAGCATCGATGAGTGAAACTAAGCACCAGGGTTTGCCTTTTCATTTTCATGAAAAGCGAAAAGCAGAACAGAGTGCGATGTCCCCATTTTCCACGTGCACAGCTGCTCTCACACACTTTTTTTTTGCAGCCTTGCGTCAAACAAGTGTATTGTTTAATTGTCTGAGACAAATAACTTTTCCAAGCTCTTCAAAACTGTTATTGTTGTTTGTCGAGAGCACTTGGCTTAGGGTTCCTCATTCTTTGCATGTAATCTGCATTGCAAATGATTAGGGCCCGAAACAAACCAGTTTTGCATCGTAGCTGTTGTGATATATGGGAGAACCATGATTTCACATGGGAAGCACAGGTTCTTTCACAAGGGTGGATAAAAGGGAAGCACCTATTCGCATGGCACATAGTCAAATTGTAGAATGTGCTTATCAGGTGTAGCAGTGGCCACCAACTTGGATGGCTTCAAACGACAATTGGACGAATGCAAGGAGGACAAGACCTTTGGCTTCAAATTATGATGGCCGCATGAAATGGAAGACAGAACTCTACCTTGCAGACCTGTGCAGAAGAGAAAATTTCAGTATGTGTCCCAGCTCTTAAAGGTGCTGGAGGCCTTACTTTAAGCAGCTCTAAATGTTGTGGTACAGCCGAGGACAGGTCTCAACTGAGGCAGAAGGAACCCCCTTCCATCCCACAAGCCATGCCAGGGGCATTCAAATCAATCTTCCACAATGAGGGGATAACAGCAGGGATACAAACAGTCTTTCATCTTGTTCGTAGACATTCTCAGAAAACCACACATGTGACAGCTGATAATTTCCATGAAAGGATTTGGTTTCAGCACAAGCTAGACCGGAGAGCTTAATGGTGGTTTAGAGCAATCTTCTCATCTGTAAAGCTTCTCCTTAATGATAAATGTGTAATTCAGACACAACAACAGGTCCTGATAATAACCAGAGAATGCTTCAAAAACAATGATGTAGTCTCCCTATAACAAAAAAAAGAGTTCATTCTTAGCTGCACGTAGTATTTCTGTTGTGTATTGTTTAGCAAAAATTTCATGCCAGATAAGTCCTCCACCCCCAATTTGAGTCATCAAAGCAAAGAACTAGCTTTTCACCTCTAATTAATTTTTAGGAAAATATGGCACAGTGAGTCAGTGTTAAAAATGTTTTGACATATATCTATTATTATGTTCTGCTTGCTGATTCCAGCCTTTAAAAATTATTCCAGAATTTTAGGTTCTGTTCTTCAGTATGGATCTTTATCAAAAGCGATTCTACTGACCTCTACTCCCAGAAACTATAGCAGGCAGGGCCGGTGCTAGGTTTTTTTGCGCCCTAGGCGAGGGGTGGGGGGTGGGGTGGGCGGCAGTGGGAGGGCGGGGCGGCAGGCGGGCAGGGCAGGGGTGGGGCGGGGTTGGTGGGGGTGGGGTGGCAGCAGATGGTGGGGGACGGCAATGGGCGCGGGGGGATGGGTGGCGATGGGCGTGGGGGGCAGCGGGCGGATGGTGATGGGCAGCGATGGGCGGACGGCGACGGGCGGCTGGCAGGCGGTGGGGAGACGGACGGTGGTGGCCAGCGGTGGGGGGGGGCGGGGGGCAGGCTGTCCAGCGCCCTCTCTCCATTTTGGCATCCTAGGCAACTGCCTAGTTCACCTTAATGGAAGCGCCGGCCCTGATAGCAGGGCCACAGGAACTGAAAGCCTACACCTGACTGAGCTCAGTGCCTTCTGCCATTCAGTCACGGCTGGTAGAGGCAAAGGGTAGCCTACTCTATTTTCTAGGATCTAGGTGATGTCAGGGCTTCAATAATCTCATCTGCTAAGCTAACAGAAGAATATGTAACACCAGTTCATGGCCTACCTAAGGACAAAACAGTTTTTATCCCCTTGGCTGCCACTTCTGTCTACAAGTGGGTTGCTTTGTTTTCTGTGGATTTTGCTAGAAATGTTGCTTGAGGTAAACATTTGCTCTGATTGATTGATTGCTCTGGTGCTCATAAATTCTGTCCACCTATTCTGCGCTATGTTGATTAATTTGCTTCCCATTCAGAAGGCTTGGTCTATCTGGCATGATCGGATTTTGCTAAGGCTTCTGACGGCAGAAAGGAACCCACTAACAGAGAGGCCCTGCATCTATTCTACCTCTTCTTCATGACTGCATCCTGCTGGCTGAACTGCCTCTCATTCCAGTGGAGACAATAATAATGGTGGATATAGAAGCAATACTTGTCACTGCCTATTCGTGCATGATTCATAGCAATGCATGTAAAATATCATGACTGTAAGCCTCAATAAGTGTACAACTAGAGAAGGAGGCTGTCCCAGGTTGGTTCAAATTGATTCAGTTTTCTATGTCCAATAAGCCTCTATTGTCATTTGCACAGTAAGTTTAATTATACTGGGCAATGTTTGGGGCAACACCACACTTCCACTCACTAAAATTCCCACCAGAATAGGTTACCCACTCTCCTCTGTTATTAACACCTCCCTCTTCATTACCAAAGTACTGTGATCATCAAAGATAACACTAAATTAGAAAAGCATGATATAAGAAAATTGTTCAAGAAAGACAAGAGGCAATCACTTGAGGGAGATGTTTGCGCTTACAATACAGCAGAAATCTCTGATCTGTGTACCACTTTTTGCTTTTAAAGAGACACTCCACTGTCGACATCACCCTAGGACACAACTATACTTTTGAATTGAAAAAGATGATCATATACATGACACTGAGAAAGAAAAAAAATCCCTACCAAAACAAAACAAAACAAAACAAAACACTGAACAAAACATAACACATGCCCATGAAACAAGATTGGGCTTATTTGCAATTAGCTGGGTGCCATGTAATTGAAAAATGCATCAGAATCAACCATCCCATCTCCAGCACAAACTGCAAGAGAAAATGCAGTGTAGGTGCATCCTTATGCTGATTCTACGTGGCTCTTCTTTCTTTTCTTTTTTAAGTTTTAGTACTAGTTATTTTACTAATGTTTGTGACACAATATTTTTGTTTCTGAGGATTCAGATCTACAGAGTACCTGGCTATATGTTGGCTGAGCACCGCTGATTCTTACAGTTGTGTTGATTGTCTCTGCAAAAAAAAAAATGAACAATTATCCGGAGCTTGAACATGGCAAAATGAATGTGATATCATTATTCTTTTCCTGCTTAAAAGGTAACTTCATTTGATGAAGTCTTAGGAAAGTCTAGATATGCTTAGAAACAGGTCAAAATGAAAGGGAAAAGTGAGGGAGAGGACGAAGAAAGAATGGTGACTGTAGGAAGTATATCTACAAGAATGATAATTGTTACTCCACTATACAGTAATTCTCAATAAGAAAACTATAAAACTGTATGGTCAAACTGCTATCTAACTTAAATCCCACCATGCAAAACCTAACTGTTGTGGCAAGTGATTTGCATACAGCAGGTTACTTCTTGGAGCATCATGTTTTCAGAATGATATTGTAAGCAACCTGAAATATATAGGATGCTAAAATTTGGAGGTGCCCGTGTGCATAGCTGTCAGCCAGCCAGCCCAGGCCAGCTGCTTTAGGTGGAAAAGGTGGTGCCGTATTCCATTTCGAGTACAGAAAGTAGAAAGAGTGATAGATAAATCATACTTAAACCATGGTTATGGAGCAATGTTACCCAATGCTCTCTTGCAGGCCACATGGCACAGGATCTGCTCACCCAAAGTAGCTGCCTCAGTCTGTCCAATGTTAGCACCAGTTCAAGGACCACCAACCTCAAGTTTGTCCAGAAATCAATTCCCATGTAGCTGTTTGACTATATCAAAATTATCCAACCTGGTTGGTTTGATACAAAGGACTATAGATCATGCACTTAGTTACCGAGGGCCCCCACCTATATCTGGAAGCATGAAACTCATGAGCTTTGGTAGAATTGGCATCCCACCAGCATTTATAGCACAACAATGCACAATATTGTAGGATGTACTATTTGTTAACACGGTACTATTCTTGTTCATCTCCAACACACCCAGCCCCAGAAATGTAATAACTTAATCCTATAAGGTATGGATCCATAATGGAAGTCAGGGTAAAGGATCAGACACACTCTACACTATCTCCCATTTTGAAAGAATATATATATTTTAATTTGTTCCCACTTAGTTACCATTTATTTCTTAGAACCAGAGACAAAGCCTTAAAGGTCCTCACTAGTGGTGTATTATGCTCCTGTCAAGTTTGAAAGTCAGAAGTCAAGAATTCCATAAGGTTTCTGTAATTTCCTAATTGCAGCTCACAAGGAAGAAACTGATTTTGGGTATTTTACAGGATCGCATACCATTATTTTATTCTAGTCTTTGAAGAAAAATGGAATGACCTGGTCGAAACAAAGAGATTCTCCTTAAATAATTGTGGCATAATAAAGAATTGCAAATGTGTTGATCTGCTCAACATGTTGTGGTATTTTAATGCTTACAACATCGGGATTACAAAGAGTATTGTAAGCAGGTAAGCAAGGGACTCCATAAACTGTACGTACCTCCCTTCAGAGCTCCACAGAATGAATATCCATCGTCTACACCTTTGCAAAGAACAACGTCCTTTTTTAAAGCATGCAAACCTCCATTCCACAAGCGTACACGTCCAGACAAAACAGTTAGATCAAACTCTACAAAATCAAAAACACAGGAGGCAACACATGACACTGCAGCCTATGTTTAGGATGCCATAGAAGCCTCTTCACTTCCCACTCTCCGTTTTACCCTACCCTGTAAGGCTGAAAGAGAATGACTGGCCATAGGTCAGTCACATAATATGTTTGATAGTTCATTACTCACTGGGGTCAAACTTAAATCTCCCAAGTTTCAGTCCAAAAATATGTAATATGCCACTCTGGGCCTTCATTGTGATGTGATCCAAGGTAGTTTCTAAGCTTATTCAAATCCATGGGAATTTTGACAATACTGTACATTTTGTCTGGATATTCTATAACCTGGGCTAAAAGACTTCTCTTAGTATGTTTTCAAGGATGGACAGATGCAGACATGATGCAATCACTCCTGTCAAATGAGGAGGATGAAATCCTCTATCTATCAGGTTGCCCGTTTTGCCTATATGGGGGCCCTCAGCACCGAACCTACTCCATATGTGTGCCACAGGCTTATGTAGTGTGGATTTGCTCTGACTTTTAATAAGGTATGAATCTATTTTTGTTTGCCAATAAAGTTCTAAGTAAGTAAGGCAGAAGGAGGTCCAAAGTGAAATCACATTTGTAGCATCATTTATGGAGGGTGACAACACAGCCACAGGGATTAACCCAAATTCTGTTAAATTGAATTCCCACTTTTATACTTTCTATGAAACCTTGCCATTAGTTATTTTGCTTCATACTGAATTGGGGAACTAAGATAGTTGTTCAACCTCAGGTCTCAACCTCTGAATGCTACGAATACAGACAAAGAATGCAAAACAGTTTATAATATATATTATAAAACTTTAATTATTTGCCTAATTTCCTTTCCAGTACCAAATGCAAAATGAATATAAGTAAGCTGTGTGCCTATACCTATTAACTTGGGGGTAACTACCACTAAATTCAATGGGACTCACCTCTAACTTAAGGTACAGGATTGTGCTATTTAGGCTGATACTTCACGTCCATCTCATCCCTGTTCACAGTCCCGCTGGGGACCGGTACAAAGAAATCTAACCGCACATCCATTGCAGGACAAAGGGAGTTCGTCCCGACCATGCCCCCTGAACTGCGATTTAAGCGGGATGAGAGATTCCCCTCCCTGGCCTCGGGAATCTCCTCATCTCGCTTCTTGTTCTGATACGAGAGCCCGTGAGGTCAGTCTGCTCCCGCAACATGCCATTCTCCATCTAGTGGCAGGAGTGTGAACTGCCATTCGCCAGTACATTCCCTATGGAGTCAGCAAGGCAGTGCAGAGAGATTAAAAGACAAATGCCTCAAACTTAGCTCCATAACGCATTGAAGGTAAGGCTTCAGGGAATCGAAGCATCGAAAAACGGAAGGTCGGGCTGAAAAGAAAACCTGGAGAACAAAGGCATGGAATTTCACATCTCATCACAGAACAAGGACGTGCGGTAACAGTCATGCCGGTATCATCCCTCACGCCCGTGAGTACACGGGAACAGGGACAGAACCGCAAGAAGACCACGTGACTGCAACCGACATCAACACACAACGAACTTCCTCCCGGGATGAGAGTGGACGTGAAGTAACCGTCTTAGAGAAGGTTCACCAAGGATAACTAGCTTTTTGAAACATTGTGAAACATTACACATCTAGCAAGAAGCCATTTGGTTAACTTGGTACACACTGACATCTCAATATACAAGAGAGTTTCTCTAGAAAAAAACAGACAATGCAAGCCTTGAACACCCTTCATATTATGTGAAATCTGGGGATCATTGATGCATGGGAAAAGGAACAACGCTATGTTGGCTGTGTTTTGCAGTGCATCCATGAGGATAAAGTCCCTTTGGCTTTGAACTGATTTTTATCAACTAACTGCTTTCTGGCCAATAATTAGGTGAGCCTTTTTCTTCTGTCTCAGTTCTGACACTATTCCTTCTATACATATATGGGCTGAAATCTCAGCATAGTAAGGGGCCCACTGAATCAGCAGGATTTTTGAGTCAACTTGTAGATACACTACACTGATTCAAATGGGCCTGCTATCGTTGACTTACATGAGCATAGTAAATTTCAGCTAGAATGTATGGAGGAGTTGACTTACCAAATCTCCCCTGACTTAATGGGCCTACTGTAGTGCAACATGCTATGGTATACAACAGTATTTCAGGCACTAGATGAAGACAATGGATTATGTGATTGATGGCTTTGGTCCACCAGAACCCACTGCTTGCCCAACATGTGGTACCCAGTTTTTAATAGCCTCCATTGCTCTTTGCATGGTGGACTATGGATACAACATAGTAATGCTACAGGACGTGGGTTGGGAGAATAGCCAAAACTAGGTGCTTCCACATTGGTTGTACTTTCCACTAACTCAGACATAGAGATGGGCACAAACCGGGGGGAAATGACACATTGTTTCATTGTGTTGTAAGGTTACAAAACAGCAGACAGCGTTTCGTTATGAAACAAAATGCCATTTTTTACTGCTGAAATGAAACAATTTGTTTGCCCTTGCCACCACACCTCTCCGGTGGGGTTTTTTGACAGGTTGGATGGTGGGGAGGGGTCTGCCTTCCCTTCCCACAGCCCAACCTGTTAAAAAACAGAGATGGGAGTGGCAAGGGAGAACTGAGCAGGCAGTGGTACATTAAAACCTTGTTCTGTTTGAATTTACCACTGCCTGCTCTGTTCAACCCTGTTGCCCATGCCTTCCCCCTCCCCACAGCCCAACCTGTCAAAAAAAGAAAGAAAAGAAAACAAAAACAGCTGGGTGGCGGCAGCTTCCAAATCATTTTGTTTTGTTACAAAAATCTATTGAAAATTCATTTAGTAACGAAATGAAATAAAATGCAATGAGTAATGAAACAAAATGAAACAAACACTATTTTTCCATTTCATGCCCATATCTACTCAGACATCATCTGATATCATTCAACCCTGGGATGTATAAAACTTTCAGACAGAAAGACATTGGATTGCAGTAATATAAAACAGTCGTGTTATCTGAAATATGAAAACTCACTTGGAATCCAGAACATAGACCCCCACCATACAGAAAACTTTAACGAACATGGCTTCACTGTAAAAAAGAATGTACTGGTTCCAGGACCTGTATGACAAAACAAATAACGCTGTCATAAAACTTGTGCTGGTTTTGTTGTTTTAATGATGATTTGCTATTGCTAGTATCCCTGCCAAGAAAACTCCATGGACATGGGGTCAAGAAGAGTCGGTCATGACTGTAATGACGCAACACACACACACTGGGCCCACTAAGGAAAGCGAAAACCAATTCATTGTATCTTTGAAATTAACAGGACAAATAGTTTGAAAGTGTGAAGCTCTTGTACAGAATTCTGCTCGTATACAGGCATCATATTTAAAATCTGTGAATATTTATATTATTTATTTCTTGCATTTATATCCTGCTCCCACTAGAGCCAAGGTATTACTCTGGGGTGGCTCAGTGCTTGGTTCATATATTTGCTGAAGTATATCTTGCCTTTATACATTCTTCCAGGGAGGCACATAAAAAAATTAACTATGTGGAGCTGAAATATCTTCATCTCATGCCTTAAGACTGGGAGGGAGATGGCTTGAACGAATATTATATTATTTATTTATTTATTTATTTATTTATTTATTTATTTATTATTTCATTTTTATACCGCTCATCTTCCAATATGGAACTCTGGGCGATTTACAAGATTTAAAAAAGCAGAACAAAGCAATACAACAAGGTGGGTTGATGGGTCAATGGGCAGTCGACAATAACAATAACAAAGGGAAAAAAAGAGGGGAGCAAAGTAAACTAATGAAATCAAATTAAATAGTACTGACATGACAGCTTCTTCAGTAGGCATTTATGACTCAAAGTGTTGAGCTCCAAATTCATTGAGCTGAAGATGCTGGCAACAAAGATTGGTGAAAAGTTAGGAAGAAAAACTTCCAGAACATGGCCAAACAGCTCGAAAAACTCACAACAGCTATCTGTTGAGCTTTCACTTTTATGAGAAATCTTCTCTAGATTTGATGTTAAGTAAAAATGAAAGCAGAAGAGAAAAACACTTCTGATAAAGGGCACAGCAGATGACCCTCTTACAATGAGGAGGAAGTTACAGACTTAATGAAGGGATAAACTAGATGAGGTGTCAGAGACACGATAATGCCTCCACAGGGCAGGCAACTGTGACAACCAATCCATGTTTTCTGTTGCAAATCACGTCCCTGAACCTATAAATTGCCACTTGAGATGATAAAGTGAAGATAGGTGTATAGTTGTCTTAATGGCACAAACAGCAGCTTTGAGAGTGGATTCATTTTTACCAAGAATATAATGTGATAGGAAGCATTACTTCTGTACACCACCACCCACTAAAGAACAACTGCAATCTGAATGCCCCGACTGCTATCTGCAAGCTTGCAAGGAGAACAGAGATGCACCAACAGGTCTAAGCCTATTTCGTTGTGCCAGCAGCCAGATATGAAATATTTCACACTATAACAAAGTATAATACAACAAAGAACCTCAGGCCCATCTCCTCTCCATAAGAGGAAAGCCAGGAATTGTTGGCCACCCAGCCCTCCTCCCCCAGTATTTTTATTTGTTAAAGAATTAATGGAATTAAGGGGACCCAATCCTCAGTCAGAGATTTGAAGGAGAAATAGTAGTCTGCAAGCACTATGAAATGACATCATCCTCGTGGTTTACTTACTACAGAAGGAGAAGAAAATGTCCAGGTCATCTGAACTGCAAAGCAACTGCTTTTCCTGAGTTCCTGCAAATCCAGAAACAAAAAGAATCATAAAAGCGAGCTGAAACATGTTTTCATGTCTCTAAACCGTTGTAGTTGCAGTCAAACAGACAAGTATTTTTCCAGATCACTGTACTTTTTGCCTCTGAGAAACAAAGTTCCGCTTAGTCACCCTCAGACATGTGGTTTCTGTAGCTTTTTGCAACTTCTTTTTAAACTGGGCAGTGATCATTTAAATACCCTTTCCTGCAATTTGCTTAAAAAATGCGTCACCTTCTACTAAGCTTCACACAGACGGAAACAAATGAATTATAAGATGGAAACCACTGGACCTTTTTATGTCCCATTTTCAAACAAAGAATCAAAATATGGAATCAGAACTCTTGTCAATTCATGTAACAAGAAACATTTCCAGTCAGGAGGCACACTGTTGATAAATGAAAAAAATTACAGTTAAGATTGAATGCAGCTCCCCGCCCCCGATGGGACGACACTTATCTCATGCTTGTTGTATGCAGGTTATAAATGGACATTTACTTTATTCCTCAGAACAATTCTGTATGGATATTTTCAGCCCACACTTTCTCTGGATGATGGTATGGTGTAATTCGTATGCCAGGACTTCCCTTGCACTAAGTACTGTACTGTATACAAAAATCAGTTTTGCTTTCTACTGCTTTTGAATTCTTAACGTCTCCAGATACTTCTATTTAAGAAGCAACCTGTGAAGGATGTGATTTTTGATTAGTCCTTGTCACAAATGAACAAAACTGGTTATGTTATGAAAATAAATTGGAAGATGGATTGGGGCTTTTGAAGTTGGTTTAGTCACACGGTAGTCACATGGTTTGGGGGCTGGAGTGTATCCTCTTGGAAAACCTTATGTTGTACATCAGTTCTGGTGGCTACATGGGCTTTTAGAATCATTGCACTTCAGGTTTTGCCCTGCCCTTGCACCGGTTGCCTCTCACAGCCACTACTTGCTGCTGCTGACGTGCTACTTTTTAAAACTATGTATTTGATTTCTTGCAATCTGGCATAGCAGTAGTTCTATATGACAGACAGGAAAACATGAAATAGATTGGATTGCAAGTTTTCCTTCAAGCCTGACACATGTGCACGGAAAGAGATACATAGACAGACACACATAGGGTGAGTGGGTTGGAGGAAGCAAGAGAATGCGGTGGCCAGACTGGTGGTGGGTGCTCATAGATACAATCACATCACCCCAGTCCTGGCACGCCTGCATTGGCTGCCCGTGCTTCTCCGGATAAGGTTCACTATCCTGGTTTTGGTTTACAAAACCCTCCATGGCCTAGGTCCTGAATACCTGTTGGAGCGTATCTCCCAGAGGTCAACTGAGGCCAGGCCCACTAGAATGTCGCAGGTGCGCTCACTCAGGGTGGGCACATCCAGGGAGGCACGGAAGTCAGTTACGCGCAACTGTGCCTTCTCTGTGGTGAGCCCCTTGTTGTGGAACCATTTTCTGAGTGTGTTGTGCCTGGCACAGTCCCTGTCCGCCTTCAAAAAGGCTTTGAAAACTATGCTTTTTAGGGAGGCATTTGGTGACCTTTAATTTAATTTTTTTTTCTTTCCTCTCCCGCCCCCATGACGCCTCTTGCTGAGGGTTTTCCCTCTTTTCCTATTTTGTATGGCTGTTTTTAACTTTGCTGTAAACCACCAAGAGTTCCTGCTGGAAGATGGGCAGTATAGAAATAAAACAAACAAACAAACAAACAAACAAATAAATAAATAACCAGCAGCCAGGGCTGGCAAGAGAGAAAGGCACATCAGTGGGTGGCAGAGAGAAACTGACTATAGACATTGACAAGTTTGACTGCTTCTAGGCTTGCACATATTTTATTTTATTTTATTTTATTTTATTTATTATTCCTATATGCCCGTCTTTCCAAAGGAACTCTGGGGGGTTAACAATAATAGAAAAACAAAAAACGAAACCAGAATCAAACACATATTAGAACACATAACAATGATAAAAATAAAAATAAGAGTACTTGGCAAGATGGCGGGACAATAGGAAAAAACAACTAAAGGTCGCCAAATGCCTCTCCAAAAAGCATGGTCTTTAAGTGCTTTTTTGAAGGCAGGCAGGGACTGTGCTAGGGCCATCTCACTTGGCAGATGATTCCAGAGCGAAGGGCCAGCCACAGAGAAGGCTCAGCTTTGGGTTACTGATTTCCTAGCCTTCCTGGGCATGGCCGCCCGAAGTGAGACCGCCTGCGACATTCTGGTGGGTCGGGCCCCAGTTGACCTCTGGGAGATTCGCTCCAGCAGGTATTCAGGTCCTAAGCCGTGGAGGGTGTTGTAAATCAAAACTAGTACTTTGAATCTGGGAGTTGAGTCATGGCTACTGGACTTCTTTTTTGAGAGATAGAAACGTTTCGCTGTTCATCCAAACAGCTTCATCGGTCTGAATGCAGCTGGTGCAAATCCTGACTCTTATAGGCAGCTTTGACCTCTAGTCACCCTGGCCTCAATTAGGCTCATCAGATGAACTAAATAGGCTCGTTAGGGAGACAATGGTATCCTTAGCCTTGAGGTGAACCATGGCTTAAGGTGCTGAAACCTATCAAGAAAGGGTCGTTAATGGGTCGTTAGCTATGGCCTTGGTGGTAAAGGCTTTTTGATTTGTCTTGGTAGTGTGGAAAGCACAGCTTGATAAGTAGCAGATAAACTATGTCGGAGGCCACCACCTCTGTTGAGGGAGGGATTTTCAATGCTCACATGAATGGCCTCCCTTACTCCTCTTTCAAACCACCTCTCTTCTTTGTCTAATATGTGTACATCCTCATCTTTGAAAGAGTGCCCTTTCTCCTTCAAATGGAGGTGTACTGCTGATTCTGGACCTGAGCTGTTACCCCTCCTATGTTGGGCCATCCTTCTGTTTAATGGCTGTTTGGTTTCCCCAATGTAGAGGTCTGAACACTCCTCACTGCATTGGACCGCATATACTATATTGCTCCTTTTATGGTTGGGTACCGGATCCTTTGGGTGGACAAGTCTCTGCCTTAGTGTGTTTGTGGGTTTGAAATAAACAGGGATGTGGTGTTTGCCAAAAATCCTTTTAAGCTTCTCTGACACTCCAGCCATGTAAGGAATGACCAGGTTCTTCCGCTGGGTCTGGGTCTCAGACTGATCCCTTGTTCTTCTGGGATGGCCCACTGCTTTGTTGAAGGCCCACTTTGGATATCCACAGGCCTTAAGTGCTGTCTTCAGGTGCCTGTCTTCCTTCTTCTTGGCTTCTGTGAAGGTGGGGATGCTCTCTGCTCTGTGGCTTAGGGTCCTGATGACTCCTACTTTGAATCTTATTTGGGATGCAACGGGCAACCAATGCAAGCGGGACAGGACTGGGGTGATGTGGTCATATCTGCCCGCACCAACCACCAGTCTGGCCACTGCATTCTGTACCCACTGAAGTCTCTGAATAAGATTCAAGGGCAACCCCACATAGAGAGCATAAGAAGAGCCATGCTGGATCAGACCAAGGGCCCATCTAGTCCAGTTTCCTGCATCTCATAGTGGCCCCGCCAAATGCCTCTGGGAGCACATGAGATTAAATATCTGTCTCCTGATACCACTCCTCTGTATCTGGCCTTTGAAGTACCCTGTTTTTAAGACTGGAGATTACACATCCCCATCATGGTTTGTGAAGGAGGGAACACTTTTCCCCATCCAACTTTTCTCTCTGCCACGCTATTTTCAGGTCGGATTCCAAGATATACCTTCAGACAAGCTTTCCCTGAATTATGGACAATTTATGATGTGACTTTTAGATGGATTACCATGCATGAAAACCAGTGTTTTTCATGTTAGTTTCCATCCCTCATTATGGAATTTTTCTTTTCACGTACTCTTTGTAGCTTTAATGTTACCTTTGAATGTCGTAAGATGCCTCTTCTAATTCCCTGTTCCTAATTTGAGTATGCCTTCAATGTTTTGGGCTGTATATTGTCCCTCATTATTGTAAGCCACCTTGATCCTTTTCCAAGGAGAAAGGCAGGGTAAAAATATTCAAAATAAATAAAACTAAATACATTGATAAACCCTAGAGACACAATTTACACTCAAAAGGTGCATTCATATATACCAATTCAATTCAATTCAATTCAATTCCACAAGCAGTTTAAAATAAACGGCCATCTTGTGGTCAAGAACAATACTTCACTTTTCAACCAACGAACACACTTCCTGAGCAAAGTCTGTGCTTTCTTGTGTCATGTAGTCGGAATTATACAAATTGATTTCAAACATGCAAAATGCGGTTCAAAAAAATGATTTTACTCCCACGTGTAACCCACGTGTATCTGTACACGTACAACTGCTGTATCTGTAGCCCACAACTGCCATAATGCTGAGGCCCCTGTCATACCTGCCATGAAGCTGTTAAATATGAGGAAATTGTTAGGAGGAGGGACAGTAGCAATCTTGAACAGGGACTGAAATATAGCCTTATTACCACTAAGTACTAAAAGTCCTTTGATGCCTGGAGTTCTTTGATCCTGAAAGGCCACCGACTCCTATCTTTTAACAGCAGCCAATTTGCCGACCATCTCTGAAATTCAATGACAGAGCTCTCATCTGATGGCTCCTCTCCTTAACTCGGGGACAGGCAGCCTCTGGCTCAACACATGTTCCCACTCACCCTAGGCAATATAACCAGTGGAGAGGAATGAGGAATGCCATCCAATATTTGCAGGGCCACATATTTCTTTATGTCTGTGTTAGCTGGAAGATACTACCTTTTGAAGATAAAAAAAGCGTTTGCATTGGAGAACTGCAAGCTTTTGTTTGTAAGTTTGTATTACCAAATACTATCAGTGGCAAGTATCGGTGGCAACATTTTAAACTCTCATTTTAAGGCAGAACCTTGAAGTGTCCCTTTTCCTGAATGACTCCACAGCGAAACAAATCCTGATGAGCAATGTAACATCAGTCCAGGGGCAACAAAATGCTGGTGGTTCCGTTGCCTCCCATTGCTACTCATCATCAAGGCACACAAGGACCACAAAAATGTTGCTGCTATTGTCATTGGTACTAACTGCTTCAATGTTTCTTCATGTAAATCACTTGAGAGTCAAGTGTGCCCCTTCCCAATCCCACTCTATTTGCATTGTAAACTGTCTTGGAAATGTACACTTTCTCCTTCAACAAGGCCGGGACACCAGTATAGTTCAGAATCTGTGTATAACTCTGATGCCCCAAGAAACATAACTACAGAGCACAGCTTATTAACACACACACACATTCAGGACAGATGAGTTTACTGGATCAACTCTACGTGATGCTCCAGCACCCACTTCCAGGCACAACATGCCAGATGCACCTAGCAGGACCACTGCCATTAGACCAGGAGCCATCTCACTGCGAACAATAGTGGCCTTGGTAGGTCCATGACCTGCCTTTCTGATTTCAGTTCATGGAGACGAATATTAGAAGTATTTATTGAATATTTATTTATTTATTTATTTATATATGTGTACAAGTGAAACAGTGCTGCTCAAACCTGTTTGGCTGTGTTCTGGAAGTTTTTCTTCCTGACATTTCGCCAGGCTCTGTGGCCGGCATCTTCAGAGGGCAAGGAACTCAGGGAACCAAGAGTTCTCTCTGTGCTTGGGAGTATAGAATGAGTGAGATTGTGGGTTGTTTAAGTTGTGGGAAAGGGGAAACTTGTCCTATTCAGAAGAATAGATGTTAGTCACTGTATTGTGATGTGGAGGGATTAAGATGTTTCACTTCAATAAGGGTGGTTGATGAGTGTTTAGGTGTTCTATTGTGTGAACTGATCACTGGTGCTTGTGGCTGGGTGGGAATCACTGAACTTTGATCTTTTGTAGAACTTCCAGAACACGGCCAAACAGCCTGAAAAGCTCACAACTGCTAGTAACAAATCTGTTACAATAACCAGTAAAACAACAATGAATATGCTCAATTGCTCATTTATTTAATAAAAAATATATATCTGGTCCCTGCGGATTTCAACAAGGTTAGTTTTAGGCTACTTTTTAACCATTTTGTATGAATGGTTTTTTGTGTGGGGGGATATAGATCAAACAAGCTTTTCCAAGCTCCAAGTCTCTGTTTCCACTTGCTGATTTAACACTGAAGTGTGGTAGCAGTCATAGCTCCATACTATTTTAGGGGCGCATCAATGCCATGGTTCAGACAATGAGTCCCTCTAGTGGCTTATATGAGGAGAAGCAGTTCCACAAATAACCACACATCCTTGATACATCTTGCTGGGATAAACATTTTTATTGTCAACACTTTGAGCCATAAACATTTCAGGTATGACTTAAGTCCCATGCGGTTAACATCAGATTAAGAACATGACAAGGCAATCTCCCGTCTGAAAGAAAAAAAATTCATGCACACTTTTCTGGACCATGTCCTTGATACAGAAGTCGATCTTTGTTACATTAAGTGCAGCAACTTTTCCTTTAACATAACCAAGAAGGGCAATCAAGTGGTTGGTAGTTGAGTAGTTGTCCACCTTGACGTTGACTAGCATAGCTACTCACTGACCACTTTCTCATTGGGTCGCTCCCCACTTCAAGGAAGCAGTTTATTTTTCTTTCAGCTGAGAAAAAGGAGAAGCTGCAAAGTTTTACTTGTCTTCTTCTACTTCTCTATTCCAGGTGCCACAAGAACAGATCATGCTCTTGCAGCAGCAGGTCAAAACTCCACTGCTTGAATATGTGTTAATCACACTTTCCCTGACCAATGTCCATTTCCCCGACTTTCCAGAAAGTGGCAACCCTGCTTGCTTGGTCCCATCTCCTTGGTAGGTACTGTACATTTGTGGGGACATGGAAAACAGTCTTCTCTCTTGCTGTTCCCAGACTTTTGGCGCTCCCTCCTATAGATCACCTTTACTGACCTTCTCCAAGCAGGCACACCTGTCTGTTTAGAAAAACTTTCCCACAATGACAGGCCCGAGTGGAGATTTTAAATGGACTGTTGTGCCTTGGTGCTTTGAATGTAGCTTTGTCATTGCTTTTGTGTAGTTTCTTGGAGTATTATTTGTTAAATCCTTTTTATCATGTATATATATTCACCAGCTGCCTAGGTGCCCTAAGCACATCCAATCTCGCTTGATTCTGGAAGCTAAGCAGGGTGGCCCTGGTTAGTGCTTGGATGGGACACCACCAGGGAATACCAGGTGCTGTACGCACCTGGAGTAGGAACAGGCAAACCACTCCAGTACTCCTGCCGAGAAAACTCCATGGACATGGGGTCACAAAGAGTCAGTCACGACTGTAATGACACAACACACACACACACACACACACACACACACACACACACACACACACACACACACACACACATATATATTCACTGTTTTTATGACTAAATATTTTCTTTTAATGTTGCAAGCTACATTGGGTCCTTTTTAGGGATAAAGGTGGGGTAAAAATATCCTCAATAAATGAATCTAATTTGCACTACCAGTCACATGACCAGATCTGCAAGCAAAATGCACCCGAGCAGTTCATCAATTGGCTGCAATTAGCTGCAGAAACTTAAGAAACTTTGCACAAAGACCAAGACAATTCTGGCCAATAAGGTGCAGGCCCATCCATTATTGTGAAACAATTTGATGAAAGAAGAAGTCCCATGCTGGAGCCGATCAAAGGCGAAACCATCCATCACTGCAACAAAACTTTTCCTCTTACGGGGGAGTTCCCCAGCAATTGGCCCATGGGGGTACACTGACCCAAAGAAACAGGGACCAGAGCTAGTATCCTCTCTGTAAGAAAACACCTAAGCCTTCTTAGATTTGGTGGTGGCTGTCGTATTTCAGGCTAGAGAGTTGAGCAGACTTTCACATCATAAGGAGCCGGTCAACCGTGCATCCTAGCTTGTATTGAGAACTACAAGCCTACCAAGAAAAAGTAAAAGAAATTCTGAACATAGATACAGAAGCCCTCAGTGTGAATCTAGTTACTAGTCCTAAATAGATCCAGCAAATACATGGGGTTTACTTAAGTGCTGACTTACTGCTCAACAATTAAATTTATGGGTCTACTAGAGCTGGTATTAGGAACCCAATTTAGGTCACAGCAATGATTTCATTAAAATGATAAACAGGATGAATTTTACAAACATAGAATAGTCAAAATCCTGTTAGATATTCACTCACTCTCTCTCTCTCTCTCTCTCTCTCTCTCACACACACACACACACACACACACACACACACACACACACACACACACACACACACACACACACACACACACACACACACACACACACACACGAAATTTCCAAGGTGGCTAACAAAGTCACATGCCTGGCCTCTACAACATGGTGGCAACTTGCGTAAATCCCCTTGCATACACATGGGTGTCCAACAGAAAGAAAGAAAGACTGTACCACAATGTTATAATATGTAGACTAGGAGAGTGGGCAGGCAAAGAAACGGCAGCTATCTCCAGCTGGCAGCAGTGAGGACAACTTAAGGAGTTCCACATAAATAAATGGGATATTAGGAGTCACCCATATCTTACGTGCTTTCACAATTGCTCTCTTAACATACATGATCCATACACCCAGAGTTCAAATGCACTTAATCTCTCTTTGAGACTAAAAGCAAGACTTAAACTAGCTGCAGTCCAGGAAAACCTTAAATATCACCCCATGTTGATGTAAATTCTTTTTGTATTGAACCTCAGTGTCAATCAATAACTCTTGGAACACTTTGCTATTCTTTAAAATGATAAAGGACTCTTGCCTACAAATGATCAATTTTTTCTACCCTTTTGCCAATAACTTTAGTCGTGATACTTATTTAATATGAAGAACAAACAGTGTTAAACAAGAAAAAATTGAATGTAGAAAAAAATTACAATAGGACTTTGGAACCAGAACTTATGGAATAATTCTGAATAATTAATGTGCATATGACCTTCACATACATAAAACCAAAGAACTATATGGCATGTTAGAGTCTATTTACTTTCACTGGATACTTTGGTTATTCCTAGTCAAATGTGAATGGTTTGTCGTAACCCATGAGATGATTGAAATCTTGTGCGTATTCAAAACGCTGTGGATTAACAAGCATTGACTTCGAGTTAGCATAAAATGTAGTGAACATTTTGCTAACAGATGGAATCGTCACTTCCTTCTGATGGAACACAGTCTTCTTTTCTGCCAAAATAACATTGTAAGTAAAGGCTGTGTAAGTGTCTGTTTCAGCCTTGTGGTACAACCTGATGACATAGCCCTTACTTAATAGATGCAGGGCCACTGGTGATACAAATGTAAAAAATCCCAAGAAACTGTAAAAGGCAATTTGCAAAGCAAGACTGTCAATACCCACACCAGTTTTGGAGAAGACGGAAGTCATTACAGCAATGTTAAACATGCTAGTAGAATAAGAGAAGAACTTCACTCCTGAAAAACAAAAAGAAATTAATACTTAAGAGGTGAAATGCCTTTTAAAGCAATGTATATTACTGTCAAGTCTCAGTAATTCAATATATGTTCGGCCCTTCAATCAGGCGGCTATTCTATACACATACACCAAGAAATAAGTACCATTAAACTCAATGGCCAACATCCTATTGCTTTCTTTCACGTGGAACAGCACAATCATAGAGGTCACAGCAGCTAACTGAATTAATCCATGCAACTGTCATGTTGACCAGTTGCATGACCAGCAGTGTGCTAATTAGTCTCAATTACCTGCCATAGCTTCCATGGTTGTGCCACCATGTGCATAAAACACAGTGTGATTTTGGATAATGGGTGTTATTTCTAAATAGGCATGTACAGGATTGCAAGCTTACACTGGGAACACAAACAAAACCTACCATGGGTAAAACCTCTCAAATTACTGAGGCTTCAGAGCACATAGGGTGAACATGAAAAGGACTACGGTAACCCCCTGCCTATCGCGGGGGTTGGGACCCACCCGACCCGCAATACATGAAAATCTGCGATATGCGCAAGCGGGTCGGGTGGAGCGGGGGGCGATCAGAGGGGCGGGTGGGGAGCAATTTGATTGCTCCCCTCGTGCAGCTCCGAGGTCTCCCGGAGGGGGCGGGGAGCGATTCGATCGCTCCCCACTGCCCCCCCCCCGCAGATTCTGCGATCCCGCGATATAGTGGGACCGCAGTATCTGAACCGCGAAATGGCGGGGGGTGACTGTATAATGCAAGTCTTCTAGAAGTTTGCTTGTCTGACATGGACCTTTTCCTGTATTTTTTAACCCTCCTGCACTAGCTTGGAACATTTCAATTTGCCACAGTCACGTTTTGTTATACAGGTGAAACTCGAAAAATTAAAATATCGTTCAAATGTTCATGTATTTCAATAAGTCAACTCAAAAGGTGAAATTAATATATGAGATAGAGTCATATACAAACAATGTCTTATCTGGGCTACGGGGGGCGGGGGGATCTGGTCTGTTGCTCAGTGGTCCAAAGTCCTCTTTTCTGATGAGAACACCTTTTGCATCTCATTTGGGAACCAAAGACCCACAGTCTGGAGGAAGGGTGGAGAGGCACACAATACACAATGCTTGAAGTCTAGTGTGAAGTTTCCACAGTCTGTGTTCATTTGGGTAGCCATGTCATCTGCTGGTGTTGGTCCATTGTGCTTCATTAAGTCCAGGGTCACTGCAACCGTCTACCAGGAGATTTTGGAGCACTTCATGCTTCCTTCCACAGATGAGCTATATGGGGATGCTGAGTACCTATGCATGCTTAGACTTTTCAGAGGTCCTAAATTGTCCTATTTCCAATCCTTGTGTTATTGATGTCATGTAATATTCTAATTTTCTGAGATTGTGAATTTGAGGTTTTCATAAGCTGTACGACATAATCATCTCAATTATATCAAAGTAAGGCAAAAATAAGGCTTGACATATCTTGCTTAGCATGTAATGAGTCTATCTCATATATTAGTAGTGAGTCTATCTCTTATATTGGTTTCACCTTTTAAGTTGACTTATTGAAATAAATGAACTTTTGCATGATATTCTAATTTTTCAAATTTCACCTGTAGAAACCTTAAGGGCAATAAACCTACAATAGAGGCTTTCTACAGCATTGTTACCTATACAACGATAAGCAATGTCTCAAGATTTCAACCACTTGTCACAGAAAGGGTTTTTTTAATGTATATAAACAAAACAAAAATATCCTCAAAATTTATTGATTTTTGTCTTTTGGGATTCTCTGAAAATCCCATCCAGTGTACTGTGTTGAGAAAGAAAACACACATCCCATGGCATTTTTAGGCATTTGACATTTGCTAAACACAGTTTAAAGTACCCTACCTGCTACCACTTTTGCTAAAGGTCCAGAGTAAATTAGCCTTCCATATTCAGAACATTCTTGGGTGGATGATGTGCTAAAACAACAAAGTGACTCCACATAGCCGAATGGAATCTATGAAGTAAAATACACAGATAGCAATATTAAGATCAATATGTCTGTGAAGATTCTCAGTCATCCAGGTGAGTTTATCTGTAAGATGAGTCATAGCAACCAGACTTCTTTTCTTGAGAGATCTAAACATTTTGCTACTCGTCCAAGCAGCTTCACCAGTCTGAGGAAAGTTAGTGGCAAGTCCTCCAATTTATAGTTCACCTTGATTTCACATCACCCTGGTCTGAATAGGCCCATAAGTTGGACAATGGCCTGAACAGGCTCCTGGTGGACAATGGCCTGAATAGGTTATTAGGTGGACAATGGTCTGAATAGGCTCAGTAGGTGGACAATGACCTGCCTTAGAGTGAAAGTCCCACCTATGCAACCTTTCCCAACACCCATTAAGCTATGGGTCATTAGCTATGGCCTTGCTGGTGAAGGTGTGAAGTGCTTCTGATTTGCTTGGGGACTAACGAAAGGGCAGCTTGATAAGTAGCAGATTTATGTCTGAGCCCCCAACCTCTGTAGAGAGAGGGGTTTTCTATACAAACATGAGTGGCTTCCCTGACCCCTCTCTTGAACCACTCATCTTCTCTGTCTAATATGTGTACATCCTCATTTTTGAATTAGTGCCTTTTGTTCATTTTCATGTATACGTTGGTCGTGTTTACATTCTGCTTCCTATTCAATTTATTTTAAAATATTATTACCCCACCTTTCACCATAAAAGGACTAAAAGTGGCTCACAACAATTAAATGTCAATATTTAAAAGCTAAAAACAATGTGTGTGTGTGTGTGTACAGTGAACCGTTGTATAACAAACAGTTTGTAGAGCATAAAATCTGCACAACACAAAAAATTCCGGAGATAGGGGAAATTTGCTTAACAGAATTGTCTATGGGGCGAATCCATACATTAAAAATGGTTGTGATTAGGGATTGTTTTCAATGCATTCCTATGGGAAATTTGTATAAAGGAAAATTTGCTTAACATAATTTCATTTGGAACGAATTAATTCCTTTATACAAGGTACCACTGTATAATTAAACAAATATTATACTAAACTGGTCAATAAAAAGCACATTTCTCTTTCCAGGACATTTGGAATTAGAAGGGTCACCTTCCTCTTAACGCACCATTGAGAAAACTTTGTAAGAATTATCCAACTGATTATTTCCCATAAAGTTGCCCAAATGATCCAAGTTTCGACTGGCATTGTTGGTTTCATTTTCCTACTTAAGATGTAGAAATTAAATGGAAGACCTAAACACAAATGCTGAGCCAGGATGAGGGCTAACTTTATTGAACAAGTCAGCAAGAAAAACTGTCTGGGGTCACACGAGATCAAAAAGAGGGTTAAACAACATTTTAAAAATATTGACTCTTAGGTTTACACCAGCTCTTCGCTTCATTGTCCCCTTCCAAGTGGGAGATGGCTACCAGAGGGTAAGGTCTTATGATAAATTATCATGCTTTGATTTTTTTTTTTTGCAGGTTCTCTCCCCTCCCCCCATGGCATTTGTCTGGAATTTCCTAGTGAACCCTATTCTAGAGTCTATGAATCATTCTATGATTAAATGCAAAATGGCACACCTCCCTCTAACCCTGTTGCTTAGCATACCAAATTGCACTGAAATTGCTTGCCATCTTGTTGCCCCCAACCTATGGCAACCCCATGAATGAGATTTTCAAAATGTCCTGTCCTCAGCACAGTCCTGCTCAGTTCTTGCAAAGCCTGTGATTTCCTTTTTTTTTTGGGGGGGGGGGAAGAATCCATCGTGTGTCTAATGTTCCTCTTTTCCTACTGCTGTCAACCTTTCCCAGCATTACTGTCTACGGAAGATTTTCCAGAGAACCCCCATCTTTTCATGACCTGACCAAACAAGAGCAACTTCATTTTCAACGTGTTTGCCTCTGAAGATAGTTCGGGCTTGATCTGGTCTAGGACTCACTTGTATATATTGGTTTCAATAAAGAGTACATAATTATTATGTATACCTGTTTGTTGTTTCCTTGTTGTACATCACCCAGAATGGCCTGGCAGTTAGATGGGTGGCACAGAAATCAGATGGATGCATCCATCTATCTGACTGATCATAGATAGATTAATAGCCAGCCAGCCAGCCAGCCAATGTTTCTGGTAGTCCAAGCTCACCTCCAGCAACACATTACAAACTAATAAAATTTCTCCTAGAACAGAACAGGAACATTGAATCAATGGGGATTTGGTGAGTTAACTCGTCCCTGAAATTTCATTGATTCCAACAGGCCTACTTCAATAGCGACTTGCTTTTACCATTGGAAGTCCATCTTAATCAACGGAGAGGGAAATCACTCACCAAACCCCCGTTGATTCGATGAATCTACTACCGCACAGGATTTCGGCAAACTGAGCATTTAACCAAAAAGGGCAAGTGCGAGTCTAAGCCTCCCTTTTTTCAGAAACGGCACCCTTAAGTCACCCAAGGGCGGATGAACCGCTGCACCTGCTTGTTCTCCGCCATCCAAGGAAAGAATCCCGAGCTTCCACGCCCAAGAGCCGCCGCCCGCGGGCTGCGCCAGGAGGCCCCCGAGGAGCGGCTCCACTCCCGGGCGGCTGCCGGGCGGTTCTCCGCGAGCAGCAGCAGCAGCAGCAGCCGCCGCCGCTGCTGCCATCTCGCATCGAGCCTCGGCCACGGCCTGAAGCCGAGCGTACCAGAGCCCAGGGCGGCCAGGAGCAACATCGTCCTCTCCTTCTCGCCCCACGTGGGGCGCCCCCTTCGGCTCCCGACGGACGTCCGGCCACCGACCGCGTAAAGCCGGCTCCCCTTGCCGCCTGCCTGCCTGCCTGCCTGCCTGCCTTCTTTCCCGCCCCTTCCGGCGTAGTTTTCGAAGAAGGACGGCCGGTGCAGCGTCGTTTTCACTCCCCTCTTTGAATGGCGTCCGTGGGCGTTGCTCGCTAAGAAATAAGTACACACTACTAGAGCGTAGGCTACGGAGACTTTATTTTACAGATGATCCCGGCACGGAAAAGTTTGCACAGGCTCCAAGCTTAAACTTAGACTCCACAGCGAAGCCAGTAAAAATTTCGCAAATATCAAGCATTACGTTTATGAAAGCCTTCGAGAATACATCAAGTGTTACGTTTATGGGTGGGTTTTGTTTGTTTTTTTTGCCTTCCTATCAAATAGTGTCCAAAGCGGCCACTACAGTTTTCAAAGTAGGTAAAACGGTAAAAAATAAACCACAAGCCTTTGTGCATATGCCACATTTACGGCGGCTGTAGCTAGTCAAAAATGAGGCACAGGATAGCGTGCTTTGCAATAAAGGACTGCACTCTGCACATACTCCAAGATGTATCGTGGTTATTTCACATTTTGAAGTGTGATATCTGAAACGTAGAGGTTGTGGTACATGTTGAATTTGCTCTGTAAGCCAAACAAAAGCTGCAAGGCTTGTTTCCCACAGCATTGCGGTGAGAATTTATAGTTTAGGTAGTCCTAGTTATGGGAGCTGATGGACTGAATCAGGAATGTCTTATATTAGGACACTTGTTTTTCTCCTCCCTGGGTAGCACACAGAGACCAGGTGTTACAAGGAAAAGGTCTTTTGTTTTGTTTTTATTTGATTTTTGTCTGAAATTCAAGGAAAAGGGGGAACTAATTCCAAATACCAAAATGATTGGGGGTGTGATAGTCTGGATTACTTTGGAGTAGAGTGATGCATAAAAGTGAATAGCACTACACAAACCGAAGACAAACAAACAAACCCACATAAACACCTTTCTGCTTAAAATGATCTAAAATGCTTAAAATCTGCTTGAAGACTTAAAATGCTTAAAAAGTTAAAATGTTAAAATCTGATTAAAATAGACACTAAACCGCAACAAAAC
This sequence comes from Phrynocephalus guinanensis, assembly GCA_037367245.1. Lineage (NCBI taxonomy): Eukaryota > Metazoa > Chordata > Lepidosauria > Squamata > Agamidae > Phrynocephalus > Phrynocephalus guinanensis. The sequence goes on from CM074739.1 coordinate 42,043,400, forward strand.
CCAGATACTGCTCTAGGGTAAAAACTATTTATTTTTGTCCTAATAGTACAGTATCTCCTGCCAGATGGCAATAATTCAAAAAACTGATATCCAGGATGTGATTGGTCCCTCAAGATTCTAGAGGTCTTCCTTGAACATCTGGAGTTACACAGTTCTTCCAAAGAGGGAAGAGGACAACCAGTTATTCTCTGGGGCAGTATTTATTACCCTCTTGAGTGCCTTTCTGTCTGCCACTCTGCAACTGGCAAACCAAACACAGAGGCAGTAAGTCAAAGTACTTTCTGTGTAGCCATGGTAGAAGGTCACCAGCAGTTTCTCAGTCAGTTGTTGCCTCCTGAGAAGTCTCAAGAAATATAGTCTCTGCCTTCTTAAGCAATGCTACAGTATTTGTGCTCCAGGTCAGATCCTCCTTCAATATAACCCCAAAAAACCAACAGTCCACTCTACGCAGTCTCCATCAATAATTAAGGGCTGAATGCCTGATTTCCTTTTCCGATAGTCCACTATAAACTCCTTGGTCACTGATGTTGATAAGCAAGTTGTTATTTCTATACCACTGTAACAACCGTTGTACCTCATCTCGGTAGGTGGACTCATCCCCTCCAGAGATGAGCCCCACTACTGTTGTATCATCAGCAAATTTGATGATTCTATTATTAGGGTGTATATGGGTGCAATCAGAGGTGTAAATAGTAAACAATAACAGATTCAGCACACAACGCTGTGGAGTACCTGTGTTAAGAGTCAGGGTTGATGAAATATAATTTCCTACTTGATTATAATCCCCTAATCTCCCCTCCTAAATTGAGGAGAACAAGTCCAAAACAGATTGTCAGCTAAACAAAATTTAGTCCCAGTATTAGCACAAACAGCCACTGGGAAATTTATCAATATGTATGTAATATGCAGTCTATTCTATAATGACACAGTGGCCGTGGGGTTTCATTTATTAGTCCTTGGGTCTAAGAAAAACCAAATGAAACATTTTTAAAAATTTATTATTTATATAAACTATTTCTATCCTGCCTTGCTCCCTGAAAGGACCCGAGGCAGCTTCTGGCTTCTCTTCCAGAGCAAACTTCAAAATTATACAATAAACATAAAAAGCAAGTCGCAAGCCTATACAGAATTGCTGAATTTCATATTTCTTTCCATTTTCAATAAGAACATTTCACATACAGTATATTATTTTGTTTCTGAGCTCAAAGTATCTAGGATATTTAACTGTTCAGATAAGCACTTGAAACTATCAGTGGTTTCCCCTCCTTCATTTGATGTTCCAGTGCTGCAGAAACCACCTTTCCTCATTGTTCTTTCATTCAGCACATTTCAGCGTTAAACAGAAGAATTCAAACATTAGAACAGAACCTTATCAACATTAAATTTTGTATTCAAGACATGGCTCGAGCCTTAACTTGTTGCTCCAATTTTTCCACAACATTCTTTAAATGTTCTTCATCTTTGAAAAAGTACATGTACAGTTTTCTTTCCATCTGTTGTAATTTATTATTCTCCAGGACCTTCTTCTTAGTCTTTATATCAGCAAGAAAATCTATAATAAGCTGATTTAATTTATTCAGCTGGAATTCCAACCGATCAAATTGCTCTGCCAGCTCCTAAACACAGGAGAAAAGCCAGAAATTGATTTAATGCATTTTTATATAACATAGGTCTAGAAAACCACATTCCTGCCTCAGCCACAGTGCAATAGCACTTAATCGTTGCACTGACTGCATAGTTTGGTGCTTGTGTAGGGGAGACAGTCCAGCTGGGCGAGGGGGGGGGAATAGAAATTGAGGGAGAAAGAAACCAGCTCATCTCGTCCCCAAACCAAGCAGCTGCTTCTGAGGAAACATGTGAACCTAGTTGGTGAATGTACAACAGTCATGTCCAAACTTCGGCCCTCCAGATGTTTTGGATCACAACTCCCACAGTCCTTTGCCATTGGAAATACAGGCTTGGGATTCTGAGAGTTGTGGTCCAAAGCATCAGGAAGGCCAACGTTTGGACATGCCTGATATACAAGCTCAAACAGACGAGATGACAGGAGGAATGAGTCTTGGACAAGAATATTCTGGCCAAAGAGGAAACCAAAAGTCCAGAAGCACTTGCCCCTGCCTGCTTGACTAATGGAGCTTGCTATTAAATTCTTGATAGCATCAATATACAGCCACAAAATTGAAACAGTGTATGGTGTGAAGGCTAGCTTTTGTACAGAACAAGTCCTGCACGCTGCTGAGCTCAACTTACTCTTAATTGAATGTACCTAAACTAATACTAGTGCCCAATATTATTTAAAAAAAAAGATTTACTTTAGGTACTACGTGCTGAATGTTTATGCCAGTGTAACACCTTTGGCATAAACTTCAGCAATAAATTGCTGCAGTTTAAGAAGTTAGCGTAAGAGTTTGGGGTTCAGAATATGCCTGTGCTAGTAACTGCTTAACTTGCTGTAACCTTCCAGAGATACATGGCAACTGTGTTATGTGCCAGGCATAAGGAATAGGATTTGGCCAACTACCATCATACAGTCCTAAGCCACTCACCTGATTGCTAAGGCAGATGCTTTCTCCACCACAGTACATACAGTCACGAAGGGAAATTACATCACCATCCATCTTTGAGAGAAGAAGGACTTGTTCTTTGCTAGTTGCTGCTAACTGATCAAGCACAGACATTGTATCTAGATGTAATTTTTCAGCCATCTGCTGAAGACCATCGTGTGTTCTGAACAATTCTTTTGGATTTTGTCCTTCCAGTAGCTGAAACAACCTTTAAAATAGAAGTTCACATTAGAAATGAGATTTACTGAAGTACAAATAATATTTTTGAAAGCAGCATTGAAAAACAAGAAAACGTCCTAGCAGTTACTTCAATAAAAGCTGCTTAAGAAAACAAACTGTTGTTTCAGTTATGGAAGTGTAATAGTTGCTTTGACAGACAAACATATACAGTACACTAAATCTGACACAAAAGTTCCATGAACCTTTTAAATTGTTTGTGTGTAAGATAAATATTTTGTTATTAAAAACAAATGGAAACTTTTACAAATTTATCATACTGGCCATCTAGTTATGTGCCACTACTCTGAAGCATAAAATGTAAGAACCCTCCATTCAAAAAAAAATCTAAAACTCCTCCTCTTGTGGACATAATTTATACAAGAGGATGATGGCTATCTACTGATTTCAACAGATGAATTTATACAAGAGGATGTTGGCTATCTACTGATTACAACAGATGTTTGCCTGTAGCAGGGCTGGGAAATGTGCACTCCGCCATACTCATGTGAGACCCCTGCTTGTCTGTCAGACCTCCCACTGCTGGCTTTTCCAAATTGTCCTCCTAATAAATGTATATATTTGGCAAAGAGAGAAAAACTACAATTGGAAGCCATATTGAAAAAGAATTCTTCAAAATATGATGCATGTCCTGCCTTCTTTCTCCCTAAGCACATTTTTTAAAATAAAACTGGACAGCGTGCAATAACTTGGCAGTCATCTTTACTAAGTGCTTCGACCTAAAATGCTGATAATATGTGGATATTCATTTAAGGGGAGGTTTAAAATGGTGCATGGGAGGGAATGTTTTCATATAAAAAGAATCCAAAGTACGACAAGCCTACACAAATGCTTCATCTGTGCTCTGCTGGTTCTGAGCATTTATCTAGCAAAAAGATCAACTGATCTGAATGGAACTCACTCCCACATTTTGATTTGACATGTCAGTTTGCCCACAATAGACTCTATGCTCAACGCATTACTCATTTGTTAATCAGCAGCTTACCTTTGTGTGGCATTATCCTTTGAATCAATAGTACTTCTTGGTAGGCTAAGATGAGATATTGACGGCTCAGACATTGATTTTAAGGTCTCCACAAAAGTGGTGTTGCTCTGTTTTAAATCTTGAATCATACTTTCTAACAAACGGTTATTATCCCTAAGTTTTCTCAATTCAATTTCATAAGCCAGCTGCAGAAGCTCAAATGATGCCTTCTGTTTGATCAACTGATTACAAATGTGATCCTGTCTTGCCATGTAGTATTCCTGCCGAGCAATCTGTAGATCAAAATCACCTCTCACCACAGGCATGTTCAGTAGTTCTGCATCTTCCTTTACCAGCAAAGGTAGGGTTTCGTGGTTTATCTGAGCCAAATGCTTTTTCATTTTTGATATATCATTATTCAAGCTAGAAATTCTAGCTTCAAATTTTTCTTTTCCAGGAGTCTGCAAAATAAACAGATCTATTTGTACAGGGTTTGCTTTGACAGTCTATAATCATACCACTAACAAATTCCACACCCCCATAATGGCCTATTTGGGATGAAAAGCATAGAACAAATTTTAATAAACAAGTGTTCCTGTAAGGATTGTCTTTGGAAAACACTTTGCTCTGCTGGCTTGAATGATGTGCCGACAGGCTTCTGCACGTGAACGGATGGATGTTGGGTGAGTGTCCAATAATGTCTTGCATGGGGTGGGGTGGGGGAAAATGTAGTTTTAAGAATGGCTGACTCTATTCGGAAAGAGGAGTTTTGGATGGTGATGACCTAAGAGAAGATCTTCGCCACTCTCCTTTTCAATCTGCTCTTTGTATGGTAAGAGAAAAAACAGAGGAAGATCTTCAGAGTGAAATCATATTTATGAGCAGGAGGTGTATGATCGGCCCACATTCACCTGACTTGTGGCTGCCAAAACCCTATTCTGAAGCAAAGGAAGCCTTACACAGAAAAATGGAAGCTACACTACATGGAGGTGAAAAGTTAGAGCTACCCCTCTGGGTGTGTCTTCACTTATTCCTAATAGTGCCTCACGTCTTGTTGCAGCCCTACCAATACTGTTTATCTGAATATTTTAATCTTCAAAAACTTTGTATATACAGCATGACTGCATCTTCTGTTCATGCATTTGTTATAGTTTTATGCTTCTGTTCAAAAGAAATTGCTAAGGTTGTTACCAGAAGCACATAAAAAGATCAATAAAATAATGCTAAAAACAGAGCTGAAGAGCACAGGGGGGAATTTTTGGATTATGGTTGCCAAAATTATCCAGCATAACCTGTGGCTGTTGATAAGTTCTGTGAATTGTCCAAATGATACATTTTTCCAGTTATAGCTAAACTAAATACCATACAATTATATTTTAGAAATAACTGCAGCACTATATACATTACATAGCATGCCTACTTACTTAAGTACAGTACTAGAAGAATAACGAATGTCAAGGTGTTACTGTCTGAACTGATTTTTCTTTACCTGAAAATAAGTTGTCTAGACATAAATAGGCATATTATTAAGAGGGTTAATAATCTACTTCCAAATTGAGATAGAAGAGGAACATGGGGGGGGACCCCCGAAGTTGGCCACATCAAGGAAACACCATAAAAGTGTTTGCAAGGGATTAGTTGAATCCACTGTGAATTTTGGAAATATCCTAGAATAAATTACTAAAGGAATAGAACAAAAATTACATAAATGGTGAGTTATCAAGGAAGAGATCCTGAAAACCTAACCAATAGCCCTTAGGGCATATGTCTAATTAATACAAGTTATGTTTCTCCATCAGTGCCTATTCTCTCCCCCATCAAAGTTTGCTTAAAATTAAGGGTGTCAAGGCTACTGTGTGGATTGGAAATTGTCTCATTCATGGTGCACTACTTTGTAACAGTAGGTCATCCAAATAAGAATGTACTTTTAACTATTTAGATTGCTCTCTGTGGGTTCTTTATATCTATAAAATGGTGAAATGCCTATGTGGGGATAATATTAACTTTACCTTTTTCAAAGAAAAAATATTTTCCTCTGCCCACTGAAGTCCTTCTCTCGTACTTCGATTCTTAGCTGTCTGTTGAATAAGTTGGCGCTGAGCACAGACATATGCCATCTGCAGCCTGGTCAGTTCTTGTCTTTCATCACATACATCACTGCTCTCTTCACAAATGGAAGAATTCTTCATATCTACTAGCTGGAAGTTTTCTTCATTGGAACTTTCAACCAACTCAGCTATACCTTGGAAAAACTGTTTTTTTGTATAGGAAGTAAGAGCTGCAGTGCTCTGTTCTTCTTGACACAAGTATTTATCTAAAGCATGTTGGACCAGCAACACAGAATGTGGATCTGGCTGTTGTTGTTCAGGAGCATGAAAGAAAGAGATCAATTTCTCAACTCCTTCACTAAGAGACTGTAGCTCATTATTCATCTTTCTATTCATAGCAATGAAAGCTCCCTGACCATCTTGCAGATTTTTAGTCATTTCCTCTACTCCTTCTTTGAGCTTTAGAGATATTAGACTATTTTCTGAGGCCACCATTTGAAGTTTGTTGCGACGACTAATCTTTAACTGTTTCATCTTTTGAAGGGCCTGAAATTCATCTTCTAAGGTTTTAAGTTTCTCTTCTTCATTTTCTTCACAAATATTGGTGTTGAACTCCAGAGGCTTACAAGTCTTGAGAACTTCATCTATAGCCTCTTCCTCTAAGATAGGCTTTGATGTCTTCAGAAGAAGATTAAATGACTGCATCTCATCTTCAGATAAGACATGATGCTCATTCACGTTTGCACAAAACCATTCCAAAAATGATTTATCTTCTAAAGTTTCAAACAACCAGTCAAAGTCTTCTCCATTCAGCAAATATGCCTTGGAATATCCTATCCTCTTCAGAGTTTCAATAAACTGAATTCCACAATCCATGACTTGAAAGTTGAGATGTCAATCTTGGATGTTTTCTGATAGACTTCAGCAAGATCTGTCACAAAGAAGAGTACAAAATAATTAACTGTCCCTAAGTTTTCAAGCAAAGAAACATGATATCGATTTGCTAGACCAATGACTAAAAAGCTTGCATAGATTATAAACAATATCTAGTAGCAAAATGATAAAGCAGTTGCATCATATTTTCTAATGAGAATAATCAAGCATATCTATTACTACAGAATAATTAAGGCAGCAGAGAACAGTTAACACAATTTATTTCCTTACCACCAAAAAACAAAAACAAAAAACAAAAAAACTTGCCATCTTTTCCTTCACAACTCGATTTAGGCTGTAGTTTACCTGGAACTAAATCCTACTGAATGCAAAAGGCATTACCTCTAAAACGAGATGCGTAAAATCGAAATGTAGATTTGTTATTTTCCAAAAGGCTAAACAACACTTATCCCTCTTTGCTGAAATAGACAATCCCTTATGGTTCCTCCTCTCACCCCTTACTTGGACGTATGTCCATCGCAGGTTACAAGCTATGATGGGGATGTGTCATCTCAAAGCTTTAAAAAAGAGGGTACTTCAAAGGCCAGATGCAGGAGTGGTATCAGGAGACAGATATCTAGTCTCGTGCGCTCCCAGACGCATCTGGTGGGGCCACTGTGAGATACAGGAAACTGGACTAGATAAGCCCTTGGACTGATCCAGCATGGCTCTTCTTTATGTTCTTAATTGTGCGCGACTTACTTCCAAGCAAAATATCAAGACACTCCAGCTGATGATCCAGCGGGTCCCTCCCAGCTCTGTAGTTCTAAGATTCTAGATATAGATTTTTTTTAATGCAGTAAAATAAAAATATGCAGCCGCCTCTGGTGCTGAAGCGGGACCGTTTTTGTTCCAAACAGCCGCCCGAATACCCGCTATGACAAGCGGGGACGAGCCAAGAATTCAAAATGCCAAGTCTCGCGATGACCGATCCTGTCCGTCCGCGTAAACAAACCGACTGACTCCTGCAGGCTACGAGTTCTTTCGTTCCGGGAACATTCTCCTATTATTTAAACTTAAAACGTTTCATACTGTCCTTAAATCTTATGTACAAAGAAATTGAAGCAATCAAAAAAATCACTCACTGTCAAATCAGAGTCATATCAAAAGACTCATATGCCTTGGGAGTATTATTGAAAACAAGTCATTTTTTCCTGGTTGCCATAGTGATCATAGCATTATTTGGGACTGAGCCCCTTCTTTGATGGTGTGAAACATACCATCATTCATATTCTCTTAGTTCGCACCTTCCGGAAAGCAACTTTTCTTCTGCATTTATAACAAAACCAAATCCTGTCGCCTTTTTAAGATAACATTTGTTTGAGAACTCTTGTTCTAGGAACTACGTTCCGCCTCATGCGTCTATAACCAGAAATGGCGTGATACTTTACAGTCCAAAGAAAACAAGAGAAAATAAAAAAATGAAACTTATTCAACATTCTGTGTAGCGTTCTTAGTTCAAATTTGCTGCATCCCCGTTATAATTCTGGCGCGAACACCCCGAAACCTAAAGGCGTCTAGCCTTTGTTGGCATTGAAACAGAATAAGGGAACTCCGGGGGGGGGAGGGGTCATATGATTAAGGCATATCCCCTAGCATATGGCGAACTCTCCACCCACCGACCCACCCACCCACTCCTAAATACAAGAACAGTCTTTAAACTCCCAGATGATTTTACATAGCCCATGAACGTGACAAATCACAGCAACTAATTATATAAACCGTTCTATTCTACATCCTGCTTTTCAGTTATGCTGTTACTATCTCTTCCTCCCTTTTCTCGCCGCATGCGGAATGAGTGTGTGTTAAAGTGAGTGATCTCGGAAATCGTTGTTGTTCGATGCCGTAAAGTTATTTCCAATTCATGACGTGTTAATGAACGAGCAATCGTTCATTAAAAATTCTTGCCCTCAGCAACCCTGCTCAGCTTTGGAGAAGTCAAGCTTGAGGTATATTCAGGGAGTCAACCCATTTCTATTTTTTTTCCTGCCGCTCTTATTTTTTTCCCGATGAAGCTTGCGTTATTTTATGCCCCTAGTATGGCAGTCTCAGTTGTGCCATTTTTTGTCTGCAGAGCAAGTTCAAGCTTGATTTGGTCCAGGACCCACGTTACTCTTTCCAGCAGTCCAGGTTACTAGGATATAGAAACTTGCGTTATTTTATTCCCAATGAAGGAAACGGATTTGTGTGTGATGAAAGCTGAATACCAATGTTTACCCCTTATTTCGCAAGCGAGGAAAGCCCCAGTTACAACCCCTTCTGCGAAGGAATCCAGTCTTGTCCAACAATTAATAAACGGATACTTTTAGGAGAGGCGGCCGTGTTAGTCCGTGCAAGTATATCAGGCAAAGTTTTGCTTTGTTTTGTTTCCTTCGACTTCTTGACCTCAATATACTGTATACAGTAACTAATAACTACTCCTCTCTCGGAATCTGGCTACAAAGCTTCCGGGAAAGGGCTCGTTTTCCCATCGAACAGAAAAGGGAGGAGAAGATACGCGTTACAGCAGTTTTCGCTCTCTATGGTTGATTTTTTTAAAAAACTTTTCCTACATTTGTGGCCGAAGACCGGAAACGGATCTGTGACCTACAGGAAGTGGTTGCCAAGAAGGCACTAGTCCTGGATAAAACCGTGCGGGTTCTGCAGAGGTTCCCCCGTCGACACCCAACGGGCTCCAGCAGGCCGAGGGTAAGTTCAGGAGCAAGACACGCGTTCATCTTTTTTTTTTTCTACTTCCGCGTTTTTAACGCCACGTGGGGACGGTTCCTCGGCGTCCTCGTGGCTTGGGAAAGGGGCAGTGGTCGCAATCGGAGGGAAAGCAACGGGGCGGGGGTGAAGCCAGGCGCCGGTGGGGACTCAGCATCCGGCACCCGAAAGTCCCCGGCGGCTGCTCTTTCCTCTTTCTCTCGCCGCCGCAGCGATGAAGAACAACAACGCCCTCGTTTCTCTGCGTTCCCCTTGGGTGGGAATCCTTAAGGGATGCCACATTATGGAAATCTGGAAGTTGAGTCATGGCAACTGGACTTATTTTTTTCTCACCTGGATGACTGAGAATCTTCAATTTATTTTTATTTATTTATTTTGAATATTTTTACCCCACCATTCTCCTTGGAAAAGGACCCAAGGTGGCTTACAATAATGACGGGCAAAATAAAGTGCAGAACATTTAAAAGATATATTCAAGTTAAGAACAGGGAGTTTGAAGAGGCATCTTCACAGGCACATTATGGAAAATTTCTTTTTGTTGTAGTTGAGTGGCTGTTATAAATTAATAACGTATTGTAATACAATAGCTGCACTCTTAGGCACAGCAAGTTTCCTTAATTAGCTCCTCCTAGTCAATTAAGAAGTCATAATGTACCATCTACTCTTTGTCTGTGATCTGGCATTCCAGAAGCCCTGTTATTACACTGGATGTGTGGTGGCCTGTCTGTCCAGATTTAACATGGAACTATCTGATAACAAATATCATGGTTTCCAGTGTTGCAGGAATTAGCCTAACTTAAAAGAAAAGCAAGATTTTGATTTACAGTACATAGTTTGTGTGCATGTTTTCACTATAAAGAAGATTTGTAAACTGATAGTTGTGAGTTTTTCGGGCTATTTGGCCATGTTTCCAGAACATGGCCAAGCACCTCGAAGAACTCAAAACAAAGATCAGATTCCAGTCCTGAAAGCCTTTTAGAATACATTTGTAAACTGCTTAACTGTTTCGTGACCTTTTTGTTTTCTGTAAGAGAGAGAATTCACCCTCCTGAAGTATTTACATGCTTTGAATGCACTGTTTTTACTAAAGTTTAGTTGGCATTTCTTTTTCCCCTGGTGCTGCTTAAAAGTGACTCCCAAATAATTGTTTGCCTTGTTTTTTTTTTCTTAAAGGATATTTTGGTTCCCGTGCTGGGTGTACAGACACACTCTGGAACCTTACTTTCACTACTTGGTGTTGCAATGCGAATCATTAATACTTTTTGTTTTAGAATATATAGACTGCAATGTAAATTAAAACCTTAACTTTAATACAATGTAGCAAATTGTAATTTTGAAATTGGGCTGGAATATAATATGCATCATTTTTTTTTAAAAAAAAAGTAAAGTGGGACAAGTAGTAGCCAAAATAAAAGTCAGGCTAAATTAAAAACAAAACATAAACCCTACTTTTAAGCTATCTGTTTGGCAGCAAGTATGAGTACAGAGAAAAAATAACTTTTTTTCTCTTGACATTGTGGCATAGTTTTTCATTCTTGCTTTGGTAAAGTTACCTTTAAGCCGTTTTTGGCCTTTTAAAGAAGGAATACTGAACAGAACTTTATTTATTTTTCAAAAAAGCTCCATGGTCCTGATCACTGAGTAGATTTGCTACACTGCCATGTATTTTATTTATTTATTTATTTATTTATTGGATTTTTACCCCGCCCATCTTCCGAGACGGAACTCTGGGCGGCTTCCAAAAAACTGAACAAGTCAGAGAACAATACAATATAAAGCAAACAGATTGAACGACAATACAATAATAGACAACAACATCAATATAAAACAGCATTCTAAAACATCTGAGGCATCTTGGCATAACAGTCACAGCTCAGCAGCAATAATAGTTGGCGAACGTGTAGATGGCGAGGGAAAAAAAATTAAATTGCGCCGCCAAAAGCCTCATTAAACAGCAGAGTTTTTAATGCTCGGCGAAAGGCTAACAGGGACTCTGCTGAGCGCACATCAGATGGGTTCAGACAACAAATAATTTGGAAGCTACTACAACAATTCAGCACAGAGGTTCTGAAACTGCCGGAAGGAGCGTGCTGGACTTTCAGCCAGAATCTGAATAATTAAACTGCCATATATCCATCAGTGAAACTACCCCTATAGTACTTAAAGCACTCTTTGGACGGTTTACAATTTATTTATGCCAGTTACACATTCCCGACCCACCAAGTGATCTGGGTACACATTTTACCAACCTCGAAAGGAAAGAAGGCTGACTGAACTCTGAGCCAGCTAGCTGGGATTGAATCTCAGGCTGTGAGTGCAGTTAAGTTTAACCACTGAGCCATGAGGCTGCTAAGTCAGCATTTGCATTTCCTGTTGTGCATCAAGTCACCTGACTGCAGTGTGACAGTACATACATCTAGCAGCAACTTCATATTGTGATTTATGCCAATGTATATATGGATGTGAATATCAGTAATAGGATTTTTTGTTTTACGATCTGTTCAGGGGAGTGGCAGTATCTGGCTTTGAAGACCCTAGACCAGTGATGGCGAACCTTTTAGAGACTGAGTGCCCAAATTGCAATTCAAAACCCACTATTATTTTTGCAAAGTGCCAATACAGTAATTTAACCTGTATATAGGTGGCTATGAAGGGGCAATGTCGGGTGCCCACAGAAAGGGCTCCGAGTGCCACCTTTGGCACCCGTGCCATAGGTTCGCCATCACTGCCCTAGACTGTTACCATGTAAATTTACTTTAGGATGAGGTCAGGAAGAGACTCAACCAGCTGATCACAAGTCCAAATTTATTGATGTGCAATAAGGAATCAGTCAGGGTCTTCTCTTAATGCCAGAGAAAGACCCCAAACATACAGTGTAAAAGAGTTTTATGCAAGAACAAACAGAGTCATAAAGCCATACAACCTCATTGGATAATATTTGCTTACTATTTGGATCCTAAATCTAATTGGCTGAAAATGTGGGCGAAGCAAACTCATTGGTTCTCCGGCATTTCTATCTTCCCTGATCTCTCTTTCAGGATATGCTATGGCTGCCCTGTTGTGCTTTATGTTTTGGCTATCTAATCCTTTGGCCTGGGGGCTACATTCCTAAGAGGGGCATCTGGTGAGAGAGGAACATAACATAAGAAGAGCCATGCTGGATCAGGCCAAAGTTCCATATAGTCCAGCTTCCTGTATCTCACATTGGCCCCACCAGATGCATCTAGGAGCACACAAGACTAGATATCGGTCTCCTGATACCACTCCCCTGTATCTGGCCCTTGAAGTACCCTGGCTTTAAGCCTGTGATGGACTTTTCCTTCATGAATCTGTCCAATCCCCTTTTGAAGGCATCCAGGCCAGATGTCATCACTACAGCCTGTGGCAGGGAGTTCCACAGACTAACAACACGCTGGGTAAAAAATATTTTCTTTTGTCTGTTCTCACTCTCCCAACCCACAGATTGAGTGGATGTCTATTAGTTCTGGTATTTTGTGAGAGGGAGAATAGCATCTCTCTATCCACTTTATTCATGCCCTGCATAATTTTGTACAGTGGAACATTAACTTGCGTCATTAATCCGTTCCGGAGGTCTAGACATAAGTCAAACATGCCTTAGGTCAAACGAACTTTTCCTATAGAAAGTAATGGGAAAGTGGATTAATCCATTCCAGATGATGAAAAAGACCCCCGAAAACAGCAATTTAACAAAAATTTGACTGGGATAGGAGATTCCTTCCGGGGATGTAAATGAAATGTCTCTTCAAAGAGAGGAGGCGGGAGTGGAATTACAGTCATACCTCGTACAACGTAGGGCTTGTATAACGAAAAATCCGTACAACGGAAAAAAATCTGCCCCCCCTCCTTCCCCCTTCCCTGTTTTCTCTGCCTCTTCCTCCGCCGCCCTGGCCACTCCGCACGGTTCCACCCCTCCCATTTTGTAAAAAGACTTTCCGGTCTGTGTTTGGGGGGGTAGAGAAGGGGGAGAAGGAGGGGGGCCAAATCGCCGCCGCCACCACCACCACTCACCGGGTGTCTCAGACCCGCCCGGCCTGAGGAGGAGGAGGAGGAGGAGGGCGCCCCTTCTCGCCGCCGGGCTCCCCTGGCCCCCGCTCGGCCCCCGCGTCTTTTCCTCCTCCCGGGGCTGGGGCGCCTCCTCCGGAGGTGTGTGTGTGTGTGTGTGTGTGTGTGAGAGAGAGAGAGAGAGAGAGAGAGAGAGACGGGAACGGGCGGGTGGCTGGCGGGGGCTTTGGGAGCGCCGCCGCACCCGTGTGTGTGTGTGTGTTTGTTTTGTGTGTGTGTGTGTGTGTGCACGCGCGTGTGTGTGCACGCGTGTGTGTGTGCGTGCGCGCCGAGCCAGCGGGTGTGGGGGGGGAAATCCGCCACCCTCCCCCCCTCGGAACAAAGTCCGCCGCTGGTGCGCCCTCCTGCCTGCTGGCCGCCTCGGGGACTCTGGCAACAGGTGAGGGGGGGAATTCCCGGTGCGGTCCCCCAAGCCCCCCGCCCCAGGCCAAGTGGCGCACCCCACTCCCTCCCCCCACCCCTGCGGCCACCTCCGTCCGACTACCTGCGGCCGGCCGGGAAAGAGGGAAGGAAGGAGGGGAGAGGAGGGACAGCAGACACGGAGGAGGGGTGAGCCGCCTGCCCGCCCCCCATTGCCCAAAAAAACCGCCCCCCGTCGCCCAAAAAAACCATAGGAATGCATTGAAACGGATTAAATCCAGTTTCAATGCATTCCTATGGGAAATGACAATTCGTACAACGGAAAACTTGTATAACGTAATTTGATTTGGAACGAATTAATTACGTTATACAAGGTACCACTGTATGGTCCACAAGTTATACGCCTCCACTTTTTAATGTTCATAGCAACAATGTCTAACATTTAAGTTTTACTGATTTTTAACCTGACCTTCCAAGTTCTGCACAACTCTATGCTTACCATTAGAGTCCCACAACTGTACAGCTCCCCAACTAAAATGCTTCCATTGTGGACCAGACTTCTGCAGCCAGATTTTTTACAAGACTGAGCCGACTGTCTAACCAGTGAGGCCAGCCCCGAGCTGACTGTCTAACCAGTGAGGCCAGCCCCGAGCTCCCAGCCCTTCTTCTCCTTGGCCTCGCCGAAGCCGCCACTGCCGGAGGATAGAAAGAAGGCAGGAGCAGTTTGGAGGCAGCAGCCGCGATGCTGGGTCGTGGCTGCCGCCCGATTCCGGGGCCTTCTGCCGGGGCTCCGATCTGTAAGTCAAAGCCTGCGGCGCAAGTCAAACGGGCCCCTTCTTGCTACAAGTCAAAGAAGTCACCTTCTTCCGGCAGTGGTGGCTTCGGCGAGGCCAGTTCTGAGCACCTGGAGCTGGTCCTCGGCCTCACCAAAGCCGCCGCTGCCACCGGAGGAGAAGAAGGGCCGGGAGCTCGAGGCTGGCCTCGCTGGTTAGACAGTCGACTCAGTCTTGTAAAAAATCTGGCTGCAGAAGTCTGGTCCACAATAGAAGCATTTTAGTTGGGGAGCTCTACAGTTGTGGGACTCTAATGGTAAGCATAGAGTTGTGCAGAAATGGGAACATCAGGTTAAAAATAAGTAAAACTTAAATGTTAGACATTGTTGCTATGAACATTAAAAAGTGGAGGCGTATAACTTGTGGACCATATTTGCTTTAATTGAGGGTTTGGCAGCGAGGCTAAATTTGGACCAAGGCATAGCATGCAAGTGTTGATTACCATAGCTGTGGTAGATATAATCACCAAAGAAGTAGCCATGTTACTCTGTCTTATCATTTGGCAAACAAAAACACAAAGAAATAAAAAAAAACAAATATTATGAATTATTGTAAAAATTTAAAGACTCGGCAGTTTTATTTCAGTATGAGCCTTTGTGGATCAGAGACAACTTCCTAAGACTTTGGAGTGCAAATGCATAACTGGCATCTTTATATGTATCTCCATGTCCAGACAAAGTGACAGTGGTTTATTAATACAGGAATGGGACCATCAAGCAGTTAATTGCTTAAATTGGCACGTCGTCAAGCCATGTGGTCGTAGAGATGTATAATTATACCAGTCCTGCATCTGAGGGGATGTCGCAAACAGCACTGGAAGAACACCCTTGAAAATGATATGAAGTTGTCCCAATTTCATCTGGACTTAGCTCACGACCCCATCAAGAGGAAGGCCAAAACAATAGCGGACCCTACCACCAAGTGGGACAAACACTAAGAAAAAGAATACTGTATTTGTTCTCCAGTATCTGAAGAAGTGGACTTAGATCAATATAAACTCACCTTGAATTTGTAGTCTTAAAAGTGCTACAATTTTAGAGGTTTCCCCCTTTTATTTGGCAATGACTTGACCAATGCAGTAGCAGACAATTGACTGTATTAACTTGATAGTGCTAATGCTGTGGTTTTTCTTCCCTGCTTCTAAAGCCTGGTAGAAGATACCAGGCATACCCAAACATCAGCCCTGCAGATGTTTTGGACCACAACTCCCAGAATTCCAAGCCTTTATTTCCAATGGCAAAGGACTGTGGGAGTTGTGGTCCAAAACATCTGCAGGGCTGAAGTTTGGGCATGCCTGATATACAGTGTCTGCTCACATCAGGCTCATAGGAATGCAAAGAGACTCTACTGTGTAGCTGTGAAGAATCGAAAAGATACATCAATCAAATTTTGAGGGAGGAGTGGAAATGTGCCCAAGGAGCACTGTTGGAGGAGTTTAAGGCCAACTGCTAGAACACCTCTTCCGGAACAATCTGAAATTTCTGAACTCTTTGGAAGTATACCTCCTCATAAAATGTGTCATATGGTGGTTATCTTGATTTGAGGCTTGCACAGTGGCCAAAGCTCTAAAAGCTACTCTAAACATACCCATTTTTGTGTAAAAGGTAAATATTCCCTTTCACGTTTGGTGCAGTGCTGACTGTAATTGGTGACAAACTGCCTCAAATAAAGAAGTGACCAAAAATATCTGTTGCGTGGTGAGACATGTGACTCAGTCAGTACATCACAGAAATATAGCAAATCCTTTATTTGAGGCTGTTTGTCTCCTCAAGTTTTTCTGACCACATTGCACCACTGTAACGGTACAAGAGGATTTTGGACAGAATCTCATTTCAGATGATCTGAAGGAAAATTAAGCCCAGTAAGCTAAACTTACCAATGTTACGCAAAATTTAGGGCACTGAAAATAGGTCCATCCGTTGAGGTGTTGGGTCAGAATGGGTTTGGAAGGTATTAGCATTTCCGGATGGACAGAATACCTGGATGAGATTAGTACTTGCAAATAGTTGTATTCTGCTTAATGTAGAATATGTTTCTTGTGTAACCTTGACCGCAGAATAGGCAAAAGCGAACAAGGAAAACATCATATTCCTTTGACTTTGTACTGTGGTATGGTAAACACAGCTATGTTGTGTTTTTTATTTAACTTCAGAAGCAGCTATAGAAACTGCAGCAGCTGGTGACCTTAGATTTGCACTTAGACAACTTTGGTTTCAAGAATGAACTTGATCATATATGTACTTTACCATTTTGTTTTCAGATCCTATTGAGAAACAGATAGCAGCCAAGAACAAACCAGTTGATAAGGCACAATGGGTAAGTGTAGTGTGAAAAGAAGTATTTCATAAGTACCACTTGTTTGCAAGCAAAGATTGGTTTTAATTTTGACAAAGTTTTCAGTAAAGTGGTTCACAATATATGAGGAAAAATTCACTGTAATGGTTATACATGTACAGTAATTGCTTCTTATAAGATTTTTTTTCAGAATTCAGTTTTCTTGCTGTATAAAACTAGATAATGGTCTTATCTTCTTCGCCTCTTCCATCTCGGCCAGTGATGGCAAACCTTTTAGAGACCAAGGGCCCAAACTGCGATTCAAAACCCACTCATTTTTTGCAAAGTGCCTATACAGCAATTTAACCCAAATATAGGTGGCTGTGAAGGGGCGATGTTTGGTGCCCACAGAAAGGGCCCCGATTGTCAGCTTTGGCACCCGTGCCATAGGTTCGCCAACACTAGATCAGTGATCTAGGCCTACCATTCTTTCAGAAACAGTACTCTTGTGAAAACAATAGGTTTTATTAACTCGGAGGACCATGGAAATATGATTTCAACCTCTGCCTCTTTAACAACCTGGAGAGGTTCCATTTTGATCACCTTTTATTTCTCACTATTAATGCCTCATAACCATGGATCCAACAACTCAAGAGTTCTTACTTCAGAGGTAAAAGGGACTGATGACACAGCTTTGGTTTTAGCCCCCATCAATGGTGAAACAACCAGCCCACCTCCATACCCACCACCTGAGGTCTCTGCATCTTGGTGGGGGAGACCTCCCATTCACATTCCCTTGGGGTATAAGACATGCCTGCTTCTCCAGGTAATTCTCTCTCTAGCTATCCCTTCTCTGCTTCTAGGCATTGTCTTAATGGAGGGAAACCTCTGAACTGTCTGGCTTTGCCACTTTGGTTCAGCAGCTTCTAGGGCAGCTTGAATGTCACCCATGTACTAGTCTGTGGGTCATTCTTCACCACCTCATATAACTCCCCTTTCTCTGGGGAGAACGATCTTTCCTCTGTTGTAGTGTTGTTGTTGTTGTTGTTAAAGATTTCTAATAAACATAATTTGAAGGAGTACAAAATTGTGTATTGTAGATGGAGAAGAGAAAACATATGGTGGGTGTGAAGGCCCTGATGCCATGTATGTGAAATTAATATCCTCTGATGGCCATGAGTTCATTGTTAAACGAGAGCATGCACTCACATCAGGAACAATAAAAGCTATGTTGAGTGGTCCAGGTAGGTGCAATAAATCAATTGTAAAAATGTTAATCTGTTTTGACTTTTTCTGTGATTTCTTATCTGAGTGCTAAAAGGCTACAGTAAATCCGTTTTTCAACTTCTTTACTGAACAATCCACCTTTGTATGTTTTCATTTCCTCTTTCATCAGCGATACCATGGCTGAAGTTTTGTTGCTTAGTACAGTACTATTCCTGCAAAAAAAAATCTCCATGGACATGGAGTCACGAAAAGTCGGTCACAACTATAACGACACAAGGCACACACACACACACACACACACACACACACACACACACACACACACACACACACAGAGAGAGAGAGAGAGAGAGAGAGAGAGAGAGAGAGAGAGAGAGAGAGAGAGAGAGTAGTGAATTTGTACTGAATCAGTGGGGCTTTGCTGAGTGAACTCCTCCATAAGTCCCACTGATTCAAATAGGCCTGCTGTAGTTGCAGTTGACATTAAGTAAATTGCAACTAGAGTGATCCATTTGAATCAGTAGAAAGTATAGAGGAGTTGACTCACCAAATCTAAATAAATTCAGTGGGTCTAGTCTAGTATGTTTTACTATACCAAAGAGAATTTGGGCCAAGATTTTATAAAGTTTGAAACGTCTACCTAAAATATTGAGTACATGTAGATGCATAAGAACCAAAGATCCATGCATCATGATTCACATTTGCTGTGGTGATGGTTAAGCTACCTCTTTAGAAATGATTAATAATTATATTACAAGCATTGAGCTGCTATTCCATTCTTATCCTGATCTCCTTCCAAGAAGCCCAGTACAATATATATGATCCTTGTTTTATTCTCACTATTATCCTTTTAGGCTGATTAGTGGGCTGAGAGATTGGGTCACCCAGCAAGCTTCATAGTGGATTGCTGATTTGTACCTGGATCTCCCTTACCTAGTCAGCAACCTGATGACTACACATAAGGATATAAATATACAGACAATAACAGGAGGCAATACATCTTTTCTCGTTCCATAAGACAAAAATGCAGTTTTTGGAAAAGAGAGTTTAGGGTTGATGGCTGTTCAGGGGAGTGTAGTGTAGTTCTGAGAGTAACATCTCTATATTGAAAAAGCCTGTCTTCTGTGAGTTCATCCCTGTAATTCTATTGCTGTGTTACTTTTAAACATGATTGTGTTTTGGGCTGCAGTAAAATAATAATCTCAACACTTATTTCCTCAATAATGGCATTGGCAAACAAAAAACAAAAACCCCCAAAAAAAAAAACCTGGAAATGCTTACAATACATTCAAACTACTTTGTAAAATATGGGTTGTTTTTTTTTTTAGATTAAGCAGAAGTTATTTATAGAAACAACATAATACAGTTTTAATTGCTTCAGACTTTTTTCTTTAGAAAGCATGAATGAGACCATCTTGCTTGCCTGTTAGCATATCCACAAACTGGAATATATCTGTCTGTATGAGATCATTTTGATAAGAATTCATTAGTGAATTTGATTCCCAAATATTAGTATGAATGAGAATGAGTTCCATTCAGTTGCTCATGCTTCCCTTTCTCTTTTGCCGCTGAATAGTTGCCATATAAGAAAAACAAGTGCTGTATTTTTCCATCTATAAGACGCTGATATATTAGGCATCCCCACTTTTAAAACCCAAATTAAGAAAATTAATAAACCCTCCTTGAGTTTTCCTCCACCCCGCACTGTTTCCTTTCCTTTCTGGGTTCTGAAGACTCCTCTCTGCTTTGTTCTTGCAGGAACGGACCCTTCTTTTCAGCGAGGAAAAGCTTGGGGTGGAACAACTCATTCAGAATTGCCTTTTCATCTGAAAAGAAGGGTTTGATCCTGCAAGAACAAAGCAGAGAGGAGGGCAATCAAGTAGTCCTGGAAAGAAAAGAAAATACCATGGGCTTTTAAACAGTAGGAGGTGGCGTGGAGGAGAATCCAAACTGACCTCACTGTGAGTGCCCTCCTCTTTGCTTTGTTTTTGCAGGATTTGACCTTTCTTTTCAGAGTGAAAAGGCACTTCTTAATGGGTTGCTCTATCCCCAAGCCTTTTCCCCTAGAAAAGAAGGTTCCGGTCCTTGCAAAAACAAAACAGAGAAGAGAGACGGAAAGGAAGCAGCAAGGTCAGTTTGGGTTCTCCACCCCACCCCCACCCCCAATAAAGGCTTACTTCTCTGTATACAACACCCCTTAATTGTTAGTGCCATGATTTTAGGAAAAAAATAGCATCATATACATGGGAAAATACGGTATATGGCCCATGTAGGCGTCTTCAATAATTGTGTCATTGTTTGAAATATGAATGATATACAGTGAATCCTCATATAATAAATGGTTTGTATAACATAAAATCTGTACAACATAAAAAATTCTGGAGTTAGGGGAAATTTGCTTAACAGAATCGTCTATGGGGCGAATCTGTGCAACATAAAAATGGTCGCGATTAGGGATTACTCTGTTTTCAATGCATTCCTATGGGAAATTTGTATAAAGGAAAATTTGCTTGACAGAGTTTCATTTGGAACGAATTAATTCCTTTATACAAGGTACCACTGTACTAGGGATCAAATGGACACTGACACTTTAGTTTGTATTTACAAGATTACATTTTAAAACTGACTCAATTCTACTCTAATGAATAGTGAAACTACTCTTTTAAATAGCAGCTCTGCTATGAGTGCCTGTTTGGCAAAATTATTGTTTAAAATCCAATATTTCAAGGAGAATATGAACAAATGAGAAAATATTCATATTGTGCTTAACCAGAGTTCAAGGACTTGGAAGCAGAGCAGGGATAATGCAGAATACTCAGCTTCAAGCACCAACGGACTCTATTGGACCTATATATAGCTCTGTTTAAATGCTTATAGAGTATTTATATATTCATTCCTTTTCTATCTTTTCTCTTTTTTATATATAGGGCAGTTTGCGGAAAATGAAACAAATGAAGTGAATTTTAGAGAGATTCCTTCCCACGTCCTATCCAAAGTGTGCATGTATTTTACCTACAAGGTTCGCTATACAAACAGCTCCACAGAGATTCCTGAATTTCCAATTGCACCTGAAATTGCACTGGAATTGCTGATGGCTGCAAACTTCTTAGATTGTTAAATAAAATAAATTATAATAAAAATGTAAACTTTCCCCCAGTATTTAATCCATGTAGTTTGGGTAGTAATGTTTTTTCTCTTAGCACATTCTGTATGTTTGATTAAGGAGTGGAGTGTAAATGGTCACTGTGTAGGGGCTGTTGCCTGCAGTGGTTTTTTCATAGGAATCATTCATGCTCAGATTTTGTTTTGCTACTTAGACAAGTGATGGACTTCTTGCCAACTGACAATAAATAAACATGCCACTTCATGGATGGCTTGCTTTATCCTTCAGTGATGATAAGAGTTCTGCTTCCACCACTATATACCATTTGAGATTAGATTGTGTACAAAGAGTGACTCACAGCTATGGCTACAATCTTCTGCCCACATTTTTAAGATGGAGCCCTGCAGGACTTACTTCTAAGGAGGCATTTACAGTATTGCATTGCTAATGTATCTGTGTTAAGGTTTTATTGCCCATCTTTCCATATCACCTATGCTGATCAAATCCGTTTTCTTCATTGTAGCTATAAAAATTGTTCTGCATTCATGCCTACACCATTAATTGCACTCTTTTTGCAGTTTTTCTTTATTTTACCTGACTATGCATAAAAATTTATCAGAGTTGTTATCTTTCTATTGTAGTCTATTATGGCTTCCTGTTGCCTCTCACATATACAGTGGTAACTTGGTTTACGAGTACCTTTGTTTGGACATGTTTCACAAAATAAGCAAAATTTTTAATAACATTTTGCTTCACTTTGCGAGAAGTGCCCTGCAAAACGAGCACCACAGTCATGGCCTGGCTCTCCTCCTCCTCCTCTTCCTGAGTGGAGGTGGCCTCCCTGGCTTGGTGCAGGCTTGGTGATGCTTGGAATGGGCAGCCAGTGAGCCCGCGCCAGGCTTGGTGCTGACCAGGAGTGACCTCCAGAGTATGTCCCAGACCCCGCGCTTCCCATCCGCAGCCTCCAGGGCTTGCCCTGAGCCTGGCGCCATGCGTCTATGGTGTGCCTGGGCAGCAGTGGGCCTAAGGTGAGCTCTGGAGGCCGCTGTGGCGCCCAGCCAAAACAAATGTCTCTATAGGAAATAACAGAAACTGGAGCCCCAGAACTAGTCAGGTAACTTTCCATTACTTCCTGTGGGGAAATCTGCTTTAATATACAAGTATTTTGGTTTACGAGCATGCTTCTGGACTGGATTATGCTCGTAAACCAAGGTACCACTGTACTGCTCATGTCTTGGAAACCTAAATAGCAGAGGCGTCATGTGAAAAGAGCGAACCTCTGATTCCATGATTGAATTCATATTTTTCTTAAAGCAAAACCAGCTTATGGTATCTTAATGACTACTATGTTGTATCTGGCATAAGCTTTCATGAACTGTTGCTCAGTTCGTCAGAGGCTTTTGAAAAAAATGGGCTAGAGTCCATAAAGACTTACGCTAAATGAAACTTGTTAGCTTTAAATCAGATTATTAGTACACTCATTGAATCAAGTCAGCACATATATAAATGCTGTGATTCTCTGGGTGTCATTTAGCTGGGCTTCCCAGTGGAATTGAGGCTTTAGCCTTTAAAATTCCACAAGACTTGTGTTAGAGTTGCTGCACATGGCTACCTCTCTAGAAAGGTATTAATTTGTTTAAGTTAGCTCTGAGTGGACTATATTTGTCTGTAATTAAGCCATAAAGATTTTGTTCAATGAATTTAAGGGGGCAGCATAAATGCAAGGGTATCTTAAGTCGCAACTTGTACTATTCTCTCTAAAAATGCACCAGGTTGCTTGAGAGACATAGCAAATGCTATATAACAGTTTATTAGATGCTTGGTCTTATATTTCTGAAAGAGTGTATTGAGGAATCTTTGAAGAGCACAGCTCAGCGACATTTTGTGTGTTAATATTTGGCAAGTGTTATGGAAGAAGTTTTGACAAGCATACTATATTCCTTTATATCCATCTGCAATAGTCAAGCATGCAGATCCAACCTTTCCAAGAGATCTTTTCAAAATGTCAAGGAATAAGATTCATTAATGTCAATCAGCCTTCTTCAACACTGATTTCTCTTAGTTTTCAATGTATCTTTGTTGGTACAACTACTATTATTAACAACCGTCATTAAGTGGCAAG
This sequence comes from Phrynocephalus guinanensis, assembly GCA_037367245.1. Taxonomy (NCBI): domain Eukaryota; kingdom Metazoa; phylum Chordata; class Lepidosauria; order Squamata; family Agamidae; genus Phrynocephalus; species Phrynocephalus guinanensis. The sequence continues at coordinate 42,066,854 of CM074739.1, forward strand.
CGAAATGTCTTGCTAAGGATGCTAGCCTACACGTAAATCTCAAATAGTATCCTGATTCTTCGCTTTTGTTTCATAGCATACGAGCAAAATGACTACCAAAATGGGCAGGATGCTTGCAAGAAGGAACATGGTTCTATATCTCCATCTGGTCTCATCATTCATCTGTAGACAAATCACCAGTCGTACTAGTTCCTAAGCAGCAGTCTACTGTACAACAAAATCAGTTGACTAGTGGAATAAGGGCTATGTAAGCAAAAACAGCCTCTGCTTCCAGCTCCACTTGGCTATGTGCTGCCTTGATTATAGTTGTTTCACTATTGGGAAGGCTGGGGAAGCCATGACTTTCTTTGCTGGCTATGTTGTGCTTCCCAGGATTGGTAAGATGGGGTATAATGGATAGAGTGCTGGACTAGAATCTAGATCTGTGACTGAATCCCCACTTAGTTATGGAGACTCATGATGTAGACTAGAGTGTTGGTTGGCACTGGTAAAACCATTCCTTAAATATGTCACCTATTAAGGTAACTACAAGTCATTTGCAACTTGATGGCATGTAGAACATACACATACATGTCTAGATGGAGCAGTGATTCCAGGAATCAACTTTCAAAGGGATTTCCAGTTCTCACTTGTTCAGTCATTGAAAAGAGTAAAGGGAAATTGCAAGAATTTACTGCCGCCTTGCACTTTAGAGAGAGAGATCCCGAGAGCGGGCTCCCTTGGCTCTGGGTGTGAGGTATGATGGAATGTGGGACTTGGTTGCTGACATAAGAAATCACTGCTGAAATTAACAGGGATCTGGTCAGTAAGTTATTTTGATATAAAATGGCTCCATATTTTTCCCTTAGGAATGACTGTGATGTGCACACACAGTGAGAAAGGCAGCTGTGCACAGTTAATGTAAAGCAACATTGAGATTTTGAACATTGTTGTTCTGTGCATGGCCATCAGGTTCAGCACGAGCAGGAGAGAAAACAGCTACACTGTCCTTTTATATGTTTTGTCCATTTGCTTTCTTGTGTGCATTTGTGTGACTGCCTTCCTACCTATGAAACAAAAAGTGTTACATCTGACCAGGAACTGACAACTGGTTACTTATAATGCTATAGCAAGGCTAATACTATAGTAGGTACTGGACGTATCTGTTGTGTGCATAAGTGCAGCACTGCTCTAGTATCTACAACTGTAAAAGGAGTCTTGGCAATATGCATTTGTAGATAAGCAGTGGCCTTTTGTTCACAAGCTAATGATTTCTTTCCTGGGTGGTATTTGAAATATTTGGCTCGAGTGTTGAAAAATCCTGAAGGTGAAGTTAAATTGCCTCAGTTTTTTTCTCTGAATTTTTGAAGCAAGAAAAATATTAAAAAATTTAAATGAGAATACACAGCAACTGAGTGTTAAATCTTTTTGTCTGTCCATCTTTGTTACATTTGTAAACCATGAGGCTTGAGCACTAAAAATAGAATTCTTAAAGGCTGCTGTTAGCTATAGTAGAACTTGTGCCACTAGGGAGGATTGCAATGCCATACATACATCAGCAAAAGTTAAGGCAGAAGAGACCTGTCAGTAGAAAACCCCTTAATGTTTTGAATAGGGAAAGGTGATACTAAGAGCCTTGCGGCACAGTGGTTAAATGCCTGCACTGAAGATTTAAAAAAAAAAAAACCACTCACAACCTGGGGTTCAATCCCGGCTCATGGTTGACTCAGCCTTCCATCCTTCTGAGGACGGTAAAATGAGCACCCAGATTGCTGGGGGTGCAATGTGTAGCATGCATAATTAAAAATTGTAAACCGCCCATAGAGTGCTTGAAGTGCTATGGGGCAGTATATAAGCAAAACACTTTACCATATCTGAACAAATAAAAATGTGGATGGCTGCAACTTGGCCTTGTTTATTTAACAGACACCAGGGAACATTCAAGAACATCAGTAGTTCAGTTAAATGGGATTGTTTTAGTTTTTAGTTCTTGGGTTGAAATCTTTGTTTAGGATAGTAAGTTTTAGAGCAAGCCCATTAAGTCTGTGAGCTTTTGGTGAGTTCCATTTAGCATAATAAATCACAACAGTAGATCTATCTGAATCCATGCTACTTACAAAAATATTGACTGGAGAGGATCATTTTTAATTAAAATTACTTATATTTTTGATGTGCATGAATATATAGAAACACTGTTTCACAAATAGTTGTCTTTGGACAACTGGAAACCTAGTATCTCAGCATCTGAAACCTTGTTATGCTGCATCCATAGCATCTGACTAATCTGTCTGCTTTGCAACTGTTTACACATTTTGTATGCAAGTGCTTGTAACACTTGCACTTTCCAGATGGTTCACCCTCCATTCACTCTTAGCCTGCCTCTGCTAAGCTTTCTATGTGATTTGAAGTTTGCAGGCCACATTGCAATCTATTTCTTTTTGTATAAAAGCAACAAGATGTTTGTCCTGAAACGTATATTCCCTTGCATATAAATATGCAAGGTATGTAAACATTATTGTGTCTTGTAGATTTTGGAACCTTGGCAGATTTCATAGGGTACATAAAACTGGTCTCATTTAGAACTCAAATATACTGGACTTTCTTCAAATTCAGAAGCCAAAGAAGCTTTAAAAATATAAAACTATATATTGTGTATATATTCTATTGGACATTTTCCAAGTAAGTGAAACAAGATTATCTCCTTATAGTGTAGCATATGCTCAGAAGTAAGTACTGTATTACTGAGTACATGGAGTTTCGTTTTACTAGATCAGGGGTTCTCAGACTTTTTAAATGGGGCCAGTTCACTGTCCCTCATACACTGTTGGGGGGGCGGGGCGGGCGGACTATAGTTATAAAAAACTATGAATGGGGTGGAAAGGGGGAGAGTTGGGGCCATGCTGCCCCTAGGGTTGCCCTAAGACCTGAATTATTGGAGGAGGGACGGCCACCTTTTTCCATCCCTCGCTCACCAGCAGTGAGTGACCCAGGCAGCACAACGGTAGCTACAGAGGCCATGCAGCCCAGGGGCAAGTGCCTGGGACATTAGAGATGGTTGCAGAGGGCTGTGCTGGGCCAGGAGCACCTGCCTGCGAGACTGCCGGCAGAGAAGTTGGAGGCCGTGCGGCTTGAGAGTGCCCATCCACAATATTGGGGCGGAGAAGATGGAGGCTACATTGCTTGGGAGTGCCCACCCACAAGATCTGCGGTGGAGGAGGCAGAGGCAAGGTGCAGTGCCATGGTGGGGTTCGGCGGGGTGGTGGTGGTGGGGGTCCTGCTACCTGGGCAGAGGAATAGAAGGAAGAGGCTCTGAGAAGCTTCCACCCAGCCAAATGGCCCTGCCTGCTGCGCTCCATTGCCTGTTTGCCTTCTTGCTTGGCTGGCTGGCTGGCTATGGGGCTCCCCTGTTGCTGGAGGCATCCTCAGGGCTTGATCAGAGCAACGGCTCTTCAGGTGTGTGTGTGGGGGGGGGGGAGAAGGAGGACTAAGGAGAGTGGCCCAAGCAATACCGGCAGCTCCTTGGGAGAACTACTTATCCCAGTGTCCTTGACACCCAATGTTACCCTCCCCTCTTCTCCAATCCACACACAAAGGAAGAGGAGGGTAACATTGGGTGTCCAGGACTCCAGGATATGAAGTTCACCCTAGGAGCCACACCTATTGCTTGGGCCACTCTCCTCATCCCCATTTCCTCCGGCGCTGCACTCAAGCTCCAAAGCCACCTCCAGAGCCAGCAAACAGTCAAACAGGCAAGGGAACGCAGCGAGCATGGCTATTGGTCTGGCTGGCTGGCGGCTTCTCAAAGCCTCTTCCTCTGCCTTGCTGGCTTAGCTGGTTGCACAAAGCAACTGGAAAGGAGAGGAGGTGGCCCACCTCCTCCACCCACTCACCCATTGGCTCCTTCCCAGGTGGGCTGGCCACCGCTCTGTGATCGGCTGGCCTTGCCTTGCCTTGCCTTGGGTGTTAGCAGCGGGCCCACGCCTGGGCTCCACCACTGGTTTAGGACCCTGGCAGGCTGTAGTTTGAGTACCACTGTACTAGATGTTCTTCAGCCTCAGGCTGGGAATAATACTGCTGAATATTGATTAGCTTGCAAATAAATGAGCTTGGATGGGGCTACAAAGAGGTTACTAGAAGTAGGCATCTTAAATGCAAAAACATGTATTTTAAGTGCGGTTTGCCTTTTTAAAGTTGGCCCTTACTAAAGTTGTTTTGTCCTTACTAAAGTTGTAAATTAAACCATGTTTACCTACTAGTGACCAGTCATGGAACAACTTTGCAAAATGTAGAGATAAGAAAAGCTGCACAGATAGAGGTACTGATTACTTAAGGGGAGGACTACATCTAAACGTGATCTGAATATTATAGTCTGGTTCAGTGTTGGCACTCTGAGCCCTTTCTGTGGGCACCCAACATTGCCCCTTCACAGCCATCAGGTTAAATTGCTGTATTGGCACTTTGCAAATAATTAGTGGGTTTTGAATTACAGTTTGGGCATTCTCTCTCTAAAATGTTCACCATCACTGGTCTAGTTTGACCTTGAAAACAATTCCATTTCTAGGTTAGAGCAACCTACAGTACTACAAACAAAAAGGAAAAGCATGCATAGGTCTGCAACTTTAAAGACTCAGCAGAAAGAAATCTGTGAATGGGATGCATATATGAATCCATTGTTGACCCTTGGCTGACATTTATATTTGTAGATTTAGTCCAGATGATGATTCTGCTTTGATATCAGGGTCCTTGATTAAAAGAAAATACTGTGGCAATGGGAGTCCCTTTCAATCCCTTTAAACTCTAATTCAGTAAACATTTTAAAAGGAATAAATTAGGAAGGCTTGGATGCTAATTTAAGGAATCCCCACAGAGTAAGATTTCCCATCCCTTTATCTCATCCCACAAGGTTCAACAGGGGCTTCAGGAAGCAAACATAGCTATTAGGCAGGGGATGCCAAGAAAACTTTGTGAACTTTATGATAATTTCTTCTGGGATGGAAGCCGTACACGTGGGTTGAGATGCCCTGCTTGCCAGTGTGAGTCGCTCTTTATCTGACACAATAATAGTTAATCCCCATGGACCAGACTGACAAATATCAGGAACTGCTGATGTTTGTACAAGTTGTTAAAACGAAGCATATACATGTGACATTTGTATGTCTCACCAACATGAAGTGGGAAGAACTGTCTTTGGTGTCAAACTTTATCTTGTGATATGCTTGAATGGGAATCATAACATTGCTTAGGAAGACTGGACACTCTACTGCCCTGATGCTTCATGAATAGCTTCATTATCTGTTTCCTTATAATGAGACTACACTTGAGGTCTATAGTCTGCTTTCAGAGACACTAGACTAGACCATCACTGACAGACTCCAGAAGCAGGTGGTACACCCAACACTGTCACCCCCCCAATAGATGCAACCCTTTTATGTCATTTCACTTCCAGTTACTTCTTGCTTAATGGCTCAACAGTGCTGGCTGTTACTGTACCCATCCAAATTAATTGATAGCTTCTCAGCAGAAGCAAGACAACAGCTTTTCAGCTATTAATCATTAGTCACCTCTTATCTGTTATCTGGTTAGAGGTGATGCAGAATCATAGTGTTCACAATAGCCAAGACAGCCAAAGTTGTAACATATATCATTCAAACATGTATCATTTCATAATTAAATTTAAACATGATTCATCTAAGTATTTCCAGCTATTTTAAATAATACATATTGTTACTGAACATAATGGTGGTTTTTCAAAATACACATTTATCAATATTCACTGAGTTTAAAAGAGCTGAGCCTAAGTATATTTAGAACAATGGCCACACAACTCCAACTTTGCTTGTTTATTCAGCATAGCAGTCCACTGAGCTGAATAAGGTTTATTCCAAAATATGTAAGCACAGAGAAATATGTCAATTAAATCCAGCCGTTTTGTGTAGAAAAATCCCATTGAACTAACATCAAACTAAGGAAGAATGATGTGATATTAGCTAATTATTTCTTTTTTTTTTCTTTTTTAAATAAATGCAAGCAGTTTGAAGATGAAAAGTGTGTTGAAGAGAATTTGTAGTGGTTCCCCTCCTACGACATATTTGGGAATGTTTTGAATAAAAATGAGCCAGATAAAACTGGAGCAATTATTGAAGGAAACTCTCCTGTTAGAAATGTGATTTGGTTTAGTCATGGGATAATTGAAGGGGAGGGGGATAAATGATTAATTAATTTCCAATTTCTCACATCTGTAAAAATTACCCGTGGGTGCAATTCTTATGCAATGTGTACTAAGCTCTGCGAGACTTTCTATACCAATAGGGCACTAGACTTCAGCCATGCAGTCTAGCTTTGTTGCATAATTCCTCAAAAACTAGTAATCATGTGCCATCAATTCAATTCTGACTTATGACGACCCTTTCCAGGGTTTTCCAGGGAGATAAGGATACATAGAAGTGGTTTACTAATCCCTTCTTCTGAGGGCACTTTAGGGTTGTGCAGCTTGTCCAAGACCAAACAAGCTGGTGCTTCCAGGAAGCACAGAGAGGAATCAAACTCGCAACCTCGGGCTCCACAACCAGATACCCAAAACTACTGAGCTATTCACTAGCTTCCAAAACTAAACTGTTCAATTTTCCCTGTTTAGTAGGACACACTCCTCTGGGCACACACAGCTGGCAATTAGTCATGAAGGGGGGTTGTTCTTAAAAGCATCCTTGAGAAGCTCAGATTGTTGCTTGTGCAGCACTGCAAAAATCTGATGTTCATATATGGATTAAGGTGAGAAAAATCTGGCCAGATGAGACAGTGGTCCACCTAATTCGGCATCTGGCTTCACACCACCACTCGCCACTTCCTATTAGGGAGCCTGAGGTATGGTTTCCGTCTCCTGAGGAATTTACCACAGGGCTGTAAAACAACATCTATCGACAATATGAGACCCTGGGCAAATCCTCCTCCCCATCATCATTACAATCCCCTCCTCCTCTTCCCCCTCCCGTATCCACTGTCTATATAGGAACTTACAACTGGGCTAACATGCAAATACAGATACCACAGCCAATGAATATTTGGTATGAAATGTATATCCCATCACATATCATATTGCACACCTCATTCTGCTGCTATATGTCTGAAGAAGTGGGCATGTAGTCCACAAAACGTTACATTAAAATATGAAAGTTAGTCTTTAAGGTGCCACATGTTTTGTGGTCTCTCCCTCCCCCCCTTTGATTTTGTCTGGGATTCTTGAAAAGACTAGCACGGCTACCCTCTCCAAAACTGCTACCATTAACAGATCAAACACAACTTTGCAATTAGTCATGCTTACGTATGGCGGGTGCCCTAAATGTATTACGTCACTACTGGCGTCATTGCTACACTTGCCCAGGCTCCAGAAGTCAACCCCCCCAAGTGTCTTTTCTAGGCTTTGCATCATTTCCCCAAAAGATGCTGCCAAGTTTCCCTTTGGATGCAGAACAACACCTACAAAAGATCCTCAACAGTCATGGAAACGGGGGCAAACACCTTAATATTTGCTAAGCCTCCTGGAACTTCGGTTTTGATGGGGACGGTGCAAGCAAGCAGGAAAGGACCGTAGGGGGGGCGGTGATCGTACAGTACCTGTGAGGAAGGCGGCAGTAGCGCCAGCCGTGACAAAAAAAAAACTTCCAAAAATAAGACGCGAAAGCGGAGAGATAACCTCCCTCTTCTCCCTCGCTCGCCCGCCCGCCCGCTACCTGCCACCTACCGCGGCCGCGCTCTCGGCGCGCATGCGCTCTCTCCTCGGGGCGGCCGGCGCGCCCCCACGTGACCGGGACAAGGACGGCGCACGGTGGAGACAGGGAGGGAGGGAGGGAGAGAGGGAGGGGGCGGCGCAGCCACAGAGGCGGAGGCGGCGGTGAGGAGGGACGGCTGCCGCCGCCACCGCCGCCGCCGCGCTGCGTCTGTTCCCGGTCCCGGCCGGCGGCGCGGAGAAGAGTGGGGAGTGGGGTGGGTGGGCTGGGGCGGGGGAGGCGGATCCATCATGGCGTCTATGCAGGTGAGACGGGGCTGGGGTGGCCTGACAGGTCCTTCCGAGGGTGCGCGACCCTCCTTTTCCCCCCCCCTCCACCACCACCACACACACCGCACTAACCCCCCCTCAGGTGGTTCCCTCAGGAGAGGGCGGGAGGGAGGGACGGGGGGGAGGGGGCGACGGGGTGGCGGTTGGAGCGGCCGCTCTCCCTCACGCGCTGTGTTGAGGATGCCAGGCGGAGGCGGAGAGGGGAGGGGCGCCGCTGTGGGTCGAGGGACTCCCCCCCCTCAGGAAGAGGAGCCTGAGGGGGGCGTCGGGGGGGGGGGGGGGGGGGGGGGGAGGGAGGGAGGGAAGAGGGCGCGGGATGGGGAGGAGGTGAGGGAGACTGTCCCCATTTCCCCACTCTCCTCCTCCCTCCCCCTCGCTCGCAGGACCAGGCCGGTCGCTCTCTCTCTCTCTCTCTCTCTCCCTTGGGTTGCTCCTCCTCGGCTGCCCTGAGAGGGTCTCCCTGGTTGGGCGTCCGGGAGAGAGAAGGAGGCGGCGGAGGGCGCGGGGGGGGGAGAGCAGGAGAGGAAGGGCCGTTGGCCAGGTGGCGCCTGGGCCGCGCAGAGCAGGTGCAGGTGCTTTCTCCCCCCCCCCCGCCTTGTCCCATCCCTCGGCTGTTTCCTGGGAGCGGCTCTTGGCCCGGCCTAGGCTGGGTGGCGGTGGGTGTGGGAAGAAGGCGCCCGGATAGGCTGGCTGGCTGGCTGGCTGGCTTGCTGGCTTGCTGTGACAGGTCTCTCTCTTCCCGGTGGCTTTTATCTGTGAGAGCTCTTGCTCATTCGGGTTTGGGGTGGTGGTGGTGGGTGGCTTTTTGGTGAGAGTTTTCTAATCGTGTAGGGAAAGTGGTAGTGGTAGTGGGGGGGGCAGTGATACCAGTGTGTCCGGTGAAAAAGCCACTAGATTTAGGTACGAAAGGGGAGCCACTCGAAGGCAGGAAGTGTGGAAACTCCTTCCCTCCCCCTGCCCTTTTCTTCCTGTTGTTTCACACGTTGGGCCCTGGACCTTTTCTTTTTTGTTCTGTTGCAGTACTATTTCTCTGGAACTGAATTTTTTACCGTCCGGACTAGTCCTGTAGTCTAGATCAGATGTAGGCAGATTTCAGATTTATGGTATCTATTTGCATGTATTTGTGCTATTTGTATATCAAGACCTCTGGGTGAAGCTGTAGGGAAGTTCAGAATTGTAGCAGATGGGGTAGATGCCAGATGAGAGCTCCAGTGGTTGAGCAATTTGTGTACTTGTTTCATATTCTTTGTACCACAAGCTGGGATGACCTGTATCTGCATGTGAGGCACTGCAAGATGAGACATTTTCTAGCAGTTTCCTATAACTCTACCCTGTCAGTCTAGGTTCTTTGGAAATGGTAACTGGTACCATTATTTTTCCTACTGATAGCCAAACTTGCAGAAGTTAACTAACGACCTGCAAATTATGCAGTACACAACAAGCACTCTGATGTACATTATGGCTCACTTTTTCAATTTGAGAATGATTTTTCAACTTGTGAACATTCCCCTTCTTAACCTTTGCCAAGGTGAGATTTTTTTTTGTCGGAGTTTCTTTCCTAATCATTGTAGGAAAAGCGTTGGGGGCAGAGATATGTGTGTATGTGTGTGTGTGTGTCAGTGAAATAGCCACAAGATTTAGGATCGAAAGGGATCCAGTTTGCCCTTTTTGATAATGCTTTGTTTCAAGGGATTATTGATTCTTCCATTTTTGGGTAATATATATACAGTAAAGCACTTCAGGATGATTTTTGGTGAACCCATGATGTTGAGGAAGTTTATTGTATGAATAAATGTAATTAATATTGAAATGTGGCTTAAATTCAAAAATAAACAAGAAACTAGAAAAAAAATCCAGACCTGTAATATGCTACAGCTGATTAAGATTTCTGTAAATTGTCTCTGCTCATATAAACCCATCATACAAAGGTTTCTAACAATAATAAATATGCAGTTTTTCTATTATGAGTATGATTGAATAAAATATTAAGAACTAATTATATATAACCATTCTATGTAGATTGGTTAATAGAAAAAAACCTGTCTATCTTTGCTTTCTGTCACCAACCTGATTTTATTTAATGCAGGAAGTTGTATGGAAAAGTGCACTGAAGCAATGGGAAGGTTTGGCCTTTAAAATACATAAACCATAAAAGTTGGCTAATTTAGCATGGAAAGCACATAGAGGCAAATGTGAGTTCTTCTAGACCATTCAACTTTAATTTAGTTTTTGTGGTGCGGAATAAAGCTGAAATCCTGTATAATACACAGGTACATTGGAGTAAATATAACTGAATTCACCGAGTTTGTTTTAGGTGAAAATGAAGAGGACAGGCAAGCATCTAGGCCTCCAGATTATTCCCCTTCCCTCCAGCATCTCCCATGATTTTAACCTGTATAGTCAGTAAAGAATTATTGGAGCAGTATCCCAAAACATCTACAATTCTTCAGTTGTCCATTCCTGATGTACAGGATTGTGTTGTCAGTTAATATGTGCAGTTCTAAATTCTGTGGCTGTAGTAGGACTATTGAAATAACAGTGTAAAGAGTTGTGTTACAGCTCTAGCTTCTCTCTTTGTTCTTAATAAGATTGTTTGCTTTGATAAAACAGCTTGGGACTTTTTGTTTGTTTGTTCTAGATGCTGTGCTGGCAAGGATACTTGTTAAACGTTCAGGTAGTCTACTAGGGATTCCTTAGTCTCTTACGAGTGTTCGCCTTGAGCGAAGGGCAGGAGGGGGAAGACTGGATCCTTTTGAATTTGGTGCCGCACAAGCACCCTCACTTGTGCTGTGGCAAATTCAAAAGGATCCAGTGGGTGGAAGGGGCAGGCTGTGCGAGCATGTAGTGCCTCCCTTTCACTCTCCTGAGCAGCGCTAGTATGCACTGAGGGTGTTGCGGTGGCGAGCATGCAGATATCAAAGGGCTAGAGCCAAGCTGTTGTGGCTCTAGCCATTTGAAACCTACCCCCGCCAGCTTCCCACAGGAATGCATTGACATCTGTTCCCTCCAGAACAGATTAATTGATTTTCAGTGCATTCCTATTGGAAAACAATGCTCTACTTACGCATTTTTCTACTTACGAGCATGCACTCGGAATGGATTAAATTTGTAAGTAGAGGTACCACTGTATTTGTATATTCCTACTTGGCTATGAAGTTTGCTGGATGGTCTAAGCAAATAATTATTCAATTTATAAGCTGTTTGAAAATAACATCTGATGTATGGTAGTGTCTTAAACAAATCTGAAGGAAAGCAGTTTAAAACACAATGAGAGCAGAAGTGCCCTCCCTCCCTAACTCTGTACATCAGCCATCCATTAGAAGTGACCAAGGCAGTTTTTGTTTTCAAGGCTAAAATCACACTGCAAGTGATATAGCCAAGTTTATTTAAGAAAATTGTGGAGCTAAAATAAAACTTGGGGAGCACCACAGCATTCTTCATTTTGAAGAATCCAAATCAGAATGCTTACATGTGATTTTATCTAAAAATTGTGTGAAATGGGCATTTGTCCTCCAGAATGATGATCCCGTGGCTTACCTTCCTGAAATTTATTTAATATTTATTTATTATTTCTATTTGTATACCACCCGATTTTCCCAGAGGAACTCTAGGCGGTGAACAGACAGAGAAAATAATACAAACAATTAATAGTAACAAATAAAAATAATAAGACCGGCAAAAGAAGATGGCAGCAGCAAACAGTATACAGTACTAACATATTTTATTTATTATTTATTTTATTTTGAATATTTTTACCCCGCCTTTCTCCTTAGAAAAGGACCCAAGGTGGTTTACAATAATGAGGGACAATATACAGCCCAGAACATTTAAGACATATTCAAGTTAAGAACAGGGAGTTTGAAGAGGCATCTTAGAACTTTAAAAGGTAACATTAGAGCTACAAAGAGCACACAAAGTAGAAAAGAAATATCCATTATGAGGGGTGAAAAGCAACATTTCTTATGAAATCAGTCAGTGCAATTATGTATGGTAATCCATACAAAGTCACATAGTAGGTAGTCTCTCATTCAGGGAAAGCTTGATTGAAGAGGAAGGTCTTTGCCCGCTGCCGGAAAGACAGCAGAGATGGGGCAGTCTTGGCCTCCAGCAGGAGGGAGTTTCAAAGTCTGGGAGCAACAACAGAGAGGGCGCTTTCATGTGTTCTGAGACGTACCTGTGACGGTGGCAGGATAGAGAGAAAAGCCTCTCCTGATGACCTTAGCACCTGAGCTGGTTCATTCTGCAATATTTGATCCTTGAGGTAGCTTGGAGCCAGGCTGTTTTGTGCTTTGTAAGTTAAGGTCAGTACCTTGAATTGTACGCGATAGCTGGTTGGCAGCCAGTGGAGCTGCTTTAGTAGGGGTTTAATGTGATCTCTGTACCTCGCCCCAGTCAGCAATCTGGCCGCTGCATTCTGGACTCATTGAAGTTTCCTGAGACTTTCCATCGGTAGCCCCACATAGAGCGCATTGCAGTAGTCCAGCCAGGAGGTCACTAGGGCATGTGTCACAGTGGCCAGAGCAGGTTTCTCAAGAAACGGCCATAACTAGTTCTAATTTTGCAAATGCACTCCTGTCCAGAGCTGTGACCTGGGCATCTAGGCTCAAGGATGAGTCCAGGAGCACCCCCAAGCTACACACCTCTTTTTTTCAACTGGGGGGTAATCCCATCAAGTACAGGTTGCATCCTTATCCCTTGATCTCCTTTTTGATTGACCAGAAGCACCTCTGTCTATTCTGGGTTTAGTTTCAATCTGTTCTTCCTCATCCAGTTCAATACTGAAGCCAAGCACTGATCTAAAGTCAAAATAACTTCCTTGGAATCCAGAGGCGACGAGAGGTAGAGTTGAGTGTCATTGGCATACTGGTGACTAGAGATGGGCACGACCAGGAAAAATGACCGTTTGTCGCAAAAATTTTCAAAAATTTGTCGTTTCGTTTGTCGTCTGTCATTAGTATTGGTTTAGGGGGGTAGGGTAGCGGGCTCCTGGAGGCACCTCTCTGGGGTGGGTGCCTCCTCTGGCCCCCTACAAAGGGAAAAGGAAGGGTACATGACCGTGTAGCCATTGCGTACCAAGTGGCACTGGCAGAGGCACCCCTCTTTTGGGTGCCTCTAGGTCACTAAGAAGGACAGCATACTGGCATACAGAGTTTTTTGGAACTTTGGACTGGTGAGCGAGGTGAGAGAAGAATACCTCTGCTGGGCACCCTCTGACTCACTAAGAAGGACAGTGTACTTGCGTGTAGTGCAATGCGAGTACAGATCTGGCTTAGGGTTGGGGTTAGGGCAAGGGCTAGGCTTAGGGTTATTACGGGTAAGGTTAGGGTGAGTTAGTGGGCTGCACCTCTGGGTGCCTCTGACCCACTAAGAAGGACAGTGTACTGGCGTATGGGTTAGGGTTAGGGTTAGGGTTAGGGCTAGGGTTATAGTGGGCTTTTTATGCCCGACTGGCACATCCCAGAAGTCTCAGTCAAAACCTGGCCAAGTGGCCATGCGATTGGTGGAATGGCTCCAAAAATTTGCATGGTCCCATCCCATGGCCAGCCCATCATTGCACAGGTGTAAAAAAATAAAAATAAAAATAAAATAAAATCAATGGGATTGGAGACAGACGTTTATTGCAAGAAAAACCCACTGCTGCTACTGTAAAAATTCAGGCAGTTAAAATACCTAATTTTCGCATGTTTCTGTGTGGTGCTTTGGTGGGTTTTGGACCACAATTTCAAAAAAAATATTGTGGTCGCCATTTTGGATCCCCCCGCACCACATGGCATGGCGAGACTACGAGGATGCCCCCCACCAGAGCAGCCCAGGACAGGAGAGGGGGAAAGGCCGGGGACCCCCCCCCCAGAAACCACCCCTCTGGTAGGTGCCCTCACTCAGGCAGGCATATTTTCGCCTGCTTTTTTGGCCGGGAATCGGGTTTTTTTTTTACTTTTTTTCTGTGCCGCTTGGCATCGCGCGATTGCTGTGCGTGATGCCATGAACGACAACGACAAATCAGACCCAATTTTTCTTTTATCGGTTCGAGTTCGAGTTCTGATGGCTTAATTGTCATTATCGTTTCCATTGCGTAACGGAAACGAGGAACGGAAACGGAAACGAGAATTTCGCCAAGTCGTGCCCATGTCTACTGGTGACACTTCACCACCAAACTCCAAATAATTCCCCCCCCCATGGTTTCATAAAAATGTTAAATAACATTGGAGAGAGAACAGAACCCCATAGGTCAGTAGCTGTGGTGTTGAACATGAGTCCCCTAACACCACTTTCTGCATTCTGTCCGGCAGGAAGGACTGGACCCACTGTAGTACTGTCATATGTACAAAACAAGAGCTGTACTTAGTGGTGGTGCTTGGAGAAATATAATGTATTTTCTGTTTTCACAGCAACAGCAGGTACTCATTCAGCTGAATCACAGACTAGTGAGGTTGGAAGGGGTCTACAAGGCCATCAAGTCCAACCTCCTGCTTGATACAGCAGTACAAATCAAAGTATATCTGCCAGATGGTGGTCCAAATTTGTCTTGAATACCTGTAGTGTTGGAGCACCGGAGCACTGCTTACACTGTTGTATTGCTTTATCAGTTAGGAAATTTATCTTGGTATTCAGCCAAAAACTAGAGCTCATATGTGACTTTTATATGGATAACTATTATGATTACATTGACGGAATTCAAAAGAACACCAGTGTTTTCCATGTTACTTTCTACCTCTCATAATGGATTTTTTTTCTTTTTGCATGCTCTTTGTAGCTTTAATGTTACCTTTTAATGTTCTAAGATGCCTCTTCTAACTCCCTGTTCTTAACTTGAATCTATCTTAAATGTTCTAGGCTGTATATTGGCCCTTATTACTGTAAACTACCTTGGGTCCTTTTCCAAGGAGAAAGATGGGGTAAAATATTCAAAATAAATAAATAAATAAAATAAATTGTTGCATGTTCTATGCTCACTGATGATCGAGAACAGATCTTGCCCCTCCTCTGTATAACAGCTTTTAAGATATTTTAAAAGTGCTGCCATATTACCCCTTAGTCGTCTTTCCTCCAGGCTAAGCATGGTTATTGCAGTCTTTCCTCATAGAGTTTGGTTTCCATCTCCTTGATCGTCCTTGTCACCCTCTTCTGAATTTGTCAGCATTTTTCTTGAAGTGTGGTGTCCCAGAAGTGGATACAATACTCAAGGTGAGGCCTTGCTGAATAGAGGGATATGAGCACTTCATAGGATTTTGAAATTATAGCTCTGTTAATGTGGCCTAAAATAGCATTTGCCTTTTTTGTGGCCACATCACACTCTTGGGTCATATTCATCTTATAATCTATGACAATTCCAGGATCCTTCTCACTTGTAATAGCCCCATCTTGTAACTGTGGCATTTGTTTTCTTTTTCCTAGATGCAGTACATTGCACTTACTCCTGTTAAATTTTATTCTGTTGATTTCAGCCCAGAGCTCTGGCCTATCAGGATCATTTTGAATATTGTTTCTGTCTTCCAGGAAGTTAACAATACCACCCAGTTGTGTATCAGCCACGAATTTGACAGGCATTCTCTGTGCTCTCTTAACCAAATCACTAATAAAAATGTCAAAGAGCACTGGACTCAGGAGTGAGCTTTGGGGTACCCCAGTTGTTATCTCCTCCCACTTAGAGAAGGAACCATTAATCATCACCGAGTATGATTCTGTAGCCAATTGTGTATTCACTTTACACTTGAGCAATCCAGCCAACACCTAGCGAAGGACTCGAGACATCTAATATTTTATTTAATTATTCCACTTCCTTCACCATCAGTGACTTTTCACTTTTGAGAAAAAAATGGGGGCATGAAATGCTTAAAGACTATTGTGCAGGAAATGCTTAAAGACTATTGTGTCAGTGGCCCATTCAAAACACCAGCTAGTGCTAAAAGACAACCACCAGGTATGTCAGTAGGAGAATCTCTAGGAGGCATCAAGAATCCACTTGTATCTGCTGCATAAAGGATGTTCACACAAACCTGACCCATCTGGTACATAGGGCTATGTTTCACTCTTTGTCTCACACTCACTCTATCAATAAGCAAATGGACCATCAACGGAGACACAACAAGACTGCACCCACTAGGTAATTTCTTTCCTTTTTATTTGATCCAATTGGGTGTACCTAGTGGACTTTCCCAAATTTTGTTCCAAGCCCAAAATGAAATGCATTGGTCTTCTACACCAGCTCTCCCCCTTCCCTGGCCAAGAAGGGGCAATTAGCCTTGATGAGCCACATGGAGGAGAGGGTGTGTGAAAGTGGTTTCACACTACAGGAAATGGTTTCAAACTACAGGAAAAGAGATTCCATTTGAATATTAGGAAGAACTTCATGACAGTTAGAGCTGTTCGGCAGTGGAATATGCTGCCACGGAAGGTGGTGGAGTCTCCTTCTTTGGTGGTTTTTAAGCAGAGGCTGGATGACCATCTGTCGGAAATATTGTGAAGGGGTTCCTGCATGGCAGGGGGTTGGACTAGATGGCCCTTGAGGTCTCTTCCAACTCTATGATTCTATGATTCTATGATTCTATGATTCTAAGTGTGATCGTGAGCCCTCACATGTTCTTTGAAAGACTGGGACAATAAAAACACCACCCTTTACTTCAGAGGCAGCCTGAGAACATCTACGCTCCGGGCCTCAACTAAGAAACCACCTGGCATATTTTCCATCTTGCCAAGGACTTTACATCTAAGAAATAACTCCTGGCAACTTCATCTTTTGCCATGTTTTAACCTGTTGGTACAGCTCAGAAGAAGAGGGATTTTGCCCTCGAAATATTAGCAACTGTTTCTTATTTTTCTAGTAGCCTATAGGTATCACCTGGTCTACTTTGAATTTGGTTTTGTTTTGGTTCCCATCAATAATGTAGCCTTGGTATTCCCTTCCTTTTTCTTCCAGGTTATCAAAACACACACCATGAATATCAATTATTATAGTTGAGAAACAATGAAAGCTGAAGAAAGAGTTTAAATTATTTTAAGTTTATTTACTATATTTACTGAGCTTTATTGGCTATTTCAAGAGTCTTCTGGAAAGAGTGATGCCCTTATACCTCTTGCTGGTGTCAAAAACAGTCCCATGCTTTTTTTCTTAGCCAGCCTTGCTCAGGTTGTACCACCAGTGTCAACCTGTAGTTCAAGTATGACAAATGGCAAATTGCAAGGTGACAGAAAATGCAACAAGTTAGTGGCATTTATAGACATTTCAAGTTTTCCTACCTGAAATTGTTTAGTCGGCCTGCTCCTGGAAAATAATAGCATAGTAACCATGGAGGGCGGTGAAAATGTTTTTGAAGACCTTGATATTTTCCCCCTTTCTTGCTGCTTTTGTCTCATGCATGGCAGTTCTGTAGATTATATTTCATGCAATTTGTGATTGGTTTTCCCTTTAATTATCAATAATTTAATTTTGCAGTTACACTGGCAATTATATTTTGGAAGAATTTCCTTTCCATATGTCTGGGTGCAAAAGAAGTAAAACAATGTGTGTGTTAAGAAGTGTTTTTCCCCTTGTACTTTCATATATGCTTTGTTAAAATTGGAAGACTGAGGCATAAAGCATGGCAAAAAGTTCATTTGATAAATGATTTTATGTGGTTAATAGGTTGGTGAATACATTAAGACAGCCTTTGCTGATGTTTTTCTGTTGGGTTAAAGATTATTTTGTGGTGTTGGAGGAAAAAGTGAAATTACCTCCAAATAAGACTAGGATTACACAGGTAAATAGTATGAGATTAGACATTAAAATAAAATAGATGCATTCAATTTTGTTAACTGATGCAAAGGTCAGTGTGAATCAGCATGGCCTGTTTTGCTTCCCAACCAAAGGCTTTTCCCCTGCCACTGATGTCTGCTTTTTTTGAAGCGAGGGCCATTTGAACAGTGTTTTCCCAGTATGATCAGTTGTTTCATTCTCCAGAAGGATGGGTGGGGAAAATGTGTTACTGCTGATGGTATAAGATACCCTCAGTTCAGGTATAGCTGATATATTTGTGTTTGATATTATAAATTTTATGGTACGAGCTTTTTCATTTTGTAAGGTGACTTGATTCCCAATTCTGGAAGAAGTAAGATATAACAAACAGATAATTTAGAGATAATATTAGGATTGCAATTCAAATACGCCCTGTAAGTGTTTCAACCTCCAGGAGATTTGCACCACCTTAAAAACTAACACATTTGCACAAGATAATGCATGCTGGTTTACATACCCATAGCTGCACCCACTGCACTGCATCTCAAAGTCCTTTTAAATTTTCCTTCTTTCACTAGCTTTAACTATAGAGTGACAGTATATATTTGGCTGTATTGTGTCGTGGACATCAACATTTAAGGATAGATTTTATATACTGCATTTATATTAATATTTCTTGCTACTGTTGGTGTCAGAATGTCTGACAGAAAGATTTTATAAATCAAGACAGGAGCAATGGGGAGAAGAAGGCAGTGCCATTATGCTGACTGGTAATGAACTGTAATATGTTGGGTGTTGACCAAAAGATGGAAATGTGCCATTGTTTGCTGAACTCTCATAAAGTTCACAATGCTGTTTCATAATTAAGGGCACATGCCTACAGTGTTCTCTCCCCCCCACCACCACCACCAAACTGCAATTCTCAGGCAGTAACTGTGATGAGTAAGACTGCACTCCCCAACAAACTTACCAGGAAGTAACTGCCACTGAATTTAATGGGGCCTATGACATGAACAAGATTGTACTGAACCTTTCCATCCATTGTTTTGAATGTCATTTTTATTTTCATGTCACTATGTAGAACTTCAGACCATGCTGGGTTAGTGGATCATATTACATTGCCTCCCCCCCCCTCCCCTCACTCTCCTGATATGAGAAGGATCAAGGTCAAGCAGTGTCTATTTTAAAGTGTTTTACTGGCTTACATTTCCTGTGCTTCTAAGTGAAGTTGATGCACTAATATTTATGAAAAATTGTTACAAAACAGATACTCTAGCTTACAGTTCTTTGTCCAAATATTTCTCTCGCATTAGTTGTGGGAGCTGTGGGCAGATTTATATACCGTGTTTCAACTATTTGCATTTTTCCTTATGTGCACATATTAATTTATTTATCTGTTAGATACTGAATAAGTGAAAAAAATCATTCTTGCATCTCCCCTCCTCCAGCTATGTGTTTAGCGAATGAGAGAGATCATTTCACCCAGTTGCCTTCTACTATTATCAGGTCCCAATTTTCAGCTATTTATATTTGGATTGTCAGTTGTAAATACCCGTTTGCACCATGTAGGACTCATTCATATGATATCTGCAATTTATGAAATTGTTGCCTTTAAATTACTTCTTAGTGACTTTCTATATATCATTAGCACAATTGTGGCCCCAAAATGGTATGGAAAATAAACCTGTCAATTAATCTTTAATCTTTCTATACAGGGACATTGTTGATTAAATGTAAATAATATTAGGGGCTAATAAAGTGATTATAACAGATGTATTTAAGATGCTCAATGAAAATAGCTTTCTATGATCTCTGAACTTTTGGTAGAAGTTACTATGTTTTAAAATAACCCTTTGTGGTGCTCATTCTAGTAAATTTACCTCCCATTTATTGCATGTTGTTGGGATCGAAATTTAAGTGTACAAAAGGGCTTGGCCATCATTACTAGCTCCCCTCTCATACGATAGGGAGGTCGTCTCTGTTTGTAATGTGACACCTCATATGGCATAGGTAACTGCTCTTTGGGAAGCATAAACCCTGGGTTCCAATTAGCTTCTGGTTCTCTGGATTATGACTTTAAATGCACCATCTACTTCCATGTTTTGGCCCATCACTTTGAATCTTACTGCTACAATTTAGCATCTATGTTTCTTAATACAGTACTAAGCAAAAGGAACTTCTTTTTCTTCTTGGTATGCCAGCAGTTGTTTCTAGAAACTTTAATGTCATGCAAGATGCAAAATTAAACACCAGTGACTTAGAAATAATGCAGCTTGCTTTTGGGGTCTTTTAAAATAAATTAATATATTTATTATGCATGTTTTAAGGTGTAAGCAACATTGTTGGCAATATTTCATGTTGATTAGCGCTAATGTGTCCTAAACAGTAACAATGTTGTTGAATATCTATACTTTTCTAAATATTTTTAAACATTTTTGTTTTTATTAGAAAAGACTACAGAAAGAACTATTAGCGTTACAAAATGATCCACCACCAGGAATGACCTTGAATGAGAAAAGTGTACAAAATTCAATTACACAGTGAGTACACTTTCCAACTTTCATTATAGTGAAACTACAAATAGTCAATCATTTTTCTAGCAGTGCATTACTAACAACTTTAAAATACACAATTCCTAGCCTGTGCAAATACATTTATTAGCTTTCATGGAATTTGTTGTTATGGGCTGCTAGGTCAGAACTGAGTTACAGCAACCCTAATAGATTTTTCAAGGTAAGTGAGGTATTTAAGGAGTTGTTTTACCAGCTCCATTCCCCCAGTGAGTTTCTATGGCTGAGTAATGATGGGAACCCTGGTCTCTAGAGTCCTAGTCCATTACGTGGTCCACTATGTAGAATGCTTTGATAGCATCATATACATATATGATTAGTGGAGAATTTGCATTTTTGATAGTTGGTGTTGTTTAGTCATTCCCTAGAGTCCTAAAGGGCTCTGTAATCTCACACAAAGTTTAAAAAAGTTATGAGCATTCTGATTTTTATTAGCTTTGAGCTTTGGGACCATTTAGTCTTTTAATTTTTTTATTTCTCTTTTTGAGATATTGTAAAAGTTGAACAAATATGTAAAACTATTGCACTATGTTATACAGATGTTGCCTATTTTTTCTTTTGTTATAGTATTTTGAATAATTTGAAGAGTGCTGTTTACACAATGGGGATTGAGTGAGTCAATACCTCCATAAGCTCCTTTTATTCAAATAGGCCTGTTCTAGTTACAATTTAGTGTGCTAGATCCATTCCAGTGAATGGAACTTATGCAGGAGTTGATTCATCGAATCTCCACTGATTCAGTAGGGCCTACCTATGCCAAGCAACAGAATTTCAGCCACTTTTGAGTAGTAGACCCTTGAATTGTAAGCTTACTTGCAGTGTGCAGGCTGGTGGTTAGTACTGCCAGCATCAGAAATATACTGTACAGTGGTACCTTGTATAAAGGAATTAATTCGTTCCAAATGAAATTCGGTTAAGCAAAGTTTCCTTTATACAAATTTCCCATAGGAATGCATTGAAAACAGAGTAATCCCTAATTGCGACCATTTTTATATTGTATGGATTTGCCCCATAGGCGATTATGTTAATCAAATTTCCCCTATC
This sequence comes from Phrynocephalus guinanensis, assembly GCA_037367245.1. NCBI lineage: Eukaryota > Metazoa > Chordata > Lepidosauria > Squamata > Agamidae > Phrynocephalus > Phrynocephalus guinanensis. The sequence continues at coordinate 42,088,212 of CM074739.1, forward strand.
TCTGGAATTTTTTATGTTGTACAGATTTTATGTTATACAAACCGTTTGTTATACAAGGGTATTAAAATGTTACCCATTTAGAAACTTCACTTAAAAGGGCAGCTTCTCTTTTTTTGTAGAAAATAACAGAGATTTGCTTTTGTAGTTTTGTGAGTATAATGGAAAATTTTCTCTAGAAGATTTCATGTTTTGGGGGATGGGAGCATGAAATATAATTTACTCAATTGTTAAAAACCCTCCAGTTTATGAATATAGGAAATTGTGCTTTTGTGCCTATGATTTCAAAAGCTAGGAAAAGGCACAATATTGCTACAAAATACTTTTATGATATAGTCTGTGGGTTGAAATCACTTCTATAACCTGACATTGATATAGGGAGGATAATATCTACAAATCATATGAAATCATGTGGATCTGTACACTAATGAATAAACTTAAATTTACTCATGAGTAAACTGGCTAAAACATGCTTTGCAGTTATTAAAAGCCACCAAAGGAAAACAGCAATTTCACAGCTTAAATGAGTAAGCTTTGTATATTATTATTATTATCCATTTTTAAAATAGTTTTTAAAAGAAGCTAAGAATGGGCGGTTAGGAGTTACAGACTTAGGTAGGCTCTGTGGGCTGACTGGACACACATTCTGACTGGCCAGAATGCTGTGTTATGCAAATACTGTTTCCCCGAAAATAAGACACTGTCTTATAATTATTTTTTCTCAAGAAGACACACTAGGGCCTATTTTCAGGGGATGTATAATATGCTTGAATGTCAGCCCTGCACACAACCATAGCCACGCCGATCAGTAGGTCTTATTATCAGGGTAGGGCTTATATTTAACAAATGCATAGAAATCCTGCTAGGGCTTATTTTTGGGGGAGGTCTTATTTTTGGGGAAACAGGGTAGCTCCTTTGGAATTCTCAGAAATTATTTTTAAAAGGAGGGATCTCAGAAGTTTTGGGGTTCAATACCAGCAATTACGGGTCTGAATTAAACTCATAATTGCTCTTATTGCTGTGGAAGAAGAAAAAGCAGTTAGAATAAAACATTCCCCTCCCCAGGTATGAAAATTTTCTTTTTTCTACATTTCCCATATTTTATCTTGGTGCTAGAGAAAAAGGTCACCTGGCTCTGAAAGCTGGTAATGGTGGTGGCAGTAAATCAGTGGTTCTGGTTTTTTTTACTCACACAATTAAAAAGTGCTTTGGCCAAATGTCTCCAAATTTGACACAGAGCAAGAGCAGCCATTTTGTTACATCTGTGTCAAAGTTGGTGCTGACAGCTGACCTGACTTTTAGGATTCAAGAGGTATTGTCTAGGTGTTCCTTGTAAAGCACCCAGCCCATCTGAGTCTCCCAAATTTTCTTGCTCGGGATAGGGTGGATTTAGGACTTGAAGGGAATCATCCCACAAGACTTCCCAAGGAGTCTGGGACATGGCTGTTTCTCTCTGTGATTCTTCTCTCTCTCTCTCTCTCTCTCTCTCTCTCCCCCCCCTCTCCCTTGTGGCTGTTTCTTCCCAATAAGGGGACTTCCTATACATTTTGTCTTTTCCACTGTTATTCAGCATATTCTTTTGGTACCTTGAAGTCACTCATTTTCCGCTGTCAGGATTCTCTTGCATTGTTGTCATCTAGTCTTCCTCTTCTTTTTTCCTCTCCTCCTCTGTCTTGCACCATCAGCACATCACCTACCTTTTAAAATTGTTCTCCTTCTCCCATTTCCCCTTCTTTCCTCTCTCCTTCCCCTTGTCCTTCTTTCTATTCCATCCCAATATGCAGTCCTTTTCAGTCCTTCTTTAAGAGTTCCATTTATGAGGAAGGTATTTCCGATTTGGTGACGGCCGTCCTCCAGTAGCCTCTTGCAAGTTGTTTGGCCTGTTATACTTGCGTATAAAATTATTTCAGTGTTAACATTTTTCAATATTTCAATACTAGATTTGAAATTATTTCAATGTAATTCATTTTATTCATGTTGTTATTTAAAAAAATTTATGTTGTCCCTCAAAATAGCATGCAAAGACCTATCCTATGAGAATGTGCAGCTGAATGGAAATGTTTCACACAGTCAAACAGTTCTGAGCTTCTATCATCATGGATATACTGGGGTTGCTGATAGCTAGGCAGTTTTTATTATATGGACGTGCTGGGGTCTTGCGCTAAGTTTGAAATATATAATTGGATCCAGATGTAGAATCATGCTTATAGTATACTGTTCAAATCAATGGAACATAAGTTAGTCATGACTAATACAATTCCACTATGCTTGCTTTAAAGTGTGAGTTAAATCTGGAGCCAACCCCTTGATTGAATGTTATCTTTTTCTATAGATACTTGGCTAAACAATTAAGATAGATTAATAGCTCCCTGGGTTTTTTGAAGTTATGCATTTGTGGCAAGCAGCTAGTGTGGGTCAGAAGTAATTCCAGCCAAACAACATGCTACATTTTAGAAATGATTTTCTCTTTTGGGCTCAATAAAATTGTATTGTCTTTAATATGCTGGGGTTCTCTTACACATAAGTTCTGCTGAAGCAGCCACATTAATCTATATAATTTCTTATATTCTGAAATTTATTTACTGGCCTCATATCCTGTGTTGTATAAATCTGTGTGTTTATTACATAGATTAAATAAAAAAGAAAGCAAAATACTTTTATTTCATTTAAAATATTCATCCTGTTGCAATATTATTTCTTGGAAAGATGTGAGAATCACATTTGTTGCAAAATGAAAATGCAGACTTAATGAGACTTTTCAGCCAATTTTGTATACAGTAGGACCCCCGTATCCGCAGGGGATTGGTTACTGCCCCCCCTGCGGATAATGAAATCTGCGGATAAGAGCAAACGCTCTTATCCCAGGGTGCCAGGGGTGAAAGCACTGGGAGCTTTCCTAGTCCATTACCAGTAGCACATCTGCTGACCTTGCAGGTGGGCAGGCTTTCCCAGGCCCCGGGGCTGCCTCTTCCTCCATTGCTACCACCGAGCTTGCAGGCAAACAAGTGGGTGCTTGTCCTCTGCTGCCACCACTGCCACCGAGCTTGTAGGCAGGCTGCCTGGCGGGCACTCGTTCTTCACCACCATTGAACTTGCGGGCAGGTGAGTGGGCAGATTTTTGTTTGCTGCCACCACTCCTGTCACCGCCGAACTTGCAAACGGGCAGGGGGCGGGCTCTTGTTTGCCGCCACTGCCCCTGCTGAACTTGCAGGCGGGCGAGTCAGTGGGAGCTGCCGCCGAGGATCCTCTGAACCAGCCAATGGATGAGCAGGCGGGCGGGCGAGCGAGCGGGAGCTCCTGAGCCGCACGGCCTCCTCCCTGCCACCACCGCCGACCTTTCAGGCAGCCAGGTGGGTGGGAGCTCTGGAGCCGCACGGTCTCCTCCTCCTATGCCCCCAATTTTGCAGGCCCTTGCACAGCCAATCACCATCCACGGATAACTGAATCAGTGGATGGTGAATCAGCGGATACGGAGATCCCACTGTATATAATCTAACGTAGACACATAGACTCATAGATGGTACTGAAAATCATAGTCCCTCTGCCACTACAGGTAATAAGTAGCTCTCATGACTACTAGACATTGTTAGTCTTATGCTTCATGAAAATGGTCTAATATCCTTTTAAAGTTGCCCAAGTTGATGGCCAGCAATGCATTTTGGAGAACTGAAATCCATAGTTGGATTTAAGAATATTTGAATCTGTCATTCAGGTTTGCCAGACATCTGATTTTCTAAAACAGATTTGTTTGAGCCAGAGTTTGCCGCAGTCTGAAAATGTGACCATTTTAAAAAGTCAGTATAGACCAGTGGCGATGAACCTTTGGCACTCCTGATGTTTTGGACCACAACTCCCACAATCCTTTGTCATTGGCAATACAGGCTTGGAATTCTGGGAGTTGTGGTCCAAAACATCTGGAGTGCTGAAGGTTCACAACTGGTATAGACATTTGCACACATTAACCCTAAGAATTCCACTCCATGGACATGGGGTCATGGTATATCTTCCCTGAATGCACTTCACCTGATATGTGCACTGCTTATAAATATTTTCTCTAATATGCTTATTGGGTACAATAATAATAATAATAATAATATATATATCGATCGTTAAGGGCTTAACTGCTGGTGGGTTAGATGGCTGTTTAGAGACATCATGTGTGGGTGAGGTGCTGGATGTGTGTCTGTTAGCCTTTTGTTTCTTAACGACCTTGGTGATGGGTGTTCTGGCAGCATCCTGGGCTTTGGTGGAGTGGGGTCCTGTGTCTTGTGAATTCATTTTGGTCTGGCTGCGTGTCTGTGGTCTCCCAATGTTTTTTTGGTGTGTGTAAGTGTGCTCCATGTGGTGGCTGGAGTGGGGAGTAGCGGTAGATGGTGCATTCGTGGTTTTGTTATTGGATGGTGGTTTTGTTTCATCTGTGGGAAGGGTCTGGGTTTGTGTTTGGTGTGGATGGAAGGTGGTGGCATCTTGTGTCCTTTTGGACCTGGTGTCAGTCTTTGTGACAGAGGCTCGTCTGTTGACCAGGGCTAGTTTCCAGATGTCAGGCAAGCGGGAGGTGTCATCACGTTTATTCATGTTGTTTGGGTGTTTCTCTATTTCAATGGCTTCCATGATTATTCGACTGTTGAAGTGTTCAGTTTTGGAGATGAGTTTGGTTCTTTTAAAATCAATTTCATGACCTGTTGTTTTTATGTGCTGGAAGAGAGAGGAAGATTTTTCTTCTTTTTTGACTGCGTTCTTGTGTTCTGCGATGCGTGCGCTTATTCTCCTGTTTGTCTGTCCGATGTATGTGGCTGGGCAGACTTTGCATGGTATTTCGTAGACTCCTTGGTTTTCTAGCTCAATCTTGTCTTTGGGGTTTCTTAAAATGTTGGCTATTTTTTGTTCGGTGCAAAAGGCTGTCTTGATATTGTGTTTGTGGAGAATTTTGCTGGTTTTGTCTGTGGTGCCTTTGATGTAAGGGAGGAGGGCAGTGCCGTTGTTCTCTTCTGTTTCTTGGTTCTTGGGGGGTGTTTCTTTTTGGATTAGTTTGGTGATGGTGTTTTTTTGGAATCCGTTCGCAATTAAAGCATTCGAGAGAGTGTGTAATTCAGTTTTTAGGTGGTCTTTGTCAGCGAGGCGTTTGGTTCTGGAGATGAGGGTTTTTGCTACGGAGTTGATCTGTGCAGGGTGGTGGTGTGATTGTGCATTTAAGTAGCGGTTTGTATGTGTTTTTTTCCGGTAGATGGTATGTCCTAAGGAGCCGTCGGGTTTTTTGTAGATTAGGACGTCTAGGAAGGGAAGTTGGTTGTTGGCTTCTATTTCCATAGTGAATTGTATTTTGGGGTGTAGGCTGTTGAGATGTGTGAGGAAGTTGTTCAGTTTGTCTTTCCCGTGTGGCCAGATAACAAAGGTGTCGTCAACATATCTGAGCCAGAGTTTGGGTTTTTGTTTGGACTTCTGTAACGCGTTGGTTTCAAAGTGTTCCATATATAGGTTTGCGATGACCGGTGAGAGGGGTGATCCCATGGGTGCTCCTTCTATCTGTTTGTATCTTTGTCCATTGTGGATGAAGTATGTGTTGGTTAGGCAGTGGTTGGTCAGATCTAGGATGTGCTTGGGGGGGTTGTATTTGTTGTGGATAGCTGTCAAGGCTTCTTGAATGGGCACTTGTGTGAAGAGCGAAACAACATCGAAGCTCACGAGTAGGTCATTGGGTTGTAGGTCTTGTTTCTTTATAATTTCTATGAAGTGGAACGAGTTTTGTACGTATGAAGAGATGGATTCTGCATAGGGCTGGAGTTGTTTGGCCAGAAATTTGGCGAGGTTTTGTAGGGGTGAGCCTATGGAGCTGACTATGGGTCTGAGAGGTGTTCCTTCTTTGTGAATCTTGGGGAGGCCGTAGAGCTTGGGGCATCTAGATGATTTCTCTCTGGGGATGATGCTTGGCTTGATTTCTTCACTTAAGGGTGAGGCTTTTATTTTGGCTTTGGTGGTTTTTTCCAGGTAGGTGGTGGGGTCTGTGTTCAAAGGTATGTAAGCAGGGTCTTGTAGTAGGTTGGATAGTTTGGCTTGGTAGTCAGATGTGTTCATCACCACTGTGGCATTGCCTTTGTCTGCTGGGAGAATGATTATGTTGTTGTCTTTCCTCAGGTTGGTGAGGGCTTTTTGTTCTTCTTTGTGTAAATTGCTTCTGGGTGGTTTGCTGGAGCAGAGGATATTGGTGACTTCGAGTCTGATTTTGTTGGCTTCATCTGGGTTGATTTGGTTATGTTGATTTTGCTTCAAGAAGAAAGAAGCCAGAACACCAGCCTGAAGATGACGAGTGAGACCTCGTCGAAACGTCGCCAAAACAACCAGATTTCTACACGGGAAGAAACCCGAATCCACCCTGACATGCATACCTATACCCGTGAAAATCTACGAAAACAAACAAATATATATATATATATATATATATATATATATATATATATATATATATATATATATATATATATATATATATATATATATATATATATATATATATATATATATATATATATATATATATATATATTGTGTTTCTTGTGCTTAATTTTCAAATTGTTGGGTAATTATTTTGTTTGCATTTTAACTATTAAAGCAAGCCCACAATTATTCTTCTGTTTTTTTTAAATTTCTTAAGGTGGATTGTAGATATGGAAGGTGCTCCTGGAACATTATATGAAGGGGAGAAATTTCAACTGCTGTTTAAATTCAGTAGTCGCTATCCATTTGACTCTCCTCAGGTAACATACTCTGTCCTGTGTTTCCTTTGAATGTTAAAGTTGTTGTAAGATAAATATTAGATATAAATTAATAACTCACTGACTTTATTTTTATTGAAAAACAACAATAGTTTATTCATAAATCTGATGCCTGATTTCCCTCCAAAACATTGACAATAGCTGACAACAAATAACTTTCCATGGCTAACTGGCTAGTTGATGAAATGCTGGGACATTTCTTTTGTCTAATTGTACAGGCATGATGTTCCTCAGCACCTGTACAGTTAGCCACAGCAAATTATGTAAATCTTACTGAAACACAAAGTTAATTATTTTCTGCAGACTCCTTCAGGTAAGGATATGTTTTCTTTGTTCAGAGTTTTCGCCATGTATCTGAGACTTGAAAATAGCTTATACTCTGCTACTGCAAGCTAGATGGAAGAAAAATAAATAATTAACATGATTAGCTGCTGTTCACCAGAAACATATAATATTACCAATTTGCTGTGACTTGCCTTGTAAAAATAATGTTTGCATTTTTGTTATTTAACTCTGTTGTTATTGTTATGTTGAGATTTCAAGTTGTAAACCACCCAGAGTAGCCCTAGGGCCAGATGGGCGGTATAAAAGTTAAATAAATAAATAAACACAAAATCTTCAGGCTCAAGAACTAGACTTGATAATGAGTTTTAGTTCCCGTATCTTTATTATAGGTTGCTGGCTCCCATTTCCTAAGTTATATATAATTTGTGCCCTTTTTATCAGGAGCAGTTGCTCAGAGAGTCTTCTTTTGACTTTTAGTAATATGATGAAACAAAGAAAGATGATGAAAAAATGAACTGAAAAACATTTCTGATGATGCTCTTAACTGCTCCATGATACCAGCTTTCATTATTTCTTCGATCGTATCTGGTGGAATAACACTGGCACTCTTTCCAATCTTAATGCTGAACAAATGGATGACTGGCATTTCCAGAACATGCTCCAGCAATTATATAGTAAAATAGGCAAGAAAATTATCAGTGTACAAAAAGCTAGATGTTACAATGTGTTTAAAGTACTTATCTTGAGTAAAAGATGAAAGAAATAATAAATTCTGTACTGAGAACATCACAGAATAATGAAACGAGAAACTGTAATTTTACTTTGGAAATAATGTTATCAAGATTCTTTAGGAAATGCTCAGTTTATATTAACAAGGCTAAAGCATATAATATAAGAAGGTAGACCATCTGGTATGAAAATTTTTTACAAGGAACTGTGAACCACATTCTTCAGGTATCCAACTATGAGACTGCATAAAAGCAAATGAAGTATATTGAAATATTGGTATTTTCTTGTGGAGGTTTGCTAGTGCAAAGAAATAAAATCAACAGGTTGACAAGTTCTTAATTTGAGGGTGCATGCCACATTGTTTCATTATGCATGAATCACATACAACCTCAGATAAAAAAAGAAGGAACTCTTTAATTAATGGCATTCTGTTGCTGCCAGTGATGTCATTCCTACTGCTCTGGTGGAGTACAACAAGAAGATAAGGGTAAAGGTTCCCACCGCACATGCATGCTAGTCGTGTCCGACTCTAGGGGTGGTAGTCATCTCCGCATTCAAGCCGAAGGGCCAGTGTTGTGCAAGTCCATGGCCACGTGGCCAGCATGCCTGCAAGGAAACACTGCTTTACCTTACCGCTTTTTATGGTGGTACCAATTTATCTACAGTATTTGCATTTTACACGCTTTCGAACTGCTAGGTTGGCAGGAGTTGGGGTTATCAGCAGGAGCTCACTCCACTGTGTGGCACCTGGGATTTGAACTGCCAAGGGGCTGACTTTGCAGCCAGCAATTTTCAGAGCCTTAGTCCACTGAGCCATTGGTTTAAGAAGTAATATATAATTTCTTTTTCAAATAAATTACAATCAGAAGCGTAAGAAGTGGCAATTATTTAAAATGTAAGAATGTTCAATATGCTGAAATATATTGAGTTCTCCACTGAATTGTGGCTTTTCTGCAGCTCTTGGTTGAAGCACATCCTTTTTATGCCAGAGGTCCTAGGCTTCATTCTATCTGTTGTGGTTGGAAAGACATTACTGTCTTTCAACCTAGAGGACCTCTTCTAAGCAGAGTGGGCAGTAAAGATCTAGTATTTCTGGAATATTTGTAGTGGTTGAGTTTTAGAAGAAACCGATGTGTCTTCTAATTTTCATTCCTGCTGAGTGATGCTGTCTTCCATGTGTGCACGAATGCGCAATCCCCCCACCCCGCACCATCAGATTCTGTAACAACCAGAAGAAAACCATTGCAGTGACACCTCTTAATCCCTCCATCACAATACAATGACTAACACCTATTATCCTGCATAGGAAAAGTTTCCACTTTCCCACAACTTTAAAACCTCACAGTCTCACTCACTCTATACCCCAGAGCACATAGACAACTCCTAGTTCCCTGAGCTCTTTGCCCTCTGAAGATGCCAGCCACAGAGTCTGTCGAAATGTCACAAAGAAAAACTTCCAGAGCACGGCCAAAACAGCCTGAAAAATACTTGATGGCACATAATTATTAATTATGGAATACAAGTGTGGTGTAGTGAAGCCTCAGATGTGAATCCCTGCTCAACTATGGAAACTCAATTGGGTTGTGGAACTGCTGAAGCCATTCCTTAATATGCTTTATGTGGAGCTGCTGATGGAAAGTCTCAGGAAACTTCAGTGGGTCCAAAATGTAGCAGCCAGATTGCTTACTGGGGTGGGTTACAGAGATCACATTAGACCCCTACTACAGCAGTTCCACTGACTGCCAGTCAACTATCAGGCACAATTCAAAGTGCTGAACTTAACCTACAAAGCACAAAAAGCTCTGCATCCAAGCTACCTCAAAGATCAAATATCGCAGTATGAACCAGCTCAGGTGCTAAGGTCACCAGGAGAGGCCTTTCTCTCCATCTCACCACCTGCACAGGTGTGTCTTCTAAGAATACATGAAAGGGCTTTCTCAGTTGCTGCTCCCAAACTTTGGAACTCCCTCCTGCTGGAGACCAGGCCTGCCCCATTCTCTGCTGTCCTTCCAGAAACAGGCAAAGACCTTCCTCTCCAGGCAAGCCTTCCCTGAATGATGGACTACCTACTATGTGACTTTTAGATGGATTACCATGCATGATTGCATTAAATTAAAATGATATCACAAGAACACCAGTGTTTTCCTTGTTATTTTCCTTGCTATTTCATTATGGATTTTTTTCTCTTTGCTTTAATGTTACTTTTTAATGTTGTAAGATGCCTCTTCTAATCCCGTTCTTAACTTGAATATGCTTTGAATGTTCTGGGCTGTATATTGTCCCTCACTATTGTAAGCCACCTTAGGTCCTTTTCCAAGGAGAAAGGTGGGGTAAAAATATTCAAAATAAAATAATAAATAATTAAATATCTCACTTACTTGAAAGCTCTGATCAGGCTGATATAAATTAATTCTCACTTGAGGGCACATAACATTTATTAATAAATGTAAGAATTGTTAAATTTGGTTACCTGTAACAGACTGAGCACTGTGTATATCATAATAAGTACTTGTTGAATTATTGTATGCTTAAAACGTTAATTGTATTTTCATTATATTTCAGGTCATGTTTACAGGTGAAAATATCCCTGTCCACCCTCATGTTTATAGCAATGGTCATATCTGTTTATCTATACTAACAGAAGATTGGTCTCCTGCTCTTTCAGTGCAATCAGTTTGTCTTAGCATTATTAGCATGCTTTCTAGCTGCAAAGAAAAGGTATGTTTTTTAAAAATAACTTTGAAATAAATTGAATGTTCACTCTTGCTTTTGGGGGGACCCTCAGATAATCTTTTACCACTTACAACTGCTTTTTAGCATTGATAATTTTGAAATCTGCCTTTTCAGTGTAGGGAAATCCATTTTCAGAATACCTCAGAAGACTATATATGCTTTCAGTATCTACTTTACATGATCTGATATACATTAGAGCTACAAAGTACTCTGACATCCTTAGAAAGGAAACATGATTAAGTGTTGGTAAAATTTCAGGAAACATACAGTCTTGCTTAAAACTGCTGTGCTCAAAACAGAACATGAATATTTTGAGTCAAACTGAATGCAGAATAAGTTGAAACAGTACTAAACCATTTTATTGCTGAAATAAATTACAAACTCATGAAACAATATAATCACATGAACCTGTATGCTGAAACAATACTAAAATAATGCCGGGCATTCCAGTTGAATCAAGAATATGAGTTTCTCCTTTGTGGCCTTCGTGAAGCCACACAGATGGGTTTCCCAGCGTGCATGCATAGAGGTCGGACTTCCCTAGCAATAGGAAAGTTTGCTAGTCTCCTCCCCCTTGCCCCGCACATAAGCGAGAGGCTTCCTGCCTAAATGCCTCAGTTCCCTCTTACCTTCATGATAAGAGGTCACTTTATTCTTAGTCTCTGTGTGAGAATATTTTCTGTGTGTTTCTTGCCTGTTCCTGGCTGTTATGTCCCCCCCCCCCGCTTTAAAAAATGTGTTTCCTGTGGGGCTAAAATCTCCCACACTGACGATCACCTCCACTCCCTTTACACTATTTCTTCTTAATATGTTCTATATCTAAACATAGGCTTAGAAAAATTGTTTAGAAAGAGTAAGGGGACTTTCTCTAAGCTTTATTCTTTCTAAGTTGTACCCATTATTCAGAAAATGTCACTGGAATTGCTTATTGTTTGATCTTTTTTATTTACCTCTCTTCTTTGTTGCAGAGGCGACCTCCAGATAATTCATTTTATGTCAGAACTTGTAACAAGAATCCAAAGAAGACAAAATGGTGGTATCATGGTATGTATTGACCTTGGAGACCTGTTCTACAGAATGAAAAAGAGAAAGTACGAAACAGGTGACAGGGCACTTAATCTCAACAGCCGAACACATGTTAGGGTATTTCTGCTGGCTTTTCTCTCAGGAAGTACAGGGAAGATTTAAAACAACACGCCCCAATTCCATAGCCATGTGCTCCAATTTCCTGAGCTCTAATTGTGTAAACTATAATTTACAGTATATCACGGAAGTGAGAACACCCCCTCACATTTCGTAAATATTTTAGTATATCTTTTCATGTGACCACTTGGAAGAAATGACACTTGGCTACAATATAAAGCAGTGAGTATACAGCTTGTATAACAGTGCAAATGCTGTTCCCTCAAAATAACACAACACACAACCATTAATGACTAAGCCGCTGGCAACAAAAGTGAGTACACCCCCAAGTGACAATGTCCAAATTGGTCTCAAATATTATTTTTCCTTCCCTGGTACAGTAACCCCCCGCCGATCGCGGGGCTTAGGGACCCACCCCACCTGCGATGCAGGAAAATCCGCAATATGCGGAAGCGGGGGGGCCTAGGGGCGGAGGGGGCGCTGGGGCTCCGTGGCCAGAAGCACCTTTGCAATCGCGCATGCCGCTTGCCCTGACCTCCCGGGAGGTCGGGGCGGGCGGCGCGCAATCGGACAAAGGCGCTTCAGCTGGGGAGCCCAGCGCTGGGGCTCCGCAGCCAGAAGCGCTTTTGCAAACGCACACCGCTTGCCCGGATCTCCTAGGAGGCACGGGCGGGCGGTGTGCGATCCCCCCCCTCAAGCCCTTTCCTGGTACCGTGGTACCGCGATATAGCGGGACCGCGGGATCGGAACCGCACAAGGGCGAGGGACTACTGTATCATGAGATCCGTTAGTGTCACAAGGTATCAGGTGTGACGGGGGGAGCAGGTATTATCACTCTTACTCTCACATTTGGTGTTATCACTCTCATTCTCTCATATTAGTCACTGGAAGTTCCATGTGGCACCTCACGGTAATGAACTATCTGAGGATCTGAAGAAAAAAACAAATTGTTGCTCTATATAAAGATCACCTAGGCCCTAGACCAGTAGTGGTGAACCTTCAGCACTCCAGATGTTTCAGACCACAACTCCCAGAATTCCCAGCCTAGATTTCCAGTGACAAAGGACTGTGGGAGTTGTGGTCCAAAATATCTGGAGTGCCAAAGGTTCGCCACCACTGCCCTAGACTATAAGCAGATTGTCAAAACCATGAAACTGAGTTGCAGCACGGTGGCCAAGACCATACAGTGGTTTAACAGGACAGGTTCCTCTCAGAACAGACTTCATCATGGACACCCGGAGAAGTTGAGTGCCCATGCTCAGTCTCATATCCAGAGGCTGGCTTTGGGAAATAGATGTATGAGTGCTGCCAGCATTGCTGCAGAGACTAAAGGGGTGGGGGATCAGCCTGTCAGTGCTCAGACCATACGCCACACATTGCATCAAATTGGTCTGCAGGGCTGTCATCCCAGAAGCAAGCCTCTTCTAAAGATGATGCACAAGAAAGCCCACATATGGTTTGCTGCAGACAAGCGGACTAAGGACATGGATTTCTGAAACCATGTCTTGTGGTCTGATGAGACGAAGATAAACTTACTAGGTTCAGATGTCAACCGTGTGTGGCAGCATTCAAGTGAGGAGTCCAAAGACAAGTGTGTTGAGCCTACAGTCAAGCATGGTGGTGGGAGTGTCATGATCTGGGACTGCATGAGCGCTGCTGGCACTGGGGAGCTACAGTTCATTGAGGGAACCATGAATGCCAAGATTTCCTGTGACATACTGAACCACAGCATGATCCCCTCCTTTTGTAGACTGGACCACAAGGCAGTATTCCAACATAACTACTCCAAACGTACCTCCACAATGACCACTGCCTTGCTAAAGAAACTGTTGGTAACAGGAGAATCCAAAGGGACCTGGCTGTTTCATTTCTCCTCCACCCCACCTCCTGGTGTTTCCGCCCCCGGGTGTTGTTTTGTTTCCTTTCCAGGAGTGCTTGATTGCTCTCCTCTGTGCTTTGTTCTTGGAGGACTGGACCCTACTTTTTACCTGAAAATGAATTTAATGGGTTGCTCCACCCCAAGCATTTCTCTGCAGAAACGAAAGCTCCGGTCCTTGCAAAAACAAAGCAGAGAGGAATCTTCAGAACTCAGCAGCTAGGTCAGTTTGACTTCCCCCCTACCCCACCCCACCCCTGGAAAGGCTTCCGTATATACGACACCCCTTAATTTTCCATACCATTATTTTTAGGAAAAAATAGCATTGTATACACAGAAAAATATGGTAAATATCTCCATTAAATAGCTATATGGATTGTGGGCATGAATATATGTATGCTACATAATATTTTTTGTTTTACTTTAAAGATGACACTTGTTGATGCCAACATTCTGTGATTCTCCTAAAAGAAGATAGTCCTACTGAGAAAATGAGCACTTTGATCATTCAGTCTTTGAACTTTAACCTCCTGACTGGAAGTGACAAATAGGCAATGAAGACTACTTCCTTTGACTGCATTTTTACTAGTGTGCGTTCTGGGCGCATGTTGATTGCTGGTTCAGTCCACACTACTGACATGCTTTTCTTGGTCATACAGTATTAATGCAGGTGTTGGAAAATGTCAGAACTCAATTTTTTAACTTTTGGAAGAATTTCAGGTCTTCATGTATTGTGCAATAATAAAAAATTCTCGACGGTTTTGGTATATCCATTGCCGGCAATAGATTGTATCAGGAAACTTATACCCCTGTCACAAGAAAAGCTAGATGCATGATAGGGCCTATGAAAAGTTTGAAGTATACTGGGATTATAAGTAACCTATATTTAATTCTAAAGCCACCTAATCGTTTATGTATGGATTCTGTGCACTGTGATCATAAATCTAGCTGCGTGAATTAACACGTGCTTAGCTAAAGAATAAGATCATTGCATATTTACTGAACTGTCAATATTTTGACAAAGAAGATTTTTTTCAAGTTATATCAGCCAAAAGGTATGTACTATGTTATCCCTATGGCAAAACAGTTACCTTTTGTTTGCATATTTCTGAAGCAAAGGTATGAGTAAAATAGGGTAGAAGTGATTTAATCAAGGCAAACTTTGTTTTGGAAGTGGGAACAGATGGCAGTGATACAACAGAATTTGCTGCAGTCCGTGATTGGGCTTGTTAATATGTATACTAGAGTTGTTTTCCAAGTAGATTGCACACTGTTATTTCATACTAGCCTTCAGCATGGGCCCTGTTGCCTACACAATATTTCATTTATTTATATATTTGGAAAAATTGAGTTCATTGTTTCTTTTGTTGTGTTGTACGTCATATTTGAATGTTCAGAACAATATTTTCACTGAAAAGCTGTCAGAAGATATTTTCTTGTAAATTATTTCTTTACCTTGTAAACATTTGTCTTTTAATCCTGTATTATAAAGGAAGAAATACATTTTGGACAGAGATGAGCTGTTTTGACAAAAAAGTGTGGATCTTTTTATTTAAGCTTAACACAAATATATATTTTTCTTACCTTCCTTGTCCCATACAGCCATAGAATTTTCCAGTTTTTTCTTCAAAAGATCTAACTAAAACTAGATTTACCTTTTTATAAAGAAAAACAATTGTTAAACAATAGTGAATTGTTCTTCACCTCTATATAATTGTAAAATATTCCATCTAGGCTGTCTTTTTAGGAAGCACTGATGTGTCTTTTATAAACTTACTACCTTTACACATATGCAAACTTTCTATTTCAGAGCTTTTTTTAATGTTGCCTTATTGTTGCACTAAAAGAAATGAAACCTAGTAGTAAATAAATGAATGTCTGAACTGAGTGAACACTTACTTGATTTTTAAAGTAAGAACCAGCTCAGCTAAATAAACTTTCCAGGATTGGCTGAAGATATTCTAGGGTTTGTTCATTTGAGTTTTTTATTGCTGTATTGTAACTTACAAATTTTTAAGATCTGTATATACTACTGTATTTTCTTTAATATTTAAAAGAAATGTTAATTACTAAACTCAGGAGTGGGTGCAAATGAAAGGGAAGAAAAGAAATGAAGAAGCAGCAACTTGCGAACTATCAATTTGGTAGGGATGTTTTAAATGAGATGCTATCTTTTCTATTTTGAGGAAAGTTCATTGGCCTCTTAATCAAAAGCAAATAGATGCTGTGTGGGTATAGACTTGTTTATAAATGTTCATGGTTCACCATACAAAATGAGAAGTATCCCTCTATTCTCTGCTCAAGCCAAAAATACTACTAAGGGACTGGAATATACACTCCTTAATAATTCTCTTGTAGCATATATTTTTATGTGTAAATTGCATACTAATAATCCATTAAGAGATGTATGAAAACTGCTAGTATGCATGAACAGTAAACCACAGAACATTTAATCAATATCTTCATACTTGAATAATTCATTGGGAATTTTTGTTAGAAAGCTATGTATATTCTTCATGCAGTGGATTTACATAATTAATCGTGTCAGACTATTTTCTGATCAAAAGTAAAGGATCACCTTAATATGTTTGAAAGACTAAGCTAATTTGTCCATCAGAAAGGCTAATGCCACTGTTCCAGTAATATGGACTATGATACAGTACACTGGTTATAAAAGATATTGATGTACATTCTTAACAACAATCCCTGCAAACAATGCTTTAGTGTTGCACATATTTTGTCTATATAAATATCACAGGTTGGATTAAATAGACGTTAACACATAAAAATTAAGTATCTGGGTTTCTTTGTGCTACTGCTCCATCTAAAACATTGTGTGATAGCATTGAGTTGAAACCATGGTTGCACAGAAAGCTGGACGATCCTAGATGTGAAGTGGGGAAACAATTTTTGTTCATTACCCTGCAGTCCCAAACCACCGGCAAACTGCTCCAGAGGGTTTGGAAATCTTATAGAAGAACCTTGGAAATTCTGTTGGTAACTGGGGGAAGAGGGGCAGGATACAGGATTGCTGAAATTCACCACTTCTATCTTGTTAGCTAGAGGGGAATTTCTGATATGTCCCAATTCCCATTGGTAAAGGAAAGAGCTCTTGCTTTGTCTATCTCTCTATGTGGAAAATTCTAGACTCACTTCAGTGTTACCTTGAATTTTGATACTGTAAACTTAAAACAGCAGTAAGCCATTCCACATGCAGTGTCCAACAGTTCCCACTCCATATTAGTTGTGTAATTCCTTTTTGCTTTTTGGTGAGTGAAACAATTTGCTGTAAACTTTTAAAAAATCCCCAAAGCAGTATTTTTAAAGAATTGCTCTGCGCATTCAGTTTAAGCATCATGCCTACCCAAGCAGAATATCTCCTCATCCATAGAGTTCCTCTTATTAAACTCATGTTGCATTAGCCTGTTGATAGGCATAGGCTCTTTGTTTTATTTTCGTCCTGTTCACTACTGATTACATTACTTGTAAAAACAATGTAGTTTCTCTAAAAAAAAAAATAGGGTACAGAAAGTTTGCTGATTAGGACAATATAAATAACTATTCTTCTGCTGTTCAAGCAGGAGATATGATTTTTACTATATGTTCAGTAGAAGCCTTCAATGATTTTGCATGCATAGTTGCATGACAAACAGGCCTAATAGGAAAAGAACATACTGTACTTTCATAGAAAAAAGAATGGGTTTGCATAAGGGGTTAGATAATCACTCTGCAGTCACCTAAAAGTCATTCAGTACATTGCTAATTAAAAAGTTACTTTTCTGGTCACAACTAGGGATGGGTGCTTACTGTGATTTGGTAGACTGGGCTCACATGTGTTGCACAAGCTCCCCAGATTCTGTGTCCTTCCTCCTCCAGTAGGCACTCACTCAGAGGAGGAGACAGGACAGAGAAACCTGTAGGAAGTAGGGTGCAGAATCCAGGGAACCCACAAAACACCTGTGGACCTTATCCACCATACCACAACAAACTGGTAAGTGCTCAACTTAAATCACAAACCATTTACAGGATTACTTGGAAGTTGAGTCATTGCAACTGAACTTCTTTTCCTTGAGAGACTGAAATGTTTTGCTGCTCATCCAAACAGCTTCATCAGTCTGAAAAAAGCTACTTGTGAGTCCTCCATTTTATAGCTCACTTTGACCTCTTGTCACCCTGAGGTCAAAGTGAGCAATAAAATGTAGGACTCGCAACTAGCTTTTTTCAGACTGATGAAGCTGTTTGGATGAGCAGGAAAACGTTTTAATCTCTCAAGAAAAAAGAAGTCCAGTTGCCATAACTCAACTGTGACGTCACCCCTTTCAGAGACTGAGTTTTCAAAGGCACAACTGGGTTTATTTTGACATCCCACTGCTGTGCCACCAAATTGTGACGACACCTTCCTTTACACGTGTAATTGTGATAGAAATGGCAATGCTGCCACCTTTTATTCACTTGGTAATGCTGCCACCTTTAGAAACGTCGCCTTATGAATTGGGACCGACTCAGATGTATAAAACAAAGTTTATTGAGAAAATAATAAATATAACAATATCTGAGGATGGTATGCGTTGCCTTTAACATATAATAGATTTAATCAACTCTTCCAGCCCCCCTGTCTTTAATAACTAGTAAACAGTATAGCCCTCACTGCCTGACCTGGGAGTTGAGTCATGGCTACTGGACTTCTTTTTTGAGAGATAGAAACGTTTCGCTGTTCATCCAAACAGCTTCATCAGTCTGAATACAGCTAGTGCAAGAGACCTTCTTATAGTCAGCTTGACCTCTTGTCCCCTTGTCTGATTGGCTCATAAGATGAACAAAGCCTGAATAGGCTCGTTAGGGAGACATTAGTGTCCATGGCCTTAAGGTAAACAATGGCCTAAGGTGCTGAAACCCATCAAGAATGGGTCGTTAGCTGTCAAGAATGGGTCGTTAGCTGTGACCTGGTGGTGAAGGCTCCTTGATTTGCCTGGGTACTGTGGAAAGTACAGCCTGATAAGTAGCAGCTAGACTATGCTGGAGCCCCCCACCTCTGTTGAGGGAGGGATTTTCAATGCTGACATGAATGGCTTCCCTTACTCCTCTCTCAAACCACCTCTCTTCTTTGTCTAATATGTGTACATCCTCATCTTTGAAAGAGTGGCCTTTTTCCTTCAAATGGAGGTGTACTGCTGATTCTGGTCCTGAGCTGTTACCTCTCCTATGTTGGGCCATTCTTCTGTTTAATGGCTGTTTAGTTGCTCCAATGTAGAGGTCTGAACACTCTTCACTGCATTGGACTGCATATACTATATTGCTCCTTTTATGGTTTGGTATCGGATCCTTTGGGTGGACAAGTCTCTGCCTTAGTGTGTTCATGGGTTTGAAATAAACAGGGATGTGGTGTTTGCCAAAAATCCTTTTAAGCTTCTCCGACACTCCCGCCATGTAGGGAATGACCAGGTTCTTCCGTCGGGTCTGGGTCTCAGTCTTTGGAGAAACTAAACAGCCATTAAACAGAAGAATGGCCCAACATAGGAGAGGTAACAGCTCAGGACCAGAATCAGCAGTACACCTCCATTTGAAGGAAAAAGGCCACTCTTTCAAAGATGAGGATGTACACATATTAGACAAAGAAGAGAGGTGGTTTGAGAGAGGAGTAAGGGAAGCCATTCATGTCAGCATTGAAAATCCCTCCCTCAACAGAGGTGGGGGGCTCCGGCATAGTCTAGCTGCTACTTATCAGGCTGTACTTTCCACAGTACCCAGGCAAATCAAGGAGCCTTCACCACCAGGTCACAGCTAACGACCCATTCTTGACAGCTAACGACCCATTCTTGATGGGTTTCAGCACCTTAGGCCATTGTTTACCTTAAGGCCATGGACACTAATGTCTCCCTAACGAGCCTATTCAGGCTTTGTTCATCTTATGAGCCAATCAGACAAGGGGACAAGAGGTCAAGCTGACTATAAGAAGGTCTCTTGCACTAGCTGTATTCAGACCGATGAAGCTGTTTGGATCAACAGCGAAACGTTTCTATCTCTCAAAAAAGAAGTCCAGTAGCCATGACTCAACTCCCAGATAAACGCACCTGGATGACTGAGAATCTTCGCAGACTCACTGCCTGACAGAACTCTAACAGATTGCTCTCTCCCAGCACTCACTCTCAAAACCTTCAACTTAACTGAACTGCCTCAACTGACTAGGCTCCACCCTTTTTATATCATACAATTCCCCGCCCTCCTGCTGGGATTGGCTGAAGATTTGTATATTCATTACTCCTGTTTCCAGGGTGTTGTCACATCAACTTCCAGATAAACTCACCTGGATGGCTGAGAATCTTCACAGACATTTATAGGATTACATCTTCAGACTTGCAGAACTCTAACAAAACTAGCTGTGTGCCCTGAAGTAACCACTAACAGGCAGTACGTTGCTGTTCAAACTTCCATGTTACGCTCTTATCTCACTTTTCCAGGGCTACAATTCTTATATCCTTTAATCATTTCAACTTAAACAGTGTGTTGATTCGCCACTATGGTGATGTATTCCACTTGGTAAGACTTTTTTTCTTTTTCCTCTCCCTCAATTTTCTTTTTGAGCTGGCCAGAGAGCTCACTGGACCACCCTAGGGACTAGAGTTTCATTCTTTACTGTGTCGTAGTGTGTAGCCTCTCCAGAAGTACAGAGTGGCAAATTACTTCAGAGCCCTTTATACCTAGAAAACCTCGAGATCACCTTAATTTTGAATCAACTTCACAGTATACAATTAATATCAATACTTTTTAAAGGCGACAAATGGAAGGAATGCTTAAGGAAAAATGAGCACATGCTCACCACAAAACAAGCTACTTACTTGCTGTTCTGACTGGGTAAAAATGTTAAAACATGAGAGAATTTTATGTTCCTTCAACTTATTGCCATCCAACGTTCCCTCTAAGCTACATGGGTGAACAGGCATGTGCTACTCCGTGGCACTCACAGCTGAGAGAGTATTAACGTGCATTTGCTTCCATCTGCTGATGAATCCTGTGTGCAAGAGATGGAGTTCCCACACAGCACTCCAGAAAGTTAGAGAGAATGTTGGTCATCATTTGTCAGCCATTACAAAACAAAACCACCAAATATATAACATTTACAAACGCAAGAAATTCACAGGAAGGTTTTATATCAAATTTGTGTCATTAACAGTGCATTATTGCTAACAGTGTTCTTCAATGAGTTTTAAAACCTGCATCACAACACAGATAAGTGAAATGCAAAAAGGAGCGGGGAGAGGAAATTGTATAAGGTGCAGCTATGGTATGGCCCCAAATCTAATATTGTATAATACAGTACTAACCTACCTAACCATATTTTGCCTGCACAGAAGCCTGGCAGTACAGCAGCTCAATTCACAGAAGACACAGTGGAGGACTGAACTCCCAGCCGATAGCTCTGCAGCCAGATACCTCAACCACTGAGCTACCCAGCCCAGATAGCTATTAGGCAACTATTATTTTCATGTTTAAACAAAATATAATTTCAAAATTTCATTACATGGCACAAGGCCTGCTTCAGACCATGCAGATCAAGCAGGGAAAAGACTCAGCCACCAGAGAATGCTGCAATTCTATGCATGTCTGTTTGGAAATCCCATCTGGAACTGCCCTTCTAAAGAGTCTGACTGTTAAAGCAGACTCGCTTGACTATATGAGGAAAAGATCCTTTCATGTTGCTGCCCCTATACTTTGGAATTTTTATTTGCTGAACCCCAGTTAAGTGTGACGTTTATTTTAGTTATTTATTTTGAATATTTGTACCTCACCTTTTTCCTTGGAAAAGGTCCCAAGGTGGCTTACAATAATGAGGGACAATATACAACCCAGAACATTTAAGGTATGTTCAAGTTAAGAACAGAATTAGAAGAGGCATCTTATAACATTAATATGTAACATTAAAGCTACAAAGAGCATGCAAAAAGAAAAGAAAAATCCATTTTGAGGGGTAGAAACTAACATGAAAATCACTGGTATTCTTACGAAATATCAGTCAATGCAATCATGTATGGTAATCCATATAAAAGTCACATCATTCTGGAAAAGCTTGCCTGAAGAGGAAGGTATTTGCCTGCTCCGGAAAAGACAGCAGAGATGGGGCAGTCCTGGCCTCCAGCGGGAGAGAGTTCCAAAGTCTGGGAGCAGCAACAGAGAAGGCCCTTTCATGTGTTCTTCTGAGACACACCTGTAATTCAGAAGAAGGTGTAATTTGGGATTGTTTCACCAGTTCTTTGAATATTAGGAAACTGCTACCCCACCACTTATGTGGCAAGCATTGTGTATATATAAGAAAAACTGTAGTGGGCTTCAGATTATTTCTTTTATTTGTATTTTTATCATTTTATCATTTAATTGTTTCTTGTTATATATGTTATTGTGGTGTGCACTGTTATGGCTCTTTGGACAGAATTATATACAGATGAAAGTAAATAATGATAATAATAAATAAGCTTTAGCATGTATTTTTGTTCATATAAATTAAAGCAGATTTACTATGTCAACAGGTCAACCCACTGCTATACAGTGTGATCATAAGGCTCTTCCCTTGGACACTGGTAAGGACTTGAGAACAGTCATGGATTGAACTTGTTCTCTGACTTGCATTGGATGATTTATGATTTCATGAAAGCTCACACTGTGGCATGCCAGGTTGATTTGTTGCTTAGCTAACTGGATTTAGTGGGCTCAGAGGCAACCTAAGTGTGTTTGCCTCTTGAGAGAAGGAAAGAGAGATGGTGCCTCCTCCATTTCACTGATGGAGCAGACCGAGATCTGACTTTTGAGGGTTTTCTTTTTTAACATGGTAGAGTCCACTACCATGTGAAGACACCAGGCTGTGTCAGAGGATTCAAAGGCAGATCATGTCCCAAAGTAACAGAACTAGATAGAAGGCTCTAGAAATAGCTGGGCCAGGTGCAGCGGTGGTTACTACTACGAGCTCCAGCATTCCTTTCCACCGTTGCTTCGTGTCATTTTAACTGACATGTTGGACTGGAAATCCCCCATCTTCTTTATTTCTGCGGGCAGAATGATTCGGTTAGAACGACACCAGCACCCCTCCCTGCTCAGGGAATATAAAACTATATCGTCTAATAAAAAAAGAGTCACGTCTCAAGACCTAAGCCGGGCAGGAGGCGGGACACGGACAGGGACACACAGCCCTGCTTTCCGCTAGAGAGGATGCATCCATCCCCTTGCACGGCGAGGAAGCCAAAACGCCTGCCAACAAGCTTGCCGGGGCTCGCCGTCCGGGGGCCACAAACCCGACCGGGGAGGCGCCGGGCCCTGCAGTGCTTGGAGCTGCCGCTGGGGGGCGCGGAATGCCCTCCGCCGCTCGGGAGGCGCAAGGCAAGGGGATGCGGACGGGGCCATTTGCGCTGCCAGGAGGGGGGGGGGGGAGCGGGGACGCGGGTTCCTCACGGAGAGGCCTTGGCCGGGGCTGACGGGGGGGGGAGCGGCGGCGGGATGGGTCCGGGGCATGTAGGCCGCGGCCCTGAGACGGGGGCCGAAAAGCGGGCCGCGGCCTCTGTAAGCCTCGTCCCGCGCCCGGCTGACGGGGGTGGGTGGCGGGGGTGTGGGAAGCGATTGGTTGGGGCCGCCGGCGGGGTCAGTCCTCTTTGAGTGGGTGCCGATGTCGGAGGCGTCTCCAAAGTGTCCCTGGGAACCAGGTAATCGGGGCCGCGGGGGTCGCCCGGACGGGCCTCGCTGGGACACCGGGAGCTACTGGGGGACGCCCGCCGGGGACGCTCCGAATCTGGGCGGCGGAAGCGGGCTCGGGTCGGGGAGGAGGGAGAATGAGATGCCGGGGTCGCTGCTGCTGCTGCCGCTGCCGCTGCTGCTGCTCCCGCCGCCTGCATGGAAGAAAGGAACCGCCTCCTTCGCCTCCTCGCCTCCTCGCTTCCTTTTCCCTTCTGTCCCGGCGGCGGCGGCGGCAGCAGCAGCAGCAGCAGCAGCAGCAGCAGCAGCAGCAGCTAGTAGGTTAAAAGTGGGGCGGGTGTGGGTGGGACGCAGGAACCCTGGTGGAGCCCTTACCCTACGACAAGGTTGTTGGGTATCTGTCCCGCCCCGAGGAGACGGAGGTGGGACGGGACGGGACGGGACGGGTGGGTGGCGGCGCCCTTGGGGAGCCGAGCCTGTTGCCCACCCAGGGGGCTGCATGCCGCTGTTGAAAGGTGCAAAGCAAATAAACGAGCATTCAGGGACACCGAACAGAAGCCAAATCGTATGCCTCTCCATGGCAGGTATATTGCCCCTCACAGAAGACACATTTCGAAACACATTTGGCAGGTCTTTTCGTGGAATATATATTGGAACAGGCGATTTTAAAGTTTTGACTAAATTTCCTGGAGTTAAAGGGGAAAGCTGCTTCGATGCCCTGAGCACATCGGATCTCGCTTGATCTCGGAAGCTAAGCAGGTTCGGGCCTGGCTAGTACTTGGATAGGCGACCACCAGGCAATATCAGGTGCTGTAGGAGCTTGGAGTAGGAATTGGCAAGCTACTCCAGTACTCCTGCCAAGAAAGCCCCATGGACATGGGGTCAGGAAGAGCCTGTCATGACTGTAACGACACAACAACAACATAGGGGAACAGCAGTGGTGCAAGTTTACTGGTGGCAACAAGTTATATAGGTTGGTTATGACAAAAGGAGATTGTAAAGACAGAATCTGCCTCACCTGGGAGAAGGGGCATTAAGATGCATTGTGTTGGGATAAATAAAAACAAGGATGGAATAGTGTGTCCGAGAAGGATCTTGAATTTACATAAGTGCTAATAGCATCTGACAACTAGGGACTAAATAAGAAATAGATACTGGTGATGTGAAGCAGTTTCACTGTACCACACAGGATACCCAGTAAATGTTTTATCCTTATTTACCTTCTCTGTGCCCTTATTCCATTATATTCATTTTCTAAACTAAAAATCTCAAATGTTGCCAAATCTCCTGATGAGAGTTGTTCCAGACACTTGGAGGTTTTGACTGCCTTGTACTGCACATTTCTGATGGTAAAACATGTGTTTGGAGTTACAGTGACCAATGCAGCCCAAGTGTGGCAATACCATACAGTACTTTATATATAGGCATTCCTACATTGTAATGATTGTTTTAAATGTGTCTCTGAATGGTAATCATTAATAGAATTTGCTTTTGTAAATTGTAGACAGCTACCAGGTTAGGCAGATTTAAAAGATATTTGCACTAATTTGTGAAAGCTGTTAGTAAGACCTGACAGCACACACAACAACAACAACAACAACAACAACAACAACAACAACAACAACAACAACAACAACAAATGCCATTATTGCCTATAATTCATGTCAGGTTTCCATTACTTTTCAAAGCACTATGCTTTGGAATTTCCATTACTGTACTGAAAAAAGATGAGCAACAAAGTGTTACTAGGGAGTGTTGTGTTTGTCCTACTCATGTCCTTCCCATGAGGACCTGGTTGATCACTGTAGGAACAGCATGTATAACTAGATAGGCCTTGAGCCTAATCTGGCAGAGCTTCTCCATGCATTATGCTATCCCTCCCCTTGAGAAAGTGCACATATCTCACCCCATTTGAAGACTGAACTGTCACCCCATTTGAAGACTAAAATGTGGTTACTGCACTTGATTTTGAGCCTCATGGTACTTCCTTGGAGGGTTTTCTCCCTTCAAGTCATTGGCAGTGTCCAGAAGTAGCTTAACCTTTTAGTCCAGATGGTTCAACAGCTAGTGAAAGCTACATTCATCAGCACAGTCCTCTGTCCCAAGTGTTGACTTGAGTATGGAAATTGTGATTCTTTAGTCTCTAATTTCTAAAAGCGTAAGATACAGATCTCATTTGAATATAGTTGCACTGATTTTTGTGGGGCTGGCTTCTGAATAGACCCACATAGGATTACACTTTATCTCCTGTAATTCATTCTTCATCTAGTATGCATGAAAACAGGATGGCTATTACTTGAAGACGTATTACCTTTATTCTTAACTGACTGAAGATCATACAGGCTGCAGGTCACTATTAATGAATGAGTGCTTTTTTTCCACTTGCCCATTTAATTCTCATGCTCATCTTCATAGGTTTTTTTTTAATTTTGCTCTGTGTCTTCAGTTCTCAATGTAATATAATTAATATTATATATTTTCCTTTGTCCAAGGAGTTCAGGGTGGCATCACACAGTCTTCTACTGTATCCTCATCCCAAACCTGTGATATACCCACAATGAAAAATGGTGCTGGATCAAGGTTGCCAGTGACCTTCATGGCCTAGGTGGGATTTGAACTAGGTGTATGTAATCAGACCGCTAGGCTTTCATGCGATCCTCTGCATCCGTACTTGGGCATATCCAGATGAAAATAAAAACATATTTTTGTGCACCTTAAAGACTTAATTGTTATATGTCAGTGTTCATGGGTGCATCAACTTCTACAGACCTCCATGGAAGTTCACTTTTAAATATAACAGACTTTAAAAGATGCCCCACATTTTTGTTTTTTGTTTTTTGTTCTTATTTTTGTCCATATCTGGTGCACAAGCTAACATAGCCATTTCTCTGAAAACTACTTAGGAAGTAAGTTCAGCAAGACTTAATTTGGGATAAATATTTAATAAGCATGTGCAGGATTGGAGTCTTCTGAAACTCTCCTGTGTAGGTCCCAGTACCATTGGCAGGAGCAACAGAATGTATTGGTAGTACATGTTAGATGTTGCTTGTAAGGCTGTGCAACAGTGGCTAAGCGCTGGCACTCCTCAAAAATATGGACACCAACTGCATTCAATAAATCATAATCCTTTACAAAAACCATAATGCAGTTAAAGTAGGACCCCCATATCCACTCATTCATTAACCAGTGATTCAGTTATCCACAGTCGGCAGAGGAAAAAAAATAAGTAATTCAGCAGCTGTAAAGCAAGCTACTGTCATCAAACACCAGCTGTGGAAGCAAGCTACTGTCACAAAACAGCAGTTTTGGAGGTTTGGGGGTGTTCTGTCTTATCCATGGTTTTCGTTATCCAATCCCCAGTGGTTACTGGGGTCTTACTGTAACTATTTTGACCTTTATACTAGGTATTTTGCACTAGAACAAAAAAGGCAAAGTGTGCTGCTTATATATCATCCCCATAGTGCTTAAAGCACTCTCTGGATAGTTTACAATTTAATTAAGCAGGCTAACATTACCCCTTTCCAGCAAGCAGGGACCTCATTTTACCAAACTCAGAAGGATGGAAAGCTGAGTGAATCTTGAGCCAGATATCGGGGATTGAACTCCTGGTGGTGAGCAGAGTTTTGGCTGCAGTACTGCAGTTCAACCGCTGTGCCACAAGGCTTCTGGATGGAGTTTACTTGAATATGTTATGGAGTCAATAATAGAATTGCAGAATTACAGAGTCAGAAGTGATCCTAGAGGTCAGCTATTTCTACCTGCATGGTTACAGGAGATCCACAGCTAAAACACTCCTGACAGATTGCTGTCCAATCTCTGTTACAGATAGACTATTATGTTGTCTCTTAACTGTCAGGAAGTTCTTCTTGATGTGTAATCAAAATTGGAGGCTGTATTTAGCTAGTGCTGTGTTACATGATCAACTCAGTGTCTTTCAACTTGGAGCATTGATATTGGAATCTATGTAGCCATAGAGAGTAAGCTTTTCTAATCGTGGAAGAACCTATCTTTTAATTATTCTAATGTTCATCTGACGATTGGTGTATTTTGTTTAAAAAGGAGGCAGCTATTCAAGTTTTGCCTCTTATTTCTCAGGCAGCAAACATCAAGATGTCTGAAGAAGTCAGTATGTGCTTGTGACATGAATGCTTGACTGAATGGTGTTCAAGTAACCTGCCTGTGAAACTGGTTCTAAAGTTTACACTTCTGTCTCCCTAAGAAGTAGTATACTAACCAACAGGTCAAAAGCCTAGCACTTTAGGGCTTCAACTTTATGTAAAATAACCCAATGAGTTTTCAGAAGAGGCATGTTTGTAACGGCACTGTGTATGTTCAATACATTCCTGGAATCTCCAGTGTGTCACAGTGGAAACTTTTATTCAGCTTGCAGTTGATATTAGGAGAAGCTCAGTGGCAGCATGATCTACTCACCCTGAATCAGAATACATGTGTAGGAGCTTCATGGCACAGCAGTTAAACTACAGTACAGTGGAACCTTGACTTACATGCCGCTTGACTTACAGCATATTTGACTTGCAGCAAGAAGGGGCCTGTTTGACTTGCATCGCGGGCTCTGACTTACAGCTCGGAGCCCCAGCGCAAGGCCCCGGAATCAGACCGCAGCCATGACCCAGCATCGCAGCTGTCGCCTCCAAACTGCTCCTGCCTTCTTTCTATCCTCCGGCAGCGGCTGCTTCAGCGTGGCCAGCTCCGAGCACCTGGAGCTGGTCCTCAGCCTCGCCGAAGCCGCTTCTGCCGCCGGAGGAGAAGAAGGGCCAGGAGCCCGGGGCTGGCTTCGCTGGTTAGACAGTCGGCTCAGTCTTGTAAAAAATCTGGCTGCAGAATTCTGGTCCACAATGGAAGCATTTTGGTTGGGGAGCTGTACAGTTATGGGACTCTAATTGTAAGCATAGGGTTGTTCAGAACTTGGAACGTCAGGTTAAAAATCAGTAAAACTTAAACATTGTTGCTATGAGCGTTAAAAAGTGGAGGCGTATAGTGGACTATAATTCCACTGCCTCCTCCTCTCTTTGAAGAGACATTTCATTTACATCCCCAGAAGGAATCTCCTATCCCAGTCAAATTTGTGTTAAATTGCTGTTTTCGGGGGTCTTTTTCATCTGGAACGGATTAATCCACTTTCCCATTACTTTCTATGGGAATGGATTAATGACGTAAGTCAAGGTTCCACTGTACTGCAGTCAAAATTCTGCTCGCGATAAGAGGTGAATTCCAGGTAGGCAGCTTGAGGTTGACTCACCCTTCCTTCTTTCCATGGTCAGTAAATTGAGTACCCAGCTTGCTGCGGTGGTGTGTGTGTGTGTGTGTGGGACAGACGTTAGGTGATGTGTAGCCTACATACTTAAAGAAAAGCAAAGGGTGTAGTGCCAACGTATAATGCTTAAAGCACTCCCTGGGCAGTTCAGAATTTAATTATTCAGGCTGTCCCCCAAGTGTGTTGGGTACTCATTCAACATTAAAATGAACAATTAAAGGCAATTTTGTCAATTTTCTAATGTACAGTTGTGTTCTACTGTCAGAAAAAAGGGAGCATAGAAGTACAACAAATAAACAAATGTTAATAAAAAGGAAGCAAAAGAAAAAAATTCTTCAAAGTGTTTCAGAAGCAAAACTTTTGGAGTGACAGTGAAATGGTGCTAATTGCACCCCACGTTCTGTGTATGGTTGCCTTTGGAAAATGTTTGGAAAATTCCGTGGGCCTAAAATGCCACAACCAAATTGCTAACTGGGAGTGGTTACAGGGATCACATAACACCCCCCTCTGGTTGCAGCAGCTCCATTGGCTGCTGATCCGTTTCCAGGCAAAATTCAAACTTTTAAGCCAGAAAGCTTGGGTCCAAGCTATCTAAATGATCAGATCTCCCCATAGTAGCCTACCTGGGCATTAAGATCATCAGAGGAGGCCTTTCTCTCAGTCCCACCACCCTCACAGGTGGGCCGGGGGTGGGGCTGTACTTGGGAAAGGGCCTCCACTGTTGCTGTTCCTGGACTCTGGAAATCCTATGGGAAGCTAGGCTTTTCTGTTCTTCTGAAGCAATTAAAGACATATTTTTTCAGGCAGGCTTCCCCTTAGCAACTGGCAGCTTGACGGGTTTTTATAAATGTGCTTTTTATTGACCATTTAAAATATAATATTTGTTTAATACTTTTTTCCCTATTTGTATATTCACTGTTTTTAGCTTTTAAATATTGTCTTTTAATTGTTATAAACATCTTTGAGTCCTCTTGAGGAGAAAAGTGCGGCAACAATATTTTAAATAAATAAATAAATAAATAAATAAATAAATAAATAAAAATAAATAAATAAATAAATGATAACAACACTATTAATAGTTATGTTACTTTTAAACTGTAAACATCATTGGTAGATTTGCAACCCAGAACATCACAAGTTACAAGTACACAGTTACTTAAAACGTTTTAATTTCCAAGCTATGAATAAGGCAAATAATGCTTAAAACTAGAGCTATAGCGGAGCTAATCTATTTTGAGCAAATACTTGGGTTAGGAACACGAAAGCATAAGTAACAAAAGCCTGAATATATTAGTTCCTGTGACATATGAGAACAGTTGCTGTTCTTAGTAACATGAATCTTGTAACATGAATCTAAGGCCATCTTAAGCACTTGGGCCATGATCAGTCAGTCTCGTTTGATTTTGGAAGTGAAGCAGGGTTGGGCCTAATTAATGTTAGGATGGGAAGCCACCAGAATCCTGCTGTAACGTAAAGAAAGAGACTCATTTTAGACCCTGGAGAACGCTCCATTGTGGATATGCAGTTGCCAGTAGTGGGTTAGATTCACCAATGGTTTGACTCAGTCAGTTTCATGTGTTCCTGTTACTTAATTGTATCATCTTGGGATCCTAGCCAAACATCCATAAGTTGTACAAGTCAGCTTTACGACTTTGCCTTTAAAATATGAGAGTGGAATAAAACTAGTTCATAAACATTAATGAAGGTAGTGAGAATTACATGTGGATTGGTGGAGATTATGCAACACATTATTGATAACAGATGGCAAAATCGTATACTGTCCAATATGAGAATTGGACAAGTGCAAGACTGTGAAAAAACACAGCGGTATTTGCAAGTCACTGTTTCTAAAACGTTGTGTTCTGCTTCTTCAGCCTGTGAAGGATACTTCATTATGATGAATGTAAGGAAGTTAAGGATGATAGGACATAGAGTCAGTTTATTAGTCTCATATTAGCAGCACATTTTCACTCTACAGTAGTCTTTATATAAGGAATGCCTTAGTCAAAACACAAGTTTCTGGAAGCTTGGACTCTGACGCTTATTGGACATTTCAGGATCATGCGGATGTAACAGCAAGAAATCCTTATCGAGACATAGAAATGTGAGAGAGAAGATTCACCATTATTCACTACCTAGCATTGCTTGACTTTGAGATGATTTCTTGTTAAGTTAGATTTTAGAATAACGTAGATAGCCATGGATTTCAGTAAAGAGTTAGGAAAGGTTACTTAGAATAGTATTTTTTGTTTTTAGGGCAAATATGCTTACATATTGAGTTTATTTTACTTTGTCATTCTGTTTAGAAATAAAACTTCATTATACAGTGGTCCCCTGCCCTTTGACGGTTCATATACTGCGGTCCCGCTATATCGGAGTATTTGAAAAAAGGCCCCCTAGGGTAAGGGGGGGAAGTCCTGTTTCAAGCCTCTCATATTTACCCCAGGACTGGCCCCATACAGGCCTGTGAGGGCCTTCCTGGGCCTTCTGGAGGCCCCAAAAGGGCCTCCCTGCAAACCGGAAGTGACTTCCGGATCACTGAAAATCATTTCTGAGGCGTCCAAGAGGCTTTCTAGGCCTGTCGGAGGCCTCAGAAATGATTTCCAGTTTACTGGAAGTCACTTCCAGTTCGCAGGGAGGCCCTTTTTGGGGCCTCCAGAAGGCCCGGGAAGGCTCTCAGAGGCCCGTTCAGGGTAGGGCCAGGCTGGGGGTAAGTAGAAGAGCCCCCAGCTAGCCCCCCCCCAGGCCTGACTCGACCTGCATCCGCATATCATGGATTTTCAATATCGCAGGTCAGGTCAGATCCCTAGGCCCCATGATAGGCGGGGGATCACTGTAATTTACTTTGCCTTTGAAGAAATCATTTGTTTTGGTAAGTTTTGGTATGTTAAAAGAACCCAGGAATTCACCTTGTGATTATTGCAGCAGTTTCTCTGCAGGGAGCTGGAATTTGCTTATAAATCACAGATCAGATGAGCTGATTTTCGAGCATGGTGGCAGCGGTGGGATTGCCTTCTAAGGGCTCTTTGAAGTAATTGTAAATCCTCAGAATTTATGGCATAGCAATGAGATAACGCTCCATTGTGGACATACTAGAGAAAGGAGAGTGAAAGGATTTTTTCTAATTGAATGCCTAAATGGCTTATGTTCTCAGTTCTCTGTAAAAGAGTTTTTTGAAGGCAAAGCCCTAAATGATGATTTAATTTGTTAGCATATTTTCAGGTTTGTTTTTTAGTGAAAATGTGCTGCTAATATGAGACTAATAAAATAACTCTTATGTCCTATCATCCTTAATTTCCTTACAACTAATAATTTTGTCAGCCATGACATCTTGTTTGACCTTTGACCTCTTTCTAGTTACCTATTTTTATGCTCGTGGCTGAGCAGAAAGAATTTGCATGGATGTGGAGCTGACATTGTCTTTACTGTCTTTACTTGTCTTTCTTTCTCATGCATTTCAATTTTTTTTACACAATTTGGGCTTTTAAGTTATCATCATGTTTGTGCAAATCTGTTGAGGCTTTCCAGATACTTTCAA
Source organism: Phrynocephalus guinanensis (assembly GCA_037367245.1). Taxonomy (NCBI): domain Eukaryota; kingdom Metazoa; phylum Chordata; class Lepidosauria; order Squamata; family Agamidae; genus Phrynocephalus; species Phrynocephalus guinanensis. The sequence goes on from CM074739.1 coordinate 42,120,233, forward strand.
TATAAAAACAGTATATAACAGGCAGATGGCATCTTCTGCTTCTTATAATAAAATGACAGTGATTTAGCTGAAAAGGTTTTTAATGAACAAGTAATAAAGACATTTATTGTTAACGGTGCAAAAAGGAGATGGTGACTGGTGAGAAAAGGCCTTTTCAGTAGTTGCTCTCCAACTGCGAAGCAGTCTTTCAAGAAAATTCTTCATGTCTTTCTGGCACACATTTGAGCATCATTTATTTCCTACCAGCTGTTTGAATAATTCTAGTAGTCTGAGGATTCCTAGTTTTTTTTTTTGAAAAACAATCCTTATACTCCAATTCCTCCCTTTTAATGTCTATGACCTTAATTTTGTGATGATGTGAGTTTTGGTCTGTTATCTTTTATGTTGCTTGCTTTTAAACTGTTTACATTTTTGCTTGATGCATTGCATTACATTATGGTGTAATGCAGAAATCTCATAAATAAATGAATAAATATAAACACGAGCACACTCTGGACATTCTAACTATGGCCTCTGCATAATATGCTTCTGATGCAGCGCCACAGTGGTGAGATGTCTTTCTTTTACGCTCTTCCTTGCAACCATTTTAGCAGCTCAAAATGAGGTCTAAGGAATTTCCCAGTCGGGATTCACAGGCTGTCAGTGAAAAGGGGAGTTTACCAAAACCTCACGTCTGTTTGACTTCATTTTTCAGCTCCCGGATGTCCAATATTAGGTCTGGTCTTCTGTGTTTATTTCAGTGCAGACATTTTAGGTTTAGGTTGTCAAACCTGTGGAGGAAGGGGTTCTAAAGCTATTTGTTTACAAGAGCTCACTACTGAGAAATGTTATGTTGGAGCCCCTTTTAAAATGATATTCCTATGTTGCTGATTGTGCCTGAGGTTTCTCATGATCAAAAATAATGTGAAATAATGGTCCCCCCTCTCTTTTAGTAAAAATCAGTGGCACAAGTCAAAATGCAGAGCACTCCAAACCACACTGGACCTATCTTGTCCCCAGCAATGCTGCCGCCCTCAATAACAGGAACAAGTTCACTGGCTCTTCAGCCCTCAGTCAATGGATCTCTCCCAGAATTATCTGTGGATTGTACTAGTACTGCTACTGGCCTGGTCGATGCTATGCCTTCTGACAACTCACTGGGTAAGGTGGTGGTTGACGTAAATTAGTGATTTCTTTGTATGTTATCAACTTCAGGCTTGTTTGTTTGTTTGGTTTTTGGAATGAATATTTCTCCTAGAGCACAAATTGAAATGATTACTTTAAGATAAATTGTTAAAACAGTATCAGCACTGTTTAACTCTTTTTGTGAATTTGTGTTTGTTATTTAGCTTCTGAACAGTACTGGAAAGACCTCACCTCTTCTAGCCTGGCTGTAAAGTTTAGAACTGCAGGAAGTGATCCAAGTGCATTTCCTACTTCAGAACAGAATGTCTTAGACATTTTTTTGGCAGAAAGTGCTATTCCTTTTGTAACTCTGTAAATAAAATGCTGTTCTTGTCCTTAAACAGTGAAACATTGGCCTCCAAAGCAAACTTGCTGTGAAATGTTGTGTTGGACATTAGCGCAAAGAGTGTAAAAGCAAGCATTCTAAAGCTTAAATTGCAAATGTTTAGATTTAAAAATTTGAAATGTTAAAACTACTTGAACAGTAAAGAATGGTGACTATTATAATTCAAGAAATTATAGATACTTCTGAAATTGGACATGCAACAATTTCAGTTTCAGGCAATTTTATCATTCATAATGAATGGAATCAGTAAATTACAATACTTATGTTTAAAACATATTATATTATATATTTGTAAAATATATATCTTGAATTGAATATATTGTATATACTCAAGTATAAGCTGAGTTTTTCAGTCCTTATTTTTGGCCCTTAGTTTATCCTTGAGTCATTTTTTGGGGGGGGGGGTTAAATTAGATGCTCAGATGGCTTGGGGAGGGCAAGTCCTGATCAGGCGAGCCATATTGGTGCCTCCACTTCCCATATGATTCCAATGAGAAGGTTTAGGGGTACCCGCTTTGGAGCCTCATAACTCAGCCCCTTTACCCCCAAATGTTTCCAAATTTCATGGTATCCCCTAAAATTGCTTTCTGAAGGTACCCCTGCTACTTTGGTGCCCCCAAGATAAGTAATTTTGAGTGCATGTTTTTTTAAAAAAATATGCACTCAAATATTATTTTAAAAACATGCAATCAAAATTTACTTACCTTGGGACTCCAAAGTAGCACGGGTACCTTCCCAAAGTGATTTTAGGGAACCTCCTGAAATTTGGAAACAGTTAGGTGTAAGGGAGCTTAGTTATGAAGCTCTAAAGGGGCTGGGGGTAGTATTGGGAACTGTACAGGGACTGTGGAGGCAATAAGGGGGTTTATTCTATGGTATTATATACTTGAGTATAACAAAAAATGCCCTTGGCTTATACTTGAGTCAATTAATTTTCCTAGTTTTTTGGGGGTAAAATTAGGCCCTTGGCTTATACTCAGGTCAGCTTATACTCGAGTATATATGGTAGTTGACATGAAAATAAAATACATATTAAAAGATCAACAGTTTGTAGAGAATCATTATCTTAGTGGTATTCTTTCTTAAGCTTGGTAGCTGAAATATTTTAAGAGTAATTCTTCCTTATGTAAACTTCTGTATTCCTGAAAAGTTTTCAAATGTAAAAATTAATAATCGGTATGTTTATTTTCTTTTGAAGACAACATGGCAAACCCCAAAGAGAAAACACCAATGTGTCTAATAAATGAGCTAGCCCGTTTCAATAGAATTCAACCTCTTTATAAACTTCTGAATGAACGAGGGCCTGCTCACGCCAAGGTAATATATATTTTGTGGATATCACATTTCTTACTTCATTTGAGCAAATTGTTTAGCAAATTATGTCCTCTTCAGTGTAACATCCCTATGGTTATGAAATAGATGAGCAGACTCTAAATTGGGCATGAGCTGCAGATAACAAAAGTTAAAAAAATGAAATTCAGCATAAAAATATAGACTTGCATTAGTGTTGATTCCAGCCAAGTTTGTTTACAAAAGTATGCATGGAAAATACGTCTGTACTTCCCTTTGTTGTTAAAATACATTTCATGAAGGAGTAGGCTGATTCTTGGACTGGAGGTTCAGGGTAATCTTTGAAAGGTAGTTGCCCTTCAACTGAGATGTTGATAGTAGTCCTATTTGCCCTATATGTCTGTATAGATGTTTACAGTGCAGCTGACTCTCGGTGAACAGACATGGGAAGCTGAAGGAAGCAGTATTAAAAAAGCTCATCATTCTGCTGCTAGCAAAGCTCTGAATGAAAGTACTCTCCCCAAACCAACGCCTAGACCACCCAAAAACAATGTTAATAATAATCCAGGTATGTTGTGCTTTTATTTCCCATTTTATCATATTCTGCTTTGTTTCCTGTAATTTCAAAGATGAGTTGTACTATATGAAAAATGGGAATTGACAGAAGGTAAGATAAACTGACTACAGTGGACCCTTGTAGAACAAACGGTTTGTATAACATAAAATTTGTACAACATAAAAATTTCCAGAGATAGGGGAAATTTGCTTAACATAATTGCCTATGGGGCAAATCTGTACAACATAAAAATGGGATCACTCTGTTTTCAATGCATTCCTATGGGAAATTTGTATAAAGGAAAATTTGCTTAACATAATTTCATTTGGAATGAATTAATTCCTTTATACAAGGTACCACTGTATCTGTAAATGGGCAACATGTCATGTATGTATATTCCACAGCTGAGGCCACTGGAAATTCATACTTCTTCAAGGTTTGACTGTTAAGAATGAAAATGAGAACTGAATTAAGTGGCTGGCAAGGACATTATGACTAGATACAAAATCAACAGCATTGATCTGATTTCTTTTTAATTTAACGGCTGATATCCTGCTTCACTATCATTCCAGGATAGTAGGAATGACATCGCCATCACTGGCAAGTGGCTGATAATTCAAGATGTCCTTTGGTGATTTCAGGGCACATGCAAGTTTGCTACATTGTGTACAAACCACACATACCCGAAAGTTGTCTTAGATCAGTTGTTATTTACCTTTAATCAGTGGCAGTTTGGCTCTTTGGATGGCATCATCCTTGTTGCGAATATGGATCAGCACAGCAGGACTTCAGCCAGTAATACTAGGTGCTGAATAAACCTTACATTTCTTCAAGAGAGTCAAGTTTAGTCTTTGTCTGCTGTGTCAAATCCGTACCCTTGATTGTTGCCTGGCTGCGGTCCTGGATTGGACCAGGACCCACAGGCTCAGGCTCAACCCAGGCAAGACCGAGGTTATGTTCTTCGGGGGCTCGTCGGAGGGGTACTGTGGCCCTCTTCCCAGTCTGGGTGGGTCCGCCCTCCAGCTGGCGCAAAGAGTGCGGAATCTGGGTGTCGTCCTGGACCCGGATCTGACCCTGGATTCTCAGGTGTCAGCCGTGGTCAGGTCGGCCTTTTACCATCTAAGGCTTATCGCCCAGATTCGCCCGTACCTCGATGAGGGCTCCTTGAGGACAGTGGTACAGGCGCTGGTCATGTCGAGGCTGGACTATTGCAACGCTCTCTACATGGGGCTCCCCTTGAAACTTGTTCGGCGATTGCAGCGGGTGCAGAATACGGCGGCCAGGCTGGTGGTTGGTGCGCGTCGTTATGACCGCGCCACCCCCATCCTGGCTCGCCTACACTGGTTACCCGTTGCCTCCCGAATAAGGTTCAAGGTGTTGGTTTTGGTTTACAAAACCCTCCATGGCTTGGCGGAGCGTCTTCCCAGACAATTAGACCTGGCCCGGCCCACCCGTGCTTCGGTGGCCCTTTCCCTGCGGACGGTCCCCCCGAGGGAAGCCCGAAAAGTGCGTACTCGCAGTCGGGCTTTCTCGGTGGCGGCACCGGCAATTTGGAACAAACTCCCAGGTGAATTACGGCTGGCTCCCTCGCTGGCGGCGTTTAAGAAGAGCCTTAAGACCATGCTCTTCCGAGAGGCCTATGGCGAGGGTTAGGGACCCTGCTCTCTCTTTTTTTTCCCCTCCCTCCCCGCCTATTTAATCTTGGATCTAATTGTTTTTAGCAAATCTGTTGTCCATTGCTTGTGTTTGATTTTATCTGTTTTCTACTTTTATGTTGTTAACCGCCCTGAGTCCCCATCGTGGGAATAGGGTGGTATATAAGAGCTATAAATAAATAAATAAATAAATAAATAAATAAATAAATAAATAAATAAATAAATAAATAAATAAATAAAGGCAGTGTTTAGGGCTAGAATCCTGTTGCATTGTTCTTCATGCACAATGAATGCCCTATTGCTGAACAAGTGACAAAACTGGGGAGGAGCAAAGTCAGAAAAAATGCTTCAACTGTATATCAGACCATGTGTTGAAATAAAAACTGCCAGTGCTTTATTGGTTTCAGTTGCTACAACTTTGTCCAGCAATGAGAGAATGATCTAGGTATCATCCAATCTATCTGCTGATTGATGAAACTGTCTTCAAGCTGCTTACTAGAGCAAAGTGCAAGATGACTAAGACATGGGAGATCTCCATGGACCCAATTCACTTTATGTGCCCTGTCACCTGGAAGTGAAGTGGATGTCATAAGAACAGAAGAACAGCTTTGCTGAAACAGGCCACAGTCCATCCAGTCCAGCATTCTGTCTCACACAGTGGCTCACCATTTGCTATTCCCAAGCAGATGTCTTCGCTTGCTTACGATTCCCTGCAAATGGCATTGAGAGATATCCTGCCTATCTCTCCAACCCAGAAGTTGTCCTTAGGCATCCATAATGATAGCCCTTGATACCCTTGTTCTCCATGAACTTGTCAACTCTTTTCTTAAAGCTGTCAAGGCTGACAGCTGTCACCACTTCTTCTGGCAGGGAGTTCCACAGACCAGTGATCCTGTGGGTGAAAAAGTGCTTTCTCTTATTTGTTTGAGATCTAGCACCCAAAAGTTTCATGGAGTGCCCCCTAGTTCTAGTGTTGTGGAACAGGGAAAAGAGTTTTTCATTGTCTACTTTGTCCACACCGTGTATGATTTTATAAACTTCAATCAGGTCCCCTCTCAGATGCCGTCATTCAAGAGGAAAGAATTGGGGATCTGGCTTTATTCGTCCCAAGATTCTTTAAGGAAAGGGGAAGGACATTCAGTCCCTCTTTCTCTCAGAACTGTATCTGACCCAGTACCCAAATTGTCCAATAGAGGTGTGACAAGATGAGAGTACCTGTAGTGATTAAATAGAGCCTTAAAAACATCTCACCTACCCACACAGAATTCCCACTTATCAACTGATACTTGAAGATAGAGGATAGATGGCGAAGGATTGGGCGAAATTGGCAATGTCACTTTTTAGTCTCCCCTGGCATGCTCCAAAGCAAAAGAGATCTGTAGGGAGTCTTCCAGTGTGGAAGAATAGGAAGCTTTAAAGCAAGGATAAAAGGCCATGTCTGATCGTGTCATCAACTTCCATGGGTGCACATGGTCGCAAAAGGATTTCAAGTGTTGTAACACGATCCTCCATTCTTCGAATTTAAAATTGAACTTATCTTCATAGCTGCAGGAGAAAAGGAGGTGGAAGTGGAACTGTGAGAACTTCCGATTGCTGTGTGGATGTACCTGAGAAACAGAAAAACCTGTTTCATTTAGAGTACATAATAACAATCTTGTATATTTTTATTTTAACTCAGTTTCAGGCAGTTTCGTATCTCACAAGTTTGTGTGCGTTGCCAAACAGGTATCAACCAACACAGCTGGTTATTCCAGCTTTGCAAATGAAAAAGTGATAAGAATAATAATCAGCAAGAGAAGCATTTTAACAGCATTCAGATGGAACTGTATCCATTCCATACAGATCTTCAATATGCATGCATGTATTGTTCTGCTTGACCAGCAGAGGGCTGTAGAACCTTTTAATTCCTTATGAAGTTATGACCAGTATACCTAAATCACAAAAATATAGGCTTTAGATTTAACTCATTTTTGAAAGTGCACAAGCCTTGACTTACATGCAATATTCATGAAAATGACCACCAATTAATTCAATTCTAAATAGGAAGGCTCCCTGTGCTTTAATATGTGTGTGTTTTTAAAATATGTTAATATCGCAGTATGGACATTACCATTATTTACCTTTACCAGCCAAAATGTCTCAGCTTTATTTCTTTTTATTTGATGTATCAGAATGAGATGGCAAAGTTATATGACTATAGAAATTTAATAATCATGTATATTTAAGCAGCGCTCAGAATCATTCAAAGTTGTCAAGGTGAGTGTTGAAAATTTAACATCCCTTGGAAATGTGTTCTCTATATAAAAGAACTTACTCTGTGCAGATTTTGTAACTATAATGGACCATGAGGAATGCTAGGTTGACTAGCATTGTTGTTTGTTTTAGCTTTCTGATGCAATTGTGTAAAAGAGTAGCTTCCACATCACTCATTTCTCAAATAGGAAGCCAACAAAATTAGTGTGGAACCTCTTCAGAGATGAGGATGTAACAAGTACAGTTTATGAGTACCTTGGTTTGCGAGTGTTTCCCAAAATGAGTAGAATTTTAAATACAAATTTGCTTCATTTTGTGAACAATGTCTTGCAGAACGAGCACCTCCAGTGCTTGTTTTGCAATCATGGCCTGGCTCACCTCTTCCTCCTCTTCCTCCTCCTGACTGGAGGTGGCCTCTGGGGCTCAGCGTTGGCCCGGTGATGCCTGGAACAGGCCTCCGGGGTGTCCAGTGTTGAGAGCAAAAGCTAAGACTAGGCCCCTACACCACTGTCTCATAATTATTTTTTGGTCCCATGTTCCTTTCTCAACATCCATTAGTTTTTAGAAATGGCTTGAGTTGGAAATGGCCTGATGGCACAAAATGACATTAGTGTCCATGTAAAGTGGCAATGTGTAGCCTGCACTCTGTAATTAAAATTGTAAACCGCCCAGAGACTACTTGTAGTAGTATGGGGCGGTATATAAGCAGAACACTTTGCTTTACATGAAATTGTAAGAATAATCATATAAAAGAAACTGTAAGGAAACAATTGCCATTTCCAGCACATTTATTGGGACCAATATATACCTGGCTAATCTTAGATGTGTTTTGTCTTGCAGAATTCAGACTTTACATATAGGGGGGGGAATATACAGGGGTACCTCGACCTACAAATTTAATCCATTCCGAGTGCATGCTCTTAAGTCGTACTACTATTAAGTTGGGGTACCTATCTAAAAGTTTTGGAAAAAAATAAGTTAAAAATGAAAAAAAAATGTAAGTCGAACAGACCATACCTAAAATTTGTAAGGAGACAATCAAAATACCAACAGTTTTCCACTCTTAAGTCGAATTGCTCTTAAGTTGAGATGCTCTTAAGTTGGGGTACCACTGTACATATCATTTCTTATCCTCTGAGTGTTACTCTTTAACTTGGCATCAGCTGAGCCCAATCAAAAAGAAAACATAAGTTATACTGCTCAAACCACTTACCTTGTTGAAGGTAAAATCTTGTTGAAGTCAACAAGATCATTTTCAGGTTTGAAAACTGTAGCTTCCATGATTTTTACCCTATATCATTTTCTGATTACTAATAGTTTATGGTTACAAAATTAGAAAATTAAAGTAGTGTTAATTATGGCATTTATAATGCATTTATTGAGTGATGGACATGTGTTCTTATTTGTTGACAGGCAGTATTACACCAACAGTGGAGCTGAATGGTCTTGCTATGAAAAGAGGAGAACCTGCTATCTATAGACCATTAGATCAAAAGCCAGTCCAAAATTACAAAGCAAATTACAACTTTCGAGGCATGTACAATCAGAGGTTTGTGTATTTTCAACTGCTTCTTTAATTGGTTTATTTATTTATTTTAGAAATGCAGTAGGGTCTAAAGAAATCTCAGGACCTGCCATGCCTCTGTCTTGGTTTTCACTATGTGAACTCTTATCTGCTTTGAGATTGCTCTGGATTCTGGAATTTCTTTTTTCTTCTGGATGAGATTGAGAAGCTGCATCTGGAAAGTTAGCAGGAAACGGAAGTGTTCCTCCATCCCAGTAGATATTTATGGCATTCTTCACTTTGCAGATGTTGTTACTCGATAGCGTTTGGCTTATTAATAAAAAAAAGTCCACATTTTACAAACCTCCCATTTAATACATTCCTAGGAATGGATGTGATTTCTCAACAGCTGTTTTCTGAGAATAACAAAGCTTTCCTTTTTTGTCTTGATTCTGCTGTTTTCAAAGTCTGAACAACTTCAGAACTTGCAAAAAGTGAACTGTAAGAGCAGCTTTGCAGGAGAGAATCCTAGAACATCCTGGTTTACTTAAGATTTTCCCACACTCCATCCCCTCAAGAAGGCAACTTTTGTTTCTAAGGAGTTGGATTAGGTGTTGTTAACATCACTATTGTTATTGAAGTTTGTGTAATCATGAGACTGTTCTGCATATTTGTCTCTGACAATGTTTTATTGGACCAGAAATAATGAGGCATTCCCATATCATGAATACATAGCAGCCAGCTTGAGAATATTTGTTTTACTTAATATTTACTAACATAAATTTGCACATTTGACAAAGTTATGGTTTAGTGGTGTTTTTTTTTACGGAGGATTTCATTGTGGTAGATCCTATAGCCATAGAAACACAATACATAGTCATACTCTTGAGTGATACAGGTTTTTTAATTATTTAGAGTCAGAGATGGTAACACTGTGGTTCCAAACACCATCGTAATACCCCCCTCCCCTCAAAAAAGGCAAGATAAGCCCTTAATAAAAACTCTGCAGTCAAGTTTATGGCACATGTTTGGGTTAATATACATAGTTACAGTAAGCTGCATTGAACTTGGTGGTGCATACTTCTTACCCAGGTTGTGGAATGCATTGATCTTTAATCAATTATATCTGAGCAGCTGAAATGTGAGTTTTAGTGTTTTTTATTATATATGTAAATGATCTTTCAAATACATGTTGATCTTAATTTGTTATTCAAAATCTACCACATTTAAAAAAAATTAATGGAAGTATGAGCATTGGTACTGGAGCTTAAAACTAGGGAATCAGTTAGAGCCAGTATCCAGCCCTTTACAGTAGATACACTCTTTTAAACTATGAAAAGATCCAATGATTCTGCTTTTTAAAAATGACAATAAAATATATTGGTCTTCTATTTTCTTTCAATAAATGGTATATTTCTCAGGAAATTAACTCCAATTGTCTATGTGTTAACATACAAGTTGCATGTATGGAATATTTTTTTTTGTAAATGAAAAGCAGCCCCAGAAGACTTCAGCATATTAAACATAGAAGTTGTGTGTCTGTTTGTGTGTATACAATAATATACCATTTATCACAGGGGTTAGGGACCCGACCCGACCCGCGATAAAGGAAAATCTGCAATATGCAGATGCTGTGTTGGGTCAGGACTGGGGGGCCTCCTACGCTGCCCCAAATGGGCCTCCAATGGGCTTCCCAGGCCTGTTGGAGGCCCCAGAAGTGGTTTCAGATGATCCTGAAGGAGGTTCTGCTTTTTCGAATATCACTTCTGGTTTGCCGGAAACCATTTCTGGGGCCTCCAATGGGCCCGAGAAGCCTCTTGGAGGCTCCAGAAGTGGTTTCGGGCAATCCGGAAGGCACTTCCGTTTTTTTCTGAAGATACTTCTGGTTCACTGGAAACCACGTCTGGGACTTACAACAGGCCCGGGAAGCCCATCGGAGGCCCGTTCAGGGCAGCGCCAGGCCTGCAGTAAGTGCAGGAGGCCTCAAACAGGCCCATGCAGCTTGTCCCAAGGGCTCCTGCTTTCATATACTATGGTCCCGTGATATACTGGAACCATAGTATATGAACCACAAAATCGCGAAGAATGACTGTACACACAGAGAGAGATGCATATACATATAATTGGACACACACACACACACACACACACACACACACACACACACACACACACACTATTTTTGCTCAGTTTTTTCATTGCAGAGCTCTAAATTTACAGATTTCCCTGTAAACGTGGATCTGAAACACTTGTGCTATCAGGAGAAAGCAAGTTGGGGTCGTTTTGAGCAAAAAAAAAGTGTGGAGTTGGATGCCACCACCTGTATACTGAAAATCTTAGCTTTCTGTAGCTGCTTCTTATTCAAGAGTAGAAACGACTTTAGGCTGATTGCCTGAAGAGATAGTTGGCCATAGATTCCAATATCCAATGCTACATGCTGCCTTTCCTGTGTTTCCTTGGATTTCAGAGAGGTTGTGGGATGCCAGATTATTGAAAAGACATACAACAGTGCAGCTTTGAGCAATTCTCCGAGGCCATCAGAGGGCAGTATGAACTTATCATTTTTATTCAGCCCTGACTTCAGAGAGATTATCCCAAAGTGTTTATTTCAGTTTGTTCACACTGTTTGGTATTTGTTACTCTGTAATTTTAGCTTGGCTGCCATGCTTTGTCTCGGAAGACTTTTCTTAAAGCATGCTATTAAAAATAAAAAAAACAAGTCTGCCACACCGAGACGGGCACTGCATGTTCTTACACCATCTTATTTCAAAGTGAACCTAGTGTCATAATCGATGGCAGACCTGAGTGTCAAGAGAACAAAAGGAAAGTACAGGGTATAGTAAGCTCTTTCCATCACACTAGTTGTTGCCAACGTGTACCTTTTCTTAATAGAAAGCCTTGTTCTTTGCCACTCTGCCTCAGCTGTGTTTCCTTTCCTTTCCCACTTCCTGCTCTATTATTCCATGCTTTGCTTTCTCCTCATCATGTCCATTGAAACCAAGCCTTCACGATTTTCCATCATGACCCCACTCTCTTCCCAGTGTCCCTGCAGGGATTGTAAGCCCTGTGATCTAACAAACTCTGTAAAGAGAAACGTTCTGTCGAACCATTTTAGGAGAGGCAGGAGGATTAGACGAGAAGGTATCTGTAGCCAGGACCTGGGTGATTGATTATGTATGATACAGAAATAAGCATAAAGGAGAAGCAGAATCAAGGTTCTCAACCAAGTAGGCATCTATGGGAGGCAACAGTATTTATTTTATTTCCCCTGTAGAGAGGCCCATGGCAGCATATGAAGAATTTCGAAACATGTGTTAAAACACATCAAAAACAAAATAAATTGCACTAGAGTAAACTAAAAAAGGTAAAGCTAAAGGTTCTACTTGCACATGCATGCTAGTCATGTCTGACTCTAGGGTCAGTGTTCATCTCTGTATTCAAGCCAAAGAGCCAGTGTAGTGCAAGTCCATGGCCACGTGGCCGGCATGGCTGCAAGGAAACACGGTTTTACCTTCCCGCTTTTTACGGTGGTACCTATTTATTTACAGTGGACCCTCGTATAACATGTGGTTTGTTTAACAGAAAATCTGCTTAAAGGAAAACATTTCCAGAGACAGGGGGAAATTGCTTAACAGAATTGCCTATGGGGCAAATCCGTACAACTGAAAAACGGTCATGATTAGGGATTAATCCATTTTCAATGCATTCCTATGGGAAATTTGTACAAATGAAAATTTGCTTAACAGAATTCCATTTGGAACAAATTAATTCCTTTATACAAGGTACCACTGTCCTTACTTTACATGCTTTCAAACTGCTAGGTTGGCAGGAGCTGGGGTTATCCATGGGAACTCGCTCTGTTACGTGGCACCCAGGATTCAAACCGCCGAGCTGCCAACTTTGCAGCCAACAGTTTTCAGAGCCTTAGTCCACTGAGCCACCACGTCCCATAGTGGTTATTTTAAGTATTAAATAAAATCCCTTTAAAACAACTTAAAGGGTAAAAAAGGTTGCTTCCCCTTGAAAACTGCTTTCATGGAAGGAATAGTAACAATGGACTCAGGGTTCAGATTAGGCTGGAAGGAACACTCAGAGGAGGGCGTGATCACAGACGTAATAGAATGTTGCTCCCTTCAAAGTCTAAAGTTTTTTATCCTAGAAAGGTCATTCGGGACCATAAAGTAGGTTTCCGAGTTGCACTGACCTAGTTGCTTCAGGAGAGGCAAGTCCCTGTGGCTCTGCTTGTCAGACCAGCTGGCTGCCTAAGACTAGAAGGATGGCTCAAGAGTTTTTCCTGTTTCCCCCCTGTCCCCCCCCCCATTTCTTTGGGCTGAACACTGAGCATTCTGAACCAGCTTGACTCTACTTCTGAGTTGCCAGTGTCAGCTGACCCATTTAGTGAACCACAACCCCTACATCTGACTCGGTTGAACCGAATTAACTGTGACTGATTATCCGCACTGCATCTTTTGTTTCGTCTTGCTGGTCGTCATTGCACACCCTTTCCACGCATGCACTCACACATATGGTTCCAAGGGAAGCGTGGAGTGCAGCTGTCCTGGTGCTTGTTTCTAAGAAAGGAAAAGGAGGAAAGTCAGCCCGTTTCCTGTGACATTTAAAAAAGCTGGAACATCTGTTCCAGAGAGTTGTCCCTAGAGCCCTGTGGCAAGGGAGTCTGCAGGTGATGTGTTGTGCCTTTGCCAGTAGCTATCACTTCAGATAATGGTGATTGGCCTTAGGATGCCAAGAAAAAAAAGGAAGACAAAACGATTTATATGGCCTTAGCCAAAAAGGACACTCTTTCATTGTGATGTATTTTTATGAAAAAGCAATATATTTCCTATCCTGATTATGCCCTGACTTATGGTGAGAGGGTATGAAGATAAGTGAGGAATAATGTCTGTTTCTGGAAGGACTGTGTCTTATAAAAGCAGATCGCCCTCCATGCCTACACAGTCTTCTCTTGCTGTGTTGTCCTCATTCATTCTTATTTTTTCACCCTGCTGCTGCCTTAAAATGTAAATGGTAAAACTAGAGCAACGAGAGGTTTCCTTATGATGTAAGCTGCTTGTTATCCACCCCCCCCCAAATGCTTTTTATGTTCATGTTTCTGTATCATATCTGTTCCTGGGGATCTCAGTTCTCCAAATGTTGACTTGAATGGAGTCAAAATAACATGGCTGCCCAAAAGGGCATTATGAGTAAACTGGAAGATTTTCTAGGTCCAAAACAAGGTGAAAAAGCCATTATGAGGAAAGAATCCATTGGAGGCCGACAAGTAGTAATCGTAACCAGTAGGCATCGATTGCTGTCTGACTATTGTGCTGAAAATGAAAACAACTATGCAGAAGGGGAACTAAAAGGGGGGCATCTGGAATCCTGAACAGAAGGCCTCTATGCTGCAATTTATTTATTTATTTTACAGATTCCTTGATTTAAAAAATATCAGGGAAACAGTGGACAAAAACCTATTTTATGATTGTGTGCCAGCATAGCTGGGATTGGGCACTAGAAACATTTAATGTAAACTCACAGGAAGCTTCTTATCCCCTCCATCGGCAGCAATCCAGTGGTGGTTTATTTTGTTATATTTTATGTTTACTATGTTTACTATTTGAAATGTTAAAGACTTCCCCAGTGTCCTGAGGCTCCAAATGTATCCCCCAGGGCAAAAGGGAGCCTTGTTTTCCTTGAGTTTCCATTAAATGTTTCCACTGTCTGGTCTAAATTATACCAGGGCACAGTTATGTCAACAGGATTTTGTTCAGTGAGTGGAATCGGGTTAGCTCATCCTGTTAATAGAAGAACATTGGTTGTCAGCACAAGAGCAAAGGAAATGATTCCTGATTCCCTACCATCCCCTCCTTAAAACCTCTGGGAGTTTGAGAATCTTTGGAAGAAACTTTTAAGAAGTTTCAGGGAACTGCAGGAGAAAGGGAGGAGAAATAAGTCACATCTCATGCCAAGAAATCCACGGCATAACATTGGGTCGCATCCAGAGTACATTTATCCATGACAAGACCTTCTGTGTCTCTGTATCCTCCAAGCATGTTTCCTTTTCCATTCATGTTCCTTTTTCTAGGTTATGCAGGTTTGTATAAATGACAATCCCTGGTGCTAACCCTTTAGACATCCTACAGGTTGCCTCTAGGTGAGAATGAATTGTGTATACCTACACCTATGTGCCCTAAATGCCAAGTAGTTTTATATTGTAAATGTTGTTATGTAATGTGAAAAAAACTGTTTGAGTACTTGAGTTAAGATGGCTTTTTTTCTCTGACATTAGTTATGATAAATATAATACTGAACTGAAGCAGCAGGAGCATTTTATTATTTTTCTTTAAACAGCTACTTTGGTAGCAAATGCCACATTCCTCTTGGTGCATGAATAAAATTATACACCAAGTTAAGTGTGCAACTTTTTTTTTGCATTAATGAGTCTTCAGAAAATGTTCTTGCATTCTACATGTTCTTTCTACATGCTGTTAAGATTAACAGATATAAAAAGGTTACGAGATTTGTGTCATAGATGCCGTTGTTTAGCTTAGCTCAGGGAAATGCAGCATTCTTTGCTTTGCTTTTTTTTATCATCCTAACTTTTCTCCATGAATTACCACATCTTCTATTCTCTACCAATGCATTTTCTCTCTTTTCAGGGAGATGTAAACTAAAAGCAGCAACATTTCCATCATAAAAAATACAAAATTGTATTTAGTACTGGAATTACAGTAGTTGGAAGTCCATCTCTTGTCCAGAAGCTGGACAGCCGATTTTCACTGATTCCTGACTTCCTTTCCAAAGAGAGAGGGCTTTTCACCAGCCTTTGGCACTGGTGATAAAGTACCTGTCTTTTGAAATGCCTTCTGCAGATAGGTTCACCTAACACTTTGGTGCTTTGGGCATTGCCAAGTTTATTTTCCCAGGCATTTTAAGAACTGTTCTGGTACATTTTGATAATTGCTCTGTTTAATCCCTACTGCTGTTTTTGCTTTTGCTTTGTTTCATCATCATTGTTTTATTGCCGCTTTTTTACTTAATGTTTTTTTATATGTATGTCACCCAAAGAACATTAGTTGCTACTTTTGAAATATAATAAATTGATACCAATAACCATTGCATTCTATTCTGTTGGATATGATCTGGAGTAACAAAAGAAAAAAAAGAGGAAGAAAACATATCAGGAGTTTGTAACTTTATACTGGTTAAATTTTTACAAGGTTACAAAGAAAGTGTGGAAATAGAATACAGAATGCTAGCAAATGCAAATTGCTTAGTTTTGCACTTCTTTATATTTGGCATCATCTGTCTTAGCCTCATGGCTTTAACAAGGATTACTTTGTCAAGGAATTCTTCCTGTTTCATATTAAATTGTAGGTGTACACCGAAACATGTAAAGTGTGAATATAAGAAACAGGTGTTCAAAAGCCTATGCATTACATTAGTACATATCACAAAATTGGGAATTGCTATTGCTTCATATTGGTGACAGTTGCCATACGATGTGTGGAAAAGCCCTGAAATGGTAGTAATGCCTGTGCTGTATAGTCAAGTTTTCTGAAGTGATGCATTTCATTAGACAAGAGCTAAAAAGTCCGATCTCCACAAAGATGCCTATGGATTAGGCATTTATAATTTGATTTCCATTGTGGGACTGCAGATAAATAATTGTAGGTGTACACCTACAATTTAATATGAAACAGGAAGAATTCCTTGCCAAAGTAGTCCTTGTTAATTTTTTTCTTTGCCCTGCCATCATGCTAATTTTTATTATTGTTATTATTGTGATTGTTTTCTATGGGTTTACATTGTTGCTTTATTTTGTTGTTTTGCTTAGTTTTTATTATTGCTGCTTTATTGTCTGTTTTATCTGCATTTATATTGTAAACCGCCCGGAGTTCCTTTGGGAAGACGGACGGTATATAAGTACCTAAATAAATAAATAAATAAATAAATAAATAAATAAATAAATATTTTTCTGCACAAAGGATTCTCGTTCTGGCTTTGTAAGCTTGTTTAGCAAAGGTGCCCCTGCTTTCCATTTGAGAAGACTTGTTGCTTCTAAAATTATGTTGATAATGTAAATATAAAATTACTGACTCTGAAAGAAAACTCATATACTCTAGAGATTCATTATTGGAGTCTTATCAAGGCTGGCTGTACTAGTACAGAGGAAGATGTGGGCTCCTTCAACATATTGGGTAGCATAGAGGACAACAGAGACAGGTTCCTGGGGCACCCCCCCTCCCTCACACTGGAAGGTAGAAATGTATATTGTGTGCCATTTGTCCCTCCCTTCCTAACCTGGCCTGCTGCCCTTAGATGCACTGAAGGATGTTATCCAGTCATCAGAATGAAAGATACATACAGCTGTAATTCTGTCAGAGTGCAGAAACAGTGTTCTTGGAGTGTCAACTTTCCTCACCATTGGCTGTGCTGGGTAAGACAGGTGGAATTTGCAATCTACTCTCTGGAGAGCCACATTTTCCTCATCCCTGCAGTACATGATGCGGGGGATGGGTGTTTCTCCTTATCTCAGATCCCCTACTATCCAGTAGCTGGTGTTCAAGAATTTCTTAGCCTGTGATGAGATATTTAAATTTCCAGAAGGAGAGTTTTCATATCTTCCCAGTTTGTGAAAAAAGTCTGATATCCAAAGGTTCACAGCCATTTCAGAAGTTTAAGTCCCCATGAATAATATCCTGAAACAGTGCCATAGATTTGCTTTGTTACTGCTGCATTCTTGTTAGCAGGCAGGTGTACCGTTTCATACAGGGCAGCTTAAGACACAGTAATGCTTCTACGTTTGATTAGGCAATTTCATGGAAACTAGAAGAAGTAGCCAGCAGGAGGCAGTAGTAACTAAGTCCAGTAGAAGACAGTTATGTTGTAGAAATAGGTATACAAAATTATATCTGAATGTTACTTAGTGATGTGGGTGTTTTAAGCCAGAAGTCAGGTGTGACCCTTCGGATTCTAAGATAAACCATACATTTTAATATTTTGCTTGTATTCTAAAAACCCTTTAGATCCTTTTAAAAATAATTAAGCACAAAAATATATGAGTTTTAATTTTCCATGGAGAGAGTGTATATATTTTTTAAAAATATATCAGAATTGGCAACTTGGTGCCTTCCAGATGTTTTAAACTGCAAGTCCCACCAATTCCAGCCAGCACTGCCAATAAAGAAAGATTTTAGGAACAGTAATCTAAAACATCTGGAGGTTTCCAAATTTCTTGTCCCTGATACAAATTATAGATTGATATTGATTTGGGTTTTGGCACTCTGAAAAGAATTTCTCTGTTCTTCAAAGAGATGATGAACTTTGTTGTGGTTTTCTATTTCATTTTAAAACCATAATTTTAAAGTTATTTTAAATCTTAGGGCTAGATTATTTAAGTAGTTGCTTCCATTGTTGGTAAGAATTAGTGTAATTATTCTTTTATGCAGGGGATTCTCGTGTTTGTGAGAACAGAAAATGAATTTCATCAGCTGTGGCTACTTCAGTAGAATTTATGTGGCCATGTATCCAAGTACTAATAGACCAAGTACTATAAGACCAAGCCCTATAAGACATGGAAGACCAGAAATACTTTTCCTTGATAAAGCAGATATTATGGGTTGTATAGATCACTGTTTTGATTCAGTATAATGCCTGTGACAGCATATATGTAGCTTTCTCATTTGTAGGAAACATAAGCTTAGTGTAAGAGCTGTAAAACAGAACACTCTGTTAGCATATAATAGAAGGGAACGTTAACATTGTAGATCAAGCATGTCCAAATTTCAGCCCTCACAACTCCCAGAATTCTAAGCTCAGATTGCCAATGACAAAGGACTGTGGGAGTTGTGGCCCAAAACATCTGGAGGGCCGAAGTTTGGACATGCCTGTTGTAGATACACTGGTAGAAAGATTACGATCTTAGAAAGGAATAAGGGAGGGTAGATGAAGCATGCTCACAGGGATTAAGCAAACATTAATTTTGACAACATTTTGCAATGAGGTTGTATTTAGGTTTTTTTTCCAATGGGAAGAGAAGGGTCTCCCCCTCACATTATCATGAAATCCTGTAATATCTAGCAGACAAGCTGTAGTTGTGCTCCAGTCCATTGTGATCCACTTAACAGGTCTAATCACCTGCCATTTTGGAGCCATAAGTTACAACTCCCAGAATTCCTCAGCAAGCAGGGATGGCCATGTTCACAAGAGGATCCCTGACTCCAATAGTATATGTCATGCATAAGATATATGCAAAATATGTTCAAAGCCAGTTTCTCAAATTGATTATATCATACACAAACCTCACCTCAGCATGCATGTAGCATATAATCAATGAGTTAAATGGGCTATTTTCCTTCTTAGAAATGCAGGGTCAGAAAAATTCCTAATTTCAGGTAGTACATGGATGAAATTTAATTTTCATTGTAATTTTCTCTTGGCTTCAGTTCACATAATACAAGTTAATAGCTTATGCACTGAAACCCCAAGATAATAACTTGAGGTTATTATCTTGGAAAGCAGAACTTAAAATAGCTAGATAGTCTGGGAATGCCCACTCCTACCTGTGGTTTCTACTTTTTGGAAATAATTGAGCAAGTTGACTGTTGGCAGTGCCACTGAAGAGAAATGAAACTCTGAAAGGCCCTCCTTCTATCAGCTTCATTTGCCTTCAGTGATATTGTTATATGGCTACATCCAATTATCTGTGCAAGTAAAGACATCTTTGTGTCTTGCAAGGAGGATTGTGATATCCAACAAGGACCCGAACCCTATGACAAACGTGAGTCGCAGTGAATTTGTGGTTAAAAGGCAAACATTTTTTCTTCTTTGTCAAAAAGGTTAGAAGTCCTAAAGGGCCACTATCTGGAAAGTGAGTATAAAGGTAGGAAAATTGTGAAAGGACCAACCAATATACTGTATATACTCGAATATAAGCCTAGTTTTTCAGCCCTAATTTTGGGCTGAAAAGGGGGCCCTCGACTTATATGCGGGTCAATACTTTTAGCCATTGAGGCAAGTGCTTGGGTCGTTGGCTAAAAGTCATTTTAAACATTGTCTGCCGCTTCTCATGACCCCCCTCCGCATCACAGGGGAGCGGTGCACGAAGTTTAAAATGACTTTTAGCCACTGACCCAAGCACTTGCATCAGTGGCTAAAAGTCATTTTAAACATCACACACCACTCCCCCAGCTCACAAAGGAGGAGCTGCCAGGCTCTGCTGCATTTCCCACCCTACACTTATACTCGAGTCAATACGTTTCCCCATTTTTGGGGGGTTAAATTAGGGGCCTCGACTTATACTCGGGTCAACTTATACTTGAGTATATACAGTACCTAATACATGCTCCTTTATATTGTAAACTATTAAATATAATGTGTACAACAAAGGGGAAACCAAACTTACAGAACTCTTATCAGCTTGCTGTGTTACCTGTTTTGCTAAGAAGTTTGTAAAGGCTTGTACTCTTCCAGGAATATTCGTGCAATAAGTAGGGATCAGCAGAAATACAAGAATGCAACATGAACACACTTATTAAAGTAATTCTTTATATGTTTTCATGTGTATTTGATGGCCATGCATGGAGAAGTCCTAGGGGATTCTTAGTATGCAATTAATATTTTGGCTAGGGAAGAAGCATATTGTTTCAGCATGCTTATATATTATGACATCATATTCCAGTAAAATTATAATGAACCAAAATTTGTTTGCCTCTGTGGCAAACCAAAATGAGTTTTGTAATTGTCAACAGACCATAGTGATTTATTTAATTACAGTGGCGCCTGATCACACCAACGTAAGGCGTGTTATGAACTCTGTTTTTAGACTTTAGTAACTAGCTGTAAACATTTATTCATTGCCGAAACTGGGCATGCTGGGTCATACTTTAAAAGTTTATTTTCACTTCAGTTTTCTTTGTTGATAAGTGGTACTGATGGTCTCTTAAAAATAGGAGCCTGCCTTAAAAATTGACTTTCTGAACATATTAGATTATTAGATGGCATTTGCAAACCTTACATTAAACAAGTTTTTAATAGCCTACCCATGTAAATGCCCTTGGAGTTACCAAGGCATCTTCCGTGAAACTTTCAGTCGTTCCAGTTGATTTTGTGCCTGAGGTATTATTGCTCCTCTTCATAATAAACGTTAACGCAAAATATAAAGGCTGTGATAATTCCCTGCAGGGGACACGTCCTAAGTATATCTTCTCAGAACCCAGCCCAGGTGGGGAATTCACTGCCCTCAGTTGCGCTTGTGCAAGTGAGTGGTATCCAAATCCTAAACTAAACTAAACTAAACTAAACTAAACTAAACTTGTGTGGGAGCTCAGACTCGACTAGGGCCTTGTTAAAAAAGGCTCCAACTTGAACCACGACTCAAAACCATTTTACAGAGAGAGTCCCGATTAGGAATGGGCCTCTCTTCCTGCTGTCACACCACCTTCCTCAGAGACAGCAGGCCTGGCTCCCTTTCCAGGAGTTGGTGGCTGCCTCCATCCCTGGCTCCGCCCTCCAGGTGATAGGCCAGCACATATGCAGAGTCAGGGGCTGGCTCTGGGAATGGAATCCCGCTATCTATGTGCACAGGCCTACCTGGCTCCCCTTCTAGGCTCTTCTGTCTCTGCACATGTGCTGGGCTATCCACAGAGCAACCTATGTGCAGTTGAATCTTTGGGCCCAATCGCAAGTCCCAAGCCTCAGGATAGTAAGGCAGATGACTTAAGATTTGGGCCTGAAGACTTGGACTTGGATCTGAAGACTTAACATCCCTTGGAAGAAGCTTCCTGAGGTTTAGTTACTCCCAGGTAAGAGTGTTCAGAAATGCAGTTTCATCTATTAGCAGAATATTGGTAGATGCGTAAGTAAACGGGAAGACCTTTAAACCCCTTCTAAATGCAAACCGCTGTGAACACAGTACGTCTTACTTTTTAGTTAAATTGTGTAGGACTACACTGTTTATTCATTTCCATTAGATGCATCATCTTTGAGTCTGATGTTGCACATACTGGTGGCTTTCTTGTGGAGGCATTTTAGTTTATGTGTAATGAGATGTTATAGTGTATCTAAGAGCAAAAATAGTTATTTCATGTAAAAGAAATCAAACAACGCCAGTGGCACCCCGCTCCCTATTAAGCAATTGAAGGTTTGGATGTGAAGCAGCGTGGGGTTACTTTACTTTCTCTATGCTTGTTCCTTTCTCATTTCACACCAGCTCCATTCAGGTTGCTTCTGTCCACGAGGTTCCAAATATACAGTGCCAAGTATTGTATGGGGAGAAAAGTAACTCACTAATGAAACTGTTTGGAACAGAATTTACAGCCATTTTTTTCAATACACATTGCCCATTTTTTTAAAAAAAGCTGTGTGGTTCCATGCTGTGTATTGTTTATATTCAGTACAGTATTGACATTATCAGTTATTATGGTGCTATACAATAGGGTCAGGTAACTGTAAGGAGCCCAAAGGCCTTCCTATCCTTTCCTTTGTTCAGATGTTTTCCTCAAAGCACTTGCAGTGCAATGGTTTAGCAGAGAGAGGAGAGGCAATAGGAACAACAGAAAGAGGAAGGCAGGATTAAGGGGCATGGCATGTGTAACTATTATAGGTAAAAATACATTTAAATTTAAAGCACACTATATTATCTAATGATGTACCTACTTAACCACAATATAATTGACTTAGTATCTAAATGATATAACTAAGCTGTGCTATCTTTTTAATACATGCATATTTCAAAAATTATTTACATAAGCCATTCACAATTTTGGTGTGTGGATTTGGCTGAGAAAAAGGAATGAACCTAATTATATTTCCCCTCTAGATATCACTGCCCGGTGCCTAAGATTTTCTATGTCCAGTTGACTGTGGGTGAGCGTGAGTTTTTTGGTGAAGGGAGGACTCGCCAAGCTGCTAGACACAATGCTGCAATGAAGGCACTTGAAGTTCTTCAGAATGAACCAATTCCCCCCAAATTACCTCAGGTTAGTGGTATATTTCTCTGCCATAACAAGAAACTGTTTTCAAATATTGGTGCCAAAATTTGAACTAGATCAGACCCCTAGTGGAGAAATTCTTCTTTGTACTTCAGGAAGAGTGAACTTTTTATTGGTTTAAACACTCATGTGTTGAATTG